>JALMGA010000003.1:33738349-34351682 GCA_023333525.1 Aspidoscelis tigris stejnegeri | reverse complement strand
GTTAAACCAGTACGTACCAGATCACTGCTCATAACCTAAAAGGCAGCATTTCGTCAAGCAGTCAATTATGGATCAACAAAGTAAGCATGGTGATAACTTGCTTTGTATTTTGCCATGTCTCCAGTATCATAACCATATTTCAGTGGTTTTGTAACATGCTGACAACCAACTGCTTGTACATAGTCCAAGCATGATTAGATGCTTACATATTTGCTTGTACCATTTGTGGAAGTCAATTATTATAATGCTGTGATATGTGCTTGATGCCATAGTCATGCCAAGGAGCAGACCTAGCTGCAGTCTCCTACATGTAATTTCAAGCTGACCTTGAAAACAAAACATTTTTGCTAATTTGAATGGTCTGTTTTAACCTGCAAGGACACAGTGTGGTAATGATTATCCATTTTCCAAGATAGATTTCTTTCCAGGGCACTGGGCATAGACGTTTGCCATGCTGTTGGATTGCAGTATTGTTCCTTCTTAAAGATCTCTACAGAAGCACTCAGAATGCACTGAATGGGTGACTTCCCTAAGCCTGGACCTTGGGATGTTCTTAAAAATTATTAGCAGCAGAATAGAGATACCCAATGGGCTAGGCAAAACCGTTGTCTTGCTCTTTCTTCCATGTCATTTCCTGTCATGTTCTGACTTCCTCAGCTCTTCTTCTTCCATTGTACCAAGTAATATTTTGCAATTTCTGCTTTCTGTCCCTGCTTCAGATCTTAATATTTTATGCAAACAATGCTAACACTTGTGGGGCCCAGTGTTATGTCACTTTGCTCAGCAAGTGTGAAGAAAATCCAGGCATCCCTGAGCCTGTCAGAATCTTGACTAACCCAGAGATTTCCCAAAAGGAATGTGCAGTGTGCTCGCTGCTGTTTGTTTGTTCTAACATTAAGAATGTATTCTTTCTTGAATTCTGTATGAGGCAGCTTCTGACAACTGCTCTGATATGTTAAGAACACACACAGGTTATTTAATGGCAGAATTCCAGGTGGAAGTTGCATTGCCCCCAAGAAGATGCAACTCCAAGAAGACAAAATACTATAAGGTATTAGCATAATCTAGTGGCTCACAGACAGGGGGCAGCAGAAGCACTCAGAATCAATACAGACTGGTTTACGGCATGTCTTGGTACATCATAGGTACTGTGTATCCAAGATTACGATAGGGAGGAAGATTTTGACTTGAAGATCTATATGCTTGATTCAGCTGCTATCCAACTTCTGTTCTGTTTATAGATTTTTACCTGTTGGCATGGATGCTTGGTTCTTGGAACTTACATCCATATGTGGTAGAAGTTTTCTTTCTTTAACTCTGCCTTTTCTATATTTCCTCATTTAAAAATCATTACTTAGATTCTAGTTCTCAGTCTTCTTTCAGTACTGCAATTATATCGGAAATGTTATTTTGGGTTTAATTGTGCTTTTTGTGTGTGTGAATGACCGTTCAATCTGTCTTGTTAAATATTTGACTCATAATTAGGGATGTTCAAGAATATTCATAACATTCATTATTCATACAAATTTGTACAAATTTGTACATTCATATATGAATTGAATGTTACGACATTCATAAGTTAACATTTGTACACATACAAATGTTTTGGAACATTTGTACAAATAGTTTGGACATTAGTTAAACTGGGGATATGTATCAGATATGTATGTGTTCATTTAGGATTCATAACTAATATGTATGCATTAGTATCAGCTATTCCTATGAATCTGGAGAGATACATTAGTATCAAATAGAATCCTACCACATTCAAAGGGGATCTTATTAGAATAATTATGATTTTTCTAACATTCAATTTGTTACAAATCAAATACCAAAAAAAAAAAACCATTTGTGCACATCCCTATTCATAATGATTGATGTTTTGTTGATTGGATTGTTGTAAATTTCAATTGAAAGGAGGGGGGAGATCTGCATTATGTACATAAATGTCTCATATCTGCATCACCACTGCTGTCTTTGTAGTGGACATTAATAGGGATGTACACAAGTATTCATAACATTTAAAATTTGTATCAATTCAGCCCAATTCAGACATTTGAATTTGAATCAAATGCTGGCACATTTGAAGATTGACATTCAAATTCAAATCAAATGTTTAAATACATTCTTACAAAGCTTCGTATGAAGCTTTGTATGGGATTCATATGCATTCATATAAGATTTGTATAGAATTCATACAAGATTTGTATGGGATTTAACATTTGTATCGAATTCAAATCCTACTACATTCAAGGGGGATCTATTAGAATGAATATGAATTTTCTTGCATTTGATTCAATACAAACTGAATTTAAAAAAAAATCATGCACATCTCTAGACATTAGTTAGTGGTAATGTTTCTGTCCATTAGGTCAGATGATATTCTCCTTAGAGAGAAATACTAGGGATGTGCATAACTGGTTCATTTTGAAACCACGTGGTTCAACCAGTTTAAGCTTGAACATCATACAGCCCTGTTTGAGGAGACCATTTCAAACATGAACTAAGCTGGGGGATTGTCCAAATCATTTGAATCACTCAGTTTGATTTGAAGCAGTTCATGTTTGACAACACAGGCCCTTTAAAAAGAGATTTTTTTAAAAACAAAGTAATTTTAAAACTTTTTAACATCTGAATTGAACTAGGTTGAGCTTGTTTGACCCAGTTTGAGTTCAAATCAAATGCAACATGGAAACCACTGTTTTTAGGTTTGTGCACTTCTCTAAAATGTACCTTAGCAAAGCACACAGAATTAGCATGCTGTTGGACTAATTAGCATACTATGGCTTCTGGGTTTGAACTGATTATAATTAGTTAAATATTAGAGCTAAATAAGAAAATGGCATTGCTATTTTTGTACAAAAGAACTCCAGAGATACTGGCATAGCATCAGAATGTGTGAAGGTGGTTTCCGCAATTCACTAAATTTAAGCATGACAAAATTAAACAAGAATTTAAATTACTACAAATGATTAGGGTACATGCATATGTGGGGGAAAATGGAAGTGCTACCTATTGTCCAACTACGGCCTCCTGAAAGTGTCTTTGGACCTCATCATCAATCACCCATGAACTGACCATTTTCCCATGCTGACTTATTCATTCCAGATGTTGTCATTTTTCCATTGTCTTGTTTTTTTTAGTGCTAACACATAATGCCATCCTCCAGTTTATTTATTTGCTTGTTGTATTTAAAGTTTATTTATTTATTTATTTATATTTATATCCCACCCACATCCAAGGATCTCTGGGCGGCTCACAACATTTAAAAACAAACATATTGAAACTGTATCAAACAATACTAAAACCAGTACAAGGTTTAAAAATCCAGTATAATAATAATTTTTTTAAAAAAAATGATACAAAACAGTTAAAAACAGTAGTGTTTGCAATGGGGGAAGTGTAGGGAGCAGTTAACCAAAGGCCTGAGTGAAGAGATATGTCTTCACCGTCTTCCTGAACATAAACAGAGAAGGGGCCTGACGCACCTCCAGGGAGAGACCATTCCACAGCCTGGGGGCCACTACCAAGAAGGCCCTCTCCCGGGTGCCCACCTGCCTAGCTGCTGAAGGCGGAGGGATAACCAGGAAGGCCTCCCCTCCAGATCTTAAGACATGGGCAGGTCAATATGGGAGAAGGCGCTCCTTTAGATATCTGGGGCCCAAGTCATTTAGGGCTTTATAAGTCAGAGTTAGCACCTTGAATTGGGCTTTGTAGTGAATTGGCAGCCAGTGCAGTTCTTTTAGAACTCGTGTGATATGTGCCTGGCTAGTTGTTCCGGTCAGCACTCTGGCAGCTGTATTTTGCACCAGCTGCAACTTCTGAACCATCTTCAAGGGAGTGCATTACAATAGTCCAACCTGGAGGTTACCAGAGCGTGGATAACTGTGGCCAGGTGTCATGTCCCGGCATGTAGAGTTGGCTTTTCTACCCACTTTTCTCACCCATTTAACGGGACTCAAAGCAGCTGGTGAAGTTTCATATTCTTCTCTCCACAACAGAACACCTTGTGAGGTAGGTGGGGCTGTGAGAGCCCAGAAGAGAGCTGTGACTAGCCCAAGGTCACCCAGCTGGCTCTGTGGGGGAGTGCAGATTCAAACCCAGTATTCCCAGATAAGAGTCTGGCTTCCACTAGACCAAACTGGTACTTTAAAGTATTGTAAATACGTGATGAACAAACCATCCTGAAAAAGACAAATTTCCATCACTTTTTTCTTTTACTCCCCCTTCACTGTAAGAAAGAAAGAAAGAAAGAAAGAAAGAAAGAAAGAAAGAAAGAAAGAAAGAAAGAAAGAAAGAAAGAAAGAAAGGAAGGAAGGAAGGAGAACTTGAGAGTTCCAAAGTGCTATCAGTCAGCTTCCCTCTGATAAGCTTCAAAGAGATGAAGAGCTAAACAGGAGCTGGTGCTGATAAGCTTACAGAGGGAATTTGTCAAACTCAGCTCTTCTTTGCTGCACTCGGAATAGATCCCATTGCTTTCATTCTGTAAAAAAATGTGTTCCTTCTTTTTTTTCCTTCAAGATCTACTCTGATTTTAATGAGGCAGTATCCACATGCCAGTAGTTCTGCTCTGCAAAAAAATAGAACACGATTAAGTTGAAAGTAATGGGATCAGGCAAATTTGCGTCTGTATCCGGTTCTATTATTTCGGTTTAGGGAAACCGTTTTAAGCTTGTAATGGGAATGCAGCCTCAGGTTGCTTCCGCACAGGCCCTTTAACACCCATTAAGCACACATTCCAATGTGCGCCTCCGCACACGGGTAGCTAATTAGGACACTTCCGGTGAGGGGTGTCCGCATAGCGAGTCCCTTTTTAATAAGGATTTTGGCGGCAAAACCGGATTGCCACCAGAGCATCTGCATTAGCGGGGGCAAAGTAGCACACTTCCGGTGGGTGCGTCTGCACCTATCTGGACTTAATGTGTGCTTAAAGGGTGTTAGTGGCACACCAATTATTATGTGGTCTTGCGCTGTGAATCCGCATCCATTTCGGACGCGGCCGCACAGGGCAAGTGTGCTAGCATTGGCTCACTGGAGCGAAGCATGGCGAGCCAGGGGTCCCCTACCTTTTGGCTGGGGCGCAAGTTAGGGCAGCGCGCCTGCACAGAATGGCTCCTGAGGAGAACGGCTCCACTCAGGAGGTGCGCAGGATGCAGGCGCGCTGCATCCTGGGCACCTGCTTTCAGTTTTGGGGCGACGCTGAAGAGGTAAGGAGGGGATCCGCCACGCTTCCCCCAGGGTGGGCTAGGGTGGGCTTTAGGGAAGCTCACCCTGGCTCCATAATATGCGGTTGTACCCCATTGATCCGGATCTACCGGGGATCCAGAGTTATTAAAACCGGTTCCCCTGGGAGCCGGTTTTACTAAATCCGGGTGCCGGAGATCCGGTTTTACTTGCCCCTGTGCGGAAGCAGCCTCAGTGTGGTCCCAAGGCACCAAGCAGTGAAGAATCTGTTTCATCAACAATCTGCTTTTCATTGGATTAAAACAGATAATTTAAACTGCTATAAGTAGTTTTTAGGAGTCATAAACTAAGGACGAAGAATTTGTGTAAAATTGTACCCTACATTTCAGGGTAGAGAACAAGCTAAGTAAAGTACCTTCCAAAACAGAACAAGATAATCTTTTTACCATTCCAAAGAACTGACTTCCCCTACCCCCTCTCTATTAAATGGTAGCAAATTGGTTCAACTGTGTTGCTCCAAATCAATACTTGGCAGTGACTATACTGAATGAAACTGGTATTGGTTACATATGATACAGTTATTGTCTGGTATTGAACGAATTTTGGTTGTTTCTGCAACATAGCTTAGTTTAGTCATCCTTCCCAGAGAAGATATTTCTTGAAAATAACATCCAAATCGTTGGCCTGAATTTACACAGTTTGCTAAGTTGACCCACGATCAGTGGGTGCCATTTTTCCTATGCATCAAATGAGTCTTCTCAGGTTGACTCGGGTTGTTGTCCATCCCTTGTTCATCCTCATGACTGTTTACTGTTTCCACTATTTAGGTACTCAGGAAAGGAGGTTCAGAATGATGAGGATGGCTTAATCATCCATTGGACACTCCTACATCCAGTGGTGAGAAACAGGGCAAGCAATCATGGCTGCATCCTTGGTCCAGCTCCATCTTGCATTGTCTGATGTCTGCCAGAAATTAACATTACTAGATTCATCCATGAAGCAATGACTTATGGGATAATTTTATCATTTTTACAAGTAGCTTCAGTTACTTGAGGATAGCTAAGGGAACATTTGATTTTTACCCAAGCAAGTATGAAAGCATTCATAAGAAACACAGAGACAAGTAAGTAAATCAGTTTAACCAATATGGGCCCTTGCTATGTGGAGTGCCAGGAGAGGTGCCATATTTCAACCCTCTGCTGCATGGCATTGGCTACCTCAGATGTGAAGTCAGATAACAGATTACCGCACATGTTTCATCATGTGGCTTCAATGGCTCACTGGGTCAGAAGATTGCCCCTCTATGATCATGAGTCGTTAGTTGAGTGCTGTTCCTCTTTTAACCCTGTTAGCTTGTTCCAGCAAGATAGAGTTAATAGACTAATCATTATATGAATTTTTCTTGCATTTTTTATGCAGGGTCCACACACTATGCTATTTTCTACCACTTCCACACTTGCTTTCCCTGTAGAAGTGTGATGTATGTATGCATCTCCCTCCTGTGGCAATGAAACCTGAAAGCTAGGGAAATTCTGATGTTTCTGCCCAACATCATCAGACAGCATGTAGCGGGAATCATCAAAACCCTGTTGTTTCAGTGTAAATGGAAAGAACCAATCTGTTTCCATTTTAGAATTTGCTGGTAACATCTAGTGTGATTTTCCACTGTCACTAAAAGTACCCATTAAGTACCCATTAATGGGTACGAAACGGCATTTTTGTACCCATTAATGGGTACGAAACGGCATTTTTGTACCCATTAATGGGTACTTAATGGGTACTTCTAGTGACAGTGGAAAAACACCCCTAGTCTGAGAAGAGTCTCGAAATTGAAGTTTCTGCCCTTAACTGTAAATTCTGCCTAGAGCTAGAAAGCACCTGGCACTTCAAGGACAAGATAAGGCTAATTGGGAGCCTGTGAATTCAATTTAGACCAAAGGGCAAGTTCTCAAAACAATTAACCACCAAAAGTGACCTCAGCTGTACATTGCTTATTGGCTTGTGTGTATCATGTGACCTAGCCTGAATGAAAATACAGTAAGAATGTGTTAGCTGTGAAAGACTGCTACTTCTGTCTGTCTTATGCTGTACTTCCCTTACCGTGATTCTGTCTTAGATCTTCGATATTGTACTCTGTACATGCTCTTGCTCCTAGAACTGTTTTTTGCTATGCTACCAAGAGGCAAGTAAATGCTGTTGAATGCTTTTGTAACCAAGGCTGTACCACATAGAGATGCATGAAGAAACCTTTCTTTTGCTGAAGATATTTATTTTGTAACTTTGCTCAAGCTTTTGAACTTTCCTAATTTTTTAAATAAACCACAAAGTCTCCACATTGGTGTTCGTGTGATGTCGCTCAGTCCGTACCAGCAGGGTGAGTGGCCCCTGGAGGAGTGTGGAGGCATGCTTGGGGGGTCCTTCATCCTGCTACACAGCACACAAAGAGTCTTCAGAAGTCAGCAATTTTCTATTCTTTCTGAAAACAGGGTCATGCTTCCAGCCCCACATGGCCGTGGTAGAAGGAGAGCCAGATATTTCTTTGATTGAGGTATGGACACACAATTCTTGCATCTTTTGTGTGTTTCCATGGTGCCATTTTGGGATCATGCAGTTCTTGTCTTAAACAAAGTTCTGTTGAAAGGGCTTCTCTAACTATGGTACCACTGAACACATGAAAAGAGCTTTAATTCTATATCTCATTTCCTGACAACAGAATTACATCTATAGAGAGCAGCTCCAGCACCTCAAATCATGATATACTTTAGCAAATCATGTACAGGCTGATACAAAAGCCCATCAAGTTGTTGTTGCTGGGTGCCATGAAGTCATGACTGAATCCTGGTTGACTACATAGGCATCTCAATACAGTCTTCTTCTCAGAGATACAGAAGTGATTTGCCATTGCTTACTTCTGGGGAGAGATTAAGGATCAGATCAGCAATCTTCTGTTTTCCAGGTCGTTTGCTTCACCATTGAGCTACAGCCATTAATACTTTTCTTTCTTCTTTCCTGTTCTCCAAAAGCGTGTGTTCTTTCTCCCTTTCCCTTTCCTCTCTTTCTCTTGAATCTGCCAGTTTGTGTCTTTGTCAATGAAATTCAGCAGCACTTTTTCAAATCCCTCTTGCTTGATGTGTCATCGGCCAATGAGTCAAGCCTGTTATGCTGCAGCACTCCATACAAGAATAGGCTATTATTGTGAAAAGTTTGAAAAGGAATGCTTTGTCATTTTTTTCAATTTGGAGACGGAAATATGTTCCTTTGTGGGTGTCATGGACATCTATAATAAAGCATGATATCTCTCTTCATACCTAAACACCTCTAGCGTTCATATATCTGTTGTAATTGTTGACAAATTGGCTCAACCTTCATTTCTTTCTCTTTTTAAAATAATCTTTTTGTGGCTACTAGGCAAAAGAATAATCATGCAATGGATGTTTTAAGAAGTCAGAAACCCTGCCTGCAAAAATCCTTTCCAATATCAATTTCATTTTCTGGTGCTCAAAAACCTTCTCAAATAATCATATGCCATTTATTTATTTAGAAACATTTTTTGAACACCAAAGTGATTTACAGGGGAAATTAAAAACAAGGATATACCCGGACATAAAAAAGGTTAATCATTAAAAATACATTAAAAACTGGGTGGATTCTAGGGATGTGCATGGATATCCGTGACATTCAGAATTCATACAAATATGTATGAATTCCGAGATTTGTAGACAAATCAAATAGGGCCCTATTCGTAGGGTCCTATTCGTCCATGAACTGGATTATCCAGTATCTGTAAAAGCTTCGGTAGAAGCTCCTGCAGATACTGGATGCATCCAGCCCGCCCCCATGCAACCCCTTACCTTCTCTTTCAGCTCCTCTGGTGTCCATGGGTGTTTTCTGGTGCCATCTGGGTATGGCACCAGAAAACATCTGGATAGGCCTTTCTGATCTGGCCTTGGTCCTCCCAAGAGCAGGAAGTGCCTTTTCTAGCCCCAAGGAAGCCTAGTTCAGATGTCAGATTGGGCTGAAAAAGGCCCATGGATCTAGAGGAGTCACAAGAGAAGGTAAAAAGGATATTGTGGAACTAGAGAAGGTGCAGAGAAGGGCAACCAGAATAATTAAGAGGCTGGAACACCTCCCTTACAAAACCAGGCTGCAACATCTAGGCCTCTTCAGTCTGGAGAGACAGCGTTTAAGAGGGGACCTGATTGAAGTATATAAAATTATGCATGGTATAGAAAAGGTGGATAGGGAAAATTTCTATCACACAATACTAGAACCAGGGGGCACTCTATGAAGCTGATGGGTAGGAGAGTCAGATCTGATAAGGGGAAGTATTTCTGCACCCAGAGGGTCATCAGCTTATGGAATGTGCTGCCGGAAGTGGTGGTGACAGCTACCAGTCTAGATTGCATCAAGGTAGGGTTAGACAAATTTATGGACAACAGATGTATCAATGGCTACTAAAGTGAATGTCTAAGTGCATCTTTCAGGCTGTGGCTGGGGGGACCGCGGCACTTCTAAGGCCATTTGCTGGGATTCTAGAGCAGGAATGGGTTTGTTCTTGTCTCTGCTTGAGATAACTATGAGCATTTGGTGGGCCGCCGTGTGTGACAGGATGCTGGACTAGATGGGCTGTGGCCTGATCCAACAGGGCTTCTCTTATGTTCTTATGTAAGGGGGCACATGGAGATGGGCATGATGTCTCCTCCCTTGTCCCATCTTTTGCATCCTTCCATAGAGTAAAAACTATTTTTTTATTTCAGAAGGCTTTCCAATTCAGTAGGGTTGTCCTCCTTACATGGTGATTTGGAGTTATTCAACACCTTGATAAGCTATTTTAATATGTTTTAGATATTTTATGTTCAGTTTTTATATAATAATGTGTTATTTATTGAAGGGAGTGTTATGCATTGTGTTTGATTGCAAATTCTTGTACACCACTTTGAGTCCATTTGGGAAAAAGACGGAATATAAATAAAGTAACAGTAATAGAATGTGTCCTGTGTTCAGCTTGAATGTGAACATGTCATGCAAAAATCATGACTCCTTGTTCACTATGAACTGTGAGCAAATGTAACTAGTTTGGCACGTCTCTGTACAATGTGTGAAACCATCTTCCTTTAATGATTGCACCCAGCAATGGGCCTATCTCTGCAAATGGAGACACTGTGAACGAATTTGCGCTTCACCTTCTATCCGTCAAAGGCAAAGTGCTAGAAGTGTGGGTTCCTAAATAATTTGTAACTTAGCTGGTGCTTTACTGAGCACCTGCTAAATATGAATGGGAGCCCTGGTGATGGCACAAGCTTGCCAGCATGACCTTGTTGCTGGGACGATCTAGTGACATAGCGTGCTGCCAGTTGTGTGCTCCCACATACCCCAAAGAGGTGCATATACAGCATGCTAGGCTGTACTAGACATGCAGAACAGTTTTTAGGAAATATGTGGTTCCATGAAATTCAGACACACTGTGCCAGAGCGTCTCCTGCATTTACTAATAATGCAAGTGTGAAAAGACTCAGTGTCAGTGAGTGCTTTCTTGGACGGCAGAAGTGGAGTCATGGTCTAATTTAACCCCATGATTTCTCTAAATGTTGGCACCTGTAGCCTAATGAACCTAAAAACTGTTTTGCTTGATGAGGGAATGAAATTACAGGAAGTTTATCTCAGCAGAGTAAGCCTGAGATAAATCACTCAGGCATAAACACAGTGGGCTGGAACAGCTTGGTAGATCTAAAACACAGAGTCAGAATGCCTCTCCATCCGGAAGGTGCTTTATTGCTTGGTTGCAGTATATAGCATAACAAAATAAAGTAATCAAAATAAATGCTGAATGATTATATGGATGGATATATGGATAGATACATGGCATATGAATGTCAGAAAGAAAAGAATGAAAGACAGTGAATATGTGTGCGTGAGTGAACAGATATGTTTTCAACACACAACGTCACATGGCTTCTTATGGCCAATTGTCTTGTGAGATTTACTTCTGAACATATCATTTTGCAAACATCTGTCTAAAGACCTCACCGAAGCATGGTGGAGGCTTATTAAAATTTGTTACTATTATTTACACTAGTTGGCTTTGAAAGATCCAATTTAATTATGTTACTGTTCCACTGTCTCTTCATAAATTAACATATGTGGATTGCAAATATTGAAATTCAACCTGTTTTCCTCCCACAAAGAGTGTGAAGTGGTAGTAGTTTATGATGAAAATGAAAAGATCTCTGTGAAGACTGCAGTAACTATTGAGAAGCAAGAGCAGATAGTATGATGATACAAGCAGTCACTGAGAAGATCCATCAATTTCCTTTCAGGTATTTCTGTATCTTACAGCAATATATTCAGGCAAATATAAGTGGTACAAAAGAGAGGGGGGATCATTTCAGTGTTTTATTTGAACAGTTAAAGAGGTTATAATATAATGTTGCTATGTGCCACAGGGATAAAAATAATTATAAAAATAAAACCCAACAATTCCCCTTCAATTGGGAAAAAGGTGGACTGTGCCAAAACGCACACACTGACATCCAACAACCCCCAGAGATTCAACGATGGTTTTTTAAAATGTGTGATCAATGTAATATTCCACAGCTAAATTTAGGGGCTGTGCATCCTATGAAAATGGCACCTCAACATGACTAATTAATTAGCAATAAAAACTGTGGTCTACAGTTTTAATTGTTTGATCTCCTAGGTGTTTTTTATTAAATTAACTTTCTTTACCTAAGGATAAAAATAAGAAAAAGAAATGTCCCTAGGTTGCTGTTTATTTAGATAAGATTCAGTTTCCCACAAAAGCTGGTAAGATCATACCATCTTTGCTGTGAAAAGAAATACAATGAGAGACAGCTTGCAAATAAATCTGTTCCGTTGTGTGAGAGTATACTATCTGGCTAATATAAAGCTATCTCATAATCTTTATAAATATTAAAGACTTTTCACTGAGGAAAAAAAGGGAGAGTAGGAAAAACACATCATGAAAGTGATAGGGCTTTTTTTATATAAAAAAATGTGTGTGTTGGTTTACACTGTTCACTGAGTATTTGAACATGCACTGTTACGTGTACATTTACCAAATAGTACATGTAATATTTCTGAGTGAGCATTTCTGCTATTGCATGTGCTTGATGGATCAAATTGTGGTGGGAGCTAGCCAGAAGAAAATACTGGCTGAATACAGATGACTAGGTTGGATATTTATATTAGAATGACAAGATGGAAAGGAGAATGGGAGCACCACATTTTTTCTATTTTCTTTGCTTAAGGTATTCACAAAGCTGTAGGATATTTATCTATCTGTCTATCATCTATCTATATCCGTCTGTCTGTCTGTCATCTTGTGCCCCAACAACTTTGGCTTTTGAAGGCAGTGGGACTACCAAGAGGGCCTGGGCAGCGGATTTGATGCGCAAACAAGTGGAACACTATGGATCACCAGACTATTAGACCTTGAATATAACTGCTAGGAGAAATGGGTAAAGTTGGAAAGAAAAGCAAAAAATATGATGGATATATCAGTTGTTTTTTCACTATGGGATAGTTAGAGACTCCAAAAGACTAATGATTAATTAAAAACATCACTTTTGGTTTGGAAAAAAAATGGAAGAGAAAGATATTCCTAGATCCTTCATATTACAAACTGGCTGAATACAAAAATGATAAAAAAAGAGGTACTACAGAGGCAACTTATTACTAGAATAAAAAAAGGAATAAAATATTTGGCAGACTTTTATAGTGGGAATTATTTCAGAACAATGATTTCATAAAATATTTGATATAGATAATTGGTTAGAAAGTAATGCAGTTAAGTCCTTTGTATTAGTTTATAAGATTAAAGAATTAATAATGAAACCCCTTAATGAAATTGAAAAATAATAAAAAGAAGATTAAAAAGTAGAAAAGGCATTAGTGGGATAATATATCATATACTAATAGATACAAGGGAGAAAATTCTAAATGGGCTGGTAGGTACATGGCAAAAAGACTAATATTTCTAAAGAAGATATTCAAAGGTAAATTAAAGAAATTAACACAATTAAGTATTTAAGGCTAACAGTTACTTAACAAAACAATGGAGTTTATTTGTGCATTTATGGATCATTTAGACTGCAATCCCACTTAAGTTTTTAAAAATGAAACAAAGCTAAACCCAATGCAAACGTACATTCTGCCCGTTCCAATTTTTTTTACTTTAAATCACAGTCAACCCCGATTCTGCTGTTCCCACAGAAAACACTTCAAAAACACATCAGGGAAAGTGAATCTTTTCCTCCTTGCCCTTTGCCAGCCAGGGTGCCCACTCCTCTCTCCCAATTAGGTTTGATCCCACAATGATGTGGTTGAGGATAGGAGATCCCAGCTCCCCATCCCCTCATGTTTTTGCTGTCGCTTCCTTTCATTTGGTAGAGTAGGAAATGTCACCTCCTGGACTGGGGAGCAGGGAAGGGAAGGAAAAGACAGGGAAGGAAGGAAGAAAAAGAAAAGAATGGAAAGGGGAGGGAAGGGAAGGGAATGAAAGGGAAGGGAAGGAAAAGAAAGAAAAGAAAAGAAAAAGAATGGGAAGGGAAGAGAAGGAAGGGAGACAGACAGACAGACAGACAGACAGAAAGAAAGAAAGAAAGAAAGAAAAGGAAGGAAAGAAAGAAAGAAAGAAAGAAAGAAAGAAAGAAAGAAAGAAAGGAAAAGACAGGAATGGAAAGGGAAGGAAGGAAGAATGGAAAGGAAAGGAGGGAAGAGAAAGGGCAAAGGGAAATCCACAGAGCATCCTTGAAGTCTTGAGGCTGTGGGAGGCTGGAAACCCCAGAGGGCTGCAGAATTCCCCAGCGTGGTGCCCATGTGGGCCCCAAAGACCAGCTGTGACCCGGGGAAGGAGCCCCAGAAGGGCGGCAAAGCCGGTGGGGGGGGGGGAGGGGAGATGAGTCATAAAGCCCCAAAGCACCCCAGAACCAGGAAGAAGAGTGGCTTCCTTCTGTCCCTCCAGTTCCCAAATGAAAGTGCAGCACTCCCACCTTCCTGCCTGTGGTTTTTTCCTTCACTGGGATGCTCGGGGACCACTGGCCAGACAAGGAGTTGTGCTGTGGGTTGCAACCCTCAGCAGTTGTTTGTTTACCATTTTGATTCTGCTTCCGTGCAGCTTCTCAATGCATACACAAAGGGTTGACAAAGAAACCCACCCCCTCCTCTTTCCCGCCCCCTCCCAATATGACTGGAGAAAAGTGAGGGGGGTAGAATTAAATAGATTTCTCAAAGGTGTAGGGAGCAGCCTCCCTCCAGCTCTCCTTCCTTCCCTTGTCCCCTCGGTCTTTCTTATCCTCCAGCAACCCCCCTCAAAAAAAAAAACACAGATTTTTCAACTGAGAAGAGAAAGTGCTTCCATTGTGCCTTCACCCCCAACGCAGTGGCTTTGTGAACCTGGAAAATGTGGTTTCAAAGTGGACTGAGGCCCGGCTTGACTCAAGAGTTGGCCTCCTCCAGAGCCTGGAGCACATCTGGGCGGGTCTGGATCGCAGCCCTCACTTTGGGCCACCCGGAGGAAGCCGTCCCTTTGACTCCTCTGAGAGGAAAGTGGGAGTGAGTGAGATGGCTTTCAAATTCAAATTCTCTTCAAATCCCTGCCACCAGTCACACCTTTCTGAATTTGATGTGCATCCAACGCAAATCCATTCTAGAGGTGAATGGGCAGCCTTTCTGGGTGTCACAAATCTTCAACCAAAGGCACAAAAAGCTTCATATGCAAATGGCATTCTTCAAATATAGCCAATATTCAATTCAAATGCAAAGTTTTGGACATTCACAATTCAGACAAATGGTGAAGGTGACGTACAGTTTTCATCCATCCCTACAATTTACAGCACAGTGACTCTGGACTTCATATTTGCCTTGACCTGATCTTGTTTAAAATAAGATTTTTCCCTGCAGGATTCAAATCAGTGTATGGAGATTATTTGAACGTATTACCACCCTTGATTCTTGATCACCAAAGCCTTCCCTCTATCTCAGAGTGGGCAAATTCCTCTGAATCTGCCTGGGCTGAGCTGCAAGCCCCTTTTAGAGTTGACCAAAGAAGTTCATTAGCCTGCAGCTGATAAATCCCACTCCTCAGAAATTGAAATTAACATGTGACCTGACACTCAAATCCCCACACCCTTCAAAGAAATTTGATTATGGGTAGATTGGTCCCTTTAAGGTCATTGCTAAAATTAATGAGGTCACATCCCATTTGAAACTTCCAAAGCACATGAAAATGCACCTTCTGTGTCATGAGTGTCTTCTCCACAAGAAGCCTCCTCTTTCTTCCCTCCAAGACTCCAAACTGGCCTCTCCTCCCATTATGGTTGGTGAGCATGAACATTTTAAGATTGCTGAATAGGGGTGTGCATGAAGCCAGTTTCTCACATTCAATTTGATAGGAATCGGATGAGGGAAAATTCAACTCCAGCTGGATTCACCCCCTCAAATTTGGGGAGCTTTGTATTCATGTTCAAATATTCATGCATGAAATGAAGCAACCTCTCCCTCCTCCCTCCCCCCCCACTTACCTTTCAGCACACCACCACCTCTGGATGCTTTCTAAGAACTTCTGGGTCTGTGTGCGCAGCTCCCACTGCATTGTGTGATCCTTGGATGAAGAGCTATGAGCACAAAAGACCCAGAAGTGCTTTTTCGGCCTCAGAAGAGTGCCAAAATAGGCCCAGGGACATCACTGTGGTCTCTGTAAAGGTAAAGGGGTGCACTGGAGGGGAACAGGAGGCTGTTGTGGCATTGTCAGACCCACTTTGGCACTCTTTGGAGGCCAAAACAGCACTTCTGGGTCTTCTGCACACACAGCTTCATACACACCTCTTCCTATCCTGAAGATCTGTTGGAAGAGCAAGTGATGAACTGCACAAGCTCACTGATGCAGCACATCATGTGCACTGGTGTCTGCACTGGCAAGCAAATATGGTGGTGCCTGGACACCCATCCAAGCTTGAAGTAAGTGTCAGGATAGGTTAGGGGAGGATTTGTATGCTCTTCTCCCATTACTTCAGACTCTAGATTGCAAGAAGGAAATGCTGTGGGCAGGTATCTAGCAATAGTAAGTAAGGATATTTTTGGAACAAGTGATTATCCCACCCCTGATTCTTGGCATGAAGTGCTAATTCCTATTTGAAACCTGGCTGTCCAACTGCAGATGTGGATTTTTAGTGTTCAATTGCACTTGCAAATCAAGATGGTAAAATGTTCACCTTTATTTTGGTTTCCTGTTTAAATGCTGTTATAGGACATAGTCTGGACATGTGGTTTTGAGGGGAAATTAGCCTAGTCTGGCCACTGACCTGGAAAGGATCAGAATACATAGGTTTCATTAACAATAAATTGGTGAGCACTCCATAAAAGCAGGCAGCAAGATAAAAATGCTTTCTAGGACAGTTTTTTTCAATGTAAAATCAAAATCTTTATTAAAACTCAGAAAAAAGGTTAAAATCCATGAAATATGGTAGCAACCAGAATTAGTTGAAAATCATCAATAATGGTCAAAACAAGAAAAAAACAAACAAATAAAAGGATTTAATTTCAAAAATAGATTAAGATACCAGTGTGCATATGTGTCTGGGGCCAAGCTCTTCCTAAGTCCTGACATTAAGGGGAAAGTAAAAGAAAACAAACAAAAAACCCCAAGAACTATTAATTTCAGTTTTTACTACTACATAGCTAAAGACAATCGGAACATCCATTCAAACCTCTGGGCTGCTCTAGGATGGAGGCAGCATTGCAGTGTGTGGATGCAGCATTCCAGAGCATGCTTTAGACATCTTGATCACCTAAGTGCAAACAGGTCCTAAGTTTTTCTTGTAGTTGGTGATGGGTTAAGGTGGCCTGTCCTCTGCTCTTTGCACGTGATTGAATGTGAAATGTTCTTTATTCCTGTTTTCTTTGGCATTCTTTGTTTAGTTGATGTGCTAATCCTTCCTGATCATTAAGGTGTTGATTGCCTTCTTCTCTAAATAAGTGTCGGTTGACAGTGGAACATATTTCACGGTTGCACACTTTCTCAAACAGTGTGAGACAGCCCCCTGACGATCCTACTTTCTGCCATATGTGCTATTCATTGTGTACTTCAGAGAGACTTATAATTTCTTTGATGGTTCTGCAACTTTTGTGACAGACTGTCCCCTAGCTGGATAGCTGTGGAACACTAAAAAGCGCTCCACAGCTACACTAGACATATCTGGGACACAGTTAGTACAGCCCAGCGAACACCCTTCACACCTCTTCTAGGCAAAGGGTTCATGGGACAGGGTGGAGCAGCCACAGTTGCATATTGCCACAGCAATGGCTGGTGTGCATGGTTATTGCCCCAGTGAGGAAATCGCCTCTAGTATAGTGGCAATCAGACTTATCCAGCACTTAGTGAAGTGCCAAGTAAGTTTGGGCTGTGTTGAACATTGCTAATCCATCTCACATCTTCACTTCCCCACGACATGAAGGTGCAAAAAGGCCCAAGGATCCAGAAAGGGTGTGCCAAGTGTAGCATGTGAAATCTTACCACAAGGAACATTCCCATGCTAGTGTCCAGCACAAGGCACCAGCCTGAGGGTTCCCTAGAATCTCCTTAGCCTACAATCAGGAAAAGCCACTTCAGGGCCTTGACAGTCTAGATCTTTTAAGTCCATCAGACAACGTTTGCCCCATTGGTTGTAAGTTTGGAAGCAGCCTGCTTCTTTGCAAAGGGTTTTATGTTTCAAAAGAATATCCTCCCTCACACCCCCCAGCCAGGTTCTCTAAGCTCAGTCACTTCTCAGGAGCACATGAAAAATCACAATGGGATCTGAGGACTTAGAATCTCCACTAAGCAACATTCCATTTTCACAGTTTGAATACCAATTACAAAGAAATGGCATTTCAGATCCAGGGTTGGTGCTACCTAATTTCAATGTTATTTTTATATGATCTTGCATAAATTGGCCTTGAGTTCTCCACTATAATTTCCTGGTATGGTTTCCTTTTTAATCAGTCTCTGCTGTTGTAAATGAAAGGATATCCAGCAATTCCAATAAAAGTAATTCATGACTTTTTTTCTTTTTTAAAAAAGATAGAAATATAAAATGACTAAGGCAGTCATCACAGTAACCCCTCTGGTACCTATTTCCCCCATCATTTTTTATTTCAGTTGGCTCTGCCATTATATTTTCTTTTTTCTGTGTACAGCTGTGACATCTTTGTTAAGGATAAAATGCTGAGTAACACTTCTTGAAGCCCACTAGGGTCAGCAGTCCCTAGTGTGATGACTAAAGGTGCAATGTGCTATGCATTCGTATATACGATCCATAGGTTATTTGTCTGGGACTGAACATTCGTATCGAATACGGATCCTACCACATTCAAAGGGGATCTTTTCGAATGAATACTAATTTTCTTGCATTTGATTTGATACGAATTATAAACCCACACATTTGTGCACCTTCCTAGTGGTGGTTTCTTCTGGAAAGGGCCTGAACCCTTTCCGATCTCTCTTCCATCATTATATAATATGAAGATCTAGAAGGAAGAAGCTTGAAGACATTTCAGTAGTCTTGCAAATGGGTATGTGTCTTCTATCAAATGCCTGTACTGGAAAAGCCGCCACATTTTAATTATACTTCATTTTTATGTCAAATCCTTACACTGGAAAATAAAAATTGGTGACCTCAGACTGTATGCTGTTTTATGCCTCTTCCTTTTCCACAATTATGCCTCTTCCTTTTCCACAATTTCCATTAATTGTTTGTAGCAAGTGAAATTATTTAACTCAAACTTGGAAAATGTGGTTTACTGGAAACACAATAATATGCAATATTAAATCAGGGGCATTTCTGCACTTAGCTTCCCATCTGTGGAACAGGAAAAGTGCATAACAGTCTAATGTGTACTAGCGTTCACACTTGTGTACCAGCCCCATGCATCTAGAAAGTTACCTTTGTCGGGGTGCATGTTTGATTGCTGAAAGGTTGCGGCCATCTTGGCTGTGCATGTGCTGATGGTGGCACTATGGCAACGGTGATGTTCTGCACATGCACAGTTACCTTTGGGATCATCTGTGGTGTGCTTGACAGCATGCTTGCGTGGTACCTCAGATGACCCCATGTACAGAAATTGTGTGGATGGTCGCTGCGTTGGACGTTTCTGTTAAGTGATAGGATGGGACTGGTAAGGGTTGGGTTGGGTGTGGTGCACGATTTCATGCACCACTACTAGTTCACAAAAGGCCAACATCTTGTTAGGAAGGAGTCATTTCTAGGTTGTAAATGCCTCCTGCAAGTGCAGATACACCTGACCAGATTGTGACTATGGGGACTAGTGTGAATTGGCCTCAGGATCAAAACATGGTTTCATGTGCTAATTAGAATTCTTTGCCTCAGAATATCTGTCTTTTTCACACTTCTACTTATAATTTGAAATCAGAGTAGAGGATTACAGTGTTTTCCCGAAAATAAGACAGGTTCTTATATTAATTTTTGCTCCAAAAGATATGTTAGAGCTTATTTTCTGGGGATGTTTTATATAACATTTATATAGGGCTTATATTTTGAGCATCCTCAAAAATCCTGGAAAATCATACTGGGGCTTACTTTCAGGGTAGGTCTTATTTTCAGGGAAACAGGTTAGCAGCTCAATAAGTATATATGATTCAGAGGCTGTATCCAGACTTGCAAATACTGTGCATTCTGATGCGCAGTCAGGGTGTTCAGTCCTTCATAGCAGCAGTGCATTATGCTGCTACTACTTCAAATTTACCTTCTGTGAAACGATGAGCACTTGCTCTGCAGTATCAGATAAATTTGATGTTTCCCACCAGTCCGGATAGGATGGTGGGAACAGCAAATGTGATGTTCACCAGCTGTATCTTACCAGAAGGAATGTGGACCCAATAGAAGAAAGATCTCTCACTGAAGAATAGGTTAACAAGATCCACATTAAGAGGCCCTTAATTCAGATCTGTTGTAGATTTGCTAAACCAGATCTGCAGCAGGACTAAGGGCCATAATCCAGATCACAGAGGTGTGTAGATGGCATGGTCTCTGTGATCTGGACCTACTGAGGACTGCTATTCAGTGAGCATGGTAGACCACCATAAACCACTCCCTTCCATGGCTAGGAAAAAAGTTCCTAGCCTTGAGATTTGGGGGAGCATTTTTCTGTGGCACGCTTTGAACAGTAGCCCCCCCCCACGCCTCCAAAGGGGCAAAAGTTCCTAGCTGGTGTGTGTGTGTGAGAGTGAGAGTAGCTCACTCAGTCTTTGCAGCCTTGTGGAGGTTTGAACTGGATCAGCACTGTCAGTGCAGCTGGCATGAACCATATTGCTAGGTAAGTGCAGAATCAGTCTTAAGTCTTGCATAAGTGGGTGGTATATACTTTGAATTAAAATGCTCTTTCACTTAGAAATTGGAAACTATCTGTGCTTGTTTATTAAACCAGCCTTGAAAAGTGAATGCTACTGTATTAGGATTCTCAATTGCTCAAGAGAAGATAATTTGGTTAGCACCAGTATAGTACACTGCCAAAAAACAAACATTAAACGGCTGGTATTTTATGTGGTCTTTTCCTTCACTTAAGGCAAGGATAATCCTTAGAATTTTACTGATGTTTTTCAATCAGTGGTACTTGTACTTCAGTCAATAAATGAATGAAAATAATTTGTAACATATCTGCTAAATGGAAAATAAAGCTGGGCTATTTTCCAATCTACAAGGATTGCAGTATTATAAATAGCCAGCTAGGGAGTCCTAGAAGAAGAGAATAATTATGGATTCCTCATTTAATAACTCCGACTTTGATAAGACACAGTAAAAAGAAGTATCTCTGAGGTGACTCTGAGGTGTCTTAGAGAAAGCTTCAAGCTGAGATTGGTCATGCACCAATCTTCCCCACCCCATCCTGAATATTCCCAGCTAGAAAAGGTTGATTAGAGAAGGGTAGGGAACACAAGGGTCTCATACTATCTTTCTGAGGTGCCTCCGAAGTGCCCCTTTTGTTATGTCTGAATGCAACCTCTGCTGCATTTGACAATGCCAGCTCACATTTCTTTTCGACCTATGAAAACATAGACAGCTGGGCAACGGAAATACTAAATGATTACCAGAAAGCAAAACTCTGTAAGTGGTGACTTAAATACGTTTTAATATTTTAAAATAGGAAAGGGCAGGTAGAGAAGAGAGAAATGCATGGCAGGATTCAAATTAGCCAGCCATCTTGTTTACAGTACAATGTTCAGGTTGCATTTTCTGACAAAAAGTCTGAAAGCATTACATTATTACTCTTGGCATGCTCACATTGATTCTGCAAAAAATGTGCACAAAAATGCAAACACAAGGAAAATGTTTTTTTTTTAAAGAAACTCTAAGAATTGATACAGAAATCAGATGATACACAAATCTTTTTAATAAAGAACTTGACAGATTTTCTTTTCCAAGCAATTGCAGATTAACAGACCCACACCTGCAGAATCTCCTCAGGTTTGCTGTATGTGTCCAAAGACCATGCTCTTCTTTCAAATTGTTCTTTTTTTACTGTTATCAAAGTGGCTTTGAGACTTCTGTGAAAACTGAGGAAATAAATGAAACAGAATAAGTTGACTTGTTTGCTATAATAATTAGTAATTATCATTATAATTAATATAGTTAATAATAATATAATATTATTATAATTATTAATAATTAATAGTTACTGTCTTACAATACTGCAAATATTTATTTCCTTTTTGTTTCAATAAAGATGGAGTATGGTCATTGGACCTAACTTCTACCATGTTTTTAAACAACTTAGAATCCATGCCAAATGCTAAGCACATACCTGGGTTTCTTGCTTTAGCATTATTCAATTATTGAAGCCATAGGAAAAAAACAAGAGATATAAAAACATGAGGCCATAGAAGAAGAAGAAGAAGAAGAAGAAGAAGAAGAAGAAGAAGAAGAAGAAGAAAGCTGGCTTTTCTACCCTGTTTTTCTCACCCATTTAAAGGGACTCAAAGTGGCTGACAAACTTTCCATTCTTCTCCCCACAACAGACACCCTGTGAGGTAAGTGGGGCTGTGAGAGCTCAGAAGACAGCTGTGACTTGCCCAGGGTCACCCAGCTGGCTCCATGGAGGAGTGTGGAATCAAACGTGGTATTCCCAGATAAGAGTCTGGCTCCCTAACTGTCTTAGGTTGTGACAAGCTGCTTACTGGTATTTGCATGATCGTATGCTCTCTGGATCCTTGTTATTTTTAGCTGATAAAAGCTGACTTGCAGGATATGATGGGGGGGTGGTCAGGAAGTGGTGAATGAATGCCTCCTTGATAGATGGGGTTGTCCTGCCATTTCTCCAAAAGGCAATGGAACACTCAGATCTCATAGTGGTAAGACCATGGTTTAGGAGTTAAAGGCACCTCACTCTGATAGTTCCATTTCTACTAGGCCAATGCCAGAAAGAGGTCATGGGAGATTTCTGCTCAATGTCTAGGGAACTTATCCGTGGGGATCCTCAGCGATCAATCTTATTTTCCATGCTCTGTAACATCTAGCTGAAGCCACTGAGTAATGTCATCAGAAGTTTGGGGTATCAGTATGCAGATAAATGCCCTGCTGTGGGGCTGGGAGGCAATATGCAGATATGTCCTTTGTCAAGGCTTGATTGCCTTAAGATGGCCCTGTCCATTTGAAACAAAAGGTGTGACAAACCAAGACAATGCAGAGGCATTCCAGAGTTATCAAGTCACTGAAGATATCTCTTTCTTTTAAAATCCAAATCAGAGTCTCTAGCATTCCTGATTTGTGTTTACTCCAAATGTTAGTTTAGATTACAAGTATAATGGCAAAAGCCAGAAGGCTCCAGTAAATATCAAGCTTCCTATTATTCCTATCCTGGAGGAAACCTGTTTTCAGGATATTTTCATATCATTAGAGTTAACCAGAGTAGTTACCCATTAATTAATTCCTTGATTTCTTTATGCACAGGGATTTCCTTGTAGCTGAGAGGAGGGGTGGGGGTGGGGAGATAAACAGGAAGATTTCTGAATACCTTTTTAAAAATGGGGTTTTAGGCTCCAATATGGCCTCTGAGTATCCAAGATGGTTTCTGTCTTAACCAAAGGGTTCCAGGCTTTTCTAGTCCATTCCATGGTGTGCAACAAATTGTGCCAATTCAAACCAACACAGGTTCCTGCCTGGAACTACTCCCTGCTCTTTTTTGCACAGAAATCTATGGGAAAGCTGTCTTTTTTAAAAAACAAGTCATAGAGGCAGGGCCAGGATGGTAAGCAGGAACTGAGAGAAATTGCTCAGAGAGTTCTTTATCCTGCCTTAAGTGTTACATGAGCACTAATGGAAGCATGACTGGGTGAGTGTGCCATCTGTGCAGCCGCTGCAATCATCTTGTGCAGTGAATGTGCTATACGGAGTAGGGTTTTGCTGACCCTGATCCCTTATAACATATTCATGACACCACAAAGGAGCTACGCATATCCTGCCTATGTTACTCTCAGTTTCCATGCCAAATTCTCAGATATTTATTTAAAACCAGTTGGTGTGGTGTCAACTTTAGACTTTTAAAGGAACAAACCAAGCAGCTTCTAGTAGGTAACTTTCACAAACTTCTTCCATTCATAGATGACACAGCTGGGTAGAAATTAGTCTCTAAAAATACTTTCACACAACCTGCTTGTTTTCTAGTCACTGTCTGCTTATGTTATGCTCATTCCATCTGTCAATAGAGATGAGTCACACATTCGACCTTTCAGTTTCACTTGCGCACATAAATTTCTTCCAATTTCCTGTGAAACAAACACTTTTAACTCTTTAGAGTTGCACAGTGCAGCATGCCAGAAAAGAAAAAAAAGTTTGAATTGAGGGACTCAACTTGGATCTGCACTTTAAGTGTAGCATTTGTTTTGTAGTTTTAACTATAAAGATCTTGACAGAAGGATTTTAAAAGGAGTTCTTGAAACTTGCTAACTTCTTTCTTCTTAGTTGATAGCACCCAAATGCAGAAAGTGATTCTATATTTTAACTTTCACATTAGACCAGTACTATAGATTTATAAGTAAACAATAATGTTATAAAATAGGTTTCTAGGATGGTTCATCCAGCTCTTCTACAATGTTATTACTCTTTTGAAAAGACAAACATGAAGTTCTTCAACATAAGAAGATTTTTCATAATAAAGTCTACTTAGTTCCTTTCTCAAACACTGGCTGCTCCACTGTCTGTTATAAAGTCTTAATTGGTTCTCTGAAAACTGCAAAGTGAACATTCATATAGTATGTTCCCTTTCTAATTCTGCAGCCTTAAAAAAATTATCTTCTGTAGTTGAAAACAGGCAGAAATGTTGTGTGTCTTTCATGTGTAAAATCTGTTATAACTGGAGATGTGCCCAACTGTTTGGGTCAGTTCACAATTTGCAGTTAGCTGGTTTATGTGCTTTGCATTCAAACTAAACCACCCTGTAGTTTGATGGTTCAAAATAAGTCCAACCTAAGAGTGTTCTAACCAACCAAGTAAACCACAGCTAACAAAAGGCCTTTTTGCACCTGCATGTCCAGGACACTCTTGCACACTCTGAGACACTCCACCAAAGCATCCCAGTGTGTGAGAGCGCATTCCCGATCCTCCAAAGCTGTGGAGAAGTAAAAAGCTTGATGAGTCAACAGCATTCACAGCCACTTCCAGGTGTGAAGCTGCAAGGAGGTGGAGTGGCATGGCATGGCACAACTGTAGTTGAGCAAATATGTCCCACCATGGCAATGGCAACAACCAGCCAGCTCCAAAAGATACAATTGTAGCAAGGAAATCATTGCGATTAGGAGAGATTCGCCAGCAGGAAAGGATTTTAAAAACTCAAGTCTCAAGTGATACATTGTTACAAAGCTCACACAGCAGTGGAAGATAAGCCGAGAGCCTGCATTTAAAGAGGGAACCTGGGGGAACCTGAAAGGGAGAGTAGCCTCTCTCTTGCTCCTCTGTGTGAGCTGTCAGCCTGTTTTGAAAGGGAATTTGTGCTGTTGGTTCTCCTGTTTAAGCCCAAACAGGGAGAACTGGCAAGGAAGGAGCTTCTGATTTGAAAAGGAGAGAATGAAGAGGATCATTACTTTGTTCTTCGCTCAGCTGATTCTGCAGGACAGGCTTAATGGGTTGGACAGAGGCAGAGATTAAAAGGTCCCTCTTCTCCGTGCTGCTCTTTTTTTTTTTTTTTGGTGTGTGTGTGGTTTGAGTGGGAACGCCAGTATTCACATTCAGCTCATGTTATCCTCAAGGAAATGGGAACATCCAGAATACGCACTTGGTCCTGAATCTGGATTTAAAAAGTCATGTGGGAACGTGCCCTCAGAATTTTTTTATTTTCTTTTTTTATGCTGTGTTTTATCACAGCTTTAGAAACAAGGAAGAAGGAAGAGTCTGCAGTTTCTTCTGAGGAGAGGAGTTAGTCTTCCATAGCTAATGATGGATAATAGGACTGAAGTAACTTTAGACTGGAGTCCTGAACCTTATATGAGCCATAAAATGTCGTATAATAATAAGTTTGG
Organism: Aspidoscelis tigris stejnegeri; assembly: GCA_023333525.1. NCBI lineage: Eukaryota > Metazoa > Chordata > Lepidosauria > Squamata > Teiidae > Aspidoscelis > Aspidoscelis tigris. The sequence continues at coordinate 34,325,974 of JALMGA010000003.1, read as the reverse complement.
ATTGTCTATGCTTGAATATCCTTTCTCATTTTTTACAAATATTGTAAACTTCAACTCGAACTGTGCATTCACTTTGTATAAGAGAAAAACCAAGTCTTCACACCCACAGTATAAGCTCTGTGGTCCATTGCCAGCAATGAGAATCAGCCAAACATACATGGAGGGGCAGGATATCAATTAGCGCCTCACCTTTGCTTGTCCTAAATGCTGTTTTGAGCTGAAGATCAAAATGCAGGTCAGTTTAATCAAATACAAGCCCCCCATTTGCTTCATTTCCTCCCTTGCCGACTGTTTCTCTGGTTCCATTGCAGTGGTTGCCAAAGTCTCAACACCTAACTATCTGAAATATTTGACATCTGGACAGGTGATCATCCAGACATATTTCTGAGCTGTCAACAATACAATTTCAGCTTCCCAATAGCTTTGCGGCAACTGGAACACCACCCAAAAAACATTAGCTGAACCTTCAAATCATTTTTAAGGGATGCCCCATGTAAAATGAATATGATGCACTAGAGGAGATTAAAGCAAAGGCCAATGACGCTGAGCTACTGTACATCCATGTAAGATGGCTGAAGCTGGTCATAGGTTCTCCAAGTCACAGAGGCCAGTGCCAGTATAAAGTGCATCTATAAGCACCTATAGGCTCCAAATATATTCTAGTGTGTGTGTGCTACCTCACCCAGAATATGGACAATGCTGATGTTTGGACTCAAATACAGCTCAGTCATAAGACCTCTGCTGTCACAGAATGCAAACCATTTTATTGGCTTCTGAACATCCAATCACAATCTGAAAGTAGCATTTTGGTGCTAGGTAGTCCTGCTCACTGTAAAAAGTATAGTATGGAAAATGACTGTAGTATTGCATAGTACCAATCCTTCATTCAATTATACTGAAACCCATGACATATTAATGTATGCATATCCAGTGATTCATAAGCATATTCCTCCTTCCTCTGCTCTCCATATGTCTCAAAAATTTACTCTGGAAGTCACATTCTGATAAATGAGGCAGTGTAGGGAAAAGAAGGAAAATGAGAAGTCCTACCGTGAAATGGATTTACAAACATACAGATATCACTCCATTAAATTCTGCTTTTCTGGTTTAACGGCACCTCCCATGAGAGTTTATGCATTGATAAAACTGCAGTAGTCCTTATGGAAGTGGTTAATTTTGGTTATTTTGAAAAAAAAACTGACTTCAAGAAGCTGGAATGTGTCAGGTTTTACTAAGATTTTATTTCTACCCCGCTTTTCTCACCCATTTAAGGGGACTCAAAGCACCCAACAAAGCTTTCTATTCTTCTTCCCACAACAGAATGCCCTGTGAGGCAGGCAGGGCTGTGAGACCTCAGAAGAGAGCTGTGACTAGCCCAGGGTCATCCAGTTCGCTTCATGAAGGAGTGTGGAATCAGACCTGGTATTTCCAGATAAGAGTCTGGCTCCCTAACCACTAGACCAGACTGGCTCACTAAAATCATTAGAAAGCTTCCCTCAACCCCCATATCAAGCCAATTCCCTATCTTGTCCAGCATTGTATTGTCATGGTGGCTAACTCAAATGTTTATAGGAAGCCCAAAAGCAGGACATAGATGCTTTAGCATTTTTCTGGACTTTTACCAGCTAATCCTGAAAACATACCACCTCCAATAATTATTGACTGCTAGGTTATATAGGTTACTAGGATTCTAGTATACAGAAAATATTTTCATGACTTTAAAATATGTCAGTGTGGTCAAAATGGTGTACTACTACCAACAGAAAGCTCTTTGCTTCTATGAAAGCTTCCATAAACAGGAAAACATTTTTGCAGATCTTCCCCTTTTCCCTCTAACTTCTCAGGCTACCTTCCTCATTATTCCAAAGAGTTCAAAACTTCTGGAGTAAAATATCTGATGGTGTAGGAATTCATGTGCGATGGACTGTCAAGAAACGGAGAAATAAGAAAAAGAAGCCTTTCTTCTAACTGAAAAAGCCTCCAGTGATTCAAAGGTTTTTTCTGCACTGGGTCTTATTCTGGTTTATATCCTGTAATAAGGATTTGTCATCTAGAACATAAGAACATAAGAACATAAGAGAAGCCTTGCTAGATCAGGCAACAGCCCATCTAGTCCAGCATCCTGTCGCACACAGTGGCCCACCAAATGCTCATGGGCATCTCAAGCAGAGACAAGGACAAACCTTCTCCTGCTCTCGAGTCCCAGCAGATGGCCTAGAAGCGCCCCAGTTCCTCCCCCCCACCCTCAGCCTGAAAGATGCACCTAGGCATCTAGTGCATCTTTCAGCATCTAGTGCAGAGCATGATAGATGCTGTCTAGGACCTGCAAAAGTATTCAGTGAAATCCAGCAACTTCTACCTTTCATTCAGTCATTCAGGTACTAATCCAAAGATATTTATGTCATTTTGGTGGGTCCAGAATAGTGAAGGCAATTTAAATTCTTCAGTCGATCCAGTGAACCACATTCATGCTGTTGTGTACCAGGATACAATTAAGGAAGGTGAAAGTGAGAGTTTTGGTCTCTGCTTTTCAATCAACCTTAAGATTTTTGGTGTCAGTCCTCTCCAAGGCTTCGTCTAGACTATTTCCTGCCACAGTGTGGGTGGTGCACAAGCTACCAAGGGAAGTGACCAAGTCACCAGTGGCATGGAAAACGCTGCCTGCAATTGCAAAAACTGCAAAACCCGTCAGCAGTGCAGGGTCTGAAAGTACAGCTGGAAGTACATTGCATATTTGGATACCCTAGGATCATCCAGGTCTCAATTTCAGTTTCAAAGTTGCTTTCCCTGTCTTCTGTTCACCCATACATGGTAAGGAATCAAATGCCTTTGTCCAAAGCATCATTGAGGTACTTGAAAAAGGTTTCAGATAAGGGAAATTTGGACAGGGGTAGGAGAATTTTGCGGGACAGAGGTATTTGCCTGTCCTGGCCCCTTATCATTGGGGCTATTCATTAAGCACCCATGTGAATGGTGCGTCAGTACCATAAACTCTGTTTAGTCTTCAGTCTTCCCATGTGGAATGAGACAGTTCTGAAGGAAACTTGTGCTTTCTAAAAATATAAGATATTAATATGTATTTATTATGTTTATTCTCTTTGTCCAAATATCAAAACATGACTTAGTAAAGAAAATAATTTATAACTATAAAATGACTTACATAAACTGATTAAAAGTGCAAGGATTCAAAACACTTATTTCATGCAGTCCTGGAAAATTTCAGTAATGGAATTTGGCTTTCGAGGTGCCATTGAATTACATTGACAAACTGGGCCACCAGTCTACAGTTCTATTAACACATCTGTCATTTGGCTTTCTGCTAGGCAGCATCATTGAACTATCAACAAACTGGCCTTCTCCACCACAGTACTATTGACTTATGTTTGTTGGCTGGATCTTAATTCCAGGGTGCTATTGATTTGCCCTACACAGTTTCTCTAACTTCTTACTTCTTATAGTCAGTAATTACTTTCATAACACAACATAAAATTTCATTGACTCTCTAGAACATATTCTAAAACAAAGCATAGTCAAATGAGTTTTGTTCTAAGTTCTCATTTACGTTATGCATACACAGACTAATGATGTGACTTTCTGCTAGGAAAATTAACCTGTTCTGTTTGGAAAGTTCACCTGTTTCTTTTTCTGATGCTTAAATTGTACTTCTTGTTATTCAGTTATTCAGTTGTGTTCCTACTGTTCTTTGTGACATATGCTCGACAGTCTCACATTCTTTGCTCAAGCCCATTTTCATTCAGTCTATAACACTATTTCTTTACCCAGAGGGTCATCAGTCTATGGAATTTGCTTCCAGAACAGGTGGTAACAGCTTTAAGAAAGGCTTAGACAAATTCATGGATGACAGGTATATCAATGGCTACTAGAATGAACATAAAAATATAAGAGATGCCCCACTGGATCAGGCCACAGCACATCTAGTCCAGCACCCCTTCGCACACAGTGGCCCACCAAATGCTCATGGGCATTTCAAGCAGAAACAAGGACAAACCTTTTCCTGCTCTTAAATGCCAGCAAATGGCCTTAGAAGCATCTTGCTCCCCCCCCCGCCTGAAAGATGTACTTAGGCATTTATTCTAGTAGCCATTGATACATCTGTCATCCATAAATTTGTCTAACCCTAACTTAAAGCCATCAAGGCTAGTAGCTGTTACCACCTCTTCTGGCAGCAAATTCCATAAACTGATGACTCTGGGTGAAGAAATACTTCCCTTTGTCAGATCTGAATCTCCTACCCATCAGCTTCATAGAGTGCACTCTGGTTCTAGTGTTGTGTGATAGAGAAAATAAATTTTCTTTATCCATCTTTTCTATACTCTGCATAATTGTATATACTTCAATCAGGTCCCCTCTTAAACGCCATCTCTCCAGACTGAAGAGGTCTAGATGTTGCAGACTGGTTTCGTAAGGGACATGTTCCAGCCCCTTAATCATTCTGGTTGCCCTTTTCTGCACCTTTTCCAGTTCCACAATATCCTTTTTGAGGTGTGGTGACCAGAATTGTACACAAATTGTACACAAATGTGGCCTCACCATTGTTTTCATTGAACTATCCACCATAGTTCATTGAACTATCCACCAAAACCCCAAGATCCCTTTCCTGGTGTGTTGCAGAAAGCTCAGACCCTATCAGTTTATAAACATAATTTGGATTTTTGGCCCCAATGTGCATTAAGACAGCACATTTGCCACTTGGTTGCCCACTCACCCAGTGCTAAGAGATCCCTCTGGAGCTCTTGGCAATCTTTTTCGGTTTTTACTACCCTAAATAATTTAGTATCATCAGCAAACTTCGCTATTTTACTATGTACCCCTTCTTCTAGATCATTGATGAATAAAGTAAAAAGCATTGGTCCCAACACTGAGACTTGAGGGACCCCACTTTTTACCTCTTTCCAGCTTGAGAATTGCCTGTTTATTATTACTCTCTGTTTCCTGCCCTTAAGCCAGTCACAAATCCAGGACAGAACCTGTCCTTTTAATCCATGGCTGATGAGTTTACTCAGTAGCCTTTGATGTGGGACTTTGTCAAAAGCCTTCTGAAAGTCCAGATACACAATGGTCACATCCTCATGCACTCCATATAGTGGAGATTGGAACATTTTTAATCCAGGTGCAGGGCCGAATTCGAATTGAGCCATCCCCATGCGTTTGCTGATAAGGCAGGCTCAATTCAACTAAGGGTGTCCCCATGCAAACCGCACTAAACCACTGTGCCGCCCACTGTAGTGATGGCAGGAAAATGCTACTCGACACCTCCTTCCCCGATTGCAGCACATATATATTTCTAAAAAAAATATTTCTAAAAAAATTAATGAAATAGCCAGATCGTTCTGCAAAGCCACTATGGGGTTTGGTGGCAGTTTACCAGAGGTGCACACCTCCACTCCACCCAGTACAGCAGTTTACTGTTCGTGCACTAAATTAAGCCATTTAAATTAAACTACCATGCCTGGCTTGGTGATAGGGGAGGGGGGTTGGAATACTGGTCATGGAAAGAGACTCGTGGGACGGCGATCATATCTTTCACTGTAAAACTAGGGCGCTGAAGCTTCTATTTGTCTTGCAGACTTGGCAATCAAGGAAGGGGCATGGAATAATGGTTGTGGAAAGAGACTTGTTTCTCTTCAGTCACCATTTATTGCCAAAAATGCCCTAACAGTTGCGATCTCCAATGCACAGGACAGGAATGCTGAGCACAGGATGTGAAACCCACCCACTAATGACACAAGTGTCAATCTCTTCTCCTAATAACCCCGGAGTGTCCCCATGCATGGACTCAGCCTCCAAAATAATGTAGGTGTGCCTCCCGAACCCTAGCGAGAAAAGTTTTCTTCAGGACTAAATTTACTGCGGATTTGGGCAATTTGGTCCGCATGTAACTCGGTTTGGGGACTTTGCATGGAGATGCTCCTTGCTGAATTCGGATTCGATTCGACCTATGGAGTGCATGGGGACGTGACCAATGTCTACTGGTTTGCCTTTATCCACTTGTTTATTGACACTCTTAAAGAATTCCAACAAGTTTTTAGGCATGATTTACTTTTGCAGAAGCCATGCTGGCTTTTGCTCAGCAATGCCTGCTCCTCCATGTGCACACTAATTTTATCTTTAATGATGGTTTCCATCACCTTACATGGAACTGACATTAAGCTAAGTGGTCTGCAATTGCCTAAATCACCACTGGATCCTTGTTGAAGATTGGTGTTACATTTGCTACCCTCCAGTCCTCAGGTACAGAGCCTGATGTTAGGGAAAGATGATATATTTTTGTTAGAAGGTCGGCAATTTCGCATTTGAGTTCCTTAAGAGCTCTTGGATGAATGCCATTTGGTCCCAGTGACTTGTTAACATTTAGTTTATTAAGACATGCAAAGACCTCTTCCTTGGTTATCTCTATCCAGTTTAATTCTTCAGAAAATACAGGCTCAGCTAGTTCTTTGTTATTTCTTTTGATATTTTTAGCAACGCGCTTCTCAAAATCTTTCTTAGCTTTCCTAATTGTCTGCCTAGGTACATCCTCCAGGCTAGGCAGCTGACAGGATGTCTCCAAAGGCCATTTGCTGAGATTTGAGAGCAGATGAAGGTTTTGCCTTTGTCTTTTGCTTGAGATGCTTATAGGCAATTGATGGGCCACTGTGTGGGACAAGATGCTGGACTAGATGAGCTGTGGCCTGATCCAGTAGGGCTTCGCTTATGTTCTTATGCTCTTATCTCATCCTCTGTTGTGCACTCCTCCTTTTGCCTTCAGTCATTTTCAATATCAGGGTTTTTTCCAATGAGTGACAACTCCTGCTTTTCATTACATTTCCGAAGTATGTAAGCTTCAGCTTCAGTATTTGCTCTTCCAATGAACAGTCAGGGTTGGTTTCCATTAGTATTGACTGACTGGATCTCCTTGCAACCCAAGGGACTAAAAGTTTTCTATGGCACCACAATTGAAAAACACTGATTTTTCAACACACAGCCTTCCTTGTGGTCCAGCTCTCACATCCATACCTTACTACTGGGAAAACCATAGCTTTGACTATTTGAACCTTTGCTGGCAAGATGATATTTCTGTTTTTTAACACACTGTCAAGGCTCAAGACTACAATTATGAAAATAAAACATATATTTTATTATTATAGTAATGGCTTGGCTATCTTCATATAGTGTTCAGATGTTTAACAGTGTGTCCTTGCAGCTTGTTTTCTCTGTTTAACAGTAGTACTTATTCTTTCACACATAGGACTCTACTACAGCTGCCATTTAGCTCTTCCAATTACATTATTATTAAACTCTGGCTGTGCAATTAGCAGACCTTTCCAAATGTCAGGATTCCCCGTTCCACTATCTGCTCCTTCTCATAATTTAATTCTTCTACTTAAATATTCTATTTGTACCACCCTTCTCTGTCCCCACTGATGCTAATGAAATAATTTATTCTCTGATCAAAGTACTAATTTCTCCCAGTAGACTAAAGAGATGACTAATTTTCAGCTGATCTCTCCCCATCCTTTGCTAACAGCAAGGTTTGGGAGGAAGAACTAAATCCAGCATATTTTATAATGGTGGTCTATATCATGAAAAAGACACATTCACAATAATTCCATTCTGTTTCATAAAATTCACCACAAAAGTACATTTTGTCATCTTACTTATTCACAAGCTATTATGTTGTAATAGCCAACCTATACACAACACTGTTCTTCACCTAAAACTGTCAGCTAATCTCAGGGTAGATAAAATAAAGAAAACTGATTGTATTTAAATTCCCTCTTAGGATGGAGCTTGCCTTGAATTTAGCTTCTAAATGTTTGTCAGTGCTGAATAGTCCAAATGAAATCACATAATGTACCACTTGCGGTGGTTCACATCTGATGTTCAGTACTTTGTCATTAGAGACTGCTTACTTCAGAACAGGCCATGCCTGTACTGAGCTTTCATAATTTGTTCACCTCTCTTCTGTGATGCACTGCCTAGAGTTGGAGTGAGCAAATGTGCCTCCAGATACAATTTTCCCAAGGCTATATTGGGATTGCCACACATCCCCATGATAATCCCAGTATACTCCCAGAACAGTTCACTGAAAAACTGAAATATAGGCATGAGAGAAAATCCAGCTCTGACATCAGGTTTTCATGTTAGATTATTTCCTCTGCCTGTCATTTCTGAGCAGAATCATTGTTCTTGCAAAAGCACCCATACGTATGAACAACAACAACAACAAAAAAGAAAAGTGGATGGTTTCTTCCTACATATGGGCACTTTTTCAAGAGCAGAGAAGAAAATGTCAGACAAGGTAAAAGCCCAGATTTGCCCCAGGATTGCCTCCTGCTGTTTAACAAGGGCAGCAAGAAGTGATTGTCCTCCTGCCAACTGTTTACAGACCATCATATTTGAGGGATATCAGAACCACCTTCTTCACAAATCTTTAAGAAAGTTGTTTTGAAGCATCCAGAACTGATACAACTGGGCCAGTTACACAGTGTGACTGGTGGTAGTTGGGGCCAGTCTTTATGCCACCATTTTGCACTGTGCATTTTGTCAACTGCCTTAGCACCTAACCAGTGTAAATAGCTGAGTGATAATGAAGGCTTTTCAGAATATCCTCATTTGCCTCATGGAAAACTGGAAGTAGGGAGTGTAAGAAGTGAGGATTGACCAGAGCCCACATCTTCAATGTACTACATATGCTGACCAAAGTGAGCAGAAAAGCACCATAGGGGCCCATTTTCAGGACAAAACTGCCAGTCTCCATGTCATCAACAGAGTTAACTGTGGATATAGCTATAGATTGCTTTTCTATAATATTCACCACACTATATACTGCATGTTTATTGGTTTCCCTTACAAGGCATTTTGATTTATCTGTGAGATTTAGAACCGTTTAAAGAAGCCAAATAAAATGTCTTCTCCCCTCCCCCACAAAAAATAAATAAAAAAGAGCCATGCACAGCTGAAAAAAGAGTCAATAACCATAACAGTGGTACAAGAAAAACCTTATGCCTCTTAGGCCATGGTCACACTCCAAGCCTATAGGGAAGTCAGACCATTTTCAGCCTGGAACAGCATGATCACACCTACCACTCTGCTGCCCCCCCCCCACTGCCACTGCTGCCATCACTGCCACACCAAGTTGACCCAAGCCAAGCCTTTTGTGGACCCCCGTTGCCTTGTAAAAGTTAAGGTTCGTAGGGGGCAGTGGCAGTGGTGATAACAGGGTGTGGCGATGGTGGCAGGGAACAGCAGTGGCAGCTTATCAGGTAAGGGGATCTGTTCAGTGTAGTAGAGGGGCTGGTAGTACAGTCAGATGTCAGGGAGTATCAGGAGTTGGGGTGGCATGGTTAGAGTCTTCCTTGTGTGAGGTAAAAAATAGCAATTATGGGCAGCTAGCAGTGACCAGCTTGTGTCACCCTGCTGGTGCCCAGTATGCTGTCTGGATGGCAGCCCTTTGTCTGGGTCAATTTCTGGCATTTTTGATTTCAGGATAGTCCTACTGGAGGCAGGAAAGTCTTTGGAAAACAATGGAAATGCACTTTGGCATCCGGAGGACTAAAGATGGCCTCTGTCCTTCATGAATATAAGATGTGACTGGGGCCTTAAATTATTTTGGCCTGGTGATTTTTATTTATTTTATTTTAAAAGACAGAGAAAAGAAAGCAAGTTTGCTCAAGGTAAAATCTTATTTCAATCTAAGGTTGTTTCCCCACTTATCTTATGTAGTCTGGACCAGAGTATTCTGTGGATGGGTCTTTCTCTAGACGTGTTGACTCCAAAGATGGCACCAGCCTCAGAGATAGCTTCAAAAGTTTTCACAGTCAGTAACAAATGTTCCTAGCCTACAGATCTCTGGAGGAATTATTTTGGCAGCACAACGAGACTCACTGGACCATGGAGGTATGCACTATTTGCATAGCTCCTAGTCCAATCTGCCACTGCCTGGTAAGCTGGTAGACTTCTTCAAAAAGGTATAGTGACATACTGGACAAGACAGTCATTTGTTCCAGTCTGTGCTTTATCCTATGTAGACATACTAGAAGGGAGCGGATCCTACTTTGAACTACAGCAGCAGTGGGGAATGGAGGCCTCTAGTTCACTTCCTAGCCTAGAAGTGTGGATGGAAACATCCTAGATATGGTCACAGGAAAGACCCTTTCACAGATCATGGCTGAATGTGTCTTAGCCACCATTGTACCGCAATGGCAAGTAGATAGATTTTATGGTTTTGTAACTAAACTAGATTCAACATACAAGATTGCATCATGGATATAAAAAGATACAAAAATGTGTGTACAGAGAAAATGAGAGTCTATTTTCCATTTTTAAAGCTAATAAGGCAGTATTGCTGCTTAAATATTAATTTAACAGTACATGCGTATGTAACTGTGATATGGTAAGTAAACTAGGAGAGCAAGTTAAATATTCTTCCATGAATCTAGTGGCTGCCTTCCATTTATGTTGACAGCATCCATATTCAAACTTATTGTGTCTTGTTCATTGCTTGTAACAGCGGGAGAAGGTAGTATACATATCAGTATACTTGGCTTAAATCTGGATTAGTGCATCTGGAATAACTGAGTCTACTGATCCAGATCACATGGAGGCATGGACAAGATCAGCAGCATCTGTACTGCTGGCACTGATCCCATCCATAGCACCTTATGGGCTGCAAAGCTTGTGCCAACTTTGTAGCTGCTGCCCCCATGATTCTGAAAACTAGGAATGAATGCCATGGGTGATGTGTGCATGTGTTTGGTAATGTGCAATAGTGCACCAGTCAAAAACACCACCAGACATCTGCATACCTCCCATGTTCCAGAACTTGGTGATATCAGTTATATGCTACTACTAGAGATCTGGATTAAGGACCCCTTAATACAGCTCCTGCTTCATCTGCAGACAGAGCTGGCCCAACTGGGGTGGAGTTTCCTTCTGGATGAGGAGGCTTAGAATCTGGACTATGAGACTCCTTATTCCACACCAAAGGTAAGTGCAGAAAGGGCTATAATCTTCAAACTTGTTATTTCATTCCACAAATGTATATTCATCAGTATCTTCTGCACATGTATAATCATAATATTGTGCTGCCTGCTCCTCAGGAACACAGATTCCCCATAACTTCCCACCCCACAGAAAAAAAGGGGGTAGAAAAGTCCCTAGGAATGAATCACAGATCAACAGTGTACAAGCATGTAGTTCTGGAAAGTTTCCACTAAAAAGAACTTTTTTAAAATGACAAGTGTAGCACAGAGGCAAGATCTCTGCAGGGATCATTTTGTATTAAACCTAGACACTTGCTGAAACATCTAAATTGAACAATGAGTGGGTGAGAGAAAAGACAAAATATTTTCATTGCTGAAATCTCTTTATAGAGCCAATAATTATCTCTAGGGTGCTGCCACCTACAGATAGGTCTCAGAAGATCCTGCTGTGTACATGCTGTGCCCCCTACTGGGAAAGAAACAATGGAATACAAAATAACTTTGCTTCTTACCTCTTTTAACGTTTGCCTGGTAGAAAGACGCTGAAGTTGGAGTCATGTGTGGGAGCATTCACACCTAAACTAAGACACTGTCAGAATTATATTAAATGAACAATTAATGTATCACACAGGGCTAACATATTACTAAAGGATAGAGCATAGCATGAAATGTTTAAGTGCTCATCTCATTTTAAAGATCCAGAAAGTGCTTTAAATGCTACAATGTCATTTTAGTCCTGATTTCCTTTGACTCCATAAGAGGCAGAATTGGTAGATGGGTCAGGACAGAGCCATCCATCCTCATCTCCAGCCTCTCTTTGATATAGATAGTATTAGTGAAATGTTACATTTTAAATATGTTTTAAGGAGACTCTATATTTTATCTTTTTATTGTTGTGACCCATCATGGGACCTTTTGTGAAGAGCAAGTATGGGGGCATTTGCATGCCAGTTTGGTACTGTGCTGAGAGCGGCATCGGTGCTGGCTGTCTGCATGGGCTTTTGATTTGGCACACAAAAAGAGTGCTAAATCCCCCCATACAGTGCCAAAAGGGGACCAAATTTGGCACCTTGGAAAATGAGTCTCAGCACTATATGGGCCCCCCGGCACGCTTGCTTAGCGGACACTTGTGGGCTAATGGGGAGGAGTTTCCAGCTCACGTCATGGGTTGGGGTGTGCCTACTGCTGCTAAACCATGACTTTCACCGTTAATTTTTTTTTAAAAAAGCTAAAGTTACAAAAAATGACCCTAAAGATAACTTTAGCTTTAAAAAAAATATTTTTAACAGTGAAAGCACACTTGACAATTGACAGTTGCCGGTTCTGACAGCTGATAGCAGCTGCTTGACTTTTGCGCACCTGTGACCCAACGAAAAACCATGGGAATGCTGTAAACTTAAAATTAAGCCTGCCTTATATTGCCTAGCAGATCAGGGGTGCAAAAGAAGCAAAAAGCACACCCCAACCCTGGCTGTGTCTAAGTAATTGTGCTGAAGGGAAGTGATGAGGGGGTCAAATCGCTGGCATTTGCCTTCTCCCCCCCCCCACAACACAGACAGGAGCATTCAGGGGCTGCAGAATAGAGGATTCAAGCCGCCTGTTGCCTCGAGCCTGGAAAGAGAGGTGCATATTAATTAGCTCCATGCTGGCCAGTCGGGAGGCTGACTGACTCATCGGAGTCTCTGATTCTCCACTGCATTTACACATCTCCCTAACTCTCTTTCCTTGCCCTCCTCTCTTCTTCCTCCTTCCCCCCTCTCCCCCCTCCAGTTCAAGCCCTCCTCTCTCTCTCTCTCTCTCTCTCTCATCTCTCTCTCACACACAGACACACAGATAGATAGAGAGAGAGAGGGTGGAATCCCTGTCAGACCCATTAAAATGATTAAGAGCAGCAAAAGTGCTGCTCTCATTTTAGGAAGGCTCTGAACTTGTGCATATTAGCCCCAACCCTTGCTTGAAACCTACTCAGCTGAATGCAGGGCAACCCCAAACGAGTGCCTGACAGTTGCCTTGACAGCTGAGCAGGTTTCAGACGGGGGTTGAGGCTAATGTGCGCAAGGTCAGAGCCTTGCTAAAACGAGAGCAGCACTTTTGCTGCTCTTAATAATTTTAATGGGGTTTGACAGGGATTTCACCCTCCTTCTCTCTCTGTGTGTGTGTGAGAGAGAGAGAGAGAGAGAAGGAGGGCTGGGTTGGAGGAGGGAGGGAGAGAGAAGTGGGCTGAGGAGAGAGGGGGCGGAGAGGGAGTAGAGCTGCTCCCCGTGCCGGCGCTCAGCACGGCTTGCCTGGGGACATCTCCATCCATGCCCGAAATGTGTGCCCAGTACTGCCCCTGGCCCCTGTGTGCCTTTGGTACTCCCAAAGGGTGCCAACTGGCTGGCATGGGGATGTGGCCTATGAGACAAGAAAGTATGAGATAAGAATGGTGAAGCTGAGCAGACTTCTCAGATCTCACGAGACCTGCTCAGAAAGTTTTCTGACTTTATCCTCTTATATATCATTCAGAAGTGGTTTGGATATATGTTACATGATGGAAATAATCTTCTTCCAGATGTATTCCATATGAATACAAAATGAGCATGTTAAAGTTTTTTCTACATGCAGGAAAAAAATTGTACAGCCAAACATTTACCCATGCCATTACCTAACTGAAGCTTGTTTTGTTCAATGGCTGGGCTGAAAGGTGCATGTACTATTCTGAAGGCAGGAAGCACTGCAACACATGGATTTCACTTCACTTCCAAGTCTGGAAACAGCTGCAATGGAAGCATCTCTTGCAGTTGCAATATTTCTGTGCCAGTGGGACTTCTGATGGACCAAAAAGTCAGTGAAAATGGCACCTAATAAAGTGTACATTCCCCTCAATGTTTCCACACAGAGGGAGGGAGTGGTTCAGCTTTTGCAATACATTTTGAAAGTAGTTTGACCTGGTTTGAAGGTAAGTCATTCCTGAGGCCAGCTGCAGATACTTGGGGGTTTACAGGGGGACTGGCAACTTTGCACACTAATCCCCCAAAACACCCGAGGAGTCACATAAATGTCCACGTGGATATAGCCCATGAATGTCAGCCTCAGAGTTTTTTAATTCAAATATGCTTCTGCAAATATGGACTAAGAGTCTCAGAGCTGAGTGAAAGGATATTCCACAGGTTGGAGTCCATCTCAAAAAAAAAAAAAGGCGGGGAATCTATGTCTTCTCATGTCCCACAGCATTTTAAATGTCTGAGTAAAATGGAGTAAATCTTCAAATGATGAATTGATGGTATGCACAACATGCACATAGAAATGATCCAAAAAGATATAAGCATAATGCATAAATATTTTGTTTTTTTCAAACTGTTGCCTATGGGGCTGGATGATCCAACTTACACATGGGTAGAAGGATAGCAGTTGAATGTGCAGGGCTGTGAGTTGGTGCCACACACTTCCTGGATCATTAGTGCAAACGGCATATAACTCAAAGTTCTGGGGAAAGAGTCTGCTTGGGAGGCATATACACATCCCCTTATACTGCTCTTCTGAAGGGTGCATCCTTGGAGTAGTTCAAAGTGAATCACTAGTAAGTTACCACTTTCAGAATGGAGGGGTGGGAGGTGACCACATCCTGCACCCTGAGCAACCGCAGGCTGGGTATTTTCCATGAGGACACAGCCAAATATCCAATTCCAGCAGTCATGACAGGAAATCAACAGCGTGCAGAAGCAGAACAATGAGGATGCACCTTCAGAGCTCTGCACAGAAAGAAGCAAGACAATAGCACCCAAAGAACCCGCAAAAGAACAAATTCTGGGCAATCAGATACTAAGTTCACATAAACTTTATTGAGATACAAGAGAGCTAGAGGGAGTATTGCCTAGGAGGTTAGCAGGGGAAAATTGTGGGGAAAGTATACCAAGGCAGAAAGCAATTAAAAAGCTTAAGGTTAAATAAGGGGCTGAATTATAAATTGTTAGGAACCTCCACTTCGTCTCTGGCACAAGACTGTGTTCAGGGTGACAAAAAGCTTCAAAAATTGTTGCTTTCTTTCCTCCACTGAATATTGATTGTATCTCTGTTATACAACAAATGCAATTTAGCCAGTGCCTCATGACAGCCAAATAGAAGACCCTGGTTAGCTATCTTTGTTGTGCAATGGAGATGCAATCACTGCCTTTGAGCCCTCTCAGAACCATTGCAGCACAGTACCTATAGTAAGTTTTGGTGAAATATTTTTCTGTATGGATAATATCCCATCCTCCCCTCCAAAATAATGGAGGAAAAAGGTAGTTGATATAAATAGCTAGGCAACCAACCAATCAATGTTATATTCTTCCATCCTTTTTATTAAAGCGTTTGAGAGTATTTCAAATGCTAGATATACACTGTCCCTGGACTGTTTTGAAATAGATTTCCACAATTTGGCTCCATTCTCGTGTTAGCCAAGTGTGAGGACCTCATGGGGAGGGGCAGGTTCTTCTTAGGGGGTGATATCTGCCTCAGAAGTTGTGATATCAATGTCAAGAGATTAGATATTAGATACTGGCTGGAAGAGTTTAACTAATGGGAAAGGAATTACACTACAAGACCTTACATGATGAAATGAAGTATGTCACAAAGGTCAATTAATTAGGCCTTAAACTAACATGTAAAGTGGGCCTGAATCAGAGTAGCCCAGAAGCTGAGAGGTAGCTATCTAAGAACCTTTCTCACTGAAAGGTTCATGACCTGAACCAGTGGGTCTACTCCAGTCATGCCCACTGCTTTGGACCATAGAAAGGTGTGGTCTAGACCAGAAGTGTCTGCATGACAGTGCTGGTCTAGACCAGCATCTGCCCTAGCCCCAAAGCTTAGATGAGCACTCTGAAAGCTAGGAGCAAAGGTCTGAACATGGAAGATGGACCTTCTGCATGCCTTCATGGTCTGCAGCAGAAGCTATAGGTTCGCCAATAGATTTGCTTAAGCAGGTCTGCCAGTAGCCTTGACCAGGGCATCCCTGATTGGACTATGCTAAAGCCTAGAAGTAGAATTCACAACCCTGTCATCTGGATTAAAGGTAAATGCAGAAAAGGCCCAAGACACTTAATGTCATTAAGGAACCAAGGTTAAAATATACTTCCCTTTGTTGCCACCACCTAATAGAACTTTTTTGAAAGAAAAAAAGGTTAAGAAAATGTTTCTGATAACTTTTGAACTGAGGATTTGTCTGCATTTTTCATTCAAAGATTTCATATGTTATTTGGCTTAGCAACAAGACACTAAAATCCTTCCTTTCTTTAGGAGATTTCCTTTTCAATTTAACAAAATAGTATTAAACAACACCGAGTGTTTACAATTGATTTTTTCCACCCACCAGGAACAATAGTGAAACACCAAAATCAAAGCCAGCCTCTGTAAACACCTACTTACTCTTGTCTGATTGTTTTATAGTGTCACATTATGGGGGTGGGGGGTGGGGGTGAGGTCCCTTTAACTTTCCCATCTTCCCAAGGTATTAATGAAAGAGAACAAACAAAAGAAGAGTGTTGTGGTCTTGCTTAGCTCTATTATTAAGAGGGATTCCTCAGGCAACACAATATTAAGATTTGCATGATCTGTATAGGAGACGATGGCTGTTTTTCCACTGCAGCCCTTAGATCTGGATCTAGGAAGATCTGGATCTAAGGAATGGGTACATTTCTTAATCCGGATCTAGTAGACTCGGATTAAGGGAAGCACCCAATGTGTTTCCACAGGAGGTGTAGCACCCATTAGGAATGGGTGCTAACACCCCTGCTGTGGAAACAGCTTTGCACCCATCTGGGGAATCCGGATCGACCCACAAAGGGTTGGTCCATTACCCCAGGTGTTTTGGGGGGGCAGCGGGCACAGTCTTCGAAGCAACTTTCGAAGCTGAGCTCATGCTTCAAAGTGACTTCGAAGCTGACTTCAAAGCCAATGTTGGGGGGGGAGTTCCCAAAGGTGCCTCCCCTCCCCCTAGCCTCTTTTGGACCCCATTTAAAATCTGTTTAATCTGAATTTTTTGGGAGAAGACCCCATTGTAGACCCCTTTAATGGGGTGTACAGAAAATCCGGATTAAAGGCCAAAATATACCCATTAGAGCCGGATTTCCCCAATGGCAGTGGAAACAATCGGGTCCCAAATGGTTGCCATAGTGGAAATGGGGTCATCCATCTCACACCCAAATGGGTCCTAAATGGGTGCAAAAATGGGTACTTTTGACAGTGGAAAAACACCCTATCAGTGCTTCAGGATCGTTGTCCCTTTGGCTTGCTTTTGTTCCAGCAAGCAAATTTCCATTTGCAAAATGTTATTAATTAAATCAAATGATAGTTACCAAAGGGTAAAACTTTCTTCCAGATAGCAATGATATGAACTGGGAGTCTGAGATGTATATTTAAAAATAAACAAAAACTCCAGACTGTGTCCAGAATTTGGGCCATGTGACAAAAATACAATGACTGCACTTGAGGCCTAACAAGACCTAACACTGTCCAGTTATTTTATTTATTTTGGGGAGTTTCTGGAGAAAAACTTCATGGAATCTATCATACCTGCTCACCAAAGTGACCGGTGCTGACAAAAGCGTATGCAACTATATTTCTCATAGTTTTTATTCAGTTTTAAAGTCCCAGGACTTCAAAAAAGGGCAAAGTACAAAGAGAACCAGGAGAAGACCTGTGCAGATGTGGTAAATGCCACCTCACTCTGTCACCATCAGTGGCTCCACACAAGCATGTTGGTGTTCTTGGCATGGTGATGTGATTGCTACTGTAATGGCAGTGATTTGCACCTCGCCAGCTCTGAGAGAAGCACTGATGAAGTTAGAGAGAGGGCAGACATCTGAAATAATGGATGCCTGAACTCTTCCCTATGTTCACTTTGCTCTCAGATAAGTTCACGGAGGATAGGTGTATCAATGAATGGATACCTAGATATTCATCCAGGTTGGAGACATAAGAAGTCTCTAAAGGCCATTTGCAGGGAGGTGAGATCACATGAAGGTTTTGCCTTTGTTTTCTACTTGAGAATGCCCAGAAGCAATTGGTGGTCCACAGTGGGAGACTAAATGGTCTCTGGTGTGATCCAGCACGGCTTCTCTTACTTATATTCTTATGTCCTTGAGGAATCAAGTAGATTAGTCTTGAGTATCCAGTAATATATCAAAAATCTCTTTATTATTCTGGTAACTATACTTTTGGATTTTTAACTGTCATTGGTAGTTCAGGATTCTAAATGGTGAATGAGGCTATGTGCCACCAGCCAGTTGGGAATACTGAAGCAAATCTATCAGTGTTTGCCTGTTTTTAATATACTGTAGTCATTGGGTATTAAAGCTACTTAAGGTGTGATAGCCATCCTCTGTAAATCTAGAGCTTAGTAACTTGGTTAAATAAAGTAGGTGGAAATTAAGTTTGGAAACTTTCACTATGGGTGTTAGCTTTGTTTTCTCCTTTCTTCCAAGCTGATATGAGGTATTTCCCTAATGATATGGAAGTCTTCAAGAATCTTAAGTCTATGGCAGCAAAGAATGTGGAACCGGGATGAAGGCTCATTCTAAATAGTTGGCATAAATGAAAGGCATCTAGATAGTGATCAAGCCCAGGATCCCCACCACCACCTTTAATTTTAGATCTACATATTAGAGACTTTAAAAGTATCTTCTTCCCACCTCCCTTAGTAACTTTCTATGCTACTAAGCATTTTATAGGGGGGGGGGGTAATGGGAACATTTGAAAAAGAAACATGAAGAAGGTTATAATTTTCATTTTAATTGTGACAATGCATCTACAATGGAGAGGTATTCAGATTTTGAAGATTAAGTTAATTAATTTATTTTTTCCAAGTTGATTGGAAGTTAATATGGAGGACCATATTCTTCCGTTTCCTGTGAATAAGCACCATGGATATCTGGGTAAGGAAAATGATAAAAACAAATACAGAATGGGAGAAATCTGGCTGAGTAGCAGCACAAGTGAAAAGGATCTGGGTGTCCTAATTGATCACAGGATGAACATAAGTCAACAGTATGATGCAGCTGCAAAAAAGGCAAACATCATCCTAGGATGCATCAAGAGGAGCATAGAGTCAAGATCATGATAAGTAATTATTCTTCTTTACCTTGGGCAGACCTCAACTAGAGTACTGTGTCCAGTTGTGGGCACCAGAATTTCAGAAAGACATTGATAAACTAGAGTAAGTTCAAAGGAGGACTACCAAAACAGTGGTCTGGGAACCATGTCCTATGGGAAATGGTTCAAGGATCTAGGACTGTTTAGCCTGCAAAAAAGAAGAGGAGACATGATGGCAGTCTTCAAGTATCTGAACAGCTGTCACAGTGCAGAGGGATCATCCTTATTCTAATTTATACAAGATGGGAGAACTAGAAACAATGGTATGAAATGTCAAGAGAATCAGTACAGATTAGATATTAGAAAAAGCTTCCTGACAGTAAGGGTGATCAGTCAATGGAATAAGTTGCCGTGGGAGAAGTGAGTTCTCCTTCACTGGAGGTCTTCAAGCAGAGGGTGAACAGACATCTGTCTGGGATGGTTTAGGAAATCCTGCATTATGGAGGGGGCTGGACTCAATGATCCTAAAGGTCCCATCTAACTCTATGATTCCATGAAAACTATTGAGTTGTATGTCTTTGGACAGCCAACTGTATTGAAGGGAACATTATTTTTGTTTTCGCTTGCTTAACCTTCAAGCTGGAGGCTTTATGGATTTTTTTTCTAATATTCAGAGGAAAAAAGGAAGAGAATGAAGTGTCCTAGAAAAGAAGAGCACATCATCTGTACATAAACCTTTGATAACAAAGGGAAAGAGACCTAGGACATCTCATACTTCAAGGTTGGACTTCACCAAGGCAGACTCAGAAGGAGGGTGTGAAAGATCCATTGCTTGGATGTCCTAAAGTGTAGGATAGAAATGTCCAAGAAGGATGGGGAATTTTGCAAAAGGAGATTTTGGAGGTACAATCTTTACCAATTCATAAAAGAAGGAATAATAGAAAGAACTAAACTGACCAAAATGAATGAACCCAGAACTAAATAACCTGCTAAAAATAAAAAAGTAATATTTAAGAAACAGAAAGAAGGGAATATATGTAAAGAATATCTAATGCAATCTGTGGGAATTGCAGGATAACTATCAGAAAGGCAAAAGCTGAAAATGAATTTAGGATTGAAAGAGAGGCCAAAAGCAATTTAAAAAAAGCTTTTGGGAATCATCAGAAGCAAAAGAAAAGAGAATTTACAGGATGTGAAAGCCAAATTAGTAAAAAATGACACTGAGAAGGCAGAACTTCTGTTTTCTCTCAGAAAGAAAATGAAATATTAGAATCATAGAATGCCTTGGTTGTACTGTTGAAGGAATAAGAGAATCAAGGATCTGTGTGGACAATGTAAAGGTGAGGGAACACTTAAGTAACTTAAATGAATTCAAGTCTCCAGGCCCAGATGAATTACATCTTAGGGTACTGAAGGAATTAGCATATATAATTGCTGGACCACTCTCTGTGATTTTTTAAAATTCCTGGAGAGCAGAGGAAGTCCCAGAAGACTGGAGAAGAGCAAATGTTGTCCTCATCTTCAAAAAAGGGAAGAAACTACAGTCCTGTGAACCTGATTTCAAAACCAGGCAAGATCCTTAAATAAATTACTAAACAACATGTATGTGAGTACTTAGAAGGGAATGCAGTATTTAACCAGAGCCAACATGGATTTGTAACAAAGTGTCTCACACTATATTTACTGATAAATTAATCAAATATGGAATAGGTTGCCTTGCCACAGGAGGTAGTGAGCCATCCCTCACTGGAAGTTTTCAAGCAGAGGCTGAACAGATATCTGTTTGGCATGGTTTAGGGCATCCTGCATTAAGCAGGGAGTTGGACTCGATGACTCTGGAGTCCAACTCTGGAATTTCAACTCTATAATTCTGTGACTGTGTATTCTTGTATTTATTGTTATCTTTAATTGCCAAAGAAAAGGGATCAAAAGCTAATGCAAACAACAAAGGGGAAAGATAGCAACCTTGCTGAGTACTCTTTTTCAATAGGGAGCCTATTAGTCTGTTGTTATTTACTAATTCAGTTATGATCCAAACCAAAATAAATTTGGATCCAAAATTATTTTTACATAACAGATGAAATATAATAATTACGATCAGCAGAATCAAACACTTTACATAAATCCAGAGAGAATATTGCAAGCAGTGACTAAGTGTGTTGGTTTAACTATGATTGATTAAATTCGATAATAATCTAATTGGATCAAATATTTGTCTCTGAAAATAAAACCAAATGTTCTCTGGAAATAGTTGGGAGAAAATTAGCTAAGCTTTCCACAAGAAAACTAGTAAAAAAAATTCAAATCCTGAGTAAAGTAATATATAGGACTGAAATCACTGAATTGGATGGATAATTTAACTTTTGAGGAATACAATCTTATGGGCTTCTTTTCAAGAGTCAGGAATGAAACTAGTTTTCATGATGGACTTGAAGAGTTCATTGAGGGGTGGTGTAAGTGTTTGCAATTTTTTTATAAGCCACGGGGAACTCATCTTATCCTGGGACTTTGCCTAATTTTAGGCATTTAGTTTTGTTAAGGACTTTTTAATTTGTAAATGGACAGTATATGGCTTCCCTGTGATGAGATTGTAGTTGGGACAAATTAATGAAGCTAATAAATTGTTCTGTTTCTGATTCAAATTTGAGGGTAGTAGCAAATGAGGATTTTTAAAAAAATTGAAGATTTTTTTTCTTATCTGGGCAGAATTCTTTGTAGCAAAGCCACTGCTAATGTAGATTTTTGTAATTCTAGAGGTCAGTGCTCTTTTTTTATCATTGAGGTAAGTAAGTACTAATACATTTTTATTTCCCAGTTGTATTTGTATTCTAGATGGAGTGAATTGGCAGCTACTTTGTTGGAGTCCAATGCATTCAGTTCTTTAAGTTTTAAGAGAGTTTGTTTATCAATTAGGTGGGATCCTGTTATATTACACTTCTTTCCCAAACATTATAAAGTTTACAATATCACATTTTTTATGAATTTATTAATTTCTTATACCAATCTAAGCGCTCCCCAGACCTCCAGTTACCCCCTCCTTATGAGATATGCAGTGTTTTCTCATGTTGCATATTATGCTCATCTGCTTAATGGTGGGGTAATAATAGACTGAGTGCAGGCAAAAATAGGGCTGTTTGTTGTGCTGGCCTTTAGATGCTTTCTTGGGACTATCTGGCAAGCAATTAAAAACTCGCTAAGCTACTGAAGGAGATGTCTTAGGGGAAGAAGGCAAAATAAAGTAGGGAAAGAAGGCATCTGGGCTGCCCACACTGGGTCCATAGAAGCCAATGGGAGCAGCCTGGGGGAGGGTCTTCCCCCTGAACGGGTTGAGAACACTTTCCCATTCACACTGGCAGGTAAGGGAACTGCTCTCAAAGTGTTCCTTACCTGCCCTTGTACGAACAGGAAAGTGTTCTCAATCTGTTCGGGGGGAAGCATTCCGAGGCATCTTCGCCTTGGTGCAAAAACACCTCTGATCTCTCCAATAGCTTTGTCCTTGTACATTCATTATCACATTTAGCATAATATACCAAAGTTCTTGGCACCATTTGCCTATGTTTAAGTTGTCTG
Source organism: Aspidoscelis tigris stejnegeri (assembly GCA_023333525.1). Taxonomy (NCBI): domain Eukaryota; kingdom Metazoa; phylum Chordata; class Lepidosauria; order Squamata; family Teiidae; genus Aspidoscelis; species Aspidoscelis tigris. Next base: position 34,303,370 of record JALMGA010000003.1, on the reverse strand, counting down.
CATACTTCCAACTAATGGCTATTCTATGGTGAGCCGCAAAAATTAATCAGTGTAGTAGCTGGTCAAGGTGATCCGGTATATTGCTATCTTCGAATGAGTGCAGAATGAAAATTTCTGGCTGAAGAGGGATTGCTAATTTAAACATATTATTTATTTTCACACTAACCTCCTGCCAGAACTGTCTGATTGGGGGACATTCCCAAACTAGATAGAAGTAGGTAGGGTTCTGCCCACAATTCCTCCAGCAGTTCATTCTAGCACTCCCAGTTATTCTAGCCAATCTTAAGGGGGTGTAATACCACCTATACCAAACTTTTAAAGTAATTTCTTTCATAAAAATGGTGGACCACCATTTATGCTTTTTATTTATTAAGTTCTCCCACTTTTCTTGTGGAAAGTCAGTTCTAAGTCCATATTCCTATTTCCTCTTACAGTTTCTAACTTCCGGTCTATAGTACAATTCATCAAGATTTTACAGATCCTAGAGGCTAGCCCTTTGATGGATTCAGAAGCCTGTTTAATATTGTTTTCGTACTCATTCAGCGGTCGTTGCACAGCAGCTCTTGACTCCTGAGAAGCTAGTACTCTTTCTATGGTCATAAGTGAGAGCCAGTTATTTTGGAGAGGAATGCAAGCAGGTGTTATTTGCTCAATTTTAATTTGGCCTTGTGGATTATAGCAATCTCTCAATGTTTTTATACCAATATTTTCTAATCTCTCCCAAATTACAGCAGGGATTTTATGGGTCAGATCTGGATGGTATCTCAATGGTATTAAAGACGATATTGAGGGCAGTAAATGTTTCTGCCATGATATCCAACAGTCTATCTGTGCTTTGATGAATGGATTCTGATTTTGATGTATTTTCCTGTTAATTTTATTTCTGTAAAATATGTTATTCAGTGTATTGCATTGCTGTTTTTCTATCTCCCACCAGAGTGGGCATACCTTCCTTAAGCCATGTAAGTTATTAGCCAGTCTAAAAGCTTGAAAGTAGAACTGAATATTCGGAACTGCCCACCCTCCCATATTAGATGGTTTTTGTGTGATCCTATTTCATAATCTACTCCTTTTAGGCTTGTAGATATAGCTATTTATTGTATCTTTGAGTTTGCTGTATATCTGTCCTGTTGGAGTTACTGGCAATGCTTGAAACAGGTAGAGCAGTTTGGGTATAAAAAAGTTTTTGCTGCTGCTACCCTTCCCAACAAAGATAGATGTTTATCCTTCCACTCCCTTATTTGTTTCTTTAATTGTTGGAGAATTGTTAACTCTTAATTGGAAACATTAAAAGCCCAGTCTTTTTGACACAACGTATTTCTGCCACAGAACACCATTATTAAACAACTTTATTGACTTAAACTGTTAAGCCAGTAATGACCAACAAAGGTTTTCCTAACTACTGGTAATTATAATGCAACTCTATTCTAGGCTATGTCTGAGTGATTTGGATATAATTTGAGGAGGGGGAGAAAGTTTTTCACTCTTAAATTTACCATGGTTTATGAACATAATCTTGTTCTCCTATTGATCACATATAATTTAAAACTATTTTTTTGGAAATATTTTGTCTCCACCCCAACTTCACAAATCTTATTATGCCTATCTTCTCTTGGATATGCACAAACCCATTTTTAAAAAGAAAAAGTCAAAACTCAGGTTTTGCGGAGGGAACTTTTTTTTCCCCCTGGCTGTGTTGATGGTTGATATACAGTGCCACCATGTGGCCCAAAGAGCTAAAGAAAGTATTTTTATCTAATCAGCATCTTGAACTTTATGCTTTTATTCTCAGTATTTTGGGGAAAGGTAGAGGTTTCTCCAAAAGCAAATGAAAATTTTCCAAGAAACAGTTAGGAAAATACGTCAAGGTTGAACTGCTATTTTTCCTTGGTTTTATTTTGGGTATTGGCAGTTTAGTCCCCAATAAGTTTGGGATTCAAAATTACAGTGGGAATGGAGGAAATTAAACATAGAACATAAGAGAAGCCTTGCTGGATCAGGCCACAGCCCATCTAGTCCAGCATTCTGTCGCACACAGTGGCCCACCAAATGCTCATGGGCATCTCAAGCAGAGACAAGGACAAACCTTCTCCTGCTCTCGAGTCCCAGCAGATGGCCTTAGAAGTGCCCCGGTTCTCCCCCCCCCCCAAAATCTTTTTAAAAAGATTAAATAATTAAACTGATGCAATATATCATCTCATGGATTCATTTATTATATACTCCTAGAAGGGAATGGAGTAATCACTTAGGTTATATGTATTGATGTTATTTGTCTAATCTTTCATGGCATGTATAAAATATATTAATAAATATATTTAAAAAAGGAAAGAGGGAAAATCTGAGCATTTCCAGGCCATGAACCCCACCCCACCACAATCATCACTGAGAAAATTTGGAGAATTACCTCAAATACCTAAAACAACACCCATTAACTCTAGTCCTTGCATTATTAGGGGCTTGAAGCAGTCTAGGGAATACAATAAAATGTTAACATGTTTTCAGTGCTGTATTACTCACTGTGGGTCAAAATCTATGACCGAAGGAGACAAATTTTTGGGGTGAAGAACTCACCCAGATACTTCTGATATAAAGGGAGGTAAATTTGGATTAATTTGGATTAATTAAAGCCCAAAGGTACCCCAAACTCTGAATGCCAGGGGAGGTAGTGAGGTTGTTTACACATAGGCTTTAAAAATGAAAAAGACCCTTAAATAGGAAAACTTGACCTTTACAAAACATCTCCCCCCAAATTGTACTATTTCCCCTCAAAATTACACAATTTCTCCTATTTTGCTGGAAAATATGCATTTACTAATCAATCCACTTTAAAACAATCAGGACAAGATATTATATTTCAAAAATATCAAGATTCTTTGAAAAACCCCAAAAAATACCAAAAGAAACCCCAAAAATGACAAAAAATTGATAAAATTGACAAAATTGACAAACTACCAAGCTATTTACCCTCTTTCCAGCCAAAATAATAAAAAATACCGGTTTTGTAACCTCTGGCAAAGAATCTGTTAAGAAAAAGGGTAAACATTAAAAACCAAAAAAATCCTATTAAAACCTTCTCTTTCCATTACCAAATGCTTGTAAACAGACTTTGAAAACTTTTAAATTGAAGGCCAGACCTTTCTTGTAGCACCAGGTTGAAAGCAGGTAAGTTGAAAAGCAGAAGGGTAGCAGCTTGAAGAACTCCTTCTACTTCATGAGTTGCTTTCAGGAAAGAGAGGTGGTGAATGGAAGAATTCCATACCTGTTAGTCCCTCAAATCTGTCATATTTATACCAAAACTGAACAATAGAAATGCCACCCCTTCTATAATCATGACTCGTAACTTGTTTTTCCTAACCCAGCAGCTCCTTATCTATTTCCACCAGCTCCCAAATTAATAAACGCTTTATAAATGGAATTGCACTGTTTTGAGGTTCTTTTAAAACTTCTGACATCAATTATTTCTATAGTCAGTTATTTCTATTGCCAATTGTTTCTGCACATCCCAGATCATAAAAATGTCAAAAATTTCTCTTTATAACTTTTGGTATTCCTGATGAGACAATGGTCATTGAAATGAAATAATCTTATCTGTCCTTCCTTGTCATTGAAACAGAATCATAAAACCCCAAATTCCATTTGTGCTTTCTTTAACAGAAAATTACAAGTGAAGCAAGCGACTTGCTTCTTCCGGTTTTTTCCTCAGCATTCCAGAGTCCAGTTGAGATATCATCTCCTGCAGACTTCCAGGATAAGCTTTTCCTTTTGCTAACAGCCACAGCTTTTTCTGTTTTGCTGCAACAGACTCCTGCTGACAAGACTTTTCAGAAAAGGAGTTCACACAGAGAAGACTGCTTTTTAGCTTTTTCCATCTTCCATCCATGTAGCTTTTAGACATGTATAATTTAATATGTATTTTAATATAGATATAATTTCTCTCCTGACTTTTACCCATGTACATGGTCCAGTCTGGCACAATTTTCTCTGTAAGCCAATTATAACCAAATTCATATGCCAATATTTCCATGTCTTCATATCAGTTCAGGAAGATTTTTTAAAGTCACATATATATCTATAAACGTACTTCTAGTTACACTTCCTCCACCTATGGATAAAAATACTTCATTCAAAAGTTTCTATTCTGACTACTTACCATTGGAGGGACATGCCATTGCCCAGGAAAGTGCCCACTGCATGGAATAGATAACTTTAATCAGTAGTGCAGGTACTAAGATTACAAAAGGAGAAAAGGAGATATTCCTCCTTCTAATATGACCAGAGCTGTGAAGAAGTATTCTACATGCTTTTTAATACTGGTTTAGATCAGAGAAGTCCTGGTAGATCCCAAATAGTATTGTGCAGAGATGAGACATCAGGCAATTCTGCATTAGTCAGTATACCATATCAGCAGGCATACTAGAAGCCTATGTTATGCAGGATGGTAAAATTTAAGGAAAATCTTATGCTTGTTGACCAATACAGAATTCCTCATCATCATTCATGATGAAGCTACACTCTGCTCCTACAGGCACCATAAGATACTACTGCAGCCAATTAAGGGCTTATTCCTGCACCTAGCAGCCCAATAAAGGTTTCAAAAAAAATAATTTTCCTTCCCCATCATCAACTGAAAATGTCTGTCAAATTATACTTCCCAGATTTTGGCCCAAAGGTATTTGGCTTATCTGTCATCCTAGTATGTGATCATTCATTACTGCAGGTGATAGAATCTAAATCATCAGTCTTGTTTTTCATCATGGTAAACAGCTTTCGCCCCATGTCAGGTGAAACAAATCTCTACTTAAAGAGGAAGCAAAGAAAGGGAAGCAATTGCAAGATCATAATAATGTTTATTTATTGCGCCCCTTCCACCAAGGGATGGTACGGGATTAAAAATTACAAAATTACATTTTGGGCAAATCATTCCATCTCTGTGTTGCTCACTCCTGTGCATAAAAATGGTTGAAATACAGCACTCTTCCTGCTTTACAGATATGATCCTATGAGGTCCTAGACAATTTGCACTATTCCAGGTAGAAAATATTGTTTAAACAACTAGGCGCCTGCCTATTCATGCTTATCCATGTGAAACAGATCAGGGCACTCCAGAACATTCTGTCCACATATCACATAACCACTTCTGTCCTGGAGCATGTAGGAGTGCACCAATCCTCAGTAGCTGTGGAGAAGTAAAAATGCCTCCACAGCTTGACCAGCAGCACCAAGTATACTCCCAGTTGCTTCTGCCTACAGCATTCACACACTATGTGGGGGTGGGACAGCGTGGCTGCGGCTGTGCAGTCATGCACTGTGTCATGATCACTATGACAGCAGCCAGGCATGCAGGGGAAATTGTCATGGCCATTGCTATGGTGATTTGGACAATTCCAGGATGAACCATCCACACCGTGAGCACCTGTAAGTAAGTTAAGGATGGCACTCCTGTTGTGAATACTACCTACCATCCCTAAACTTAAGTTCAATGGGATGGTATTGTAATAATAAGTGGGAACAGGTCCTAGGAGAGCATGTAGTGTTATTTATGTAATGGAAACAGGAATGGGCTACTTCCAAAAGGCAAGACTTTTGATTGACTGCACTTGAAACTGCTCCTGTGATAGGGCAGTTCTCAGTTGAAGGACAGTAAAAGCAAAATGAATGAGATTATTTCAATTTGTTGGATTACATGAAATGACAAGTTAGTTACTAAAAAATAAAGAAAGAAAAATTGTGAAAAAAAATCCTCTGAGAAACAAAAATTCAATTGAGGTGGTGGACAGCCGAGCCATTTTCTAACAATAAATGAGATCAATTAAAACGGCATCTCCTTCCTTGACTCACAAGTTTCCTTGTGGCCTCCCAGAACAATTACAGATGAAATTATTTTAGACCTCTGAATGTCCAAGTGAATCTACAGGGTACGTTGTTCCTGGAGAAAGCAGTACTATTTATCTTCTTGACAGTTTTTAATAGAAGAAATACTTGTAAATATCTATGAAATACTTTATTCTGTTTCTTTTAAAATTTCTGTTTAAACCTAAGATTATTTTTTTAAAAAAAGTGCACCAAAGGGGGGGGGGGGAATCAGTGATGCCTCTGTTTCCTGCTTGTCTCTCTGGTTTTCACTCTAATTGTGTCTGATATCTCTATGGTTTGATTATACTCACAGAAAGCCTCCTTCCTTCTCCTCCTTTTGGGAATTTCATTAGTAGTAACATTGGCCACATCTCCATCTTGAACAGGATGTGCCTGTCCCCCCATGTATGGGCTGGGTCTGCAGGGCTCTCTGCACTGATGTGACTGGGAACCCTGATGCCATCTTAGGTTCAGGGTGGAAGCTTTCCAATCAGAAGATGCCTTAACCCTTAACCCACTTGGACTATCTTATGAAAATGCTATATGATGTATTAAGGGGACCACTAGTACTTGTGTATGGAGGCTAACTCATGAAGAGACAAAATTTAGCCTCTGTGAACAGGCTCTGCCACTCTAAAATGAAACTGGGCTCTCAGTAGTGGGAATGGCTGCTGTAAAGCCAGGCCAGGTTGAAAATGCCCTCCCCCTTGGTTGGCTTAACAGGAAGCCATTATAACAACCCGTCCTTTTTAGCCAAAGATTATTTTGCTGCATAAAGAACAATATAACACTATTCTTATTTGTCAGCCAATTAATCACTGAACATCGTGAAGGAAATCTGTGTAGTCAAAAAGCCAACCTTGTTTGAAGAACAGAAAAGGCAACAAAGAAGTGGTTAAAAGTTGGTCAAACACTTATCCATGATAATAATATACATGGGAAGTAGGGGTGTGCATGGAGCCAGTTTCCACATTCTAGTCGAGATGAACAGAATGTGGAAAGATTCGGCTCCGGCCGAATAGTACCACCCATGGATGTGAGGGTATTTGTATCTGTGCACGGATATTCTATGAGTATTCATGTACGGAACAAATAAACCCTCCCCCCCCAGTCCTCCATTCTCACCCCCTCTCCACTTACCTCACCTTCTTGCCACCACTGCAAGGGGCTGCCGGGAGGAGGGGAGGAGTGCTCTGGTGGCACGCTGGGCCTGTTTCCGGAAGGCCTGTATTTAGGTTCCTGAAAGCCTGTTTGGCATTCTGGAGGGCCTGGGAAGAGGCCTGGGGCACCACGAGAGCAGGTAAGGGGGCCTTGGGGAAGCTGCGGAGAGGGTTTGAGGTAGGAAGGCCCAGGAATGGAGGCCCCAGGGAATCCAGGGAATCCAGTATCTTTAGAAGCTTATCCGATTCATGGACAGATTCGTGGACAGAAAAAGGCCCTATTCGATCCATCCACGAATCTTGGAATTCAGACACATTTGTCCGAATTCCTAATGTGCCAAATTATTCGTGCACATCCCTAATGGGAAGGTATTGGAGCTTACACTGTTACCAGAAGAATGAGAAATTACTTCGTTCAGAAGCAGGGAAACTTACTGTAGTTCATTCCGGATTTAGAAGATCGGATCTTTGGAAAGGGGTCCTCACTGAATCAAGTCCTTGAAAATCCAGATCTTGGCAAGGACACCATGGATCTGCACTGGTTGTCTAGCACCCAATGGCAATGGGTACTAGACAAGGTCGCAGTGCAAATGCCAAAGGACCTATTTGGAGGATATGTTTGGCACGAAGCAGAAGGGCTGCCAGTGGCATGGCATAATTGGGCAGCACAGATGTCACTCAAGACTCACTTCTGTTGACAGTGAGTGTGGCGGAGAGGCATGGCTTTGTAGCAGCAGCTATGAAGATTGGCACAAATTCCATAGTCCACTTCATCACAGCTACAAAGGATGTGCAGGGCTCTGTAACTGGGGATGGTAAGGCACTGCAAATGGTGGCCACTGAACCCACCCCTGGACCTCATTGCCCTGGTCACAATGCGAACGCTTGTCCTCTGATATGGTCTTCATGGCTGAAGACCAGATTGAAGACAGCTTTAAAGGGTTCTACATTAAATCTGGATTTAAGGGCCCGAAGATCCCATTAAATCCAGATTTTGCTTCTGCTGGAGTAAACAGATGTCCTAAAGGGGTCTTTTGTGTAAACAGGGCACTACAAATTGGTACCGATTAGTTACCGATTGGGTGCCTAACGGGTTCTAATGGGGTTTTCGTTGCTAGTGGAGAAACACCTATAGAGGACTTGCTACTTGCACCTTTCATATATAATGCTGAAAGATGGCTCTTTGTTCCCATTATGACAATGTTCATTCATTCATTCATTTGCATTCCATTTGCATTCCACCTTTCAGTCAAAGGTCCCAAGGTGGGTCACAACATATGATAAAAGTACAGACACTAAAATTTATTAACTTGGGGCCTTTCCGCACAGGCTCTAAAAACGGATTTAGAGCCTGTTCAGGGAGGGATTAAGATGTGGCTTCTGTAAAGAAGAATACTTACTACAAAGGGAAAATTGCCTTACAGTCCTTACAGTTATATATTTAATATAACACCTTCCATGTTTATGTGGAAAGGATGTTTTGATGTGATGAATTGCATCAAGTTCCTTTAACTACCATTGTGTGATCATTCTTTCAAAAGAGAGATTCTGTTCTAGGCATATATCACCCTACATACAACAGATGAAATCTGAAAAGAATATATGAACTCTGGCAAACGCCACTATTAGAGAGAATGAGAAACTGTGTCAATTCAAATGTTCCATTTAAATCAGAACTTCAAAACTTCAAATTGAGCTGCGATTGCTTTAGACTTGTGACATCTTTTTGATAACTTTAATTTTGGCAGGCTTTAAATGTGGAATCTAATAAAGGGTCACCATGAAACCTTCTATCTCGTTTAAAGTTATCCTTCAAATGCTGTCTTTCAAGTACTGCCTGATTAGATATAACAGTGGTCTTCAATCTGTTTCTTGGGGGACTTTAGCACATTAGAACATTAATTGGAATATCTTTAAAGAAGATCAGTAATGTTAGGCAAGATCATCCCAAAAGGCAATTTACTCAATACTGATTTTCCTCTCAGTGAAGAGACTTGATGCAATATTTTATGTGTTTAAAGGAGTCCAAAAGGATTTGCAATTTATCAGGTTATGGTCTGACTTTAAAAGAAAAACAGCTCATTTAATGGAATGAAACCAGTTGTAAATTGACTGGCTGTGTCACTCACTTCAAAATGTACTTATTAATTTGTATTAGCATTTCAGTAAGCACTCTTCATTAGCAAGGCAGTACCGAAGAAGGATATAATGAAGCATCAACAGGATAAAACAGAGCAATAATGCTGAAAGATGGCTCTTTGTTCCCATTATGACAATGTTCATTCATTCATTCATTTGCATTCCATTTGCATTCCACCTTTCAGTCAAAGGTCCCAAGGTGGGTCACAACATATGATAAAAGTACAGACACTAAAATTTATTAACTTGGGGCCTTTCCGCACAGGCTCTAAAAACAGATTTAGAGCCTGTTCGGGGAGGGATTAAGATGTGGCTTCTGTAAAGGGAACGGAATTCAGGTCACTTTGAGGATGCCACGTCCGCATGTTGGCGCGCAAAACCAGTTTCTTAAACTGGTTTTGCCGCCAAAATCCTACCCAGATGTAAGACCTTAAAAATTAGGTCTTACATCTGGCTTTTCCCCTGAAACCGTTTCAGCTTCCGCAATGGCAGGGGAAAGAGCCAGATTGCCGGCACATGCCCAGCTGTCAAAGAGGGAGAGTGCATACTCTCCCTGTTTGACAGCTGCCCCTGCCCACCGGCATTCGCCATTGGCTCCTTCAGAGCTCCCATGGCGAAGCCAGCAGCCAGCTTGCCTCTCCCTCTTTGACTGCTGGGCAGGGCCTCCAGGGGCCGGATTAGGATGCGTACTCTCCAATCTGTCCCTGCCGCTGCTACGTGTGTGTGCAGATGCATTCTTTTTCAAAATCTTTTGCCAGAAAATGGATCTTATAGATCCGTTTTCCGGTGGCATGTGCGGAAAGGCCCTTACAGTCCTTTCACCACTTTGTGATCTTAAGACACAGACAGATTTATATAGAGAAGTACTTCAGATGTTCCAAATCCAAGGCATTTAGGGCTTAATGGCTGCTTCCAGACTTGCTGCTTTAATGATAAACTGAAGAATACTTACTGCAAAGGGAAAATTGCCTATCCTGACTGAAAATCACATCTGTAGTTTCCTGATTAAGGAGATGAGAGTTTAGGCACTGTGTGCCATCATGTGGGTTCAGAGAGCCAATCATATTTAGAGCTGCACTTCTGGGTGATATCGCCCTGTTTTTTGCCATTCCTACTATCCCGCCCGCATTTATATGCTAATGCGCTCTAACGGTATACTATGCAGTGAGAGTTCTTTTCCCCACACTAAGGAAAATTCAATGTAAAGGTCTTATACTGTAGAGTGACAATGAAAGATCAATTGTTGTGTCTGAGATGACGATTGGGACTGCACATCCCATTCACAGTATAGAACGTGTCTGGATGCAGCCTATATGTCAATATAATCACCTTGAATAGGGTTCAGTAGAAATTTGGTAACCGGTGCAGTTTCTTCAAGAGCAGAGTGAATTTTGGGCATTAACTCCCATCAGCAGTCATGCTGCTGCATTCTTCACCAGTTCCAGCTCCTAAACTTTCTTCAAGGGTACTTCATGTACAGTACAATTTATTTATATTTATTTATATTTATATTTATATCCCACCCCATACCCAAGGGTCTCTGGGTGGCTCACAATATTTAAAAACAAGCATATAAAAACTGTATAAAACAATGCTAAAACGAGTACAAAGTTTAAAAATCCAGCATAATAATAATAATTTTAAAAAATGTTACAAAAACAGTTTAAAAACAGTAGAGTCTGCAATGGGGGAAGCGGAGGGAGCATGTAACCAAAGGCCTGAGTGAAGAGGTATGTCTTCACCGTCTTCCTGAACATAAACAGAGAAGGGGCCTGACGCACCTCCAGGGAGAGACCATTCCACAGCCTGGGGGCCACTACCAAGAAGGCCCTCTCCTGGGTGCCCACCTGCCTAGCTGCTGAAGGCGGTGGGATAACCAGGAGGGCCTCCCCTCCAGATCTTATGACACGGGCAGGTCGATATGGGAGAAGGCGCTCCTTTAGATATCTGTAGCCCAAGTCATTTAGGGCTTTATAAGTCAGAGTTAGCACCTTGAATTGGGCTTTGTAGTGAATTGGCAGCCAGTGCAGTTCTTTTAGAACTGGTGTGATATGTGTCTGGCTAGTTGTTCCGGTCAGCACTCTGGCAGCTGCATTTTGCACCAGCTGCAACTTCTGAACCATCTTCAAGGGAAGCCCCATGTAGAGTGCATAACAATAGTCCAACCTGGAGGTTACCAGAGCGTGGATAACTGTGGCCAGGTGTCATGTCCCGGCGCTGCTTCACGGGAGGGCGGTGTTCTCCAAGTCACGGTACAGTCCGAAGTCAGGGTTCCAGAATTCAACAAGGCAGGGGCCAGTCCAGAGGTCGACAAAGTCAGGGTACAGTTTGAGGTCAGGAGTCCAGAGTTCCAGCAAGGCGGGAGGGGTGGTCCAGTGATCAGCAAAGTCAAACGGTTCAGAGGTCCAAGGCACAAGTTTGGTATCACAGCGATGTTGCATGGCATTGTCTGCAATGCATGTTGAGTGGCCGCCACTTCCTTAAGTAGGGGATGCCGTGCCCCACCTTCACCTCTCCAGCTGCCTGATCCTTGACGAGCAGCACATGACCTGTTTCTGTCTGTGCAGTGTCCTCAGACAGGGGCGGAGAATTTCCCCTTTGCTTTCACCTGCAGAGGAGTCTGCGCACTCCCCCCCCCCACGGTGGGGCTCTTGGCATTCGTGCAGGGATGGTCTGCCTCCGGCAATGTCAGGAGTGCGGGTGTGGGTGCCTCTGCCTCCTGCTCCTCCTTTTCTGAAAAGCTGGAGTCAGGAGGCATGACACTAGGTCATCTCTGTCCAAAAAAGGTTTCAGTTGATGCACCAATCATAGTTGGGAGTAGACACTCCTGGCCACGGCCTCCACCTGACCTTCGAAGTCTCGCTGCCAGTCTCTCCAAAGAGATCAGTGCAGACTTTGAAGGCACTCCGAAGGGACTCAGGAGTGGCTTCGAAGTCTCTGCCTATCTCTTCAGAGGGCTTTGGGGGGTAGTCCATGTGGTCTGTGCTAACAGCGCACAGATCGTGCTGACAGCTTCAGAGCCTCTCCGAAGTCCTTGGTGATCTCTTTGGAGGGACTTCAGAGTAATTTTGAAATGATTTCAAAATCACTCCAAAATCACTCCGAAGCTGGGACTTCAGAGATGGCACCCCCCTGTCCCCAGAGACACCTGGGGTTACGGACCGATCCCTTGGGAGTCGATCCGGATTCCCCACATGGGTGCAAAGGTGTTTCCATGGCAGGGAGGTTAGGAACCATTGCTAATGGGTGCTACACCTCCTGTGGAAACACATTGGGTGCTTCCCTTAATCCAGATCTACTAGATCCAGATCAAGGAATGTACCCATTCCTTAGATCCGGATCTTCTTAGATCCAGATCTAACAGCTGCGGTGGAAAATCACCCATCATTCACTATGGTTTTCCATTGCTCTATTGGTTCTCATAACCTCCATCTCTGATCCTCTGCCACCTGCCACCTGCTCATTGCTGCTGCAAGAAGCTGTCTAGTCTGCTACCTTTCCTGTTCCATCCACTTGCTGGATTTCTACCACTCCACATCAGAGCAGACCAGGCTAAGTCTTGCTGATTAGGTACTGCAATTCTTGACTTCCACACAAAGAAGTTCCTCAGTCTGGCCTCATTCCATCCACCTGAACTTCGCTCCCATTTCTCCTTTATGTTGCTGAGGGTAAGAATCAATTGTTTCTGGCTAGGTGTGAATCTCTGTGTAGCATAGGGCATTTTTAGGATAGTTTGAGTTTTCTTTTCCTCTTTGAAACTTTACCACTGCTCCTTATTTAGCCTTGTGCCTACATCATTGTTGGGAGTTCCTTTCACCTGTATTTTTGATCTATTTGACAGCATTTTGATCAGTGCCCACCCAAAATTGCCATTTTTCTCTTTTTCTGTTGCTTTCTAAATTAAAAAAAAAACACCTTTTCCTTTATTGAAGAATCTATCTTGCTTGCTCCCTGTATAGTGTTGACAGAGCACTTGCCAATTTATTGTTTTTAAAAAATCTTGAGGGGGGGGGTCTTGGTTAGACTAAACTAATTTCCCCACATAATGCATGTGTCTAGATCATGAACTGTAAGATTTTCTGGGGTAGAAGAATATCATTAAGAATCAAGTACCATGTAAGTTCCTGTACTTGAGACCTCGGACACACAGTACTATCATTTCCTCTGGATTCACTTTACATGTATTGATCTACATCCATCCCATCACTGCTTCACCTGACTCAGAAGCAACAGAGAGACTGAATTGGGTGTCATCAGTCACAAAGGTGATAGGACATCAAATAAAAGAGATTGTTTCCTTATGTGCTTTGCCAACCCCTCCACCAGACCTACAAACCTGGGCTGGTGTTGCACTATTTATCCGGGGGGGAGGGGGGGAGGGGGGGAAGTAAACTGCAAAAGTTATAGAAAGATTCTGAAAAACCATTGGAGGGCAGGATAAAAAAATCTACCATTCTTCGTTGACAATTAAATAGTAATAATACCACCCTTCACCAAACTTCCAGGGTGATTAGTAAGATAAAACAAAAAGTCTACAAAAAATCTATTTAAAAAAGTACATAAACTCTATAAAAGAAGAAAAGCTATTTATTAAAATGCGTGAAGCATGGAAGATGAGGAAAGCAGTAGTAATTTTCAAATGCCTGAGTAAAAAAAATGCGTAGTCTGAAGAGCAGTAATGAGTAAATGGTGGGGAAAAAATAGATCTGCATATTTCTAAAAGTGTTAAGTAAATACCTTTCTGGCTTTTCATAAGAGCCCTATTGGCACTTACTGTAACTGCATGGAATGGCCTAACTATAACAGCTAAGTTTGGGAACAGAGGATCACATTTGCTCTGTGAATACTGTGCTTGCCCTGCAGATAGTCTGTCCTGAGTCATGCATATCACCATGACAACAGCTGCACATTTGCACATCCATGCTCCCCTGTGCTGCTTTGCCCTCTATGCAGTATTCACACCAGAAGAAATTGTGAACACTCGGTCCACTTTCCAAGCAAAGATGACTAGTAACACATTCAAAGAAAGACAAAAGACAAAGGAAATACTGTTATCTGCAAGTGCTGACAGAGGGTAGATTAATTTGCATTTGAAAAGATTTTTCTGGGAGATGTTTATTTGGTTTCCTAAAAGAAATCAAGAGAGACAAATGTTTGGAATTCATTCCCACCTATGAGGACAATCTACACTGTTGGATTGTAGTGCCAGATAAAACTTCTGAGAGTCTCTTGGACTACATGAAGGTCAAATCATTCATTACTGGAAGTACTAATAGTGAAACAGAAATTCAAATACTTTGGGTAAATATTGAGAAGATAAGATTAACTACAGAACACCCTGATGCTCGGAAAGATTGAAGTCAAAAGAGAAGGGGACACTAGAGGATGAGATGGTAAGATGGTTTTTTCCACTAACACTAGAGTACCCATTAAACACCCATTAAACACTCTAGTACCAAGTTGAAAAACACCCATAGTGTTATGGAGGCAACAAACATGAACTTGGACAGACTTCAGGAGATAGTGGAGGACACATGAGCCTGGTGTGTTTGTTCTGTTGAGTCAAGAAGAGTTGGAACTCCCTGTTGGAGATGATATGGTCATACAGGTCCCTTTATTTATTAATGTTTCCTGGGATATGGTAATTACAGATAGAAATATTATCATGAGAAATTTTAAAGACTCCACCCACATATTATTACATTTTCCCCAAAGATATAATGATAATTGTGAATGGATAGCAATATTTAGAGATGTGCCAAATTGGTACAGTTGGTTCATGGTTCACAGTGAACCAGCTAGTTTGTGAATGTTTGCAACAAATTGAATATTCCAAATATCCCAAAATTGATCAAACCAAACCAGTCTCCCACTTGTGAAGCACTGCCACCTGATCGCATGATTTGGATGCTCTCTGGCAGCTAGCCACATTCATCAGTGGCAGTGAGATGGACCCAAGGGTGTTTTTCCACTGTCAGAAAGTACCCATTTTTGCACCCATTAAGGACCCATTTGGGTGTGAGCCGTATGATCCCATTTCCACCACAGCACACATTTGGGACCCGATTGTTTTGAATGCCACTGGGGAAATCTGGATCAAATGGGTACTTTCTGGCCTTTAATCCGGATTTTCTGTAAACCCCATTAATGGGGGTCTACAATGGGGTCTTCAGGCAGAAAATCCAGATTAAAGGGAGCCTGTTTCCATGCTTGCGTGGCAATTGGGTCTAGAGGAGGCTAGGGGAGGGGGCACCCATGAGGGGGAAAGCCCCAAAACCTAAGCTTCGAAGTCATAGCTCTGGAGCATCTTTGAAGTCTGTGCTGATCTTTGGAGTGAACTTCGAAGTCACTTCGAAGTTCACTCCGAAGATCAGCACAGACTTCAATGGAGCTGTTTTGCACAGACTTCGAAGTGACTTCAAAGTGACTTTGAAGCCACTTCGGAGATTGCACCCCCTGTCCCCCCAAACACCTGGGGTGACAAGCAGACCCCTCATGGGTAGATCTGGATTTCCAAATGGGTGCTCCGATGTTTCCATGGCCGGGAAACACACTGGGTACTTCCCTTAATCTGGATCTACTAGATCCGGATTAAGGAATGTACCCATTCCTTAGATCCGGATCTTCTTAGATCCGGATTAGAAGAGTGCGGTGGAAAAACACCCTAAATCTAAGGCAGTGCTGACACCTGAATGGTCCTCACATTTAATATAATGAAGGCTTGAATGAACGCACAAAGGCTCAAATGCAAATATTCAAATTCATACAAATTCATATGAATTGCAAATATAACAAACATTTGTGCACATCCCTAACCTGTCTTTCTCGCTTTAATTGCACTTGCTAGGATGTGCACAAATATTTGTAGACATTCGAAATCTGATTAAATGTGCCGAATTTTGACATCCGAACTCGAATAGAATGTCCCAAAATTCAAATGTAAACATTCAAATTGAATTTCAAACTTCGGATCTGTTTGTTTGAATTATCTGGACATTTGTATGTGTAGGGGTTTGTACATGTACTTGAAGATCTGCATCTTTCCCGCATCCGTATGGATCCACGTGAGATGAAAACAGGTTGCATACGGGATAACTACGGGATGGATACAGATGTGTATGGATGCATACAGATGTGTATGGATGTGGGGAAGATAAGTATGTGCACATATGAATGTTGTGACATTTGTATGTGCAGATTCGAATACAAAATTGAATGAATAGATTCGAATTTGGTGAATTTGAATAGAATCTTGTTAAATTTGAATTTAAAAGATTCTAATTGAATTGGATTTTTGGGTATTTGATTCAATTCAAATAGAATGTCAAAAAACATTCATGCACATCTCTATTGCTGTGATTCTTGCACCTGAAATGCTGAATAATTTTCCACTGTCATATTTTGAATTGCCACAAGATGGTAGAATATACAAACAGTTTGTTTTAAGGGTTAGATTAAATACAGGAAAGTAACAAATAATGGTTATACGTTTAAATAATAAATTAAAGAATAGATAAATTATTATCTATCATAATATCATTTAACTAATCAGGGTTTTTTTAATGACTATTAAAAGAGACTATAGCACAACAAGCATTCAGAATGAAATCAGTAGATAAAGCATGCTTGGTGAGAATAAACTTTGTCCAATTGTATCTACATAGATGATGGATAGCACAATTTGCAAATAATGTAAAGACATATTAAGCAACATTTTTAGTTCTTTTTATGGACACAGCCTGAAGTGATCCGTGGATTATAGTCTGAGGTTTCCTGTGGATAGGTGATTTAAAAAGCATCTACCATTTGACACAATCTACAATTGTGCATGTAGATTTCTCCAGGGCAGTAAATACTTGTTTGCACAAATGATTTGTCATCTATTTGCCTCAATGCATGGCATAAAATACTCATTTTTACCTTTTCTGAATCTTTAGTTGCTCATAGTGACATTTACTTCCTCCAAGTATTTTATTTTATATTTTTAAATTATTTTGTTTTACCTGCACCCCATCTTTTGTGAGTCTGATACTGATGTTGCTTCATCTTCTCTAGTTTATTGATAGAATTATTCTACTATGTGGACAACTGGAATTGAGCATTATTCAGTCCAAATTAAGGTCTGATAATCCAAATTATCGGAATTAAGGGTGCTTCTGCATTTGTCACTAAGAAACGGCTCAAAGAAGAGTTGTTTCTCAGCGATCCGACCTCCCGAGGATCTGTCCCTATTTCGGATGGATCCAAAGGGCCCTTGCGCATCCACACACATGTGGGAAGGCCAGATCGGTCAGCCGGATCACCTGGATGCTGCGTGGAAGCAAAACCCATTCCAAAGGGCATCTGGCCTCCTGCGCCGCCGATGCCGCCCCTAGAGCATGCAGCTGCCACTCACCACGTGGTGCACTGGTGAGGGCAGAAGGAGGCAAACCGGACTGCTTCCACCCTAACAAGATGGAAGCCGCAGGGACATCCGTCCCTTCACCTGGCCATGTGCAGAAGTGCCCTGCTTCCACACTGATCCAGGCGAAGGGACAAATTGAAGATCTCATTTTGAGGTCTTCATTTTAATCTGTTTTTTGGCAGCGAGACCCATTTTAGAAACAGATCTTGCATGCCGAAATGCAGAAGTGGCCGCCACGAAGGGTCACAAAGGAGGTCTCCAGTGTGGAAGTTAAGTCTGTATGTGTTCTAGATGAGTCTTTAATGTGTCTTTGTATATGTTTTTACACCTAGTGTGGAAGCACCCTAAATCCCATCTTCATTCACATGGCTATGGAAACAGCTGTTCTCACTCAACCTACATTTCAGTTGCTTTCTCTGAAAGAAGTTATATTTGAGTTCCCATTCCCAGTTCTTTTTACAGGGTTTACTGGAACTCAGGCAAGGAACGTTGCAAATTTTGACAGGGACTGGTCTGGTCTTCTAATAAAGCATGAAGGAACATATATCTCAGATGGTAAATCACAAATTATAGAAGATCACACACTTTACTTCCTGTCTATGAACCTCTCCGACACTGAAATACTGTACTTTCAAACCCCTTTCTACAATCAGCTTTATTCCATGTTACACCTGATGGCAGGCCCCAAAATGGATCCCCTTGTGGTACAGACAATGAAAGTGTGCCGGATACATTCCATGACATGAAAATATCCTCCTTATACTAAGCATAACAAAGAAAAAAAATTCATTGAAATCATTCTTCCTTTGGGTGCTTCCGTACTTATCTCAGTAAATCTGGATCTACCTCTTCTGGATTTAGTAAATCTGGTTTCCAGTAGATCTGGATTTACGAGGGTAGATCTGGATCTAATAGATCCGGATCTACCCACCCCCCGTCCTTCCGCACATGTGGCGGAAAAACAACTTAGATCTGGATTTGAGGTGGGTGCTGTGCTGACATACAGCACCCGCCTCACATCCATCCTCCAAGGGCCCTCCCCCAACCCGCCACGATTGGCTCCACCAGAGCCGAGCATGACAAGCTGGGGCCAGGGCAGCACACCTGTGCAGAGAGCCTCCTGACAGCCAACACTGCCAAAAGCAGCCCTGGCCAATCAGGAGGTGCACAGGATGCAGGCATGCAGCCTCCTGGGACCCTGTGGCCAGAATCAGGGGGATGACAAAGAGGTAAAGAGAGGACCGCTTGCGCTTTCCCCTGAGGGGGCTAGGGAGGGCTTCAGAGAAGCTCCCATTGGCTCCAGAAGCGGCAATTCGCTGCTTCTGGGGCAAGGGCGAGCCGCGAGAACAGAGTCCCCCGGCTCGCCATGCTCGGCTCTGAGGAGCCAATCTTGGTGGGCCAGGTGAAGGCCCCGGGTAGGCACGGTTTCACTGTGTGGACGCATCCTAAATGGATGCATTTTCACAGTGAAACACCCATTAAGACTACCTTGTATGTAGTCTTTTTTTAATACCCATTAAGCACACATTAGAGACAGATAGGAGCGGACGCTGCAGACCCTATCTGTCTCTAATAGGTACCGCTGTGCGTATGTGGTCTACCCATTCCATTCTTAATGGATGCCGCTGTGCGGACCCAGTTTCCCACAAGTGTGCTTAATGGGTGCTACTGTGCGGATGCTGCGTACTAAAAGTGTCCTAAAAAGGTGCCGCTGTGTGGCTGCATGCTTCCACATATGTCCTTAATAGGTGTTTAAGGGCATGTGTGGAAGCACTCTTTGTTTCCTACATGTTCTGGCAACATGTTTGTGTAAACTGCATATGTACTCAGATGGGTATTTTGAGATTGGGTCTGAAGAAGCAGAATTTTATTTGTCTACATGTTGTTGGAAAACAACATGCCAATGAATGGAATTCTATATATTTGAATGGAAATCTACCCAATGAGTCTTTAAATATGCACTCAGAACTGTGCAATAACTGAAGCGTTCAGTCCAATGTTTTCCAATACTCCACCAGTTCCCGTGGTTAATCTCCCAATGCATGATGATTGGGAGAACACTAAGGATGATTTGATCAACCCTGCCCAAAACGATCATCATACAATTCATGTTCTCTTTTTCTCTCATGGTTTGCACATGTAGTATTTGAGAAGTACAAAATACAGATCTGTAGCATTGTGTCCATGTGTGTCAGTCTCTGTCTTTCTCTCTGCGTACTAAGGATACACATGAATTTTTGCATTTTGGTTTGAATTGAACTGAACTGCAAAATCAACGAACTAGTCCCATTTGAAAATCAAACTGGCTTGGCAGTTCATCAAACTGGTTCATTGCTTTAAATTTTTTTTAAAAGCCCTTTTAAAAGGAGGAGGGAAAGAACTGGTTCCATTTATAACTAATTTGAGTAAAACTGGGCTGGTTCATTGGTTGCTATTTGAACCCCCATTGATTCTGTTCAAATTTGAACTATAGAACCAGCAGGGGTCTTGGTTTGAATTCAAACTGTTATACCACCCCCTCTCAGTTCTTGTCAAATAATTCCTATCACAAATAAGTGACTGAAGCAAGAATTATATGGCATAATCATTTATAGTCGTAATATTTCTTTTGGGAAAACACAATCTGACCATTCTATCAGTTTACTCAAAAACATTATGCATAAACCATTATTGAGAGTTTATATGTATCAGGCTATTCACACATAAGCTGTAGACCTTATCACCAATGTATAGATGTTGGCAAGACCAGACAGTTTCATCTGTCATCTATCAGAAAATGAATAATTGTAGGATTCTCCAAAAATCATTTTTTTTAAAAAAAAAAACCTGATGCTGGGTAGGATTTTATAGGTTTCTTTGCTTCTATTATTTTATTTTTCTTCTTTCAAAACACTTATTCTGTAGTTTTGTTAAGCGTTCTGGTTGGATGACTAATACAAGTGACTAAGAGAAGAAAGAGTAGGCTAAAAATAATAAAATACAACAACAGATACATGGGATGTAATTAAATTGAAGACAGATTTTAGGGCTCTTTGCTTTGTTGTGGGCTATAATTTTCTTACATTTTCCCCATCTTGACTGTTATGTTTACTTTCGAATGTTATCGCTTCTAGTGATGAGCTTTTTTCAAGGGCATTCACTAGTAAATCAAACTTTCCTCCCTCCCTCCATTTCTTAAATTCAAACCCAAAGTGCAAGGCAGTGGTGGTGTGACATGAAAACTCACCTTACTTCATAGCCGTATTGAACAATATTGAACTATTTTATGAAAGTATTGAAAAATATTGAACAAAAGTTCTGAGCTGAATCTTGGCTGAGCATCAACTTGTGCAGCAATTCAAAACACAGTTCAGAGAGGACAACGGTGAGGTCCCAAAAAAAGCTTCAGCCTCCTTCTATCATATAAGACATTCCACTGTGCAAGTTGCCACTGTCTTTACAACATGATCTAGAAGAATTGGCTTTTCTTCCTCTCTGACAAAGCTTTCTATTCTTCTCCCCACAACAGACACCCTGTGAGGTAGGTAGGGCTGTGAGAGCTCAGAAGAGAGCTGTGACTAGCCCAAGGTCACTCAGCTGGCTTCATGGAGGAGTGCAGAATCAAGCCTGGTATTCCCAGATAAGAGTCCAGATCCCAAACCACTAGACCAAACTGATCTAAACCTCTCTCCATTGCAAGTCTGAATGTGGTCAATGGTGGCAACCTCATGGAGCCCGTTGAAGCTCTTATTTTTGCTTCTGCAGAAGACAAAAATGTTCAAAGTCCTCCTATATTTCCCCATGGCCACCATGCTTTGGTGGGGTGAGGATTGGTCAGAGAAGCTTTTCTTGGCATCACTTCTGATGCCAGACTGAAGCCTCCCTTTCTTCTAGTGAGGCTGGTATCCCTTGGATGACAAATTGAGGCCTAGCTCATGTTGACTTGCCTCCTCTGCTCCATGACTCCAGTATGTAGGCTATTGAAGAGTTTAGTTTTCATAGGTAGTTTTATTTATTTATAATATTTTTATACTGCTCCCCATGTAAGTCGCAGGACAGTGTACAAGACAAAGAAAGAGAAAAACTTTTTTAAAAAATTTACAAAGAGAAAAAAAAGTATATCCACAAGTAGAAGTCTTAACAGCAGACCTGTATGTTAGGGAGACAGTTCTTTGGGTATCTCGGGTTTTAAAGATCAAAATCAATATGTATAATTGGACTGGAAGCTCCAAGTGCGGTAGCCATGTGGTCCTTGTCCAGGAAGGGTTTTAAATATTGAAATACTTTATAATAAAAATAGATACTCCTGGCCACTTGTGACACATTTCCAGGGAAATGTAACCTTGTTATGAGGAGGATATATTTTCTTTCCTAGTATAAGAACCTGAAGTACACAGTACTTGTATCTCATCTACATTCACTCTTTCCATGTTGCAATCTATCACCTGGACTGCCTCACCTGAGTTAGACAAAACAGAAATGTGAAGCTATGTAAATCTATTGAAACCATTGGTACTGTTGGTTTCAATGGCCCTACTTCAAATTTGACTAAGCTTAGGGCTGTATTCACGCACCACCCTCCCAAGACAGTTCCTGCTCAGATTGATTGTATTATGTACATTTGAATGGACCTAGAGAAGAATCAGAGATAGGTTTTGCTCAGTTATTCCTTGGGTTCTTCTTGCTTTAAAACTGGAGTAAGAGATGGATTATTGGAATATGAACATATTGATGCTTATCTTAAGAGGACACCTCTGTGCATCCAAGAAGGCATCTACTGCTGCCTCAGCTCCATATTTGGTGGCAGCAGGCACCTTCAAAGCAACTGTGCATACAGGTGCAATACCTTCAGTAGCCTACTTGAACAGGAGAAGTTCATCTAAGATCTGGGTATTCCTAGTCACCCCTTCTAAGAACTGTTGAAATAACAGCAAGAACTATTTGAAAGGCAGATATATATATTTAGTGTCGAGGATTACGGAAAGCTGGATATCATTTTCAGCCTGTAATAATTAGTTGGGGCTTTATCTGTGTTGTTCAGATAAAAACTGTTCATAACTCCACAAGATAGAAACTCTGGAATTTTTTTCTGGGCATACTTTAAATGGATAGTCTTCAAAGCCTCTCCGAAAGCCTACATGGCTTAAAACTGCAATACTTGGTGGACTGTTTAATGCAATAGGCAGGATCATCAGTGCAAGGATCAAGGCTCCAGTTGAAAGCCCACTTTGAAAGTCATCCCCCAATTTCATA
This sequence comes from Aspidoscelis tigris stejnegeri, assembly GCA_023333525.1. Taxonomy (NCBI): domain Eukaryota; kingdom Metazoa; phylum Chordata; class Lepidosauria; order Squamata; family Teiidae; genus Aspidoscelis; species Aspidoscelis tigris. Next base: position 34,280,582 of record JALMGA010000003.1, on the reverse strand, counting down.
ACTATTAATGTTATCTATATGTAGCAAAACAATCTCTCTATGACAATTAGAAATATTTATTTATCATATTAATGTACATAATCATGAATTGCTAATATTGCAGAATAGACTGAATTGCTACTGAAGGAATAAATTCTTGGTCTAGAATGGGAACAATAACATTAATAGTTTTCCATATTTCTGAAAATAGCATTTTTGAAATTTGGACTTGCACAATGCATATTTGATTTGAAAGAAATTACATTAAATCCCAAAATGTAATTATAATATTTACAAATCAAAGTTTACATTTTTTTCTATTCGCATGGCTACTCTTTTAGTAGCAATTAATAAATAATGAATTGTTTATTAGAAGCAGATATGGAAAGGCCAGTAATACCAAGCCAAAAAAAAAAAAATCTAATGCAGGAAATGAGTAATAGTTTCCTCAAATAATTTTAGCATTTTTCCTTGTATTAATCACTAAAAATGTTGTGGGTATCCACATGACTACCACATATGGTTATAATAACCAAAATTGTTGCATCCGTGCCAGCAATTTGCTGGGAGATTCAATAACATTTTAGATAATGAAACTGGAGTATGTTACCATCTATATAGGGCTTTTAACAAAAGCTCTCTATTCTTAGAAGTTTGCTTCTGAATGTGTTGTGATTGTATAATTCCAGATTGTTCAAATGTGTATGTTAAATATAAGTCCATATCCCATTCTGTTTTTAATCCAGTAATACCTCTGCCATCAATTTTTAACAATATTTGATATAGACATCTAATCTGACCTTTTAAACTTCCATTCAAATATTGTTAATTAACTGTTATTTCGTAATATTAGATGATCAGATAGAATGAATAGTTATAACTTGAAACCATGCACAGGAAGAAATCTCCTAGGAGATTATTTGACTCACTTTTAGACCAAGGATTTCCAGAACTTATGTAAAAATATTTAATTCAAATTAGCTTAATTTAAACCAATCATTTCTGAAAGTGTAATGCTTAAAAAATTGATATCTTAGCAGCATAATTACTGATTTTCAACAGGCAATTGAGGTAAGAGTTGTTTCAGAAAACATTTGTTTAAAACTCAAGACCTTGAGAATTCATTTTTACCACTTCTCACTGCACTGCACTGTTTTAATGGCTACACTTGGAAAATCTACAGTCATTGCCTCATTTGTTACTGTATTCTATGGCTATGTCACATAATCCATTTATGACAGAAAGTATAAAATAAAGTCATCGGTATTTATGGAACTGGAACCTACTTGCATCACAATGAGAGATTTCAAAGTCTGGCATCAAGCAGAAATAGTATCTTGGCTCTATTTTTGTTTCTTCTTTGTATATTTAGTAAATGACAACTGGATTTTGGCATCTTGTTTTCTTTTTCTGTGCTGTCCGTGCTTTGTGGGACACCTCATATAACACATATATGGTGTGATTTGAAATTTCATCTTATTTAAAACAGGGAAAAAACAGAAATTGAATCAAAGCAAGAGAAAAAGCTTTGTCCCCCAAACTCCTTCTCTTCCTCCTGCTTACTAATATTACTACTAGATCAGCAGTGGCACATGGAACACTTAGGCAAGGGTGCTGGGGCAGGGGTCATATGAGTAGCAGGCAGCATGCCTGTGCTCTAATAGTTTGTGGGTTTCATTTGATGTCCACACAAAACTGGTAAACCTCCCTTTGATCTGATCCATTTAAGTGTGGGCCAAAAGAAAGCACCTTCTGCATGAAAGCAGTTCTAGTGCTATGTTCAAATAGTGTTCTTATAGTGCTCTTCAGTCACCAGATTATCAGGATGTGTGGCATGTTGGATGCATGCCTGCTACCCACCAGACCACTTAAACTTGAAACCAGCTAACTTTCATTTCCAGACTATGATACCTCTATGCTAAGGACAAGAAATACCAGTAGACCTCAGTCCTTTGCTGTGTTGGAGGGCTATAAAGTAAGTTCAGACCAGTGGGTGGGAAAAAGAGTGGCAGGAAGAGTTGTTAGAGATTTTTCTACCACTCTGCCATTATATTATTCTAGTGAATGGTTGCCATGGTTTGCATGGTAACCAGGGGAGGGCAGGCCAGAAGTAGCTTCCCACTATGCTTTCATTTCCCAGCTTTTGCAGGGTGAACCTCCAGCTGGAAGACTCACTTTGATCCTACCAAGCTGTGTCTTGGTCTGGAGGCTTGCCATTGTTCTAGGTTGTTTGGAGATACAATAATAAAACAAGAACAAAATCAAGTGAACAAATTAATTAAGATGAGCACTCTTAAAAAGCACAGGAAAAAAAAACAAACTCAAGTAGATCCTTCTACTATAATATTTACCTCAGTTCTTAAATCTTGGGGCATTGTGTGCTCAGCCTCAATTCCAAGAAGCTACCTTAAACTGAATCCATTGCCTTGCCCTCTATCCCAGAACTGTCAACCAGTTGCAGCTACTCTCTGAGGAACATCCAGGAGTTTTACCTCTGCCACTGAGAGCTGCCAGGGTATATCATATTACACCTCTAGTGCCTTCTGCATCCTAAACATGCACATGGGAAACATGGAAGCTGCTGTTTTTATGTGTGGCAACTGGAACTGATGATCGCTGTGGGTCTGTCAGTTCAGTAAATGTCAACCTTTTACACAGCATTCATTCTTAAGGGAACCATCTACAACTTTTTTTATGGACTACAGAACAGCAGAGAATCTCTCAGAGTTGCAATTCAGACCTGTCTTCTGAATGTCCAGCTGAAAATATTATGGCCTCATTAAGTTTTTACCTTTTTTTAATAAGATTCTGAATCTGATTAAAATTATATTTATTAACCTTAATTTTGTTTTCTTAAAAATGGCCATAGAAAAGAATGAAAAAAACAAAAGAAAGAAAGAAAGAAAGAAGTGAATCAAATACGGTCAAGGAACTAAGGAGACAAATATCATCATTTAATCAATTTGAAATGCTTCCCCCCGAACAGGTTGAGAACACTTTCCCGTTCACACAAGGGCAGGTAAGGAACGCTTTGAGAGCAGTTATCTTACCTGCCAGGATCTTACCTTCACCTGCAGGCTTCTATTGCCCATCTGAGCATGTGCGGGTGCCCAGCCAATGAGGGGCTGCCCCCTCGAGCATGCTCAGAACGGCCCGGCCTTTCTACACAGAATGGAGCCTGCAGGAGAAGGTAAGACCCTTTGGATGGGTTGGGGGCTTTTGGCTGGGGTTCCTGCCCACCCCCGGAGCCCGATCTGGGGTTCGGGAGTGAGCAGGAACCCAGGGACAGAAGGCAGCCGGCTGCCCACACTGGCTCCATAGGAGCCAATGGGAGCAGCCCAGGGGAGGGGCCGAGCTGTCACAGGGAGAGAGCATGTGAATGCTTTCTCTCTGAGACAGGTCGGAACGCGCAGAGACGGTTTCAGAGCACTTTTTAGTGCTCTGAAACTCGAACGCATGGGGGGCACGTTGGGACGCTTGCAGGCGGCCTGGAATGGATCCCGCCGCCCGCAAGAGCGAATGCTGCGTCCCAGCGTGCCCTCCATGCGTTCGAAAAACCCCTGTGCGAAAAGGCTCCATGTTGGAATAGAAACAATTCCTACGTAGTACTTCTAGGTAGGAAGCTCTACAGCTACAGTTGAGAAATCTCATTCTCCACATAGAGTCGGCTTGACTACTGCAATTCCATCTCTGAAGCTCTCTGATACCAACCAGGCTGTGTTTTTTCCATATTCCACTGGTTCTGTTTTTTTCTTTGCTGTCGAGATAAGTAAATAGTTACCATCTACAACTTTTTTGTGACTGTTTAAGAGATAATTGGAACCAGTTTTGTCTCAAAGCTATTTGGAGACTGAAAGAAAATGCGGAGTTAACTTGGATGTTTGATGTTGGGTCACCCGTGCTTGGGATATATGTGTCTACTGGTGCCATTTTCTGTATGATCACTTATCAGTAAATGCTGACAATGATGCTACCAAGGCAGGTCTTCCTGTTCTTAAATCTGGGCCTGTGAATGGTGATCTTGACAAGGAGAGAAAGCTCGTCAGCTCAAATAATAATGAGAATCAACAAAAGGAACTCACCAGTCAATCTCAGTGAACAAAAGGCAGAATGCTATGGGAAGAAGCTGTTCGTTATGTATTCTGATCCAGAAACAGCTGGCACTTTGAAGCCAAAATATAAACAACAAAACAGAAACTTTGGGCTTTTTTGCACTTGCACTTCCTTGGGATACCAGCCCAGGGAAACGAAGACTTGGAATGGATTGGGGGTCCATGGTAACAGCCAGGCCACAAACCTTGTACTTAACTGCACTGTGATAGGCTGTTAAGTGCAAACAAGCTTTACCTTCATGTTTTCAAGTCCAGTAAGAAATTACATTTTTAAAATAGCCTTTCAGAATATAGAATGGCCATCTGTTAAATAAGACCTTTTTAAAATAATTTCTCCTCTGGTTTTCCATTCCTAACCTAAATAATCAGGTCAGTATTTCAAGCCCAGTGGCCAACAGTGGGATACTTTGATCTTTCACTTCTTAGAATTTATTTTGGTTTTTCATTTTCTTTTTAAAGTTTTTAAAAAAACCTTGGAGTTTTCCAAGCCCACAAATTCCCCTTATTTGTGTGGATAGTAATTTCTAAACAAGTGATAACTAGCACCCAGAGACCTGCATTTGTTATTAATGTACATGATAATTTTGCATTGAATACATTTGATGTGGAAAATGGTAATAGAAAAGTCAAACCAGTAGGGTCAATACCCAAAGGATTTTTTTGTACTTGCTAGGAAACTATTGCCAGGAGCAGAGGATGGAAACTGCTGCCCTGTATTCTCACTTTTCTGGCAATCTGTCAAAGCATGCAAAAACCTCTCCACTGACCTTCCAAAATCAGAGCATCCTTATGCTCATAGAGCACATGGAAGCTGTTTTGATTCTTTTGTACTGCCCTTGGCAACAATCTGCTCAAGATCATGACTGAGAAATTGGGGAAGGTTGCTGTGTTAACCAAATGCCAGAAAACATACATAGCAATGTTGGGCACATGCTGCAAAGATGACAAAAATGTGATCTTTATCACCATGTTTTATTTAAAATACTGCTTGGTCTAATTTTAATTTCACCTTCATGTCCTCAACCCTTATCATGAGGGGGCATTTACCAAGGCAAGGAGCCATTTTCTTAAATAATAAATAGCATTAATCTGCAGATTCTAAATTGACATGGTTATTTTCTTTTTAAACCCTTCATTAGAATGTATTACTACCTTAATTTGTACTACTTAGGCCAATTCACACTACAGTCCATAGTTTATAATTAGGCAACATCTGGGTATGTGCTCCTGCTCTTGCAGGCAGTTCTTATAGCCTGCAAGTGCACCCTGCCTTCAGAGATGTTGCCTAATTATAAACTACATAAATTACTATACCCAAAAGCTTACCTGAAGTGACCAGCAGTGGCCATCTGCACCTTTTCCGGTGCAACAGGGGCCACAGGAGTTGCCACACAAGGAGTTGGCAGCTCAGATGGGCCCTGAGGCAACTGCCCTTGTGCAAAGAGTCAGCATCACCAAAGCAATGGCACAGGATGCCGGATCCAAGATGGCAGCACACTGCAGAGGATCTGATGCATGACTGATCCCAGGTAAGTGATCAATTGTGCAGGGTGTGACGGCTTAGTTTTGGTAAGTGTAAAAAGTAAGAGTGATGCATTAGATCCAGGTAAGAAAGAGGCGTGGCTCACTGGAAAGCACAAGGGGAGGGGTGAGTTAGCAGGAGCACAGCCAATAGGAAGAAGCAATCAAAGGGGAGCTAGGTATAAAAGGCTGTGCCCAAAGGCAGAAAATGTTCTAGTTCTAGTTTTCAGAGTTGGGTTTGCACATGTGTGAATGACCAGCACCCACGGGAAGGGTGGAATCAAGGCTAGATCCTGGTTCTTAGGCCTGTCCTGAGTAGTAGCAGCTTAGATAAGCAGTGAAAGTGTTATGTTCATGAAGTACTGATTGTTATCTATGTTATTCTCTTCAGAAGTGTAAACCAATAAAGAACGGTTCAGTTTGTTTTAAAGAAACTCAGCCTCAGCTACTCATTCTAAACAGCAGAGAGGGAGGTCTGGAGAAAAGGGATCCTATCTCTTTACTACCTAAGATAAGAACTGCTGGGGGAATTCCCAGCAACACTTTAATTAATAAAAGAAGAGAGTTAAAACGTTGATCAAAGCAGCAGCATGGATGCCTGACACTGCTCCTGGTTGTGTGAACATCAAAGCCAAGGAACCTTTGTTCCCCATGGTGATGTCACTGACCAGGGGCATCTGTACACAGACGATATCCAAATGTGGCATTTCCTGTGTTCATAGGCAAAGGACTTCCAGCAGCAAGATGACAGTGATTAGATCCATTTATATAGTATTGCAGCATGGCCACTGGAAGAGCAGGAGTATGTTCTTAAGAAACATTTACTCCACTTGCACTTGACACTGCGACGGTGATTGGACAAGTCTAACTGTGCAGACACCACACTTGAAGAGCACATGCACTGTGCCAGAGGAAGCAGAGGCTGAGGTATAAAAGAGAGTTTGGCTGCCAGACCCATACTTTAACATTTTATACTTTAGTTAAAATGAAATTCCAGACTGAAAAGTTCTTATAAGAAATCCTCCAAAATTCCTACCTAGTGATTTGTAATACACAATACATTCAGTAGGGCTTTGCTAAACTCTTTCCCCCCATATAAATCCATACGGAGAAAGAGAGAGTTGAATGCATCATATGCAAGTTAATTGAAATGAATAATTATTGATCTTCCTCTTTACTTGAAAGGTCTAACAATATTTTAATTCCTTCATGTGGGCATTATGAACTTTGCTGACATTCTGTCATGGGAAGTCATCAGGGAAAGCATCAAAAGCATACTTTTAAAGAAGATGTAAAAAGGGAGAGTTTAGATGTTCTGCTTGCTAGGCAGGACTTTATTTCTTTAATAAAGATAGCAACAATGATCACAACTGACTAAACAATGGCCAAACAACTGAACAATGCATTAATCTGTTCTTACCATGTCATATATCCATTAGCAATTGAGGAATTTAAATTTCAGATCTATGGCAAGCAACTTGAAGCCAAAATGGATGAAGTACTATAACTGTCCAATTACTTTAATTGAAAACTTTTACCAGAAAATGACTTACAGTATTGTTATGAAGAAATGCATATCATATCATTTCTGGTTTTAGCTGAACTCCAATGAAAAATCATTCACCTTTGAAAAAGATATTAACAACAAACATTGTTTTTTGACAAACTAAATCAAATATTATTCATATTGTTTGAATTTTAAAAATCAATATATGCGGTAAGCTTTAAGAAGGCTCCATGATGGGTCCTGAGAACAGAGACCAATTTGCACTTCAGCCCATATTTACACCTGCAGGAGGCATTTACAAACTGCAAGCATTCCCAGCAAAGCTGCTGCCATTAGGTGAGGGGGATGTGGCACCGTGGCTGTGACCACCACCTTCGCCACGCCCCCTGTCCTGTTGACAGCTGGAGGCATGCGGTGACTGGCAGCTCCATGCTCCACCTACTCCATTCTGTCCTTGGAATCCGTCCTCCCCGTGCGTGTGCAGACGCACAGATCCATCACAGATCCATGACAGATCTTCTGGAGGATGGATTGCCGAAAGGCTGATCTATTAGATCCACTTTTTGGTGGCATAATGCAGAAACAGATGAAGAATGCAACAAGGTATTACTGGAGAAAGGTAGTACGCAATGCTATGATCAGTTGCCACCATTTTTATTTTATAGCCTTGTACCAGGGAAGCATCTATATAAATGATCTCCAGGATGACTGGGTCACAGCTCAGTTTTCTATCTTCTCCAGCCAGTTTTCATCCACCCCCACTTGCTTATAGTCTATGCTGGCCACATTTGCAGCACAAGTGCTGGTGATGTCTGTTGCTCATGAGACGTTTTCGCACGGGGCTGATCGGAACGCGGAAAAGACAGCTGAGGACACGTCATACGCATTGGCCGCGCGCGGCTTGCGTTCCGACGTGTCCGCAGCTGTCTTTTCCGCGTTCGAAATGTAGAGCACTTCGAAGTGCTCTACACGCGTTCCAACGCGGACGAGCCGCCCGCAGCCGTTCGGGAGAAGAAGCGTTCGTGCCGCTTCTGTCTCCCGAACGGCTGCCGGCGCGCCTCCGACGCCGCGCGGCTTTGACAATCAGCTGTTTCTCAAACAGCTGATTGTCGATCTGCCTCCGCGGCTGCCGGCGCGCCCCTTGCCGGCATTTGCCGGCTAAGGCAGCTTCGGGCGCTTTGAGCATTCGCACCCAGACGCTCCGGAACGCGTTTACACGCGTTCTGGCGCGTCTGTGTGTGAACGGGGAAAGCGCCCGAAGCTGGCTTAAGCTTTCCGCCTGAACGCGTTCCGTCTGGAACGCGATTCAGTGCGGAAATGCCTATGGTGTGGACAGTCCATCCCAGACTGTCTGAACCACCATAGCAATGGCTGCAGCAACTTCTACTGGGATGCTACCAAACACTCTAAAATAGAGGTGGTGTCAGGATGTGTGGACAACCTACCCACAAGCTAAGTGCTAACGGGCCCTGTCTGTTATCAGAAGGTCACTGCTGGGACCTAATGGATGGTCTTTGCAGATTTCTCCTTGCCCTCTACTCCTTTCAAGTAATGTGTCTCTTTTGATGAAGGTTGAGGGTGGGAAGGAGGGAAGGATTTGAGAATATGAACACAAATAATTGGACGTCTAGTTTTGAGGCCCCAAGTTCACATCTTTCAGTATATTTGACAATATCAGTACAGGAAGGCTGGACACTCTTCTTCCTCCAAATTAAATAGAGTGCTGCATTCTTAGAATGCTTTACTTAAAGTGGCAGTGTACTGTCTGCATGCTGACCGATCTTGATATGGGGAGGAAGGAGGTAGAAGCAGTCTCTCCTGCCGATGTCAAGATTTCAGCCGTTCATGATATGGGGAGGGACAGAGCAGACACTCCCTGACATTAAGATCGCATTCAGGAATTCCTGGTTTCAATCTTGATAGGAGGAGGAGGAAGCCACATAACAAGATTGCATCTGAGATCTCAATGGTGGAGGCAGCCATACCCACTCCTTGACAAGATTGATGCAGGGGAATCCTGAGTGTAATGACAGAGGCAGGATTGACAGTCACATGGCTGTGGTAATCCTCCCTTGGCAGCAATCTAGGAGCACATATTATGTATTACGGCACCACACTCATCCTGCACATTGGATGGGGCTGAATCATTTGGACCCTATGCCCTTATTATATCACATTTACAGTTCCATAAAAGCACAGTGTGGATCCTTGTTTAATATGACAAGGCAGAAATCAATCCATGATTCATCATCTTTAGTAAACATGTGCCAACTTAAGTACTTTTTGTTCAAAGAAGATGTGGAGAAGGATAATAAAGAAAAGTGTTGTGTTCCCCCTGTGGAAAACTAATGAGAATGACAGCCTCTTGCAGAGTAGCTGTGCCATTGTGGATAATAGCATTGCGCCAGAAGACGAAAAGTAATTTTGCCTTGCCAAATGATATTGCATAAATGAACACTTTGGATAGCTAGTCCTTCCTGATTGTTTTTAATTCTCAACTATGAATGTAAAGCAAAATGAAATGAAATGAAGTGCAGTGGGACTGCATACTGAATATAGATATTTTGCATGGTTAATTTCAGTTTCAGAAAACCACTGTAAGGTAATGCACAGAATTCAGATTTTTAAAACTACATCTTTTTCTTAAGGATGTGCATGGACCCAATTTCCCCCATTTAATTCAATGTGAATGAAATGGGGAAATATGTGGCTTTGATCCAATCTCCCTCCCTCAAATGTGGAGGGATTCCGTTTCACATGTGAAAACCCAACAAATGTTCACAAACAAAGGGAACCCCCACCCCTCCCTTTCTGTCAGCCTTGCCCCCAACTCACTTGCAGCTGCTGCCAGCACCAATTTTACACTCACCTGCCCCCCAAAGTAGGCCTTCCAGAGCTGCGTGTGCTCATCCCCACCCAGAAACCTTAGCAATTTCTGGATGGGAGGTGTATGCACAGCTCCAAGCAGGAAAATGGTGGCAGAGGACATGGAGGATGTGGTTGCGGATGCAAGTAGGAGTAAGGGGGCATGGCCGGGAGCACCTGGGAGGCCAGGATGGACACATCTGCCCTTTACTGAAGCTTCACTGAGGCTTTGATGAAGGCCGGATCCATTCAATTTGCAGGGAAATGTAGGCCTATGAATGTGGGCCCCTTTTGATTTGCCCACTGCTGTCAAAATTTGTACAAATTTGTTCAGATTTAAATGGCATGAAAATTCATGTGCATCCCTAGTTTTTCTTAGTGCTGACTGGAACACATAAACTTCCACTCAGTTAATGTGTGATAAAGCTGAGTGAAATAAAACAGGCAAGTTCAAGACCAGATCAAAGTAAAATTGGTTTTGGAAAGTCCATTTTATTTCCTATATTATCATCAAACAAAAACCAAGTAAAAATCCCTGTCAATCAAGCACTGGAATTTAACAACTATACTTTGTTAGTAATGACTCAGGGATGAGTCATTGGTAACATTATGCAAAAGTATCACTTACATTTTAAGGCTGTAAAGTTGTCATTCTAACTACTGGGTAGCAGTGACCCACAATAGCTTTAAGACTCAGCTAAAGGAGAATTTGGAAAATTCAGCTGAGAGTGCTTTTTAAAAAATACAAGAAAATGCCAGCAATTACACAAATGATGTTAAATATAAAAGCACATTACATTGTAATTTAAATGCTACACACACAATAAACATAAAGTAACATAAACAACTAACTCTAAACATATGAACAACTAATGTTTTAATGTTTTATGTATATTATTAGTTTTAATATTGTTTTTAATTTGTTGTTTTAAAGGCTGTTACCTGTCCTGAGACCTTTGGGTATAGGGCAGGATAAAAATATAAATAAATACATAATTTAATACATAATTCTAAACGTAACTAACTACCCTATCCCCTCCTTTTCTTCTAGAAAATTATCATTTACAGTGTTTGCATCAAGGATTCTGCTCTCTATTTTCATTGTAGTCATTGTAATAAAAATGATTTTTCTGGTATATTTACTTCTGATTTCTTCAATAGCATTTCTAAACATTGTTTCCAAAATTTTAGGAATTAATTAACAATGTTCTCTCCCTTCATCTTTACCTGTTTTATTCTAATGAATTCATTTATTATTTTCCAGAGACTGCTTTAGTAGTTTCCAATTCTTTACTACTCCAGTTCTTCTGGGCTGCCACTATTAGATCATATAAGTGCAATTTTGCATTTCTCTACAATTCTAAGTTTGAAAATCATACAATAAAAATATATTAAATGAAAATGTAACTGTGTCAACACATCTTTAATTATTGTATGTGCTCTGTTACAAAACTGGGCCACCTGTGGGCAAAGCCACCACATGTGGTAATGTGTGGCAAATTTATGGCATCACCTCCAACAGGATGCATTTTTAGATTTTGTTTTCCTTGCTAATTGTAATCGGGGTAAGGTAGCATCTATACAATATTTTTGTGTATACAGTGCTTTCTTCATTATCACAGAAGTGCACCATTCCAAATCAGAGTAGTTATATTTACTTGTAAATCATTTTGTCCACAAGTCTCTTAGACCCATCATCTGAGTACTTTGTACTCTGTCATAATTTTATTTATTTTTGATGTGACTCCCTTAAGGGGGATATTTGATTGCTATACAGATTCTTCAAATTTAGTAATAGGTCTGGAGACAATTTCATCTGATTTTTTAAAAAAGATTCAAATAAAGAGTAAATACTTTTAGGACATCTCATTGGTGAAACTGTGGCAGATACATACAGGTTTGTCTGCGGGGGAGGGGTGTGTCTAAAAATTTCATTTTTTTAAGTAAGTCACATTTTTATATTTTGTATATCTGGATGTTTGTATAATTTGCCTTGCTTCATAAAGTTTTACTCCTTAATATTAGTTATAATGCTTAATCATTCATTTAGAGATATTACTTTTTCTAATTTGGATCCTCATGCTTGTTCTTTGCTCTGAGAATATTTGCATTTACGTCTTAGGAGAACTCCAGGACCACTGCTGAATGCAGCATCCGCATTTACTGAAGCAATTACTGTTCCAGGGGTGGCTGCATGCACACAGCACTCTCAGAATGTGTGGTTGTAGATGGTTCTAACTGCTGTACATCTACAGCCCATGCTACTAGGTACATCTACAGTCCCTCAGCTCCCTTTGAACTTATCCTGGCAAGTTCAAACTGCCAGGATAAGTTCAAAGGGAGCTAAATGAGGGGGGACACAAGCACAGTGAGTGCTGCATCATCCTGTCACCATGGCAACAATGCCACAAAACGTGTTGCTTTTGATCATTGAACAAAGTCTGAGGTCTTTTCTGCACTGGGTTTTATTCTGGATTATATCCCAAAATATGGAACTGACATCTGCATGCTAGGGCACATTATGGCAGTCCCCAGCATGCAGATGACAGTACCCATTCTGGGATATTTTCCAGAGCAAAGGGCCCAGGTTACTAGCTCCCATAAAGGACTCCACATATTACCCAAGGAAAAGACTGCCCTCCATTACCTATGTACAAGAAAGGAGGCTTTTGCTTACAGGTGATGGCATGTACAACACTGGAAAGTGAATGAAGTTACAGGAGAAATAAGTACTTACTGTGTGTGTGATCAGCTGTTTTGTTGTCATTGTTCCCTGACACACACTCTGTTTCAGGGCTGCAGGGATTTCCACAGTTACACGCAATAGCATGAGATTCTATGTCCCTTGAGGCCTGAAAGTGTTTGTCAGCAACGTGTCCTTTTAGTTGGTAGCGGCAGCTGACAAGGGTTGCCCAAAAGTTAAGATTAGCACAACGTTATGAAACATGAATACTGTATAGGAAATGCAGTCAGGAGCTACATTGGCTGTTGTTTTTTAATTTTGTTTTTCTCATTGCCAACAATTATGATTATTGCTGCTCTCTGGTCAAATTACATCCGCTGTTTCTCAAAGGAGAAACCCAAGAAGGAACTGAGAGAACAACTGTTCACAATTAATAATGATGTCTAAATATCACAGTGGTAATGCGAGCAGCTTGGAAAGTAGAGAGTTGCCAGTTCCATCCCCAACCTCTCACTGGAAGTAAGCAATAGCAAACCACTTCTACTTCTCTGCCAAGGAAACCTCATGGAAGTGCCCATGCAGTCAACTAGGAGTTGGCCTTGGCTCTGTGGTACCCATAACAGGCAAGTACTGTGGAAGACACATCTTGTGGACCTGACTCCTTGGTCCTGGCATCACCAAGGATGGTGTCTTCAGGTACAAAGTAGGAAGAGTCACGAGGGATCCAGATGAGGCTCTTAAGCAAGATTTCCTGCTTCAGTACCACCAAGCCCTGAAGACAACGGGGGAAATGTCTCCAGGTCTTCTTTCTCATCTATTCCTCTTGTTACAGAGTGAAAGAGAAAATGGCAAGGTCTCACCTTCTAAGGTAGTTATGTTTCAGAAGGATGGGACAGGTGCAGAAAAAGCTACTATCTCTACTTTGGACTGCAGAAGTACCATTTTCAGTAGTCCGTCTGTATAAGGTGCAATATCACATCCTGCGAACAAGTTGTTATGGGCCATGGTCTGGACACAAGTCTATGGGAAATTAACTTATCCAACAAACATCCCAATGGGGTCTTTAGAATATAGGTTTAAGTAATACAAGCAGTAAGCAAGACAGTAGCTTGCACACAGAAAACATCAATAGGAGAACAACTTGAAGCGGACTTTGGCAATTTAAGATATAAAGGAAGGAGAGGGAGGAAAAAACCTGTCCTAGAATACTCTAACTTCTCAAGTGACCTAGACTATCCAGGAACAATTGTTTTTCACTCTCCATGGCATGAAGAAGACTTGATAGCAAAGTTTTGAGCAGAAGTAATGGACTCTCAACCTGGGGAATCTCTTCAATGCAGCAGTGATTGAAAAGGCAAGCAAGCAAGCTGATTTTAGCCAATGGCTGCAAGTTAGCAGGAGTGAGAGAGTTCACAATGCAGCAAGTGGTTCAGGATAAGGCAGCACACACCAGCAACTGGATCCAAGCTTCCAGGTAGAAGGAACAATGGAATGGATTAGTGATGAAATTAGGAACTGTAGTAGCAATAAAGAACCACTGAAGTGGGAGGCATGTTAAAAATGTAGGACTGAACTTTATGTATTTTTCTACTGGGTTCAGAGTGTCTGTCCCTAAGAGGGGCAAGAACCAAGAACCAATGAAAAATCTGGGTGATAAAGTTAAACAAAGGGTGCAACCCAGAGGCAGGGTCTGAGGGTTACATTCATATGGAATTGAGAAAGGAGGAGCTAGGTAAATGTAGGGAAGGAAACAGGAAGATATGTGATTAGAGGGGATTCTGGTTACACCATATCTGAACTGATAATCTAGCTTTACTGTGAACAACAATCGAAGTAGGACAAAATATTTAATCAGAACTTCTTTAATCTTATTCAGCATTTCCCGAGAGGAGATCTCCAGAAGTTTATTGTAAATAAAAGTTGGTTTCTGTGGCAAAACAGCTCTCTCTCTCTCTCTTTTTTTACTTTGTTTTGGTATAAAAATCTCTAGACACTGACCAAAGTGAGGTGATGAGATTATTTCTTCTGCCTTGGCCTGTCTTTGTAAATGCAGATGTAATCAGCTTCTTGTTTCCTGAGACAAACTATTTTGTAACTTTTCCTTTACAGCCCAATGAGGCTTGTCTTTAAAAGTATGTATGTATGTATGTATGTATGTATGTATGTATGTATGTATGTATGTATGTATGTATGTATGTATGTATGTATGTATGTAACATATACATACTTTAATATGACCTGGTACAAAATCTCATCTTTCATGATCATGATTCTGTATGTCCAGCCTAGATAGCAATAACAGTGTGCCAGTCTGCGGCTTAGCAGAGCACTCAAAGTGGAGGAGCACTTTGCTACACAGTGCACTGGAATTTACAAAGTAGGGTCTTCTGGAGTGAACAACAGTAATAGAGAAAATGACAAGTCAAAACAGAGTTCCCAATAAAAATATTTATTTTTTATTAAAATACAAGGAATGAAGCAAAAAAAATCCCAAGAAAAACATAGGCAACAGCAATGAAATGTGGTTAAAACTGGTAGAAAGCACAGTCAGACAATAACTAATAATTGACAGAGCAAAGAAAGAAAGGGGGTGAAGGTTTCATGTCAAAGCTGAATAAGGAGAGATCCAGCTCATTGGGCCAGTGTCTGGAAATGTTTCTGATGTGTCCTTAAACTAAATTCTAGCACTAGAAGGGAAAATAACAAACTGTGTACTAGTCAAGTGCTCTGTATTTCCAACATGTCATGCCAATGCAGTGCCAATTCCACGCACCAGAGTATGTACAAACTGTTGACTGATAGTAACAATAGCACCACTGTATGCATAAACAAACACAGTAATAGTGCAAAGCCAGGGCCTTTTTATAATTCTGCTATCATTGGAGGTGCAAGGGGGTGGGTACTTCAGAGGGTCTTCTCTGTGGCACACACCCCCCCACACACTTTGGGCTATACTCCCAGTGGAGGTATAAAGGACACCAACTTTATATGGTTGTCAACACCTGGTTATAATATACATAGTCACCTGGGCCTTTGAGTATAGGTCAGTGATGGCCAACCTATGATGCGTGTCACAGGTGACACACCAAGCCCTTTTGGGTTCCACAAATGGTCACCTTGACACCTGGGCATGTAGTGCTTGCTTGTTCTTGAAGTGTACAAAATACCAACTTTCAATTGAATATTAGCAAAAAAAATTCAGCAACAAAAAGTCACTAATGTAAAGAATTATTTGTTTTGCTTTTAATAAAATACATATATCAAAAATATAACTTTTTTACTAGAGCTACAAATATCACAAAATTATGGATATTTCTAGATGTGACACAGCACCCGAGTTAAGCTAGGTTTTCTTGTGAATTTTGACATACCGAGCTCAAAAGGTTCACCATCACTGGTATAGGTCATCTGAATGTAATCCTGCCAAAGTGGGAGGAAAGGTGGATGTGTTATGTTTTAGTATTGGTTTTATCATATGTTGTGACCCCCTTAGTGAAAGGTGGGATACAAGTGTAGGGATGAGCACAAACAAAAATCATGCGTTCAGTTTGGCTTTGAACCAAACACCCATCCATCCTGCTCTACAGCAGACTACATAATCAAACAAAAACAAAATTCATTGAAAAAGTCAAGGGCAAAAGCACTGTGAACATAAATTATTCAGTTTCAATTCATGTTCACAAGCGGGAGACTGGCTTGGTTAGATCAAATTTCTGCCTGTGTGAATCACTGCATGTTTGGTTCAATGAAAACATCTGCACACATGAGCTATTTGATCAAATTTTTGAACACAAACTGAATTTGGCACAGCCCCAACACCAATGCTACTAGAGTTTTTCTCTGTTTGAGAACTAAACTATTACCATCACCCAGACAGGAAGGGAAGTGCAGAAAGGCCCCTGAATGGGACATCAGGGGCTAGTTCCCATTAGGACATTTTTGAGTGTTGAAAACGGTTTCAAAACACTGTCTGCATTGAAAAGTGGCTTTTTGCATTAAAAACAGGAGTAAAACTGATAAAATGAATTAAATAAAACACCTCTTTAAACAACTCTTGCTCCCGTTTTCTTACTGAAATGGTTTATGGGGCATTCCCACCTGGATCAGAGTGTTTTGAAACCATTTTACTGCCTGCCCGCCCGCCCACCCACCTGCCCACCCACCTGCCCACCCACCTGCCCACCCACCCACCTGTTTGCCGCTGCCTGCTTGCCTGGTGGCCTGATTGCTTGCTATTTAGGCGGCTGCTTTGTGCCCACCATTGTGGCTGCCGCTGGGCACTGCCACCGCCCTGCTCACTCATTCCGCTTCCCGCCAAGCAGCCCTGGTGCTGCGGAGGCATAGGGAGGAGGATCGGAAAGTGGCCAGTGAGCGAGTGATCTCTCCCTACCTTTCAGGTGCTGCTGCTGCACTGCCGCTGCCACCATGCTCCGCTTTAAAGCTGAATTAAGAAAAGCAAATGGGAACGCAAATAATGTGCATTCGCATGCTTTTTTTAATTCCACTTTAACGGAGCTAAGTGGGAATTCACCCCAAAGTTCAATAACACACTGCATGCCTGTCCCAGATCAGCAGCCCATTTGTAGAAGGTTCACTCCCTTCTTTCAGGAAACGGGGGGGGGGGGCATTGAGGCAGTGCAACAGGGTCAGTTAGTAGTACAGGTTAATGCATCAGCAAACTTTACCTTTCTCCTAGCTCCCCAGCATTTATTTTCATGTCCCTCCCTCATCTCTCACACATTTCTTATAGTATTTGTTTTCTATGATATTTAGCAACAATTGCTGCTAGTACCCTTATACATTTCAGCTGTGCATTGACTTTAATATCAGCTGGAGAGATAAATGATGATATGAGGATGGACCCCCCTCAGAAAAAAGAAAGAAAGAAAGAAAGAAAATTCCAAAAGATACCTCCTGTCCCTTTAACAACCAATTTCAAAAGGAAACATATTTAGAAGCCTAGCTGCCTTTGTCGCTTCAGCCACACATCTCTCAAGTCAAGTGGACCATTAAAATCTTTAGGTTAGATCCCTGTAGGCTATAAATCTGTGCTGTTCAGGGACTTTCAGCAAAACTGTATGGGTGCTGCTAAGACTCATACTTCCCTTTGCTTATGAGAGTAGATTTCCTTGCAAATTGAACAAAGCAAACTCCAGTGATACAGAATAGGGATGTACAAATTCCCTGCTCCTTCACTTCTCATCAAAGCAAATGGGCAGAAATTCACATTTCTGCACATGGAGCCACTTTGAATGTGCTAGACTTCAAATGTGTTTCAGATGGTTATTGAACATCCACTCGGCCCCTGCTGCTACTAGTCAGGCTACCAGTCACCACTTTGGAGGTGAATGGGAAGCCAGTTTGCCTAGGGGTGCTGTTGCCTAAATGGCACTAGCCAGCAGACTCCTCCTCCTCACCTTCATGGACGTAATGAAGATTTGAATGAAGGTGCAACAGCTTTTGCTTTGCATGTAAAGGTCAGCCTTTGAATATAGCCAAAATTCAATTCAAATTGAGAAGATGACATATTTCTCCTATCCCTAATATAGAATTGATTCCTTTCCACCTACCAAAAAGGAGTATGCATCAAAGAGATATTCTACCACATGTCCATGTAAGGTTCTACACTCAGCATAGGAAAGGAGCAAATCTCTAGCACTACTAAAATGTAGCATTGACCTTGGGCTGTGTGGTTTGGCTCCCCTCCCCTGTGAAAAGCAGACAAAGGTGGTGCATGAATTGGCAGGGGCTTTGTGAGTTGGAAATAAATGCTGCTTTAAGATTCAGCTGTGGGATAATTAAGCTGCAAACGCAGAATGGAAGTAATAACACTTCAAACATTTACCTGCATTTTTACTTTAGACAGTTGATTGATGTATCACTGATAGCAGGTGCTCAGCTACTACAAAAGCCAAACAATACCATGATCTCTGTAGCAAGTAAAAACAGCTTCTACCAGATGATTTGGCTTCTCATTAGAAAACAGAGAGTCTCCCAAAGCTTTCCAAATGCTTTGGAGACTTGACCATCGAATGATGTATCAACAAGACCTCATGTTCTATTGAAGTTTCTTGATCTTAAATGTGCAAGACTGAATATGGCATTGGATAAAATAGTTCATAGGGAAGTACATCCAATTTTGCTTGCCTTTAAATAGCTTCTGTGCAGCATACTTCTTTGCAGACACTCTTTTCACTATATAAATTTCAACTTACCTCCAAAGTACTCAAGGTGGCAGGCATGGGTTCTTTTCATGCCTCTCTCCCCCCCCCCCCCATTCTTCTAATAACAACTCAGAAGTTTAGGCTCAGAAGAAATCACTGCTGAAGTGTCACCTGTGAGCTTCACAGAAAAGATGTGAAGCTGGATATTCAGTTTTGCTTGCATACTTTCAAAAGCTGTAGTAGGATCTGTTACCTGGCTCTTAAAACAAATAGGCTTGCTGTTGAACTCTTGTTTAACTGCTTTGAGTGTTAAGCCATTTTGTGATGAATTGGTAGTTGCTGGTGTTCAGGAGTATCCAAAACATAAAAATATAGGAAAAGGGGAAAAGATGCTTATTCTATGGAAAACACTGAAGCATAGATCATACGAGATGTAGTCTGCACTGGCTAACAAAACAGCCTTCAAAATGTGCTGTGACATGAACGGCTGCACTCCTTTACCTATATGGTATGTAAGGCATGGTGAGATATATTATTCAGACATTTTGGTACACCCTTGAGCACCAGACACTAATGCTTCTACGGAAACAATAGGGTGAGCTAGCCTCTGATCCCATGTCCTTTTTGTCTGCACTAGATCAAAACACAATTCAAGAACTATATCAAGATCCAGCCGAGGCTTCTGTTACGAACATCACCCTACCCTTATTTTTCTCTATATCCCAGGCTGCATCCAGACAGGAGGCCAATTCACACTTGGCCCCATAGTTCATGACAGAATAACATCTGGGCAGGTGCATCTGCACTTGCAGGAGGCATTTCCAATCTAGAAATGTCTTCTGCCTTCCCTGATGTTACTCTACCATCAACCTTTCCCATCCCATTCCTTACCTGTGGCATCGAGCGCTATGACCATTTGCACATTTCTGGTGTGAGGGGTCATCCAAGGTGGCACCTTGGATGACCCCAAACATAACTGCACATGTGTGGACTGTTATTGCCATCATGGTGACGATGATGGTGCACATGGAGCCATGCCAGGCTCCCATCCAAGATGGTGGCACCCTGTCAGTGATCAGACACACACTCAGACACAGGTAAGTCTCTGGGTGTGTGGAACGTCATTTAATGTGTATTAGCGTCCCTGACTAGGAACACTAGTACATAATAGTCTGTCACGCACTTTTCCCGTCCAGTGAATGGAAAGCCAAATGAGAAAGCAGCTAGGGTTTGAAACATGGAATTATATTGGGGTTATATTGTGATTGCCACATGTATGTGCAGCATCCTAACGTAGTCCTGGGTTATAAAAGGGAAGTCTTGTGGTATTGCTATTTGAGGAAAAAGAAGTCCAACTTGAGTTTCCCATATCTTTGCATTGCCTTTGAAGGCACCTCATCCCTGCTAACCAGATGCAGTGTTTGATCAATGGGGATGTGGGACACTTGTATCAGTCGTTGGAGACAGTCGCATTGTGATTTGGGCAGGAGTTCATGTCCTCTGATGCAGAGCAGGGCTTAGGCATCTGGATTGCATCAGCCCTTATCATGCACATACTGCTCTAAAGCCCACTCAATGCAGATGTCTCTGTGTCTGCTTGATCCAGATCTAGATGATCCAGATTCACCAATACAGATTAAGGTGGTAAGTGCAGAAAGGAGCACAATGTGAAAATGGTTTACCTATGTTTTGAAATGCAGCTTGAGAAAATCAAAATGAGGCTTCCAAGTGAATCGCCACCCCATCTCCACTCTTGTTCCCTAGGCTACCACCGTTTTGGGAATATGTTGGTGAACAGTAAAGCTTAAAGCCTCTCTCTCCATCTGCTTAGGTGTAGTCTTGATCCAGATATTAACTTCTAATCTAACTACAGCCAAAAGCTATTTCCACAGTGGTCCATGGTGGTTCTGATAGTACCAGAACCCAAGTGAGAGACCAATAGCCACCACAGGATGACTGAAGCAGGATGTAAACTTCATGCACCTCCTAGTAGCTCTCTGACTTCAGTGCAGTTTCTGTCACAGGCTACTCCTTGGAACATCAGAAATATGTTTAAAAATGCTCTGGTTCCCTGATAAAATGCCATAAGTGGAAGTCAAGCTAGTGAGTTGCCTCCTCTATCTTCCAGGACTCCAGACAGTGGGAGGGAGGTAACTTTCTTCAATGACAAACCTTCAAAATGATTGGAAGGGGTTTGTTAAGAGTGAGTTGCTGGGCACTTTGGGGTGGGATAAAGATTAGGAAAGGAACATTTGAATACCCTACTCCCTGGCCAAATTGAGGTCCACACTATTGAGGTATTTTAATGCAGCCAGAGAGACCTAAACCAAATCATACATAAGGTCTTTCAAAGAAAAAGTGGGAATTTCCTTATGTGTGTAATGCCATAACGATGCAAAACAAAACATTAGCAATTTTATGCATATCAAAGAACATGGGGGAAATGCAGTCTTTTTACGTGTTGCATTGTAAACAACTTGAGCCAAAAATGAGTAATTTTATGTACAGATTCCTCTTCCCATTCTCCTCTCAGGCATGGATTAGCCTATGTGGGAAGTGAAAAAAACTCAGAAAGCAGAAGAGTGCTGTCACCACACTAAGGGTGATAGTTTTCAATTTCTTGACTCCATGTTTTCAGCTCACCTTGGCAATTATGCTAGTGACAGGTGAGTATAAAATGGTGTCAGTCTGATAAGAAGCTGCAAACATGTTCCACAAGATGCAGAGTAATGAAGAACCAAAAAGTTTTCAATTGCTAGACAAATCCTGTGCCACCTTATTTTGATTTAGTCCTATAAATTGATTCTTCTTCTTGCTTGGCGGTCATGAAATGCAGACTTCCAAAGGTGTTCCAAAGTGTCATTTGGATGTCAAGATAATTTGAAAGCTGCAAAGACTTCCTCTGTGTCCAAATCTTTTACTGTGTACATGTCACATAGCTGTAAATGGATCAAATATCCTAATGAGCAAAATACAATTGGAAATAAAGTTAGATACCAAATAGTTGCATACATATCTAGAAATCATTCCAATCTTAAGCAACTTCAGATTTTGGCCTGAAATCAGTACACAGTCCTAAACATTTTGGGCCATGGTACTTACTTTCAAGATGGGCATCCAGGTTCTGTTTTAGCAGATCTTTATACACTCCTGAGGAGTGATACCATTACCCACAGATCTTAGGTCTTCAGTCCCAGAGCTCCATTCCAGCTTTTTAAATCAGCCACTCCTTTACAAAAATATTTTCATCTCTTCTTTTTCTTACCTAGAGGAACAGTAGCACTGAGAAGAGAGGTAAAGTCCAAATGTTTTATATTGTGGTCCAACAGAATGGAAGATAGGGCTCCAAGGCTTTTAAAAGCTGCACAGAAGAGGGAGGATATCAGCAGACAAAGTCAGACAGTTTGGTCTTTTGATTATAGTGCCAGACTCATATCTCTTAGTCACCAGATTTGATTCCACACTCCTCCATGAAGCCAGTTGGGTGACCTTGGGCTAGTCACAGCTCTCTTTCTGAGTTCTCATGGCCTCATCTAACACACATTATGGTAGAATAACAGAAAGCTTTGTCAGCTACCTTGAGTCCCCTTAAATAGGTGAGAAAAGAGGAGTAGAAAAGCCAACTCGTCATGCAGGAAAAACCTGCTGAAATTAACTGTTCTCTATAGCTTAAAGGACCGTGATTCTTCTTCTCTTCATCTGGCCAATGTTTTCTATCAGAATTGTGTGCTCTTTCTGGAGATGGATGCATTAAGCAGGCCCAGGTCTTCCTCTGTGTTATTTATTGATTCATTTCCAACTATGTATACACTGCCTTTCATCCAAAGGTCCCAGGGCACATCACAATACTCAATAAAAATATCAATGAAATAAACAATCAGTTGAAAGCATAATGAAAATACTGACTATCAATTCTAGCAGGAGGAAGTTAAACATCGAAGGCCTGATTGAAGAGATACATTTTAACCAGGTGCCAAAACCCATATAATATTGGTCTGTGGTGCATTTCCCCTGCAAAGTCTGCAGTCAACAAAAAAAGGTCATGTTGAATGCCAGCATCCCTCAAATCTCTGAAGAACATCGAGAAAAGCCTCCTCCTGTGCTATTAAAGACTGTGCAGGTTTTTATGGAAGAAGGCAGCCCTTCAGTTATTAGGCAGTCAACTCTTTTATGACTTTGTATGTTAGGCCCTTTCTGCCAGATTTTGGGCCTCATAGATTTGCATATTAATGTGGTTCTGTGAGACCCAGCCTCCCACTGATATGCTCTATCTGCATTAGATTGGGTGTGATTCAGATCAGAGTGATCCTACTTAAAGAAGTCTACTGGTGGAGCAGCAGGCACTGTCCCAGAAGATGAGAGGCATGCAGAAGATATCGTTCCTGTGTTCAACACTACTGAAGTGTCAAGGTCTGGATCATGCATCATGCAGACTGCTCTCTTCCAGACCATGGCTTTCTTGAAACTTTTGGGTATAGGGTGAGATAAAAATACAAATAAATAACATCCATTAAAATATGACATGGCAACTAAGATTTTTTAATTTTTTTTAATTCTGATTGAAAAAGCCCCTTTTCTTGCGAATGATTAATCAGTTATTACATTTTTTCAAGCAGAAGGCTTCTTCATGTCGATTAGAGTTTTGGAAATGAAAAAACCCACATTTCTGTTTCAATGTGAATATCTGCAAATATAAACTTTTCACTGAAATTTGTAAATGTGAATCAAATTTTGCACATCTCTAGTTGTAGAATTAGTCACAGGATTCTAAAATTGTTGCGTGGACCATGCTATTGTTGTTGGATTACTCAAAAGATCAACAATTTACTCTCTAATTGTTTTAAGGAATGATTTAATGTATACAGACAGATAATAATAATAATAATAATAATAATAATAATAATAATAATAATAATAATAATAATAATAATAATAATAATAATAATAATAATAATAATAATATATTATTTGTATACCGCCCTATGGCAAACCAATCCGGGCGGTTAACAACAGTAAAATGTAAAATATAACAATTAAAAACACCTTATCCCTCCTCCCCTTAAGACAGTATTAAACAATATAACATATTAAAACACAATATCAATGCGTAAAACAATAATTTAAAAACTAAAAACCCTGATGTCCCTCTATTGATCCTCAACCATCACTAAGATGGGGCCACGGGAGGAATCAGGGAATCTGGGCTGGGATGGTTAATCTGGAAAGGCCTGCCGGAAGAGATCCGTCTTGACCGCCTTTTTAAAGCTGTCTAATGATGTTATCTGACGGATCTCATCCGGCAGGTCGTTCCAGAGATGATAAAATCACTCCTTTGATCAGGAAAGTAATAAATATTGTTGCTTGCAGATTCTGATAACTGTTGTTTAGCAGATTTCATAATGACACTTCAGCAAACATCCACTCTGAAAAACAGATGTAGCCAACTTGATATATTCTGACTATGGTTCTTTGCTTTCATCTTCATTTAAAATAAACAATGTTATTGTAAAGCAATGAACCTACTGCAGAATTGTTTGATGCTGTTCTTTTCCAGTACAGTGAAAAGTTCTAAAAGGCTTTTACCACCATTACTTGCTAGGCATAGAATTGGAATTTTGTGCCAGTTTTTAAAAACTAACCAAACCTAATCTGGATCTGCTGATCTGGATTGTATAACTGTTCAGTGCAGAAAGGGCATGTGATAGCCTTTGGCTGTGGAATGGATTTTCTTCTGAGGTCTGTTAAGTACACTTCTTTATATATGCCTTTGTATGGAGAAACAGTTTTCCTTGTCCTCCAGGAGCTGTGCCATAGTTTCAATCACACTTCATTTTGTTTGCATGTTTGGACTACTGTAGCCCACCCTGAGAAATGGGATGTAAAATCAAATTAAAAATAAATTAAACAAACATGTTAAACTCTAGTGTTGCATGGCTTGCTTCACTCAGTTGTGTTTCTGTCTTTATGTTCAACTAGATAGCAAGTTCTGAGAAAACTTTTAACATAGAGGTATCAACCAGCACTGACAAAAAAATGGGAAGAACTTTTTTTAAAAAACCAAGAACTTAGGAGATTCGGGTTACACAATATAAATCAATACAAATGCCAAAACTTTTAATTTATATTAATTTATATTGTACTTACCTCCCCTCTATACCATGTAGTCTAAGGGCAGGTTACATAATTAAGGCAACGTCCACATCACAGTGGTACAGAGCAAAAATGAAATATTGTTCTTGCTGCAGTCTGCTATCTGCCATTGTCCTGTTGATGAAAACATCAAAACTGGGAAACTTTTGTTCCATTGTTCAATGCTTCTGTCCAAGGCTGCTTCTATAAGCACAGGGAATGACCAATCAGAGTATTTGAAGTTCACATGGACTTAGGGAAGTAATAGGAAATGCTATCAGAGATCCTTTCAGTCTGTTGTGATCATGCGGTAATGTGAACCTATGGTGGAGTGAGTGCATTTAGGTTGCAGGAGTGGTATGTATCATGTCACCTAGGAACACTCTTGAGGTTACAGCAGTGGTGCTCAGATGTGTGGGCTCTGTACTGTCAGTCTAGCCCCATGACACTAAAACACCCCCATTTATATCTTTTTTTATTTTTTCCCTTTTTTAATTGAAATTATAAATAACATAACAGTTCACAACCAACAAATAACATAACAACCAACAAATAATAAGAAAATCAACCATTAACTACATTGCCTGAAGACATTTGAAGAATAACAGTTTCTGTGTTAACAAGAATTAAATCATTAAATCCGGGAACAAAGATAGTAATTTATATTTTATAGCTGAAAGAGGAAAGGAAGCAGAGGGACATAAAGCGGGATTGACCTGGGCCTGAACAATAAAAGGTGCCCATTTTTTTATATATATAAATTGAGCTTGCTGTTCCAAGGCCTGCATTTTTTACTCCTGAGCCATAATTAGCTCATTGACAATGAGGTACCATAGATGGGTGATCCATTTCTCCTTCGACAGAAGACTGGGGTTCTTCCAGTGGAGTGCTATTTCAGCCTTAGCGGCTGTTATCATAGACCTAATCAAATCCCTGCTACATTTAGGTACTGAATCATCCGTAAAACATTTATATCTTGGCAAAACCCCTCGTTAAAATGCTGAAATGAGAGATTATTAAAACATTGAAATTCTAACAAAAAAAGCCAGAATAAAAAGATGCATCTTCACTAGGTGTCTAAATATATAGTTATGGTGCCCGATGCACATATGAAGGGAGGTCATTTCATAACCTAGGGACTATCACAGAAAATATTTTTCTCATGAACCTCCACAGATGAAGTTACACTCTTAGCCCCACAAATAAGGCATCTCTTGTGGTATCTCATTGACACCTGAAGGACTTCAGGTTAGTCCCTCCAGGCCTGAATGAATATAAATGATCAACAATGACAATAATGCTTGCACGGCATGTCTTATATATAGTAACAGAAAAATGCTCACCATAATCTACAGGAAAGGATCCAGGATAGCCATGTGTGGTTGTGACTGTGACGTGAAAGATTTTGCTCTTGTGTACAGTAAATCCATGTTGAGCAATTGAAACAAGCCTTTCCAGTGTTTGTTTCTATTATGTAGCCATGAGAACTACTTCCCATGAAAGCTTTGCATTGGTTCCTGGAGTACTGCAAATAGAACAAACTTCATAAAGTGTGGCTTTCTTTTAAGCCTTTCCATATTTAACACCAGCAACTTGTTCTAGAAGAGGAGTCCTTTGGGGACAGCTACAACTCCAGGCCAACATGAATAATACTCTTTAGCTCACTCACAAAGAAAATATACTAGGACTTCATATAATAACCTACTACTTGCTTTTCTTTTCACATATGCAGATGAATAAAAGAATTTCTGGCAGCTGGAGAACTTCCAGTCTAACAATTAAGCATGTGGATTCCAATATCAGAAGAAAAGCACCAGTTTTTGTGAACAGGGAAACCTGCTGAATTATTGTCTCACTTTTTGGTTTACTGCAAGGATAATATAATTGTGTTAAATGAATCAATATAGTTCCCTGATAGGACAGCAGAAACTTAAAGATTTCTAAAGGTTAATTCTGTGCTGAGTGGGGGGAAAATCCTTTTTTCTGTCCTAATTGTTATAGGAATTCATTTTGTTAGGTTACTCATAGTTCTGGTTTCAGAGGAGAGGAAAAAAACACTCTTGTCAACTCTGTCCACATCTTGTATAATTTCACAATAGGCTAATTCGCACTTGGCCTCATAGTAGATGCTGAGGTAACATCTGGTAAGATGCATCTGCACCTGCAGGAGGTGTTTTCAACACAGAAATGCCTCCTGCCTTACCAAACATTATCCCAGTGTCTACTAATGGAACATGAAATTGTGCACCATATGCATCCCAACCAGAACGCTACCTTTCTTGACCAGTGCCACAATCATTTGCACCATTTCCAGCACTAGGGGTCATCTGAGAGGTCACAAGCATGCTGGCACCTCAGATGACCCCACACGCAACTGTGCATGCATAGTGCATTGCCATCCTTGTGACAGTGCTGGCACTAGTCTTGCTAGCACAAGGAAGATGAAAGCAATCAGACATGTGACCAGATCAGGTGAGTGTCCGGGCATTTGAGGGGTTAGTGTCGAAAGTCCTAGTACATGTTAGTGGGTAATGCACTTTTCCCATCCAGTAGATGAGAAGTCAAGTGCAGAAACACCCCAAGTCTCCCCTCACTTCTTTCCACATTGGGTCTTGATCCAATTAAGGCCCTCTGTGATCATCTTCTGGGCCTCACTGATCGGCACATTATTGCAGATCTGTGAGGCTCAACCCCATTTTGTTATGCTCGGTCTGCATTAGGTGGAGTATAATCTCAGTCAGGGAGGCCTGATCGGGAATATTGAAGACCAGAAGGCTCTGACCCAAAATGAGGAAAAGTATTTTGGAGAGGGACCAAACGCACTGCCAAAATGCATCCTCCAGTGGCTTCAAGGTTCCTAGCCTAAGCTTCCGGCCTAGCCAGAAGCTCACATACATTTCAGGGTGCAGCATGGGCTGGTCCAGACCAGTGGTGTTGTGCAGATGACACTGATTTAGCCCATGCCTTTCTGTGGTCAGAGTGAGCAGGCCTGCTTCAAACCCAATGATTCTGATCACAGACAGACAGGCCTCTTGCTCTGCCTTAAATTTGAAGCTCCTTTGGGTCCTCCAAACCAAAGGACTGAAAGCTTCATATTTAAGGCAGAACTGCTTTCGGTCCCCCAAACTGGGCATGGAGGTACCAGTCTAACATGGTGGTTGATACTATAACCAATAAAATATTATGCATGTGGTTGCTTTTTGTAGACTTTGTACACATATTAGTTCTCTAATACGAAATCTGTAATATAAAATCTGTATTTTCTAATATGAAACTGAGCTGCAAAACAACCCTTCCCCATGTTCCTTCTAATGTTGTTGTTTGCCTGGGTGTTGGGTCTCAAATTCTGCCACCCACGGCCTTCTGCTTACTTTGCTTCTCGATTATATTTACTTGCTTCAGCAGATTTTGGAGAAATCCTACAAAAACCTGAGGTTCTAGTGATGAAAGTTAATGCCAAGTAGCCCCCTAACAAACTGAATAATAAAAGTGTTGTTTTTTTGCCACAGTAAAACCATTTCTTCTATTGTCTTCCCAAAATTCACCTGAAGTATCTGCTTTCTTTCCTCTGGAACAATACCACACTTTTCATTAAAATGAAAAAAAATGTCTGACGCATTGGATCTATGCTAAATGTTGGATCTATGCTAAATGCCAGATATTAAAAGCGTTGTTCAGAGTGCATCACAAACATCTGCAATCCATATTCCAAAACACAGTTATGTCTATATACGTTTCTCTGAAATCTGTGGTTTTAAATGCACATAATTCTATTCAAGATTGTGACAATAATCCACAGGGTTTTTTTTAAAAAAAGATTATCAGTCATAACATTTAGTTAATTATGCCAGTCCCAATGGGATGTTTTCCAGAGTAGATCCTTATCCGCTCAGCTCACAAAATGTACAGTTTACTGTGTGCATGCATGTGCATGCATATGCGCATAGTAAAATTAATAGCATTTTAGATTAAATAAACCTTGGTATTAATGTATTCAGCCCTCAATCTGGAAACAAAGTTTGGACGCTTGAGTCGTGCAGGCTCACTTGCAGCTACAAGGCATGACTGTTCCCTCTCAGTGCATCCAGAGGCTGAAATCAAAATGACACATGTTAATAAAGTAGACTTTATATTATGTTTATTTATCAGTCTGCCCATGTTTCAAGGGGACTTAAGAGTGGAGGAATTAAGTTTCTTCTTCTCTGGTTTTTTTTTTTTTTTTTTTTTGCTGTCTCTGGGGTAGATGATCTTAACCAGAGTACATACTGACACTCAGCTGTCCATCGCCAATTAGGCTAACCTCTGTAGGCTGTAGGCTTTGGATTATGAACTTTCAATTTACAAATATCTAAATATGCCAAAAGCAGAGGAAGGGGTTTTTTTCTACTGGTTATTGCTACTGTGTTCATCTTGACAAGTGAGACTTTTCATTACCATTGTTTTCAGTGAAGGGGAGTGCACAATTTATATGCCCTTTTAAAAAGGAAAGTCTAAGAGCACATCACACACATTTAAATGTAAGTGACACAGCTCTTGCCACTAACAAAATACACATGGGAGGGGGGAAGAGAGCTTCATACATAGCATTCTTTCCCCTGCAGATGAATAGAAACATTATGCTTGTAGTGCTCTTCTTAAAACTTCAGTGTACTGCCTGCACACAGCCTGTTGCCTCCACCTATCAAGACTGAATACAGATGTTCACTGACTGCTATCTTGACAGCTGGGTCAGCCACACTATTTGTCAAGATCAGAGCCCTGGCTATGCCATCAAGATAGCAGTAAGGAATCCCTGATTTTTATCTTGATGGATTTTGCGGGGAGACTATCTCCAACCATCAAGATAGTAACCAGGGAATTCCTGACTTCAGCCTTGATGAATTGAGGGAAAACTGAAAACAGGAAATAGTCCTATGCTTAGACAACAGGTAGTTCTTCTTTAGCAATAGTGATGAGAGTGTAGTCACAGCAAAGCCACTGAAAAGCAGAGAAATTGCTTTCCAAGCTCATTCACTAACTCTGATGTTCAAGCACTATAATGTATGCTTATGGCAGTATGAAGAGAAGAAAAATGTGAGGGCCTTTTCATACTTGACAGCCTAGCATGATATAACAATACATACTTCAAGTGCTGATAAAACGTCATACTGGGCCAGCAGTACTTGAAGTGTGGATGGTCAGGACAGGACAGGACAGATCACCATGGCAATATCTGTAGTGGTGATCGCAAAGAAGGCTTTGAGGTGGGTTTGTTCACACACCAGTCTGCCCCTCCCCCTCCCTTAAACATTCTGTGTTAGGAAAGGTGGATTACCAAGTGACAACAGGATACTGCTCTGCAGGGGCTCTGCCCTCCTTGTGCAACTTTCCCTCTCATCTCATCAGGATGATGGGAAGTGGCTGCACAGCAAATCTGGAGCTTCGGTCATGTCTGGAGGCATGGTAAGTTATTTTCTCCAGATTTTTGTTTTTTAAAAAACTGAATTACTTCCAAGATAATCAATAATTTCTACATTACAAACCTACTGTCCTCCACTTCAAATCTTTTCCATCCTTTTCTTTTTAACTAACTGGAGTAATGACAGTAGCAGAGTTTGGGACAGTTTTCTCACAGGAGAGGAATCTGAATTACAAGAAGCACAATTTTTCTTAACACTGCAGTCTGCTGTCTGTATGTTGCCAGGTGCCCCACCTGTCAAAATTGCAGCCAAACTTATTTTGAACTTGAGTGAAGCGGCCATGAGAAGGAAGCAAGTGGAAAGAAACGGGGAGGATTTCACAGAATTTTTATCAAAGGCAGATGAAAAGTCAGACCTGAAATTGTCACAAAAAGCAGAAATGGGAACGCAAGCAAGAAATAGTGGCTGTGTCTTTGGACAAATTCACACTTTGCTTCCCATCAATGGGAGGCAAAGTACTAGAACACACAGTGTTCTAGAAAAGGCCCAAAAGTTGTTCCTTGCCTGCTTACCTTAAGATGCCTTTTCTGGACTCCTAAAATACTAGAGACAACACCCTCCCCAGATACTTTGGTGGGGAAAGTAATGGAGACTCTGTTCTGGAGGCCTAGAAATGTATTGTCTGACTTGTTCCTAAAGCAATACAAGATGGATGCATGCTCAGAAACTCCACACGCAATAGATGGATACAACTGTGCGCTTTCCTTGGTATAGCTTAACATTTTCATAGCATTATCAGACTCTATAGTAACTAATAAGAAGGAAAATCCATT
The DNA here is from genome assembly GCA_023333525.1 of Aspidoscelis tigris stejnegeri. Taxonomy (NCBI): domain Eukaryota; kingdom Metazoa; phylum Chordata; class Lepidosauria; order Squamata; family Teiidae; genus Aspidoscelis; species Aspidoscelis tigris. The sequence goes on along the minus strand of JALMGA010000003.1, from coordinate 34,249,390 downwards.
TCATTCAAAGTACCCTGTTATACACATTTCAATTCATCTTTTTAAGTATATGTGTGGCTTTGTTATTGTCGTTTTAATAGACTAACTACCATGAGGGAAAGTTAACCTCTTTGCTCTCCTAAACATTTATTTTCTCTTCTTTTGCTGTATATTTTTCCTTCCCAAGAGTTAGGCGGGAACCTTTAATGGTGATTGGAAGCTGCCATGCATGGAAAGCACAATCAATTCAAAATCCCATATTTCATGCTGTGAACATCTTTAGTTCTATATTTGTAATGATGCAATTAAAGTGAATGGTTCCTATTTTTAGATGACATACTAATGCATAGAGGCCCTTTGCTTTTAAGAATGTTAATAATAAGGCAGCATGTCTAATGGTTTATCTTTAATTCCTTTCTGTACATTAATCATAGAGATATCACTAACAATACACTTGCTTTAAAAATTTTTACAAGGCACATGACTTGAATTCCATTTTAAGGCTTTGTATTCTGCTATTGGTCAACAAGCTACTTTAAGCACCGTTGAAGCCACATGTTATAGCAGAGCCATTTTTATGACTGTCTCTCCTTTGGCACAGTGGCAGGTACCTGCACCACAGCATCCTTCCTCCAGCCTTGTTCAGGTCACATAAGATGCTTTCTTGGCTCCACTGCCAGTGCATTTGAGCCCCGAACCAAACACTGATCTCCAGTTTTGTCTAGTGATTAAGGAGCCAGACTCTTATCTGGGAATACCAGGTTTGATTCCGCACTCCTCCATGAAGCCAGCTGGGTGACCTTGGGCTTGACACAGCTCTCTTTTGAGCTCTCACAGCTCCCCCTTCCTCACAGGGTGTTCTGTTGTGAGTAGAAGAATAAAAAGTTTTGCCAGCTGCTTTGACTCCCCTTAAATGGGTGAGAAAAGTGATGTTAGAAAAACCAATTCTTCTTCTCTACCCACATGGACAGTCACCTCTATTCCCAACAGACTATGTGCTCATGCACTGTACTTTAGGCATCTTTGATGGCCCCAAGGATGCTGCTGATTTATTCAGATACCTCAGCAAATGATGACATCGAAAGCCCATCAAAGGAGTCTGGGCCCCACAGTAGAGGCATGAACAATGCCTTAAGAGAAATGAAAAGCTGAAAGTACAAGTAAGATGTGCTGATTTTGAATCTGCTCAGATTGAACAGGGGGTGTTTGAAAGGCTTTGAGTTCAAACTGAATACCCTTCAAGTTTGAAAAGGCAGTTCAAAATCAAGCGAAACAAAAGGGGTATTCAAACAAACCTAGTGAACACACCCTGTTAGAGATGAGATTCAAAGGTGTTCAAATGTTTGTGTTGAATTTCAAACTGAACAATGGGGCTGTTAGACAGCCAGTTTAAGTCTGCGCACATCTCTAAGCAAAAAGTCAGCTAAAACCTTAAGATTATGTCTATCATAATATTAAAAATATAGTAAAAATTATAAACTTATAAAAGGCACTAAAAATAGGAATTCAGATCATCAATGCACTGAAGCATGCCAACCTGGAGTACCTGTAAAACGAGAAAATTTAGGAGTGTCCAGAAAAAAGAATAATGGCAAGAAAAGACACAATAGTGCATCTGTATTAACTACAAAGATTTTGCTAAGATGAAGTGGGTACAATTTATGGAAATGGGCTCAGAAGGGGTATGCGAGTGAAAAAAGATTGGAAACCAGTGCACAGAATCAGACTAGCCTTCAGAACAGTACAGCAGTTGACCTAGAGCCTGTTCCATTTGAGATCTAAAATGGACTCTTTCCCTTTGTAACCTTGACCTGATCTTTTGACCTTAGTGATTTTTTTAAAAAATCTGTTTATTAAAAGGCTACTTGTTTGGTAGTTTTTGGACCTAAAGCTATTCATCAATAGTTATCCATGTGAAATAATAACTGAAATGACAATCTGCTGAAATGTACAAGAATTTATGAGTTCCTTAGATTATTAATATCATCATGCAATTCATTGAACTGTCGCTATTTTCTTTACTAATCTTAGGAGCCTGATTTCTTGAAACATCTAGCCTTCCAAATTAAAACAGAGATTCTGACATAAACTCCTAACTAAAGAAGATTGTTTTTAATCTTCTCTTTCTTCATGGTGGTTTTATATTCGATCTTATTTAATGTTCACTAAATTCTCTGAACAAATGCACATTGTGGCACTGAAACAGACACCCTCATACTACCAGATCCAACAACACTAATCCCTGTATGACACCTATAATTTGACAGAATGTCATTTCTGAGGGAAAATCAGGCTTGTGTGATTGTAGTAATCACAAAGGTTTGCACAGGTTTTCCCCTGGCTTGAGCCTTCCATTTCTCAAGCCTCAGAGTAAAAAGAATATTCCTGCTCCCATGGCTTGCAGTACACACCCAGCACCAGCAGGGTGCTGGACACTTCGCCTTGGGGCAAAATGGCTCCCCGGCCGCATGGCATCCATCTTCTCTTCCTAGTTGAGGATCCTCCCCACCTCCCGCTACAGGATATGACATCAGAAGGACTTCTGCCCTGCTCAGCTGACACAGCTCCACCTATCACCTACCTGGATTTTATCCTGAGGTCACTTCCTTCCCCGCCTTCTTGTGGGGGATATAAAAAGCTTTGCAGAGTAATAAACTCTCTCTCTTCCAGCTGATCTCTGCGTCCTGCCTCTTCTCTCCCCCTCCCCCATTTTCTAGCTCTCAGGGTTAGGCCAAACAAATGGGCCTGATCCCAAATTATCTGGGCCAGTCAGGTAATTTGAAGACTTTTGCAACATCTGGCGTTCAGAAGCTGCAGCAATCAGCTGTTGCTCCCCATTCCCCGGAGCCCTCGCATTTCGTGGCGTAAGCCGGATACGCCACATGTGATTTTCCCAGAGTTTGCAGTGTAAGACTCTGCAGTGATCCCAAAAAAGCACCACTCAAAGGACTAGTGAAATAAAAGTTAACTTTACTTAAAACACAACAAGAACAACATGGTATAGACTGATCTGTTCTCAGCCATCTTCATAGGAAGAACTAAACAAACAAACAAACAAACTGAAGTCCAAGCTCCGCCTCCCCCCTTTAGCAGGTTAGGCTGACTTCTCCCTCCCTCTCTCTCTCTCTCTCTCTCTCTCACACACACACACACACACATGAAATGCTGTATTTCCAACAATTTTCCCATTAATAAATAAAAAGTACAAAATGTTGAACTCTGCCATGTCTTCCAAACTGCCATAGGTACATTTTGTTTTGTATTGGTATTTTGCCACGCAGCACTTTCATTACAGCACTCCAATAAGTATCTTTAAAGTGATCCAGAAAAGTAATTTCTATTCCCAGTCCATTAATATATAGCTAGCAGAATAAGGGGGAGAAAAGAATGGCTGGGTAATAAGGCAGTTTTGTATCAATGTTCAGATGGTCTCTGGAGAACTAACTCCATTAATGTTTGGAAGAAAAGTTCAGAAGTTACCTTCTTCTCCCTGTATAGGCATCATTTGTTTGCAATACAAGTCTGAAATATGTAATATAAATTTAGTCAAGTTTGTTAGGTAACAGGAATCTCTTTATTCGTTTGCAGGAAATCTGTTAGTCTCCATCCATTTTCAATACAGTATTTTAATTATATTTTCATTACTGAATTTTACTGGGTAGTTCCAATCCGAAGAATATTGTGTATCAAGTTCACTTTTTTGTGAAATTCTATTTTCAGAAAAAACATGCTACAGCCCAACATGGCAAAACAAGAAAATTAATTTACTGCCTGAAACAGAATGAAAGAAACAAAACTTTCATATATTGTAATTATTGGCTGTCAGTGTTGTCATATAAATATTTTGCTACTTTTTACTGCTTGGAGTGATTTTTGTTTTATCAGAATGAGTCTCCTCCTTGGATTGTTCTTGAAGTACTATGGGATTTATTGGGAGAGAGCTGACTAGAGGGTGACCTGTCTAAGTGGAATATGGCCACTCTGGAAGGTTGTTTCCACAGGCAGTGTCTCAGCTGGCCTGAAGAATTCCAGTGCTTGTGCATGGTGGCTGATTTTTATTTTTATTTTACTTCCATGACATCAAGCCACATTGTACAGTTCCCAGAAACACCCTCCATTCAATTCACAGTAACTGTGAGCTGAACCAATAGGACAGGCCGAATTCAGAACAGGAATTTCCCCTAGCTTAGGGATGATTGAAGGTCAATACCATGGAGATGTGCATTACATTCTGAGTGCACCATTTGGGTGTCTTATGGCCAGTTGGTCCTTAATCTTTGACAGCATATGCACAGGAAGGTGGCAGAGCGCTTTCAGTGTTCCATTTCCATTTTTCTGTATTAAGAGCACCAATTTTCTAAATGTAGCAGCGTGCTATCTGCATGCCAATAGTCCTGCTTGTTGAGAACAAAACTTTGATCATGACAGGAGGAGTGAGGGCAGCTCCCACCACCTCCTTTCCAAACTGAACTGTAGGAATCCTCAGCTTCATTTCTGATGGCAGGATGTGTTTTTCCCTTTTCTTCCACACACAGGGAATGGTCCTATGAGCCATTTGCTGTTTTAGTACTAGGAACACTGCAGAGAGGGTAAGTAAAGTACCCTTGAGTGGCAGTGGCAGCAGGACTGCCATCAGAAGTTCTGAAGCAGCACTTGAGATGACATGATGGCAGAGACTGGGGCATTTGCACAGAGACACTGTCATATTTCTGCTTGAGATGCCTAAAAGCAATTGGTAGGCCACAGGATGAGACAGGATGCTGGACTAGATGAGCTGTGACTCAATCCAGCAGGGCTCCTCTTTGTCCTTATGTTCACATCAAAATGCAAGATGATGGGATAATGTCATACAGACCTTGCACCTCATGGCACATTAAAAGTGCCATGAATGTGCTGTGTGGATCCTGCCTGTGTTGCCTATTAGGCCTTTACCTCATGAGTAGGGATTTTCTCACACTGCTTTAGGGTACATCCCACTGAAGTTGGAGGTATAGATGAGAAGAAGGATATTTCTATTTCTTAGTATTTTTTAGCGAGATAAATCTAAAATTCTTACCCATCCTATTGATGGGAATATTTTGAGAATATTGTCGTGTGAAATTACATATCATCCTTAAAAAGCATCAAAATGTTATCACTATGAGCATCTTCTATTTATAATTCATACTTCATCATAAAGTACCAGAGGCTCAGAAACTTGTGTAATCTCAACTCTGGGTGCAAGTTACATCCTGTTGAGGCCCAAGAAGCACGGTGTCCATGTTCCCAAGGTGCTTGTGGATGTACAAATTACAAAAAGAGTGGGGGCATCAGAGTGTCCAAGTGCCCATGTAGGGTGATGGAAACCATCATTAAAGACAGAATTAGTGTGCACATGGAGGACTATCTGGACTTCCAGAAGGCTTTTGACAAAGTTCCACATCAAAGGCTACTGAGTAAACTCATCAGCCATGGAATCAAAGGACCGGTTCTGTCCTGGATTTGTGACTGGCTTAAAGGCAGAAAGCAGAGAGTAGCAATAAATGGCAGATTCTCAGGGTGGAAAGAGGTAAAAAGTGGGGTCCCTCAAGGCTCAGTGTTGGGACCAGTGCTTTTTAATTTATTCATCAATGATCTAGAAGAAGGGGTACATAGTAAAATAGCAAAGTTTGCTGATGATACTAAATTATTTAGGGTAGTAAAAACTGAAAGAGATTGCCAAGAGCTCCAGAGGGATCTCTTAGCATTGGGTGAGTGGGCAACCAAGTGGCAAATGTGCTTTAATCTTAACAAGTGCAAAGTAATGCACATTGAGACCAAAAATCCAAATTATGTCTATAAACTGATGGGACCTTGGGGTTTTGGTGGACAGCAGGAAAGGGACTTCTGGGTTTTGGTGCACAGTTCAATGAAGGTGTCAACCCAGTGCGCAGCAGCAGCAAAAAAAAAAGCAAATTCAATGCTGGGAATAATTAGGAAGGGAATAGAAAACAAGTCAGCAAGTGTCACTTTGCCTCTTTACAAATCTATGGTGAGGCCACATTTGCAATATTGTGTACAATTCTGGTCACCACACCTTAAAAAGGATACTGTGGAACTAGAGAAGGTGCAGAAAAGGTCAACCAGAATGGTTAACGGTCTGGAACACCTCCCTTATGAAATCAGGCTGCAATGTCTAGGCCTCTTCTGTCTGGAGGGACAGCGTTTAAGAGGAGACCTGATTGAAACATATAAAATTATGCATGGTATAGAAACACACAACACTAGAACCAGGGGGCACTGTATGAAGCTGATGGGTAGGAGAGTTGGATCCGACAAGGGGAAGTATTTCTTCACCCAAAGGGTCATCGGTTTATGGAATCTGCTGCTGGAAGAGGTGGTGACAGCTACCAGTCTAGATCGCATCAAGGTTGGGTTAGATAAATTTATGGATGACAGATGTATCAATGGCTACTAGAATGAATGCCTAGGTACATCTTTTAGGCTGGGGGGAAAGCAGGATGCTTCTAAGGTCATTTGCTGGGATTCGAGAGCAGGAAAAGGTTTGTCCTTGTCTTTGCTTGAGATACCCATGAACATTGGCTGCCTAGGCACTGCTTGACCACATCCAGCAAAAGAGAGAGAGAGAAAAGACAGAAACAGGCCAGTGAAGGAGAGCACAGTGCCCTTTTACGTGGTTGTGTGAAAAATGTGGCTGGTGTGTTTTTTAGTGGCTTCTGCTTCTTGCATGCAGTTTGATGACATTAGTCAACTCCTGGCTGCTTCCTGTAATCTATTTGACATTGTTCTTGAAACAGCCTTAGTTTACAGGAGACACATAACAATAAGGTAATACATTGAAATACTTAATTCCAGCCTTTTATTTCTTCTGCTTCATCTCAGAATTCCTTCACTGCTGGGAATATAGACTTTCAACTATTCTGCTGCAAAAGCAGAGGCAGCAGGGATTCCCTAAGTTTTCCTTAAGAGTACAGGATACAGTCTTTTCAAAGAAGCAGCAAGAAAATTAAATTAGTTATTCAGTGAAGAATAGAGAGAAGAGATGCTTTTCATAGGTCAATAAATGAATATAGCTCTTAAAGAGGAAAAAGTTCCTTATAGTCAGGAGATCATATTAGAAAACAATTGCTGCATTCCCACATAGCAAAAAAGTGGCTCCAAAGGACCTTATAAACAACAGCATGAAATCAGGAACTAACCTTCAAGATATTCCCTGCGCAGCCTCTGATGTCTGACTTACCACTTCACTGATAGATCTATACCTTCCTTCCTTCCTTCCTTCCTTCCTTCCTTCCTTCCTTCCTTCCTTCCTTCCTTCCTTCCTTCCTTCCTTCCTGTTTTAGCTAAACCTTCCCTGGAGAATGAGTGCATTATTTTTGTAATTCCAGTCCTCTCAAACCATCTACTGTGTCAACCTATTAGTTTAAATAAAAGAACTGGGGAACTACTACACAAATTATCACACGATAGTGCCCAGTTCAATGCATGGGTACATTGCTTTTAATCAGTCTTGTACCTTTAAGGAAATTTCAGTCTAATGAATGAATGTGATGATTCTTTTTAAATTTGTTTCTTTAAACATATCAGATAACAAAATAAGGGAGCTGGTTTTAATTGCTTTATGCTATTTGCAAATACAGTGTGTTAGAATGCAAAAAGTCCCCTCTTCTTTATACTTGAGGTCACACATGCCTTTGCTGGAAGGAAAAAAGAGAAACGGCAACATAGGAATTCAAGGTTCATTAAAATGCCATTTACTATTGTCTGTATAACTGTTATAATCAATCATTATTTTTAACAGTTATTTGCTAATAAATGTTCATGCTTTTTCATGCAGCAATATAAGCTGCATTCTGGACTCATTTATCATTAACGTTCAACAAACTCACCCCCTCACTCTGCTGTTAGGTCACATAACAAGGAGGCACTGATATGCCTAATGGGAACATGAGCAGATTTTGGCTGCATTTACATTCAGTTAAAAAAGGGCACTTAAAAGGCCATTCAAAGAAGGGCTCAAAAGATAGTACCTGCCACCTGACAGTGTGTGCTCATCACACACTGCCTCGCAGTGCATTAGAGGTAGATTAGTGGTAGGATGAAATCATCAGTGCCAAGTACTACCACCTCAAAGATGCTTCTGAGTGCTTCCTTCTGAACATAAGCTTTGAATGAAATAGGATGAAGGATCAGGTATAAAAATCCTTCAGTAGGCTTTTGACTGGCTGGAGATTTTGATAGGCCTGATAAATACTTACATGGTCTAAAATATGATGGATGGAAACATGACAAAATCCCCTTCCACATTGCCTTCTAAATGCCACCTGCATGGAACTCAGATTTATTCCAACTTTCAATTTTGATGACAATAAAAAAGGGACTAGCAAAATGAGTCTTGTTACTAGACTCATAATTGTTTCCAAATGTAAAGTTATTCTGTTTTTGGCACTGCATCACTAAATATCTAAATGCCAGTTGGTCAGACAAATTATTAGAAAGTGCAAAGCCAACATTGGCAGCTGTGATTTCTTTAACAACAACAACAACAAAACAACAATGATGATGATGATGATGATGATGATGATGATGATGATGATGATGATGATGATTCTCATTAGCTAGGCCCATTAGCTGGTCCCATCAACTCTTCTCCCTGCTTCAACTGCCAGCTAGAAACGGCCATTCTCCTCAGAGACAGAGAGTCAGTATGTGGCACCAAGCCTTCTGTAATCCATTTTTTTTCAAGCACAGAATGCTTACAAGAGGAGGAGGAGCAGACTGGTGTGTGAACAATCCCACCTCAAAGCCTTCTCTAGGCCACATAAAAGATGTTCTTTTTTAGCTCATCACAGTCTGTTGAGCTCAGCTTGGATTGTATTCAAATGAAGCTTCTTATAGAGCCTAATGGAGTTGGCTAACTTCAGCTGTCACAGAGGTTGGCAGAACCACCTTCAATTGATGGAGCTCTGAGTCCATCATCCATCACTTACACAGATAAGTTCCCTGATTGGACGTGTCATCCAGAGTCCAGACATTATGCCATAGCTTGGGTTGTGTCTTCAATATGCAGATTGGTGTTCTGTTGGCATACAGGTTCAAAATACAATGTCATGACAACAACAACAACAACAACAACAACAACATATATTTATAATGCCCTTTCCACCAAAGGGCAGTACAAAAATATAAAATATAAAACCCCTATGGCAATGTTGTACAATCATAAAACATTTAACATGCATAGACCAGATTTCCTGAAATTCTGTGTATTAGACTAGGGGCATTTTCGCACTTCCCTTCCTGTCTGCTGCATAGGAAAGGAGCATGATTAACCAATGCTGACTAGCACTTGCACTTGGAGCAGTAGTCAACTTTGGCTGTGCCTCCCCTCACACAATCAAATACCTGATTTGGTTGTGGGCCTGGTCGTCCTCTGGTTGTCACCATTTTGGCTGTGGTGCCCTCCCTGACTGCAAATGCATCTGCACCATTGCCATGATGATGCTGACACTCTGTGCATGGGCAGTTGCATCTATGATCATCTGCGGTGCCCCTCAGACAACGCCAGAGCACTGGAAGAGTTGCAGATGGTTGTGCCATGGACATTCCAGGTATGTTTCTGGTACATTTCTGGTAAACATTGGTTAAGGTGTCTGAACAATCCCATCTCAAACTCTTCTCTAAGCCACCTAAAAGATATTCTTTTTTTGTTCTTCTAATCAACAATTAGTGAACTTCTGGTGAGACAGGGGATGCTTGGAGGCTAGCGCAGCCTCCATGAAATGCAGATGCTCTTCACCAGAAGTCCACAAATTGTTCACTAGAGGCCATAGTGTGATTAGACCTTAGAACTAAGATCCAAAATATACCATTTTAAACACAAGCCTTTTGTGAAATGCCAGGAAATGCCATTTCGTTCTGCCAAAAGGGGGTCCTCATTGTGAAAGCTGGGACCTTCATAGTGTCCAAGCTACCTAGGAAGGCTTTTCAGAGGCTGGATCATGACAAACTAACAAATCTTCACTATGTGGGCCAGAATAGCCCACTATAGCTGCGTCCCCAAGCAATAAAAGGCCTGCTAAAAAGTTTTGTTTTTTGCCTCTGAGCACCCCCATGCCCGGCTTTTCTCCGAGCTTCCAGCGCCACAAAAGGAGGGAAATCTGTGAGGGAAAAAGTGCACTTTAAAGATGACTACCAGCACACTTTTTGGAAGCTGCGGGTTTTCCTGGCAGCATTTACCATGGGGACGCTCCGTGGCAAAAGGGTCAGGGATTGCTGACTGCACACACAGCCATAAAACATTAACACATCTCCTAGAACTGCAGCAGTTTCCCTTCCTTTCCCTTTCTAAAGGTCAGAACTTTCAAAGAGCCAGAATTGCGGAGAATTGCAACATTGTTATCAGGCGTGAAGTGGGTGGATTGCTACAGTCACTGCTGCTGTACGGGGTGGATTTTGACAGTGATCAGAGGGAAAGTGTTGAGAGTGAATGAGCGAACGATCACGCGGCCAATGGCTGCAGCCGCTGCCGGCATGGGAGGCCATTTCAGGGGGGCAGAGATCTGGGAGACGAACAGAGAACCGATGGCTATTTTTCCTTTGGACTTGTCTGGGGTTTCTTCCTGGTTGTGGCCGTGCGGAGCGCAGTCCCTCCCCGTTACGGCAAGCACCCTACCAACAAGAGAGGGGGCGGTGAGAAAAAAATGCAGGCAAAGAAAACACGCTTCTGTGGGGAAGGTAGATGGGTTTTAAACACGTGTTTTGCTGACCCTCATGCGGATGCTTATTCCGGAATTGAACAGCACTTTTAAAGTCCGCTGGAATAGAGGGACAGTAGAGGGAAACTAAAGAGGCAAATAAGTTGCTTGGGGATGCAGCCTTAGTGTGGAAAGGGTTTCAATGACACTTAATAATGAGAAGCAAGTTCTTTACTTATAATGAACCAAAGAACCTTTATCAAAAGCATCCCTTCTGAACAAACATTCACAAATAACAACAATAACAACAACAATGTTACAATAACAAAAGCTGACTGAAAGAAATATCTGAAGCAAGATTATGAAGCACATTTTAAAAGAGTGGTACTGCTTGTGGTGAAGATGGTTACTATGCAGGACCTTGCTCAAATATTAGAAGTTCTCAAAAGAGCCGTTAACAGACAATAGGTACACATTGTTATAGGAACTCAATCAGCTTATGTATAGTTCAGCAGTAGAGATTATATAGGAATTTGTTTTCTAACTAAGAAGGCCTGAGAGGAAACAAAGTACATCACCAAAAAGGATTATCAGACTGGAATATGAGATCAACAGATTGAGGTCAAATACCCTGTAAACTGTAAGCTATGTGTAAAAAAAGAATAACCTGAAAAATGAAGAGACTTAGGAATATTTATTAAAGAAATTCCATCCTCATTCAAGAAAAGTCAAAGATGATTCAGAAATATTAAGGTAGCAAATCATAGCAACCTCAAAGAAAATAATTTGATACAAAACCTGAATTGCACAGTATAAGTAAAATGCTTTATTCAAGACAACTTAGTGGCAGTTTTATTATACTATTAATGGAGAAAACATGAAATACATGAAATACTAAATAAAGAAGGAACTGTTAGGGTTTCAAAGACCTCTGGGTCAATTCAAAGCAATATAAGAAAGCAATATGGATTAGAAAAGTGGAAAGTGAATTAATACAAAACCATATGAAAGATCTGATAGTAACACTAGAATTTGTTGAAGAACAATTCAAGAGAATGAAGAATAGGAAAGCATCAGAGAGGGATGGACTACTTGGTTTCTGGCTCAAATACCAGCACCAGGCACCACGAAAGAAGATACTGGCAAAACATACCTCATAATAAAAGGCTATGAAAAAGGTTCAGTCCTAAGCAACCACCAACCAATAACTACCCCCAACAATGTTTAAAAGCAATACAAAATCACTTAGGAAAAAGAGCAAAAACACCTTATACCAGCAAAAAGAAAAACAACAACAACAAAAAACCAACTTGCAGACAGGATGTACACAAATATTTACATTATTTGTACAGATTCCAACGTTTGTGGATGAATTGAACGGGGGCTACATTCAAAGGCCCTATTTGTCTAGGAATCAGATTTATCCAGCATTCATTGAAGCCCCATAGCCTTTGCCATTTGGGTGCTCTTCATAAGCCAAAATGGCACTTCCAGGTTGGCACATGCAAGTCTCCATTTTGGGATTGCAAGCTGTGAAACATGACTAAGCACACTAGGGTTATTGGGAGCCGGGTGATTTATATTTCATTGTTTTTGATCTGTGCTATGCTGTAGAACAAAACACATACAAATGCAGAAACACAATCACATCAGGACTTTCCAAGTACAAGGTAATTCATTCACTGAGGCTACTTTTTGGCTACACCTTAAGTGTGCTAATGTTGTCTTTCACAGTTCAATACGTCTGTTCATTATTGATGCAATTCATCCTGCTTTCCAAGTCCGTCTGATGAATTAGCTCATCTCGGCAGGCTAACTATAAATAAACACTGCATCTGTTGGAGTGAAAGGCTTGAATGAATGGCTGTAAAACTGACTGTATATAAATTCTCAAAGCTAATGAGATGCTCTCCACAGCAAAAGAAGGAATGTCTGGAGCAGGATCTTCATCGGTGCTGCATTGCACAGGGTTATTCTGAGAGTAAACTGGAAAGAAGTATAATAGCGTGAGCTACCTTGACCTATTAGGGAGAAGGATAAACTATCAATTGCATTCAAAAATAAATAAATATGATTGTAGTGCTCACATGATAAGAAAAAGCAGGTCTGACAAAATAGTGCTGTTGGTAAAATTACTAAAGACAGGAGATAGACCTTGGATTGATATCAGGCCTTTTCTGCAATACTTGTCAGTCCAAATCAAGGACCTGCTAAGAACTCATTGTTTGCACAGAAAGGGTGCTTCCGCATTTACCTTAGTAAATCCGGATCTACCTCTTCCGGATTTAGTAAATCCAGTTTAGAATAGATCCAGATTTACTAAATCTGGATGCATGGTAGATCCGGATTTACAGAGGCAGAGCCGTATCTAATAGATACGGATCTAACCCCCTCCCCCGTCCTTCCACACATGTGCTGGAAGGACGACTTAGATCCGGATTTGAGGTGGGTGCTGTGCAGATGCACAGCACCTGCCTCACATCCGTGCCCTGGCAGCCCTCCCCCAGCCTGTCATGATTGGCTCCGCCAAAGCTGAGCATGGCAAGCCGGCAGTCTCCACTGTTGCAGCTTGCCCTCGACCCAGAAGTGGTGGATCCCTGCTTCTGGAGCCAGGGGGAGCTTCTCTGAAGCCCTCCCTAGCCCCCCGAGGGGAGAGCCCAAGTGATCCCCTCCTTACCTCTTCAGCGTCGCCCCGATTCTGGTCGCGGGGTCCCAGGAGGAGCCAATCATGGCAGGCCGGGGGAGGGCCCCGGGTAGGCACAGTTTCACTGTGCGGACGCATCCTAAACAGATGCGTTTTCACAGTGAAACACCCTTTAAGGCTACATTATATGTGGTGTTTTTTTAACACCCATTAAGCACACATTAGAGACAGATAGGCACGGACGCGGCCGCCCCTATCTGTCTCTAATGGGTACCGCTGTGCAGACACGGTCTACCCATTCCGTACTTAATGGATGCCGCTGTGCGGACGCAGTTTCCCACATATGTGCTTAATGGTGGCTACTGTGCGGATGCTCTGTACTAAAAGCGGCTTTAAAAGGTGCCGCTGTGCGGATGCATGCTTCCATATGTGTCCTTAATGGGTTTTTAAGGACATGTGCGGAAGCACCCTTGCTGTTCTAAAGCCCACTCAGGACAGATGCCTCTCCCTGTGGCTCATCCAGATCTAGCTAATACGGAGCCAGCTAATACAGATTAACGGAAGGAAGTGTCTGTTTTGCCATCTTCTTTTTTGTTTCTTCAGTTCTTTGGCTCCTCTGCTCAGTATTATGATCACTGCTTCCATGCCATTTAATATTGAAAATGCATTTTAAAAATATATGTATTAAAATATTTTATAATAATATTTTTAATAATATTTTAATGATTTTAATAATGATTTCAATAAAGTTAATACATAAAATATTTTAAAAATATTTTTAAATACTTCTGAATCTTGTATTTAAAATATATTTATTTTTGTTTAATAAAATAAATAAAATGTGTCACCAAAACCAAAATGCATCCCAGCCAATTGTTTTGCTTAGTTTTATTGCTTAAGAAGTAGAGCTGCATGCTCTATTCTAGGACCTTATGACTAAAGGATTAAGTCTTGTTTTTGCACACATAATCCAGGGGCAACAGCTTCAGTTAAGGCAATTTCCACAAAAGACAGAAGAAGCATCACATGCTTGGGGCTCAGACTAAAGGTAGCAGGATCCTAATGATCCCACAAAGACGTCAAGCTGCTCTGAGGTCTCTGGGCTAAAAGAGAGCAAGTAAATTCCAAGTCAATCAGTAATTTCAGCAAGAGAACAGAGAGACTTTACAGTACTGGAAAGAAGCAATGGCAGGATGCATAGGAACTTTATTATCTAGAATCCTATCAGGATCCACATGGCACCTTAATCGTGCTGTGTGAGTATTTGAAGGGCACAGGGACCACATGCCCCTGCATCCATTGTGTAAAGATCTCAGATAAGCACATGTAGTAATGCTTTAATGGCACACAAGAGAAAGCACTGGGGGTGCTTCCGCATTGACCCTTTAACACCCATTAAGCACAGAAGAAAGCCGCGTCCGCACAGTGGCACCCATTAACAACAGAATGGGAAAACCACGTCTGCACAGCAGCACCCATTAAGGACACTTCCGGAAAACTGCATCCACATTGATCTGTCTCTAATGGGTGCTTAAACCGGCTTTCCAGAAGACCACATAAGAGTAGGTCTTAATGGGTGTTTTCACTGTTAGGACACATCCGAAACAGACGTGTCCACACAGTGAAGAGGGTCCCTAACTAAGTCTTCCCCTGGCCCGCCATGATTGGCTCCTCCATGAGCTGCATGCAAAGCAGAACCCACAAGCCCCTGGTTTAAAAATGCAATCTTTAGAACCTATAAGAATCCTTACTACAGCTGCACTATTCACAGGTTATTATTGCCCTTGACTAGACTGTACATTTAGAACCTCTGTCAAGCCCTCTCACTGCATGTGTTTTTTTAATAGTCTGTTTCAAGAACTCAAAATAATTCATCTGTTTTAATCTCTCCAGCAGCAAGACGGCTGTATTTTAGAGAAGGAACATAGTACAGTCATAGCTGCCATCTTGCACTTTTAGCTTATCATTGACAACTGTGGATTGCTTTTCTAAACCATGTAATCTTGTTCTTGTTTTCATTCTTGGTCTGCTTCCCATACACTGTAAGCTTCCCCCCCCCCCCAGTGCTTTGCATGAGTTTTTTCCCCCCTTAAAACAAACTGCATCACAGATTTAGTTCTCCTGCACATCCAGCCAGGACTAATATGTATATCAAAATAATCAAGTCTTTGTTTTCCAGATCTCATCTCCCAGAGGAGTATGTTACAAGCAATTCCATGACTCAATCAAAATAATAGATGAGCAGAAAGAGGGAAAAAGTCAGTTTAAGCCCATTTGTAGTTACAGCTTTTCAAAGAAAATTAAATAAACTTCAGGATTTTAGCTTGTTCAGAAATGATCAGCATAACATCCTGTGATGATGATGGAGTAAAGTCAAGAAATAAATTAAGTAAAACAGGTACTAGGGCTACTCAAACTTTCTATGGGACCTTTCATACAGACATGGGTCTTCATTGGACAAAATAGGTGATCATCTAGGGCAGTGGTCGGCAAACTCATTAGTCAAAAGAGCCAAATATCAACAATACAACGACTGAAATGTCTTTTGAGAGCCAATTTTTTTTAACTTAAACTGTATAGGTAGGTACATTGTTATTAACTTAATTAGGGTACTCCTAAGCTGGAAGAGTCACACTCAAGGGGCCAAAGAGCCACATGTAGCTCCCGAGCCGTGGTTTGCCTACCACTGATCTAGGGCCTCATGTGTACAAGGGTGACCTTGCTCAAACTTTCCCTGGGACAGGAAGCAACTGTGATTGGCTGCAAATAGCAGGCAACATCCATGCACTGTCATGCACCCCTTCTCCAAAATTTGTGGAAATAGAGGTGACTAATAAAGTGGAACTGACAAAACATTGGGGGGAAGTGAGCATTTCTGATAAGTTCTTAGTTTTGATTTCTGAAAAACCTTACATCCTTCCACACCAGTTAAACTCTGAAAGTTCCCATTGGAAACAGAACCTGATGTTCACATTAATTCATCTTGCCTAATGCTCCTGCAAATCAAGAGCAAGACCTTGATAGCACAACGTGAGATTTCCTGTCAGCAGCAGCAGCAGCAGGAGACTACAGGAGACTCAGGTCAGGCAATCAAAGCTTAAACATTGTAGGACTGCTGGAAGAAAAAAAAGCACAAAAGCAGAAAAAATACCCTGTGCTTGAAAATTGTGCAACCATGACCTGTACTATAATTTTGAACCAACAAAGTGTGACTATTTGAAAAGAATGTTTGAAATATGGAAAGAAAAGTATCCATAATAAAAATTCAGGGAACACTGTCTAGCAGATCAGAGACAATTCATCATCCAAAATAAAATACTTAGGCTGCGTTCCCATGCAATAATAAGTCTGCTGAAAATCTTCTTTTGCCACGGAGCTTTAATCTGGGTTTCCAGCGCCGCTAATGGGGAAAACCCGCTTTAAAAAAATACCTGTTTAAAGCAGTACTTTCTGGAAGACGTGGGTTTTCAGCACAACATTTTCCATGGGATCGCTCCGCGGCAAAAGGGACGGGGATTCTCTCCCAGGTGGGAATTGCCAGCTGGAGAGATCATCTCTCTCTCTCTCTCTCTGTTTTGCCTGTCATCCAGCCAGCGATCTATGCAAACAGCGATCTAGGCAGGCATTTTCTCTTTGCTGTTTCTCTTTCCAATCCCAAAGAGAAACAGCAAAGATACATTGTGATGAATTGCTTCCGTGAAAGTGAAAGTGTAAAAGAGCTGTCTGGGTGGAGATCTTGTAAAGAGTGCCGGCTGCAATCTTCGCAAGCAGGGGAGACAAACAGAGAAGTTTTAAATTTTTCTTTTGGTCTTTTTGAAGGAAAGGATTGCAGGATCGCTGGCTGGGGGGGGAGGCGTTTCGGCAGCTGGAAATTCCTTCCACCCGATCACCCAATGAAACAGCGAGGGGCGAGGAGAAAAAGATGTGGGTAAACAAAACACGCTTCCTTGGGCATGGTCCGTTCATTTTAAATGTGTGTTTTGCTTACCCCCTTGGGAACGCTTAAATCCGGATTGAACCCGCTTTTCTTTAATCCACTTCAGTGGAGGGGCAATAGAGATACAAATTAGTACCATGGGAACGCACCCTTAGTGATGTAAAACTAGAAGAAATTATTAAAAACTGTGAACAAGTGCTGCCTATGAAAATTAAAATTTACAAGAAATAGTAACACAACCAACATTGCTGAAACAACCCATGAACTGACTCTGCAGAAAAGCAAAGACTGCCAGCATTAAAAGTAGCCCCAAGAAAAGATCTGGCACCTACGTATAATGATGGATGTGAACAAGGTGCTTGAAATGATTAAAGTAACATCTATTGAAAAACCAACTGACTTGCCTGCAGTATAGCAGTGGTTGTTACAGAACAGGGTACTAAAACAAACAAAACAAATGGAAAATCAAACACAAAGCCAAACACAAATGAAAAACCAAACTAGAAACAAAGTATTTTTTAAAAAATACAATCAGATGCAAGTAATTTTAAAAATATGAAAGAACAAAAATTAAAAGAATGCAAAGATCAAATAGTACTTGATTAAACAAGGGCACATCATAAGAAAGAATAGATACAGCTTTGGAAATTGTAAAACAGCAAGTAACAGCCACAGATAGAAAAACTGAATGCTGTGAAGCAAAAATCCTCCTATTCAAACAAAATAAGCATTTTCAATTAGGCCAAAGGAAATTCTGTCAAAGCAACAGCAATGTTCAAAATGAAAAACAAGACAAAAATGAATCAAACCAGTTTCTGAAAGGACTATGGGCAAATCAATAGAATTGTAACAAAAATGCTGGATGGACAAAAGAATTTGAAAAATGAATGTAATAAAAATAAAATGAAAAAACTTGCAATAGTAACAGAAATATCTTTTAGAAAGAGTGAAAATGTTTAAGAACTGGCGTTCTCCTGGCTGTGATCAAATCCATGGCTTGTGGCTTAATACCTGACCAGCTTACATTCAATAAAAGCCAAACAGTTTAATGACATTTTGCAGAAAGGGACGTTGATCACTGCTTAACAACTAGGAAAATATATCTGATACAAAAAGGCCTAGGGAAAATAATAACACCAGGAAATTACAGAGCCTTTCTACACTTGGAAATTGAAACTCCACGTGCAGCACCTCCCCAGACTGTGTAGATATACAGCAGTTCTAACAGTTGCACAGCATCAAGCATGGGTAAGTGAAGAATGTGATAAACAAATAATAATTCAAAGAGTACAAAAAACACTGAAGCCCAAATTGTGCAGACAGAGCCATATTAATGGGTGCAGGTAGGGATGTGCACAAATATTCGGCACATTCAAAATTTGTATGAATTCCTACAAATTTTAACATTTGTGGATGAATTGAAAACTTAGGGTCGAAAAGTTTGTCCATGAATTAAATGGATCCCCCCTGCAGCCCCACATCACTCCCCATGGTCTCACATCCCACCCTTGCCTTTGGCAGTACTGCCATTGCCAATGCTGTTGTTGTGATCCCTGGATAGGAAGCTGTGCCTCCATACCCTGAAGGCCTGTTTTGGCTTTGGAGAAGCACCAAAATGGGCCTGGAGATGCCACTACACCCCTCCCCATTGTGCTCTACCACACTCCCTTACCTCTCCAGAGGCCACAGTGGTGTCCTTGGGCTCATTTTAGCACTGCTAAGAATGTGCATGCAGCTTCCCATCCCTGTCATTGTCATCCTCACATGGGAAGCTGTACTTGTGTACCCAAAAGGTCAGTTTTGGCTTCCAAGCAGTGTCAAAATGGGCCTGGAGATGCAACTGTGGCCTCCTGGTCCACTCTGCTGCATTCCCTTACCCATTTCCCTTGTCCACCATCATTTTTGCATTGCTTGGAAGCCAAAACAGGCCTTCGATGTCTGTGCACCCAGCTTCCCATATGGGGATTGTGATGATCCCTGGATGGGGAGCTACACGTGCAGACATGGAAGAGCTATTTCAGGCTTTGAGCATCATGTGGTGGCAGCAGCAGCAGCAGCAGGTGGGGGGGGGTCAGGAAGGGAGTTGTGAGTTCTTGCAAATATTTGTGAATATTCAGGTGATATTTGTGCATGAAACTGAACTCCCACACACATTTTGGGGGGCAGGATTTGGATGAAGTCAAATATCCCCTCATGTGATTTGTATTGAATTAAATGGGGGCATTTGGCTTTGTGTACATCCCTAGGGGCAGGGTCTCCTTGAT
Source organism: Aspidoscelis tigris stejnegeri (assembly GCA_023333525.1). Classification (NCBI taxonomy): domain Eukaryota; kingdom Metazoa; phylum Chordata; class Lepidosauria; order Squamata; family Teiidae; genus Aspidoscelis; species Aspidoscelis tigris. The sequence continues at coordinate 34,229,890 of JALMGA010000003.1, read as the reverse complement.
CCAATGAATGTGCAGATCAGGATGCCCAGGATCTGGAGTAGAGGCCCTTTGATCTGGATATAGAGGTTAGTGCAGAAAGGGCCAAATAGTAGAAGACAAAAAACATGCACTGGATGCCTACGTAAAAAGAAATGAAAAGCCATTTTAAAAATCAAAACTTATTTAATGTACAAAAAACAAAACATGGGCATAAGAAAAAAATAATTAAAAAGAATGGAAAGCTGGCAAGGAAAAGCACAACATGATCAATTTCTGAAAAGGACTGAGTGAAAAGTCAACATCGATAAAACCTGGTAATGGCTTAAGACTGGAATGTTTAAAAAAGGAATGGAAGGATTGATCTTAGGCACTCCAGAAAAAGTTATAAGAACAAGTCCAATCAATGCCAGGCTTGAAAAAAAAATCAACTGATGTGGAATGTCAGGTGTGCAAAAAGTCTGATATAACAGGAGACCATATATTCAGCTTGTGCAAAAAGATCACACAGACAGATGATAAAGAACAGTATAATGTTGTCACTAAAGTGATACATTGTAACATCTGTAAAAATTATCTTGGCTAACAAAAAAGAACTAATGGGAACATATTGTTGAAAAACTGATAGTAAATATGCTGGTCAAAGTTCTTGGAACTTTCGAATACAAATCAACAAAATTTGGTGCATAATACACAAGATTTGAGTGTAGTCAAAAAGAAGAACGTGTGAATTTTAGACTTAGCAATATTTGGTGATATAAAAGAATCAAAGACAAAGAAGTTGAGAAGATCATGAAATACCAGGTTTTGAAGATTGAAACTGAAAGACTATGGAACAAGATAGCAGTTGTGGCCATAGTGCATGCTCAAAAAGTTATTTAATAATTCATATTTTAGAATAGAACATGTAATACAAAGTTTGCACATTTCTAATAAAGAGTAACAATTTAAGTGGTTGACATTGAAGTTTTAACAATATTAGACTTTAAACATACATTGAATATTTAAGCATGGTTCCTGCTAGGGGTCGGGGTTTTAGAGATGGATTGATTCCTGTGCAATCACAGGTCTGTGATTGGAGTGCTCCACACCTTTACTAATCTTACCTGAAACCTGATCTGGCATGTCCAGCAGCGAGCATTCACACCTTTTCCAGGATTCCAGGATCGTCTGAGGTGCCATAGATGCAACTGCGCATGCACAGAGTGTCAGCATCATCATAGAGACAATGCTGATCACAGGGTGCCAAAAACAAAATGGTGGCACGTGGAAGAGGACTGGCCCCGGGATTGGTCACAGGTGAGTGACCAATCATGCAGGGCTTAGTCTGTAAGTGCAAGCACTAGTCAACACTGAGTGATTATGCTCCTTTCCTGTCCAGCAGTCAGGAAGGGGAGTGTGAAATCAGTGCAAGAAACAGCAGGCCTCTCAGAGGGTGAGAGTCTGACCACATGATCAGAAGATCCCTGCCAGCTTCGGAGGATTTGGACGAATGTGGGGATGATGTATTCTCCCTGCAAAACCTCTTTACTCCAGAGGAAATATAAGCTTTATATATATTTTTTCTGTATGTCTGGAAGTACCTATGTTTCTTTTCCATGTCAATGCCTTTGTTATAAAACTCTTAAGAGGTTTTGTTTCTTACACAGTCTACTACATTTGTCTTTATGTTGTGTAGAACTGGCAATAATTACGTATTACTGTTCATTGGCCTGCACTGTAGAAGGAATTAATGTTGATGAGCTTTCTAGTCACAGTTTGATTTCTCTTATGCACCCCTTTCCTTCTGGGCTCATCCCACTGGTGCAGCTGTCAAGGAAAAATATGGTTTTGTTCCAAAGCCTCTATGACTTCCTGAATGCAAGATGAATTTCACATGCAGTTAATTCAAAGTGCAGAGGCTGCATAAACTCTTACAATGAAAATGGTGTCTGTGCAGGAAATGTTATCTTGTGTGCAGCCTTTGCAATTATTTTATAACTGCCTTCATTTTAGACTACCTACCTACCTGCTTACCTGTAAGCAAATTCTAGAGTATTCCACGTGCCTTGCTTCTGTATGAGAAGGTCCTGTAAAGAACCCATTATCTAGTCATATTCTCAAAGGTATTAGCCAGCCTTTGGTTTCCATTATTAGTTAGTCAATAAAATTAAAGATCTTGCTTTAATCAGGTGACATTTTCATGTGCAATAAATCTACAGATGGCCCTATTCACATCTCAATATTTCCCTCTGTTAAAATGATTTGCATTTGCTCATTAAGTCTCCACTCTTCACAGACTTTGCTTCTAATATCTCAATTAATTTTGTGGCTGTTATTGGGTGACCTCTAACTAATAATTCCTCATTCATCTTCTCATAGGAAGTCTGTGAGGCAAAATAGAGGCTGATAGCAGCAGAAGCCCATCTAATTAAGCATTTTCCCTACAGTAACTGAAAATAAAGATTAGCCTGCAACTCCAGCGGCTAGGTAACATAAGAAACAGGATGAAAAAGTCATGGCTAAATTCTCTCCCATTTTGACCTTCCACAACCCAGGTTCCTAAGTAGGACCATTTCTGAACTTGTCTATTATCCTGAAACAAGCTACTCCCTTGTATGCTTTCTTTATATAAGACTAGCACTGCCCCATTCCACAACCACCTTCTTCCAGAATAGTTGTAACCCACTTTGAAGTAGTCTATAACCACACTAATACTGTTTGTTCCAGTCTCAGCACCACTGCTTGCACATCTGGTCTGGAGAACAGGGCTGTTCTGGACTTGGTGAAACATCAGGGTGTTCATGCATTGCTGCTGCTATCCTATCTTTACAGCCTGTGCACTTCTTCCAAAGATCACTATTGGAACCCTGGCATGCAGGTAAGCATGCTGCATTCATAGACTGTGAAGATAGGGTGGACAGTGCCCTGGTTAGAAGCCAGTTGCCCGGCATGGAGCAGCTATGGTGTCTCCATATTGCTGACAAGCCTGTCACAAACATCCTGTGTAGGCAGCACCTTGTCCTGGTAGAGTGTAGACTGGAATAGTTAGAGCACAGCAAGGGAGGTCGTCTTATATGCCCAGTCATCTTATATGCCGGAATATACGGGTATGTACTTGCTTGATACAGTTATTTCAGAGAACAAATTAATAGCTGAAAACCAAGTTTTCTGTCATGGAAAACCTGCTGTGAGGAGAGGATGGTTCCTGGGTGTATTCAGATGGATCAGTAGGAGAAATTGTGGACAAAGGATATGAAATTAACAACTTTTACATTATTAAAATACTTATAAGATGATGTATATATGGTACTTACACCTCATAAACTAGGGAAAATATACCAAAATAGGTCAACTACATGTTGGAAATGTAAAAAAGTGGAGGGAACTTTTTTCATATGTGCTGGACTTATGAAAAAGCAAAAAATAAAAAATATATAAAAAATGGGTACAAATATATAATCAGATGAGATAAATTTTAAAGAGACATTTTAATTCTTTCGGTTGGGAACTGTAGACAATACTTCAAATAATATAAATTCTTTGATTTTATATATGGCAGCTAGATTACTGTATGCACAAAAATGGAAGGAGGAAGAGATAGCTTCAGGACAAGAATGGCTAGCTGATGGATATGACTGAAATGGACAAATTAACAAATTTACCAAAAGACAGAACAACAGATAAGTTTATGAAAGACTTGGAGCCCCTTTATTAACTATCTACGAGAATTAGAAGTAATGATGGACAGTTTTGACTAAAAATTAAGGGGTCAGCTGGAAAGCAACAAGAGACATGAAAGGGAAGCAAAGAAATAAGTGACATCAAGAAGAGAAGCCGTAAAAAGGGAGAAGAAGAAGAAGAGTTAGCTTTTCTACCTCACTTTTCTCACCCATTTAAGGGGACTCAAGCTGACAAAGCTTTTCTATTCTTCTCCCCACAACAGAATATCCTGTGAGGTGGATGGGGTTGTGAGAGCTCAGAAGAGAGGAGTGACTAGCCCAAGGTCACCCAGCTGCCCTTGAGGAGGAGGGTGGAATTGAACTCGGTATTCCCAGATAAGAGTCCAGCTCCCTAACCACTAGACCCAACTGGTTTCTATGGAAGAAGTCATATAGAGTATTAAGGCAATGCAATAATGTGATATGAGAAAAATGTAAGAAGTTTTTATGTTGTTTTTTTAAATGAATAAATAAATAGAAAAAAATAGTTACCCTAACAATTTTTTTATTTCTCTTTTACTCTATAACATTTATAAACTTTATAGCATTTCCTATAGTTCTTGTCTTATTGCTATATTTGTTTCCAATATCTGTGGTTTTGCAATTATGTATACCCTTGACTAGTTCAATAAAACTGATTGGCCATTTCTGCACTGGATCTTATTCTGAATTATATCCCAGAATAGGATTCTGCCATCCACTTGCTAGAGATGAATGGCTGGTCACCACAATAGCAAGCAGAAATATCACCAACGGGGATTGTGGTGGTAAACAGGAGAAAGTGCCTCCCTCATCTACTCAGCCTCATCGCCCGGATGAATTATTAGAAAGTTTTGATATGACACCCAATTCACCCAAGTGAAATTTGGGCTACATCCTTTCTTGAGGGGAAAAATCACCTGAGTGGCAAGATCTGCAGCTCTTACCTCTTGGGTTTTTCCAAAGTCTGAGAGGAGTGAAGAACTTCTGAAGTTTCCACCTGGCACAATTAAAGGAGGTACATGAAATGGACACAGAAATGAATAATCTATCTACATCATCTGTCTGTCTATCCATCTGTCCACCCGCCCACCGGCCTGCCCACTTTCCCGCCTGCCTGCCTATTCTTCCCTATACCAGAACGTTTCAAGGTTTGTTACAATAATATCATAATAAAGGCAGATTAAAATGTTTAAAACAATGACAAATTTGACTAAAACAATGACAGTACTTATAAGGGAGGAATGTTGTTCCCTCAGCCAAAAGCCAGAATAAAGAGATACAGCTTCATGTATCTTCTGAATGCATACACACTTCAGAAGGGAGATAATCCCATAACCTGGGGGCTTCAACTGAAAAGGCCATGCCACATGTTCCCACCCTCCTAACTGGGGCAAGTGGTGGGACTGCCAAGAAGGCCTCATCACGTTTGGAGCCCAAGCCATTTAAGGTCTTATAAGTTAATCTTGGTACATTGAACTGGGCTCAGTAGCAAACAAGTAGCCAGTGAAGTTCTTTAAAGACTAGCATGATGTGCTTCTGGCCAGCACTGCCAGCTAGTGGTCTACCTGTTGCACTCTGCACCAACTGCAGCTTCTGAACTGCCTTAAATGGTAGTCCAACATAAAGCCCAGAAGCAGCTAATGGGCCTGCATGAGACCGGATTCTGGACTAGATGGGCTGTGCACCAGTCCAACAGGTATCCTCTAATGCTGTTATGTATAGTAAGTGTCATTGCCATCCATTCATATGCTGGAGTGACGGCAGAAGAAGGCAGCAAGTACCCTCAGATTTATTTTTCCTGTACTGTGGGAAAGACACCTAGAAGGACAGTTTGAGCACTCAAATGTGCACTGAAGGCAGCGTGGGTGCGCACATGCCATGCTCTTTGAGCCTCATCAGGTGCCCTTTTCTCCCAGTATGGATGAAGACAGAGACCTATCACATGTTTCTCTTGTAAGTAATTCTAACCTCTGTGCCTCTGGTTGTCATTGTTTCCCAATTTCCCCTCTATTTTGATCTTTTCACAGTGTGTTATCAATGGGTCAGGTGAAAACTAATACTTACTAGACTTGTTGCCATGTAACACTTTTGACAGAAGCATATGAAGATGTCAGATCTCACTGTCTAAATTGCAAAAGACAATATTTCTTAAGAGAACATGAGGAAGATTTTCAACAACACTAATTTGAGAAGTTAGACCAACACAGGAAGAGACTGGTATTTGCTCTAAAATGTTCTAACTAAATAATTTGAGGCATAAAGATTATTTTAGAGGAAATTTTTATTTCATAGTCAAAGTAAGAACTGGTCATTGATATCATCATCATTACTGAGAACTTTATATTCCTTCTTTCCTTTGCTAGTAAATTCTGTGACATTTGAACTCCAAGGAAATCAATTCACCACAACACACTAGTGAATCCTTAAAATTTTCCATTCTCACTCAAAATTGTCAGGATTTCCAGAGTTTGCGGTTGTCTTGCAACTTGCCTCACCAGACCTATTTGACAAGCGCCAGGTGTTGCGCTGAGTCAGTAACCTAGATAAGACTAATTGGAAACTGCTTGTACCCTGTTATAAATTGTATGCTATTGAGTTGCTCTTTCTCTCTCGCCATTCCTCTTGTATCGGTATGTAGATGTTAGTAGCTAAGCTGTATATTTGTGTTTGTTTCATATATCCATGCACAGTACTAGCAATCTGTTTAGTTAAGTTTTCTCTGCACTCATGAAGTTAATAAATGCCTTCCAGTTTGGAATGAAACAACATGTCTTTTCTTATGTCTGTGAACACCAAGTTAAAGTCCAAGCGCTATTCACTATGCTCACTGCTACATGCAGACTCTGCTGCTTTCTGGGCTTAACAAAAATATGTTAATACAACTTTACTGCGTAGTTCTGTGGGTGAAGAACAAAATTTGTTGCATATTTTATGTGACCATGTGTATAATTAATCTGTTTATGGTCTTCACTGCAGTTCAGGCTGTTTAATTGATCAAAACTAGTTGTGGTGATGGTGGATCATCTTTCACTATAAAAGAAAACTGAGAGAGGAAAACAGCTTTTCTGTATTTCTATACATTTTAACTTCACTACCACCACCAAATTTATATCTTCATTTCATAGATAACTTATCAGTTGTTATTTCCTACATTTTTCCAAACTGTTGACTTTATGTTTGCTCTGTTGTCATTTTTCTTCATTGTGATTAGTCATTTATTGATGCTCTATAATTTTATTATGCTGTACTTTATGTACTGCTATACATTTGCTTTGGGACATCAATATTATGCACTCTACAAATTTAATTATAATATTAATAATTTGTGTCCTTAGCTACAAAAGGTACTCTAATGTCAATACTCCTGTAAACTTAAAACTTTTCTGAATAGTTTCTTATAAAAGAGAACTACCATTTCATAATAAAGAGCACAACATTGAATTGTAGAACAATTAACTTCTTCAACCTATTCCAAGAAGATATTGGATATTGAGTGTTAGGATGAATTACATACAACCCCACCATGATTCTATAAACTGCATTCTAAAAATAACTTTCTTTAATTTAAATGTATGTTTAAGGGTCTGTGGGGGACCATTTTTGTTGGAAGCATCATTGAAAGTTGTGCTAGAAGTGGCATACCACCAAAAAACTTTCCAGCCCTGGGACAGTGAGCATAGACCATGCCATACATGAATGGCTATGGAGTTATGGGATTTGGCTGCCATTGGGTTCGGCAAGGGTTGTCCCCATGCATTTTAGATTTGGTCCGATTTCCATGGACCAAATCGCCCAAACCAGGACCAAATTTGGTACTGGAAAAAACAGGTCTGGGCATGGTTTGGGGGTTCAGCACGCATTGCCTGTGCATGGGGATGGTCTCGGGCTATTTGGGGAGGAGATTGGCACTCACATCAGTGGGAGGTGGGGTTTCATGTCCTGTGCTTGCTGTTCCTGACCTGTGCATCAGAGATCGCACCTGCTGAGAATTTTGGAGAGTAAATGTGTACTTTTGGTTTTAAAGCCAAAATGATGAGGGGGAGGAATGGCCTTTGATGCCCCACGAGACTCTTTTATACAAGTATTCCACCCTCCATTTCCCAATCACCAAGGCAGGCATTGTAATGGCTTGATTTTTCTCCGTTTAAGCTTGCCGGGTGTTCTCGTGGTTCCTGGGTGGAGTGGAGGTGCACAAGACTGCTCAGCCACTCAACTGCCGCCAACCCTTGTAGCAGCTTTGGTTTTTAAAAATTATTATTTTTTGTGTTTGGTCTTGCCTTCTCTGTGCTGCTAAGGGTGTGTGTGGCATTTGCAGCAGGCGGCACATGGGTGGGGTGATGTCAATCCAGCTTCCAATGAGGAGAGAGGGGGCAGGGAGGAGATGGCACTGCTCCCCTGCATGGGGATGGCTGAATCCACACCCAGCCTGCACTCAGCCTGTATTGCCGGGAATGGCATTGGGATGGCCAATATTCACTCTCGGTCCTGCACCCAGTCCAATGTGTGCCCAATCAGACCCAAACAGCTTGCATGGGGATGCGGCCATGGAATTACACCATCACTTCATTGTGAGATTGCCTTTTTCCAGTTGTTATGGTGAAGTATCTTAAGCATTTAGCAGTATATCTTGGCTGTGCCCTGGTACTTGTACAGCATGCAGACCAGTTCAGTGAGAACCTCACATGTGTACACAATGCAGTTTAGCACATGGAAAAAAAGAGGATGAAGCACTGATGACATCACCCAAGTTCATACTGCTCATTCTATAATATGATGCACATTAATATGCAAGCAAGATCAACTTGACTTGTATAAGATATATTGCATTTTATCCCTCTCTATACCTGAAAGTCTCAGGGTGATTTATAACAATAAAGCAAAATGTAAAATGAACACAGTAAAAATAATAATTATGTCTGAAAGTGGGGAGGAGAAGCTGTATATAAGATTTTCTATAAGGAAGCAAAAAGACAGAAATTGTAAAAAAGTAGGCACTAAAGACCTGTTTGTATTTACCTCAAAGGAGCAGTTTCAGCCACTCCTTGGGAGCCTTGTCTGTGAATGCCATTGCCGTCCCTGTACTCACTAAGGCTTCCCCAGTTTCCACTAGCTGCGGACAACTAAAACATTGCAGCCTCTTCTAGGTGCAAAACTGCAAGAGAATGGGGCTGCATGGCTATGGCTATGCAGTCATGCACCAAATCTTAATTCTCGTGGCAAGGTCTGAGTGCACACCGAAGGCTAGGGTAAAGAGATTCCCTGCCAAAGTGATCCAGCCTGTCCAGGCTGGGTCCTCTGTACTTCAAGTGCTGGTGGTCTGATTCAGGACTGCACTATTACTTGAAGCATGGATCAACCTTCGTGCTTGATCTTTTGGCCAATTCACTCTTGGCCACTTAGTTTATGATAAGTGAATATTTGGGCAGGTGCATTTGCACTTGCAGGACTTATTTACAGCCTACAAGATCCCCCTGTCTGCCCAGTTGTTCGCCTATCGGAAACTAGCAGTGGTCCATGGAAACTGTGTACCACATGCAACCTAACACTAACTAGAAACTTACCTGTAGTGTCCAGCAGTGACCATCTGCACTATTTCCAGTGCAAGGGACCACCTGAGGTGGGGCACGAGTGTGCTGGCAGCTCAAATGACCCTTGAGCTGTGCAGAGCATCATTGCATGTGCAAAGCATCATTATCACTGTAATGACAGTGCTGGTGCATATGCAGTCACACAGGGCACTGTAATCAAAATGGTGGTGCCCTGCAGAGGATCAGATGCACAGCCCGGTGAGTGTCCGGGTGTGTGGAGGCAAGGCTAACATGCACCAGCATTTCCTAGTATGAACACTAGTGCACATTAGTCTCTTCTGCACTTTTCCCATCCATTATAATGAGATCATTCCAGTAAGGTAAGTGCAAACATGCCCTCAGTCTCTTTGTACTGTATGGCTGTTTTCACATGGCATGGGTTTTCCTGTCTACATGCAGGCTACTGGTCTGCTATGATAGCCAGAACACTGCATGGACTGCTTAAAAGTACTCCACATCTAGATCAGGCTACAGCTACCAACCCAGTGTGGGCAAGCCCTTTGGGTCACAGAGTGAGTGTCAATACAGGAAAGGCACTTTCCTTCCCTTTCAAAGAATGCAAGACAAATGCATGGTAGCCTAACGGCATATATTATTACAAAAGCAGATAATTTAGAAACCTGAAAGGGCAACTGGTTAAAACATTCTCTGTGTCTACTGTGTTAGCTGCCATGGGAATAAAAAATAATATTTGAGAAGTGGAAATATACCTCTACTATACTGTTTATGCTGCAGTGGATGAGTCTCCCATGTTATGGTCCTGTTTAATGGGCTTTTAAGTAATTAGATTTGGTATAGCCCTATCTTTTAGCTGGAAACCATGTACATATGACCTTGTGTCAAAATGGAAAAGCATTTTCCATGTGCTTTCATTCAACTTTATACCCCAGCAATAGCCATATGAATAGCTCTAATGTTTCATTAGTATTCATTGTGGATTGCAGCAATTGTGCCCCAGGATTTAGGCCATACATTTGTGAATGGATGCATCCAAATGAAATCTATGTAAAATCATCATGAGTAAATGCATTTTGGAGACCAACTAAGGATGTCACAGAACAGATTATCTCAGAAGCTTACTGTCTGCCTGGGCTTTCTCTCTCTCTGTGTGTGTGTATATACTCTGGCCTTTAAAGTTTTCATCACCTATTTCATCAGGCAACATCATCTGTTTAAGCAGAAGGCTCCCCAAGATATTAAAGCTGTCCTTGTGAAGGTAGGTAGTTTTATGAGTATCCTTTCACAGCTGCTGCTTCTGTGGATTTTACTTCATTTTCATTTTCTGTGACAGCTGGGCATGCGCTGGCAATCCGGCTTTTCCCCCTCTGTTGCAAAAGCATTCGCTTCCAAACCAGTTTAAGGGGAAAAGCCAGATGTAAGACCTGATTGTTCAGGTCTTACATCTGGGTCAGATTTCGGTGGCAAAACCGGTTTAAGCAACCGGTTTTGTGCACCGAAATGCGGATGTGGCGTCCTCAAAGGGACCCTAATTGGGTTCCCTGTGTGGATGCCACGTCCTAATCCTTCCCGCATCTGGCTCTAAATGTGTTTTTAGAGCCTGTGCAGAAAGGCCCTTAGGCTCTATTTGTTCTGGTTTGCTTGTTTTCACTGGAAGGAAGTTTTAATTGTTATCCTAAAGTTTGAAAGGGGAAAAGAAAATCAATTCACCTATAATGAAAAAGGGGATTTTGCAGACACTGAAGCAAACATAAAGCAACTCTGGAAAGACTGAACTACCAAAGCAGATATATATCTACCAACATGACACTTTAAAACGAGTATTGAAATGCATATTTTATGTGCTTTTTGGGAAATACTGATTTTTTAACATTCAGAAAGTTCAGTGAGGTGAAATATGTTTTGTACTGTGGATTAGAGGTATTGTAATGAGATCAGTATTATCAGTGTAACAACGACAGGTGAAACAGTCCTGTAATTAAACCAAATGAATATACTTCATGCTTCAGACCAATTACACTACTTTATTTAGTACTGATTATGCAAGTAATGAATATACCAGGCATCTCTCGACTCATGGTTTATTTAAAACAATCAGGGAAAATAAATGATTTGCTGTCTTCCAAGGATGGAATTGGAATTTGTCTGAGGCAGGTTCTCCACTTCCAGGATGAGGTGTTCAGCAAGGCAACTCAGCAGAAAGTGCCTCATGGCAATTTTGCCATCTCATTTCTGAGTGAAATAGTTGACAGAGGCACCATTTTTGCAGAGGACAATTTGGCTGTGATCAGATACATGTTGGAAAATCAGCCTTGGGTGATTTTCCCAGAGTTTGCAGTGTAAGACTGCAGTGATCCCAAGAAAGCACCACTCAAAAGACTAGTGAAATAAAAGTTAACTTTATATATACACACACACACACACACACACACACACATGAAATGCTGTATTTCCAACAAACACTTAAAGGTGAAAGATGATTATACCCAGAACAAAGAGAAGATGACACAAACGGTTTGCAGCTTGCCCAGCTTACAAGTTTTGGTTCATAGTTTGTTGTACTATGACCAATTCTGGGCCCATTACCCTTTGTTGGAAAATCAGGCTTGTGTGATTTTCTCAGAGTTTGAAGTGTAAGACTCTGCAGTGATGCCAAAAAAGCACCACTCAAAAGACTAGTGAAATAAAAGTTAACTTTACTTAAAATACAACAAGAACAACATGGTACAGACTGTTCTGAGTCAGCTTAATAGGAAGAAATAAACCAACTGTCCAAGCTCCACCTCCCCCCCTCTCTCTCTCTCACACACACACATGAAATGCTGTATTTCCAACAATACATACACAATAAACATCTCTGAGGTGCCTTTAAGGTGGTTGAAAGAAGGCTTTGAGGTGGAATCCCTTCCCCTTCCCCAAACATTCTGGTTTGAAAAGATGGATTAGAGAAGAGTTTGGAACATGTCCCTCTGAGACGCCTCAGAGGAGTCCTGAATAAAGGCACTTTGTCCCTTGAAAGGACACCTCCACTTTTGCAAACAGAGAGAAGAAGGCCTCCTTTTCAGAGAAGATTGCAAATGCTCCTCTGTGTATCCGTTGTGGAACCACCAGGGATTAACATTTTTGCAGCAGACTGACCTCTTTTAGGAATGGATCCAAAATTCAATAAAAACAAATTTGATGGAATTGGGCAAAATCCAAAAATCCAATTCTGAGAATGTGGGCCATCCATAGCTTGAATCAGAGTTTCCATTTCTAGTGGACTTGGGCTGAATGCTACATTTCATGGAATTTTGTCATGCAGTTCTCAGGTAGAAAACATGTACACAAATACAAAATTATTTGGCCCTAATGAAGCTGAACCATGCTTTTCCAAGAGGGTGAAAGTCTTTCAATAAAATTAACAAGGCTGACCACCCTTGGTACCTTCCTTCCTCTATGCACTTAAACAACTGAAATAGTGGTTCTTATACTAACCACTTTAAATAATGTCAGTGAGACTTCTAGATAGCGATAACTAGGACGATTAGGCTCAGACTTTAAATGGACAAATATATTTCAGAAATTTCAGACTTCCTTCAAATAATGGAAGGTGTTCGTTCTGCTGATTAAGGGAACACTGCTAACAAACTTTTTTATTTTATTTTAGGGGAGACAAATGTTGGAAACACTTCTCACCCACCACAATAACAATGGGCTGTGCTATCTGGAAAAAATCGACTCACCTAGATGTATGGTAGATTAGTAAATAGGAAGCTCCTAGAACTTTATGGAAGCTTCATTTTGTCACAGTCTGCCTTTTGTCAGTTAAATTGAAGACATTCTGTTATAACTTAACTCTTGACAAACATCATCTCATTATTTCAGTCAATTAGTTAGAGCATCTGGTAAAACTATTTTGTCTTTAAGGAAGATTGATTTATTTCATAATGTGTCCTTTTTTCACAATATGACTGAAATTTAGTTCATCCTTCTCTGGAAATATGTTTAATGGCATGGAACTGGATCTTCTTTTCATTGCATCCCAGGCAGAAAAGGCAGGCCTCCTTAATCTATGTTTGAAAACTTTGTAATACTAGATGATGTCTAAAAAAGTAATACTTATCGGGCCCTTTCTGCACTAGACCTTCTTCTGGATTATATCTCTAGATGGGGACCAGCCATCTGCATTCTGGTGTGGGCTTTAGCAGGTTACGCTCGGACCTCCCACAGTCTGCACCAGCATGTGTATGACAAGTGATATAATCCAGAATACAGCCTACTGTCTAGACAGTCTCTTCAATGATTGGTCTCTTCAGTAATGAGTGTGAGATGGAAGTGGTCTTGATTGTCATGACTTCTGATGTAAGTAGTAGCAGACTGCTATGTTTTTTGGGGGTATTGATTTATCCTGACCTAGATCTATCCCCCGTCGACACTCCTTTGGGCTGTTAACCCAGGGAAGTGAACGTGCAAATAGGCCCCCATCTTCAATTCCTTGGGCTGCTATCCAAGGGAAGTGAAGGTGCAAATAGACCCCTAGTCTTTGTTATAGAGTATCCTAAAAAGCTTGCACCCACTGTGTCTCACTTTACAGACCTGTAAAATCCCTAGAAGAAGGTCCTTCTGCAATGTTACCTTAGAGGTGCCCATGGTCAGACCTCTGCTGCTCGCATCCAGAATGCTACCCCTTTGAAATTTGTGGAACCTTTACAATACAGTATTTTAGGAACTTATTGAAGACATTCATTTTTGCACAATCTTCCCCAATGTGAATTATTTTTCCAGCCCCTTCTATTTTTCTTCATGCATTAATGTAATTTGCATAAAAGAAAGGAGACTTAAAATGTTTGAATGAATTAATAAATTATACTACACATTCCTTTTGGTATTTGAGTAGCATCCATTTACTAAGGCAGGAAAGCAAAACATAAAAAACCAAAATTCATACACAGTACAACAGAGAGAAAAATGTGCTGGGTCAGAGACATCATAGGCAAGAATAAAGGGGGATATGGGGAAAACAAGATGAAGAAGGAAAAGAATCGGCTGTTTAAAATATTGCTGTTGTTCTCCTTATTGATCTTTGTGTCTCTCCAGTTAAAATGCTATGCTTAAATGAAGATGACATTCTTACCTGTGTTATGAAAAATTTTACTCCTGTTCTGGGTAGAGCAGATACTTGGCCTCCTAAGCATTCTGTGTTAGAAAAGGTGGATTAGAGAAAGATTGGGAGCACAAGGGTCACACAATACTGTCTATCTGGTGCCCATTTTGTTACATGTGAACACAGCCTCTCTCAGTTTCCAGTATTTCTGGTCACTTAAGAGGTGAGCAAATGAAGTGGCCATTGCTATCTTGAAATTATTTTAAAATACATAACTATTTCCATGTTAAGAAAATACATTAAATAAATCTCGCTTGCCTTTTTGTAGAGTAGTAATCAATATAAAGCTTGTCCAAAAGAAAACACGGAGCAAATTACTTTTAGCTTCATTGTTTACACAGATTATCACTGAAAACAGGAGTAAGATTAAATGGACAAATGCTACTGTTGTTATGAATGATGAATGGAACTTCTTTTGATTGTTACATGAAACAAGAGGCTCAGGATTACTGCTATGATTACCTGGGAACAGAAAAGCATACACTAATCAGGCTTACCATTTCCAGTATCTGGAACTATTTCCCTACCTTAACCCGTCTCTCACTTTTTTCCTGAGATCTGACTTTAGAATTTTTCCATTGATTGAGTTGGTCATTTTATGTTATGTTACATTAAATATTGTAATCAGCACCTTTTGATCTTTATCAAAAACACTGATGAAGAACAAAACCTTCTACACTTTGTTCCCTTTTCTGAGATCAGGCATCTTTGGCACTTTCTAGGGATGTCCCCCATTTGATTTTATGCAGAAATGTGGTGCTTTGACTTCATGCATGAACAGGCAATGAATGTTTGCACACAAAGGAAAGCCCTTCACCCCTCCCTTCCCATGGCACCTGTCTCCCCTCTCCCCTGCTGCTACCACTGCTGCCATTGCATGCCCCTCTGAGGCCCAGGTCAGCCTTCCAGACCTGCATGTGCGTCTCCCCCATCCAGGGTAAGGGGGCATGGCTGGGGGGATCTATTTGATTTGCAGACAAATGAGGTCATACAAATGTTGGCCTCTTTTGATTCACCCAGAAATGTTGAAATTTGGATAAACGTGTGTGAATTTTGTATGGTATGAATAGCCAGTTCTGTATTTACCTGCTGTAAGTCATGATCTTTGACATCTGAATAGTCAGGTCCACTGATCCAAACAATGGGAAGACATGGGCAGGGTTAGCACCATCTGCACTGGCAGAACCAATCCAGATCAGCCCATGTCACAGTTTCAAAGCTTGCTCAAGATAAGCTCAAGATGAGAAGGTGGGGGGATTCAAAAACAGTAGGGATAGATAAAACTTTTTTTTTTTTTAAGTGACAGTCTTGTGACCAGATGTGTCTCCGGTTTGGTTGGTTGTTGGCTTTTGGCAAAGAAAGACTTTCTGATTTGTGAGATTAGCATGAAGCAAAGGGAAAATATGGGCCATCTCTGGTACTGGAACACAGGAACATGCAGAAGGGATTAGCAAGTCTCCTTGAGTAAGGGTGGTGGCAGCAGCAGCAGAGCTTTTGTCACAAAGGCAGAGTGGAATGAAAGGCTCCAAGAGCTCTAACCCACTGAGCAGTTAAAACACAGTAGCAGCACCAGAGTGTGTATGGGGGGGGGGAGGTCCTGCCACAAGGGGGCAGTATTGTGCAATTTTGAACCTAAACAGAGCTGTTTCCATCTGCCACTGAAAAGACATCACCTTGGATGGAAGTGAAGATGGAGGAAGTGTCTTTTTCAGTAGCAGTTATGGGCATCTCTGTTGCCCACATCATAACAATAACAAGTCACTTTGCCAGTTAAGTGGAGACCCAACCTGAGCTTTGTTTCTACATTATTATTCAGTCATATTATTTAAAATCTTCTCAAAGCACCACTTCTCTTTGGCCAGTTTTTACATTAGAGACTGCATCTCGACTTTGAATGGATTTAAATAATGTTGTTGTGGTGCCCACACTAAATTTCAGTGCTGGGTGATGTAATTTAAAAACTGTAGTGAAGGCGCATTCAATGTGGAATAAGCAAGAAAGTTCAAACAGACAGCCTAAGCAGGTAAGAAGGGGGTGAAACCTCCCTTATTAGCATAACAGGAGGGGGAAGAGAGCACTCAACCAATCAGGCATCGAGTTATGTCTGGTGAGGGGTATAAAACCCGCCTGCCAGAATAGAGGATTGTCCATGCTTTGGGGTTCTGCGGGGAAGGCGGGTTAAACTGTCCAGTTCACTCAGGGGAAAGATCCCAGCATAGGTCCAGACCTTCTAGGCCAGGGATATAGCCAGAAGGGGTAGAAGGAAAATGATTGTGAAGTTAAGGAATTAATTTGTGTGTCTGTGAACTGAAATACTTGTATTCTTCTTCAAAACACAGTTGTAAAGAATAAAGCTTTTTGTTTTGTTTCTTTGAAGAGACTTTGCCAGCTTCTCTATATTCTAATCCAGAAGGGTGTTACAGTTACAAAGTCCCCTCCCTTTATAAACCAAGGAAGCTGAGGCTAAGCGAAATAAACAGCCAGTAGGCTGGAGACAAGAGTTTTGAGTGTCAGGCAGGTGGAGTGAACAAAATAAGCATTGCTGGTGTCCACTTGCAGGTGCGAGGCTTGAGCAAAACACAACACGCTACTAGAAATATACAACATGCTACCAAGGTTTTAAAATTATAAGAGCCCCATACAGGAATAGAAGACAGTTTAAGTTAAAGAGTGTAAGACAGCTCGTGCTGGGGGATGGGTGGCGCCGCAGTTGTGAAGGAATACGTTTAGATCAGGAGGCAGGTTTTACAGACACCTTTGGGAACTGTAAACAGCAAGGCCAGTACAGATGGAGGCATCACTTAAAAGCATTTTAAATTGAACTCTCTGTACACATGTCAGCTCATGAGAAATAACATTCACTTCATTTCCTATCTCCTGCCAGATTCATAATTTATCTAGCTCAAAGAGCAATGATCAATTACTTAATACATAATCATCTTCCATGCCTCCTATTAGAGCTGCCCTACCACATTCTAATAGTATGGATGTTTTTATTAATGAAGATGATAGAACACATGTTGTAGCCATTTGTCCATGTATTATGTGCACTTCCTGCTATGTTGTTGTTGGAGCTTTAAATTATTAAAGTAGTTCTTGGGCTAACTTGCCTGCTTGTAAAGTCATGCCCAGGCATGTCCTGGCCCTTCTAATCAGGCACACCTGTTTCAATTAGCCAGGTTGGTCGTGCATAGCACCTGGCAAAAGGTCACTTTGGATCGGCCAGTTCTTTCCCCCTTTCGTGACGTTTCTTTCTGACCTGTATAATTGTCCTAGTGTTTGAGTAAGTTTCTGCCTTTGATGCCAAATACGTTGTCTTGTACCTTACCTTGCTATTCCTGTATATACTTCTCCCTGCCTGTCCTGTACTAATTTGCTACTGAAAGAATAAACCTCCTATCTCTTGGATGACAACTCCAGCCTGATTCCAGTCTGTGACTTCACCAAATGCCAAGCCTGCATGTCTACACGAATGTGTAGGCAAACCGGATTTGACAGTTGTAACATGTTATCAGGTGCTAAGAAAGGTCATTCCAGTATAAGCCATTAGGGGAACCTGTCAGTAAAGGTAAGGCAAACATTTAACTATTCTTTAGGTCTTTTCACTCCCCTGCCATACTTTTGTACCACAGATTTTTTGTTACTCCCAGAGCTGACTCTAAATCATATAGTAACAGCAGTATTTGGTGAGTGACTATAGAAGTTCTGTCTGCTAAAATAAAAAGAATTGTTATAATTTCAATGCAAAGCTCAGCAGCAGGGTTGTGCTCAAATATTCATAACATTCAAAATTCATATGAATTCATCTGAATTGGGACATTCAAATTCAAATCAAATGTTGGCGCGCTCAAAGATTGACGTTCAAATTTGAATCAAATTATTTGGAACATTTGTATGAAGGTTTGGAAAGGTGGGAAAGTGGCTGCAACAGTCACATCAGTAATGGATCCAGAGTGGATTCAAAGTGGATTGAGAGCAAATTGAAAGTAGATTCAGGGCAGATTTGAAACGTTCAGAGCGGAAATGTAGGGGATTTCTATGTGATTTGTATCAAACATATCAAAAATTTGTATCAAATTTGTATTGGACATTCATATTGGATTCAGATCCTAACACATTGGAAGGGGATCTATTTGAACGAATACAAATTTCCTTGCATTCAATTCAATATGAAGCAAGCCCCTGCAAAAAAATTGTGCATGTCCTTACCCAGCAGCACATAAATATTTTCTAGCTCTACAGGATGGCCACAACAGGCTCCTGCATAATATCCTGAAGAGTTGTGGACAGTCTAGAATATACTATACTAAGCATAATTAATATGCCACCTTTTAAGGGTCTTCCCTACTCACCTTTTGAAAGATCCTGGAAGGCTACAACATGTGTTCTATCATCTTCATGGAGAGTTATAGTTTTAAACCTGTCATGTGTCAGTATGTGAGTGCTTAAAAATATTAATATGGACTGCTTCTGACATAAAATTTAGAATGGAGCGGTGTAAGAAGAAAGACAAGTGGAAGAAATACATTCTGCTCTCAAACAACGGTCATGAACTTTTTTTTCCTGATTCAGTTTAATTCAAACCAAACTGCACAAGCGTCAAACATGTTCAAATTGAACTCTGAATGGGTCAAAGCAAAGTTTGAACGTTCGATGAACTGTTCATTGATGGGAACAATGGAGGCCAGCAGGGACAAAATTCTACAGAGGTTTGAGCTAGAGACCCCAAAATCCATGTAGGGGAGTTTCCTTGCTATAGATGGGGTTGCACTCCTCCAAGAAGAATAGGTAGTACTTTGAAGGTGCTCCAAGATTCTTCTCTATAACTGGAGGCCCATAGCTAGAAGATCCTATTACCAATTTTGACTGATGTACCAATTATGTCCCTGCTGCACATACACTGGTAACTTTACATTTATATTCAGAATTGTATACTTGGCGTAAAAGGCTCTTAATACTTTGGTCCTAGAGTCCTCAGTAAATCACCTCTCCCACTAAAATCTATAAGATCCCTAATACTATTTGGATAGCTCTTGCTGTAGGTGTTTCATGTTCAAGGGTGCTGTCTTCTGGTTACCTGCAACTACACCTTCTCTGTGGTTGCACCTACCTTTTGAAATGTTCCTCCCTCTGACATGCATGGAGCACATATATTACCAACTTTCAGGTACTTATTGAAGGTAATTATTATTCCCCCAGGTCTTCACAGTTTGAGTATTTCCTCCCCAACCCTTATTTTTTAAATTTTGCTTTATGTGTAGTAACGAATTGAGGCTCACACGCAGGATGGTTGCCAAGTGAAAAGGGTGTTCTTTACTGAAGATTTACAGGCTTTTTATGCCCAGTTACAGAATACATTTCTCAATGGAAATTTCCCCCCGGGGTGCCCATATTTGGCATAACCGGATAAGATGTTACTATCCTTGAGTACTGTACATTATTTATACATACACAGTGGATGTTATACAAATGATATGTGGCAGTTATGACTTTTCTGAGACCTTGTTTCAGAGAGATATTAGGAAAGTTACAGTGACCCAGGAATGTACCCTTTGTCCTAGTTGCTTTCTTAGTAAGAGTTGCTTTAGCTGAGATGGGCAAATTGCACCCCCACATATCCCCTCTTTCTTTTTGTTTATAAAAAAGGGGGGTCAATTTGAGGAAGCTTATCTAGGCCAGGGAGGAGGGAGAACTGAGATGCTATTCAGTCTAGAGCAAAAGTCTCCATGAATCAATTTTACAAGCAGCCAAACAAATGTGTCTCTACTCCTTAACTGTGATGCATGCTTAAATTTTAGGAAAGCCAGGGGTCAAAGAGCATGCACAAAAACTTCTCCACTCGGGGTATTCCTCGCCAAGGGTCAGAAGAAAATCTGCATGCTCAAATTCCCCTGTTTTCCCTTAATAAAATGGGAGCCTAAAACTATGTGAACCCCAATTTGTCACTAACCCCATCTAATAATTTTTTGAGGTCTAATTATGGTGTATGGTTTTCTTTTTGTCTTAATTCCAATACCCCTACATATGTTCATGGAAGACACCAAGCCCCAGCTTTATAACACCCAGTGTCTGTCCCTTCTACTGGCCAAAAATACTTTGCTTCCTTGGTAGACCAAATTTGTGAATGACATGAGTGAAGATATGTTACAACAACAAATCTATGATTGTAACTTTGGAATCTTTTGTGTTCCCTTTTTGGGAAACCTTTGAAATGGCCAAATTATGAGGCAGAATCAAATTAAGAGTGTGTGACTTTGTGAGACATATGTATAAGTTCTTAGGCTTCTTTGGGCAAGCATAGACACTTATGGATATTGTCTTAGCTTACTTATGCAAGATTTCAAAGTTCAGAAGCCATTGAGAATCTTTCTTAATACCTAAATTGAACAGCAATCAATTTTATGCTTGGAAAATGGCATTATGTTCAACAATCCAGGCCTTAGTTTCTCAATGAGGTGTGATATGCTGTTGTGTATAAAGAACTGGTGTTCTAACATGTTCTTTAGGCCTAAATAAATGTGTGATGCAACAATTGACATGTTAAGATGGAACATGGAATAGATGTGTGTGCTTCAATGGCATGAATTTGCTAAAGCCCATTTTTTTAAGGACTTATGGTGTTAGCAATGACTTATTGATATGGGATCAATATGTGAAACATACAAACAATTTGAATGAACAGTATAACACCCAAAACCCAATTACAATATGAACCAAATTAACAATACCACAATTATGCAGAAAAGGAATAAGACAACCATTGTAAAACAGCAATTAGCATTGGTAAAGATGGCACAAGCAATGCTTGCTAAGAATTAAATTTCAAAAGTCTTTTCAGTAACCAAATGATGGATTTTTTAGTCACAGGCTCAAGCTTAAAAGTTCATGTGACCGCAGATGATGAAAGTTCATCACAGATGCTGGTTCACAGGTACAGTTCTTAGATTTTGGCCTTCACGATGACTGTAGCCAGGTGCTGGAATCTTGTCACAGATCTTCTTTTCAGGAAGAAGCAGGTTAAAGTCTCAGCTCAGGTGCAAAAGTCCTTTGATCTCCAAAAGGATGAGACGACACTGCTGCTTCCATGTTGACTGTGGCCTCGTGCAGATTCTTGACACAGGCACAGGTGAATGCTTGTGTGACTGGAAACCCCAGGTACAGTTCTAAGGTCTTTGATCTTTTCTTCCACAATGGCTGTCGCACCTTGTCCAGGTACTTCAGGTACATCTGTGGTTTTGCTCAGGAAAAAAGGAGAACTGACAAAATACGACTAAAACAGATTAGTTATCAACCTTTGGAAAATTTCAGAACAGGACCAATTTGGAGATTTCATTAATGGCTTTTGATTACAAGGCAAGCTGATTTAATTTGAACTTACATAAGAAAGCCTAAGCAGCCTCATTTAAGAATGCTGCTTAAGGAAATATTTTTTGTTTTCTGATGAGGTGCATGTCAGATTGGTAACTGTCATTTAATATAACTTTCTCACTACTTAAGTGTAATAAGAATGTTCAATTGATAAATTTGCAATGGCTTTGCTCAAAAAGCACCTGGGTCAGATTTTTAAAGAACCATGCTGTTGGTAATGGAATATGAGCATAATTAATATACTTTAAATCCATGGGAGCAATTTAACTTCATAAGTTCTTCCCAAGGCTTTAGGAAGCAACTTTTTCACAAAAATGCAGGGTTACTGAAAATGGAAAAGAATCTTAAACTTTAGCCAAGTGCCTGAAATTAAATTTGTTGTTAACCAAAAAAATATGCTATTACAACTTAAACATTTCTCTTCAGAAAGAAAAAAAACCCTCCATTTGTTAGCATCTTGCAATAATGCATGGTGTTTCAAGAGGGAAAAGCTAAATTTCTGAATATAAACCTGAAATTAAATATCAAAGTTAGAATTACAACCATTAGCTTAAAACCTAAAATATAAGACCCATAGTTATGGGAAACCATAAAATCATGGCATAAGAAATGAGCTATTTGCAAAACAAAATCAATATGGAGGTATAATTCCAAATCTTTTCAGACATTTTCTGGACTCCATTTTCTCTGGAATTTGTAGGGACCTAATTTAAAGTCTTCCCATAATAAAAAAAGAAAAGGCAAAACTTCTACAAACCAAAAATTATGAAAGATAAGGTAACAAGTCTATATGCTGAAATAAGAATCTTGCATTCTTAAAGTCACAGTAAGAAATCTGCAATTGAGATTTAAACCCAGTTGTTTTTGCTGTTTGCTGAGCTGAAGAAAAATCCCAACAAGTTCATGACTGCAAATAAATGGATGAACTTGCTATGATGTTGCTTAAAAAAGAAAATGTTAGAAATGAATTTTCCTGTAGAAAGAAGCAATATTTATAAATTCCAATCAATACTTAAAAAACCACAGTCACTTTGAAATGACTCTACCAACCTATAAAACAAAGCATTAATAACTTTCCAAATCAGGCTAGGCATTATTGCCTTTTATTTCCAGGAGGTGACAGTAGGAGGCAAGACTTTTTAATGACTCAGATTAAAACTTTTTAAACTTAAACAATTTAAAAAAACATCAAAATTGCTGAAAGAAAAATAAAATTATGTTGACAAAGAAAATACAGTTAGTTCATCAGCCGGCAAGATCCTTGGTACCTAAGATTTCACAGGCAACAAACATTGCATTTTCTCTGAACCTATAGGATTTTAATTTTTGCTCTTACAAGAAGTGGGACCAAAATTATGACATAAGCAATTGGCTATAAAATTTTAATCCATCGTGGGCACATGATTCAGCCCATTTCCAGACTGTCTCTGACCCGCATGACAGCTGAATTTAGGCATCCACTGCACCCAGTCTTTAATATATTTGCTAAAATCTATAAAGACAGTTTTCAATCTGTTCCAAGATCAGACGTGGCCAGGGCCAATCTTAAAATCAAATTGAAATTAATTTCCCAGCGTAGCTCTGGCGAGGAACTACCCTGAAAAAGGCTAAGGTGTGGAAGGGAAAAGCATTAATTTCCTTGCTTTCTTCAAGCAAGACCTGCAAAACAAAACTAAATTAAAGCAAATGCTGTTAAAAATTCATCTGCCCCTCAAGGGAAAGGGGTTTACATAAAGCACAACAGTCCTGCTTAGAGAGTGTAAATGGAGGGCGAGGAGAAAAGAAATTCTAACCATGCTTAAAGACTCTGAACTGTGCAGTTGCAGAAGAGAGAAAGACAACTTAGTAAACTTCCACAGAAATGAGGAGGGAAGGAAAAATGAACTCACAAACATTTTGCTTTAATACTCTGAGACATATAGTCTTTTAGCCCTTAACTTTCCAGAACATAAATGGTTAAAACCTTTCGAATTATACTCAGTCAGGCAATTGTGTGCCTGCTAGCTCTGAGGCATATGAAGAGTTCTCAAAGATACAAACACAGTTTTGCATTTTCAGGATGACTGGGGTTAACACAGAACAATTCCAAGAATGATTCAGCTTTCAGCAAGAATCACATTAATGAAAATTTGCGGCTGAAGAGTCAGGAAAGCAGACTTCCCAGTGCTGCAAGAGTTAACTTTGCAGGCTTCAGAAGCCAAGAGACAATGAGAATCATAGAGTTTTCAGAACCGGGACCCCTAGAGAGCACATTTTCACGCCAAGCCGAAGGAGGAACTAACTTTTAGATTTCAGAACAGAGTTAAACTCAGAACACACACACAGAGAGAGGAGTAGACAAAAACCTTAACTTTCAATGCTAAAAGGAGAAAGTTAAATCATTGCTCAGCTGCTAACTTTGCAATGAAACCTAAAGACAGTTAGAGCACTCAGAACAGAGTGAGGAAAAGACAGGAAGCCTCTGTAAGTAACAGCATGACATAAATGAAAAAAAACAAACTCAGAAAAGATTAAGTGCCAAATTCAAACAGATTAAATTGCTGATAAACGGTAAGAGGCAATTTGAAATTTCTCATTCAAGGGGGTTGGAACGGTTCAGTTCCCAGAGATACCACCAGTTTGAAAGGCAGCTCTTTCTCGGCTCCAGGATGGTCACAGATTTCGCACTCTCCCGCTGTTTGAAAGAAGGCAGTAGCCCAAACAGCTTGAGGCTTTGTGATTGGACAGAATTCTCCTTCCATTGAGTTTGCAGGCTTTACCAAATTTTGCTTGCCACTAGTGAAGAGACAGATCTGATTTACGTGCTGTCTCCTGGATTGAAGAAAAACCCTTCCAAGGGAAAGCGTGTTTTGTTGTTCTTCCCTGGAATGCAACACTATCCGCTGCTCCGCCAGCTCTGAGCTAACGACGGTGGGAGTGAAATTCCTTTGAAAGGAAGGTTCTGGCTGAATTTGAGCTGATTCAACAATTGTAAATTCTTCTGAATGCCTTGTTGGCAGGCATCTGCTTGAAGCAGAGGTTTGGCTTAAAGGAAGATCAGAAAACTCTGCCTTAGTTTCAAGGGGGTGATCAGACCCCTTTCCAACCAAGTCAAAGCATGAAGCAGGAGGAGGAGGTATTGACTCAGTACATTTCTCTATGGTATAGCGAACTTGATGCCAGGTTTGCAATACAGGAATCTGAGATCTAGGTTCTGCATGCAAATCAATGCCAATTCTCTCCCAGTCTTGTAGACGCAGAGAGCCATTTTTTGGATACCATGGGCATTTTTCAAATATCTCTCTGACCAGCCTAGGGACTTGCCCTTTAGAAGGAAAGTAACCATTTCTTTTTAAAAGTACTATTTCCTCTGAGTGTCTCTTCTCTCTTGAGGCACTCGCTCCCATAGCTGTCTGATGCCTGTGTATACTTATGCATTCCTCAGGCCGAAATGTGGTGCGCACCTTTTGATCCTTGCCGGACGAACAGCTTGGGACGAATCTTCATGCCTTCTCCTTTAGGCCAGACATCTTCTGTAGGCTGCAGAGGCCCCACGCTTGGGCGCCACTTGTAGTAACGAATTGAGGCTCACACGCAGGATGGTTGCCAAGTGAAAAGGGTGTTCTTTACTGAAGATTTACAGGCTTTTTATGCCCAGTTACAGAATACATTTCTCAATGGAAATTTCCCCCCGGGGTGCCCATATTTGGCATAACCGGATAAGATGTTACTATCCTTGAGTACTGTACATTATTTATACATACACAGTGGATGTTATACAAATGATATGTGGCAGTTATGACTTTTCTGAGACCTTGTTTCAGAGAGATATTAGGAAAGTTACAGTGACCCAGGAATGTACCCTTTGTCCTAGTTGCTTTCTTAGCAAGAGTTGCTTTAGCTGAGATGGGCAAATTGCACCCCCACATTTATGTTTCTAAATTGCTTCAGGAATCCCAGATGGAAAGTGGTATACAAATGCATGCTGCATACAGAATGGTTCCAGGAGCCCTGGGAAATTGTTTTAGAATCTCATTCCTGTGGGTTTCACCCTCATAGCCCCATTAAGATATGCCTCATTGATGCATAACAGCTGTGCCAAAAAATGTCCCAGTGCAGATAGAGTTCCAGGATTTTTAACTGTAAAAAGTTATTAAAATGCCACTTTCCCCTTTAAAATGAAATGGCACTTTTTAGGTGCACAGGAAAGGTCCACCTCTTTCCCTAGTTCCCTTCCAGATTGGTTATTTGTGGTTTTATTCATGCTTTCACAAACTGAATTTAAGCTGTGTATTGTATTGGTTTTACTGTAACCTTCCTGAGATGTTAGGGTATAGGGTATATTAATGTGTTCGTTTTTAAATGTTGTGAGCTGCCCAGAGACCCTTGGGTATGGGGCGGGATATAAATATAAACATAAATAAATAAAAATAAAATAGGGGGAATAAGACTCTTTTCCCACACTGAGATATATATTTACCATGGAATGACACTATTGTGTCATTTTATGCTAGCCAGCACCTTTAAAGGGAAATAGCATGTAGATGACCTTACTTCCTGTTTGCTGTGTGGACACTTTCAAAGATGCAAAAGTGGCTTGATGTTACTTTGATGTAAGGCAATGCCAAGGAACAAACTTATGTCTTTTTCCTCTCCAGACACCTAATTTTGGGAAAGTCTAATACAGTTGGTTTTCAATCATATAAGGGCCTTTTCGCACATGCTGCCGAAAACGGATCTAACTGATCCGTTTTCTGGTGAAACATTTTTAAAGGGGAAACCATTCCAAACAGGAACGGTTTCTCGGAGACCCCGCGCGTATGCACACGTGTGGGGCAGCGGAGGCAGGGCCGGATTTGGAAACGGTTTGGGGTGGGTGCTGTGCGAGTGCACCAGCACCCATCCCAAACCGGCCCTGCCTAGCTGTCAGAGAGGCAGAGCGCATGCTCTGCCACTCTGACAGGTGGGCGATCTGGCAGCCTGCGCCATTGGCTCCTTCAGGAGCTCCCATGGTGCGGCCGGCTGCCGCCCTCCCTGGCTTTGCCCTGGCAAGAAAAATGGGCATGACCCCTTATCTTTGCCAGGGCAGCCAAAGTAGAAACCCCCCTCCCCCCTCCAAGGTTTCACAGCCAATCACGTCTTTCCCCTCAGAAGAGAAAGGGCCATGGCCCCTTCTCTTTCCAGGGGAAGCTGCAGCTGCCACCCCGCACCCCACCCATGGCCACTTTTGGGGTTCTTACCTGGTCGCTGGTGGGACGACTGTGAGAGCAGCACGGCTGGCGTCCATTGAGTCTAGGTGCGCCGCTGCCTACATTTCCCAGGAAGCCTTGTGAGGAATTCACTCTGACTTATAAGGCCCTAAATGACCTGGGCCCCAAATATCTAAAGGAACACCTTCTCCCATACCGACCTGCCTGTGCCTTAAGATCAAGTGGTAACGACGTCCTGGTTGTCCCACCACCTTCAGTAGTGAGATTGGTGGCACCCGGGAGACAGCCTTTTCAGTGATGGCACCCAAACTATGGAATAGTCTCCCCTTACATATATTTTAGGAAGGTGGTGAAGACCCACTTCTTTACCCTGGCCTTTGGCTGAGATATTTCCCACCCCAGCACAGATACCACCATTTTAAATATGCTGCGTATTGTTTTAGATTTGCTGAATATTTTTAAGTGCTTTTAATGTATATTCTGTTTTTAATCTGTTGTTTTAATGGTTGTTACCCGCCCAGAAACCTTCGGGTATGGGGCAGAATAGAAATGTAAATAATAAATAAATTCAGACATTTGAATTTGAATTAAATTTTGGCACATTCAAAGATTGACATTCAAATTCAAATAGAATGTTTTGATACATTCATATGAAGCCTCCTATGGGCTTCATATAGGACTGAACAGTCGTATCGAATACAAATCCTACTACATTCAAAGGGGATCTATTCAAATGAATACAAATTTTCTTGCATTTGATTCAATATGAATCGAATACAAAAACATTCATGCACATCCCCCTAACAACCGAGAACAGCCATATGTGAACTAGGGATGTACAGTTTGCATTCAAAAAATTAATTAACAATTTGTGTTTGCAGATGTTTGCATCATACTGAACATGCAGTTGTTTGAATATTCAGTAATTTGTTTGAACAGAACCAGTCATCTGCTTGCAAACATGAACAACCTGATAAAATAACACATGGTTGCACTAGTTTTTTTCCCTTTGCATAGGGCTTTTTCAATGGGAAAATGTATTTTTTTTGCATTTGAATAAGTTTTGAATCAAACATGAACATCCATTTGATTAATCGGTTCACCATTAAACTGAACCAACAGAGTTTCTGTTTGATGGTAATCCAAACATGCAAATTTAATCGTTTTCACATCCCTGATGTAAACCCCCAAAAGAGCAGGAATTAGAAACAGCTTCCAGGGAAAAACATGTTTGCAGAACTAATGCATGCAGTGAAGAGCACAAATGATGAATGGCAGATTAGAAAGCATAACAATGGACTTCAAAGACGGTAGTGCTTGCATATGTATGCATATAACTTTATTTTCACTTGTGCAAAGCATTCTATCCTTTTTATGACAATCCCATTTGCTTAAACAATCCTGCTGGTTGAGAAATGGTTTTATTTACCACTGGAAAGCATGCTGATCTAAATGTACCATGAGACAGACTCAGTATGGACAATATTAGCTTCTGATTATTAAATCTACTTGCATTCACTGAGGAAGATGGGAATAAGCAAACTGTCAGGAGCAAATGTTGATGTGATATGCTTCCTGCTGAGTCTGTTGGTAGGTCAGGCAATGTATTTCTCTCTGTTGCCTCAAAAATGGTTGCAAGATGCAATACGCATCTTTTCCTATCAATTGTCAGGCATACCCAGCCCCCCCCCTCCAAAAAAATGAATTTCTATAAAGCCTTCCAATTTATTTTTCTTTGCATGGCAGAAAGGATTGCTTTGTATTCAGTTCCTATTTTTAGACATCAAATGGCTCACAAGTTCATCTTAAATAATGTTGACAGAATGTTGGAGAGCTTGGGTCACCAATAAAAATTCTAATTATCCTGAATGTATCTTGCACAAATATTTTCTTTCTTTTTCTTTTTGGCTTTGCTTGACTAGTCAGAATGCCAGGCTATTTTGTTGGTTCATACTAATCATATTATATGTTCAATTCACAGACCATACATGTATATATACTAGCAGTATAGTCAGTAAGGCTGAAATGGATCATGCCTGATATATAAACTAGTGGCATAAAGAATAACACTGTAATACTAAAAAAGAGAGAGAGAGAGAATCATTTCTAAGAAACAGTTTTTCTTTTCCTTTTATTAAAAAAATTGAAGCCTCGTTATACCAATAAGATTATTGAACTCCACACACACACACAAATTTATTCCCTTCTGCACTGGCCCTTTGGCCATTCCAGGAAGGGATATGAAGGACTTTTCTTCCTCACAATATTGTGGGATAGCATAGAGCCTGTCAAATAGAGCAAAATATGGCACCCAAAATGGCACTGTATTATGGTCAACTGTAAACCTTGACATTGAGGTCCTCCACCATGCTACAAGATCCAAGAAGAACTCATTTCAGTTACACTCTAGGAATTTGGTGTGCTGCTGAAATGGAATTAACTTTCATTCCTGGCCTTTGAAGGTTCTACAGTAGCTTTGAGGACTGGGAGGGCGTGCTTAGAAGGAATGGTACACCCCAGGGACTGACTCCCAGCATCCAGTTGATACAATTTAAGCAATTACTTGCTTTATTCTAAAGTTTCCCTGCACAGTTTGGGATCAACTCATGAGAAAAGTACATTTTTAGTAAGAGGCTTTCACATTGCCTGCAGGTCTTCCTATCACATATGAAAAGGTACTGTTCTTCTTCTATCAGTGCAAGCAGAATGTTGCATATGAACTCACAAAAATGTATTTATTTATATTATTTTTAAAAGTCCTGAAATTGTTTGCAATAAATATAATAATAAGACTACAAGCCATTTAAATCAGTAAGAATTGTTGAAATAGCCATCCACCAGGGAACACCTGGATGAAGAAATCAGCCTTTAGCAGATGCCTAAAAATATAATAATAGGTATTCCACAATCAAGTTTGACATTGCTTCTGCATCCAAATGCAGAGCATAAATCCATATAAGAAAGCTGTTACCAAACTTAGGAAAACTTCAGGACTGCTGAACTACAGTGCATAAGAGGAACTAACTTAAAGGCGGAATTGAACCCAAAAAATATTTGAGAAATTAGCATAATCTGTGATTAACATGGGAAATATGGTAACACTCATGAAAAACAGTTGGGGGGAAATTCAGTTGAAGAAGGGCATGTGTAAGGACAAAATTTATGTATTTGATTTTCTATTGAACTGAGCACTTGTTTGTTTCGTTCAATGGTGAACAAACATTGTTTGCATTCAAATTCAAACTTGTTTGTAAAAAAAATATTATTTTCCATTTTAAAAAGCCCCTTTCAAGGGCAAAAAACCACAGCAGACGTGAATTGTTTGATCAAACTATTCATTTTTGTAAAAAGGAAACTGATTCGGTTCAAACTTATTTCCAGATTTTCAGACAATCACGTTTGGTTTGCCATAAGCATTTTCAAACATTGACTGTCCAACTGAAGTTTTGAATGTGGACTGAGCTTTGCACGTCTCTAAATGTCAAGTCTTGCATTGCGTTTTAAGAAGCAAGACTACTGAGAAATAGGGAGAGATACCAGTGAGTTTGAGTTGCCCCATGGTTTGTAGAAACAGATTAAAGCTTAGGCTTTGTCCCCAAAAGACTTATTTGCCTCTCTAGTTTCCCTCTACCATCTCTCTATTCAAGCGGACTTTAAACGTGCCATGCAATTATGGAATAAGCATCCGCATGAGGCTCAGCAAAACGCGCATTTAAAACACACCTTCCGTCCCCACGGAAGGATGTTTTGCTTGCCCGCATCTTTTTCTCCCTGCCCCCTCTCTTGTTGATAGGGTGCCGGCAGGAACAGAGAGGGACTGTGCTCTGTGTGGCCACAACCAGGAAGAAACTCCCGACAAGTTTAAAGGAAAAACAGCCATTGGTTCTCTGTTCGTCTCCCAGATCTCCGCCCCCTGAAATGGCTTCCCATGCCGGCAAAGGCAGTGGCTGCAGCCATCAGCCGCGTGATCATTCGCTCGTTCACTCTCAACACTTTCACAGATCACTGTCAAAATTCACCAGTAGAGCAGCAGTGACTGTAGCAATCCACCACTTCACACCTGATAACAATTGCAACAATGTTGCAATTCTGCGCTATTCTGGCTTTTTGAAAGTTCTGAGCTTTAGAAAAGGAAAGGAGGGGAAACTGCTGCAATTCTGGGAGATGTGTGAATGTTTTATGGCTGTGTGTTCAGGCAGCAATCCCCGCCCCTTTTGCCACGGAGCGTCCCCATGGTAAATGCTGCCAGGAAAACCTGCAACTTCCAAAAAGAGCGCTGGAACTCTTCTTTAAAGTTCACTTTTTTGTCTCAGATTTTCCTCCTTTTGAGGCACTGGAAGCTCATTGAAAAGCCAGGCATGGGGGCGCTCAGAGGCTTTAGAGGGCTTTAGATTGCTTGGGGACAGGGCCTTAGGGAATGAATTCAGAAAACAAACTTCCAAAGGGCAATCCAATGAGAGCTAGGACCTTTTTCACATTTTTTACTTTATTACCTAAAGTTGCCCATTGATGCTCTGTATGAAAACTGTGGAAAGAAGATTTAATTTGATACCCTGCTCTTCTCATCTTTTAAGGGGACTCAAAGAGGCTGGCATTCCCATTCTTCTCTCCACAACAGACACCCTGTGAGGTAGGTGGGGCTGTATGAACTCATAGACAGACTAAAACTAGCCAAAGGCAGTTGACTTCATGGAGGAGTCTGGGATTGAACCAGGAGACTACCAGCTAAGAATCCAACACTCTAACCACAAGACCTGATTGGTCTATAAGAACTGTCCTCAGAGTTCAGTGACTGCATATCACAGCCAGCCAAGACCATATTGACATATGGGGGGGGGGGGTCACACTTCACAGGTACTTAGCTTACTTCTGGGGGAGGAATCTGCTCCAGTGAGCATTTTGTTTACAAAACAGGAAAGAAACACTCTACAAAAGGCAGCATATGCCTGTTTCACTCCTGTGACTGTTGTGCAAACCAATCTACCTGCTCTGACCCATGATACAATGTATATGTTGAAGTAAAGAGTTACTTGCGTTTTCATATAGAGTGTGGGTGCATGTAATGCCCTGTTCCCAGAAATTTACACAGCACTGGAAGAAGAAATATGGAAAAGAAAGTTGGCAAATCATGGTAGAAAGAAATGGAGTATCGGGTTGGGGGGATGGAGATGTCTGGTAGCTGTCTTGTTCTCCCATCCTAATTTTTAAGGCTCCCCTAAGCTTGTGCAAATGTTTTTATTGGAATATTGGTGGTAGTCAAATAGTGATATAATCTAGAATACTGGATGAGTTTGAATCCCCAGTCAGCCCCCAAAAAACACACTGGGTTACACAGGGCTAGTCACTGCCCCAATCTAGACTTTGCAGGGTTGTTGTTGGGACAAAATGGAGACAGGGTGTGTGTCAACTTGTTGGTAAGGATATGCTTTTCATATATAAACATTGACAAATGGTTCCCAGTGGGTTTTTTGTATGCATTTTTTTCCCAGTGGAGTTCATTTTTAAAACTTCTTTTATAGAGCTTAGAAGCAATTGGTAAGGAGTGCCTACAAAAACTGCATGCTAAAAAAGCTTTTAGAAAGATATTTGACATCAGGAAAATTCACAATGCTTCCTTAGCATAATCATAAGATAGAGAATTGTGCTTCTTAAGTTTAACCTTCAGACACACAAGACTTAAATTTGATCACAGTTCCTCTTCTCAGTCAGGACTGAAGCACAAATATTCCACATTAAGCTTATTTGCATGGCTTATGCTCTGAGAACAGCACTGCCTAAACACTTGACTTAGAAGTAGCATTTCATTGTTAATTAAACTGATTCAACACAACTGTTAGGTATAAACACTTTATAAGTTCTTAGCAGCAAGCATGTCAAAATAGTGTCGCAAACTATAAACTAAGCCGTGCACTCTAACAAAGGTATTATTTAATAAGATAGTCAAATAGCATTTGAAACCACATAGGAATCTAGCATAATAGAGCCCTTCATGGTCTAATTAGTCCATTTTGGTTTCTCAAAACTGTATGGTAATTTCTTTGTTGCCTGAGCAACAGGTTTTTATCATGTCCTGCACCAACAAGAAGGAGTAAAGCTTTTGTCTTTTCTGCAGATTTTATTTAATTGAATATTGAATATTTTATATTGTCAAATATCAGTACAATGGGTCAAATAAATAATCAGCCTTGAACAGTGCAGTCCTCAAATTACCATACCAGTCAGGTAAAGAACAGGCACAGTGGCAGCCATCCACACTCCAAGTGCTGGTAAAGCCCCATAGCAGGCCAGCATCACTTCACTTGCCATTGCAACATCTGCGGCAATTTCTGGTGTGTATCCAGGCATTGCTATGGTGATCTGGATGTGGTGTGTGACTTCACCGCTCACTCACAGTGCTACACCAGAAGAGGTGACATGTACTACTGTCCAGGAGGCAACTAGCTTTAAGCAGTCCTAAGCCAGTTAACCCCAGAGAGGTTTTGGAGCACTTTGGGGTGGCAGCAGGGTAGCAGCACTTGAATAGTTAGTACACTGCTAGTGGACTGTGATTCACTAGCATGTTACTGCTCCATTTTTAGGCCATTTATGTACTTACCTTCAGTGGTCCCATTCTGATGTGGTCCAACAGATCCATCCAAGGAGCAGAGAGATCCATCCTTGGACCAAAACAAGGCCATCTGCATGGAATGCAATGTTCCAGACCAGCCTTCTAGCCTTCTCCAAAGCTCACAACAGTTTCAGAATAAATGCATAGGGCCTCTGAAAGCTTTGAAGGCAAGGAATGAAAGTTCCTGGTCATGGACCTTCAGGAGAACCATTTGATGCACTATGGAGATAGGTCCACGATGGTATACTAGACTGTGGAGGTATGCTGCATCCATGTGTCTCCTAGTACCACCACCTAGTACAGATCAGGCTGCCATTTAAGGCCTCCTAGTTTGGTCTGGTTCAGTCCATGCTTCATCCTCTGTAAATGAAGCAAACCAAGAGTGGATAGGACCTTCCATAGATCACCCCAGTGGAACACTCACTGTGCACTCACTGCACAAACACCAGCCACCATCCCTAAACTTAACTCAGTGGGATACCATCCCACTGAAGCTAATTGTGAACAGGCCCCTAGGGAATGAATTCAGACAAAAAACTTCCAGAGAGCAATTCAATGAGAATTAAGGTATTGTTTACAATTTTTACTTCATTACCCAAAGTTGTACATTGATGCTCCATATGAAAACTGTGGAAAGATCCAAAACAGTGCTCCAGAGTCCAGTGATGGCACATCACTGCAGGCCAAGAGTGCAACAACATGTCAGAGGTGCACTTCACAGATGTTCAGCTTGCTCCAGGGGGAGGAATCTGTTCCAAGAAGCACTTCTTTTGCAAAGCATGGGGCGATATGCAACTAAACACATGCTAGTTTTGCTCCTGTGGATGCTGTGAAGACACTGGACCAACTTACCTGCTCTGGTGCATTTTCCGTTCTACTGGTAGACCTCTTTTTCAAGATCTAGCAGTATACAAGGCACCCAACACTAACCCCAAAGCTGGGGCATTTTTGCTGTTCTCTTCCTATCGCATGGACAGGTAAAGAAGAGATGGCTTTTCCACCCTGCTTTTCCTACCCATTTAAGGGGACTCAAAGCAGCTGACAAAGCTTTTCTATTCTTCTCCCCACAAGAGAACACCCTCTGAGGTGGGTGGAGCTGTGAGAGCTCAGAAGAGAGCTGTGACTAGCCCAAGGTCACCCAGCTGGCTTCATGGGGGAGGGTGGAATCAAACCCGGTATTCCCAGATAAGAGCCTGGCTCCCTAACCACTAGACCAAACTGCAATCAACTAACGCTGACTAGCATTTGCACTTCTCATGATCGAACACTTACCTCTGTTCGATCACTGACCAGTCCTCTTCTTGTGCTGCCATCTTGAGTGCAGTGCCCTCCGCAACTGTGTGTGTGTCGGCACCATCACTATGATGACACTGACGCTCTGTGCAGTTGCAGTTGCATCAGGAGGCCAGTGGAGCTGCCAGTGCGCTTGTGTGGCAGCTCCAATGAGCTCTCCAGCCAGCAGAGCTGGATGCTTCCAGGTAAATTAGGGTAAAGGTTGTTAAGGTTGTGGAACGTGATTCTGTGCTCCACACCTAGTCAGCAATTAGGTAACTTCTGTGAAGGCAGGGGCCATTTCTAGCATGTAAATGCCTCCTGCAAGAGTAGAGCTGAAATGCAAATTGGTCCCTGGCCTGTGGCTAGGAGTGCTTCATCCCAGCTTGCAATGGATTGCTTACTCCAGACTACTTGGATTGTACCAATGAAATTAAGTGCAGAAAAGACCTTAGGATGGAAGAGAGATAGCTAACCTAGGAATAAGGCATCTATAAATCATCTCACTTCTTGGAAGGGACATAACAAAAACTAAGATAAAGCGCTAACTCCTGCTCAAGTGAAGTGTTGGTAATGATTTTTGTACAGGTGTTATGGACCTCTCCAACTTCTTGCTCTGTTATTCCTACATCCTTGCATCTTTGTCTAATGTAAACTCTTCGTTAAAGTAGATTCTAATGACTAATCAGAATCTAATCTTCCCACACTCTCTTCCTCACTCACTGTATTTTAAAAGTTATTTTAAATGTTTATCTGTGTTCTTTAAAATGAGCAGTGATCCCAATGTAGCCTCTACCTGTTAAAACCTGAGCAAAATCTCTTATTCTGTGAGAAGGCTAACATGCTCAAGTGAAATATATGGAAATACTTTACCAAATCAACAGACTTTTAGAAAAGGGATTTAATGCAACTGAAGCAACAACAGAGCCAATCTCTAAGGCAAATTCAGTACCAGCAGTACTTTGCATCAGTTGATCAGGCACTTTAAATTAAGCTAGTATTTATTGACTTCTTCTAAAACCTAGATTTATGAATTTGCCCCCAATCTTTTAGAAGCTGGCAAAAACAGGGAAAATATATGAGATTATTTGAGAAGAAAAAATGTACTTTCCCCTGCTAGCTTTTCCTCTTTTAGATGGCTGTGAACATTATGCTGCAGGAAGAATTCAGCTTGCTTACAAGAAATCATCATCCATTGGTTAAA
This sequence comes from Aspidoscelis tigris stejnegeri, assembly GCA_023333525.1. NCBI lineage: Eukaryota > Metazoa > Chordata > Lepidosauria > Squamata > Teiidae > Aspidoscelis > Aspidoscelis tigris. The sequence continues at coordinate 34,193,899 of JALMGA010000003.1, read as the reverse complement.
AGATTATTTAAAAATACATAGCATTGCAACTTGTATTCAGGTTAAGTTGTCCTGCAGCTTTGCTTTGTCCTGCAGTCTTTCATTGTTTGGCTAATAGACAAGTCCAGGCTGGTCAAGATCAAGGCCAATAGGGGCATTTGCATTATGCATGCTGAAACACCCCTGTTCTGTTAACAGCAGTGTGTCTAATGCAAATGGCCTACCCAGATTGTCATTGCAGTGTCCTATCCAGATTGCCATTGCAAAGTTTGGACTTTTCAGAGCCCATGCCCCCTCACCTCACTGCACTCAGAAGAGGTGGTAAAAGAGCCTGTGTACTGTCACTCTGGAGAGGGCTTGGTCAACTCCAGGAATCTTGCAGTGACATTCCAGTGCAGAAAGGGTGGTCCAGTGAGTGCCTTGGGTTGCTCCAGTAGATGAATGGGTACTTAATGGGTACTTCTAGTGACAGTGGAAAAACACCCTTCATTAGCCTGCTTCTTGCTTGCATAGGCACCTTTTCCCACTAAGATAATGGGGGTGGCCCAGAGATGCTCTGGATGAGAGCATCCACACACCACGGACCCACTTCCTTCTTGGAGCAGTTTCAAACATGAGCAAGAATCTCCATGTTCAGTAGCTGTTGAGCAGTAAAATTATTCCACAGCTAGATTAGGAGTGGCTATGGCATTCCTATTAGTGACTCACATGAAGCATTCACATGTCAGTGCTACATTGGCCAAGGCAAAACAGGGCATTACACCACATCATAGCTGTGCACTCATGTTGTACATCTCTCGATCACTATAGAAACAGCCAACTATGCATGACTGTTGCAATGGGGAGGTGGATCCTGCCAGATGGTGTTCACCCTTACCTTGCTACAGGGTAAGTTCAAGGTAGGTGTGGGATGGGGCCAGCATTTGCAAACACTGGATCTTAATTGCACTGGGACACTGTCCCAAGAAGTTAAGTGCAAAACATGCATTTGAAGAAGTAGAAGAAGAGCTGGCTTTTATACCCCACTTTTCTCACCCATTCAAGGGAACTCAAAGCAGCTGGCAAAGTTTTCTATTCTTCTTCCCACAACGGAGACCCTGTGAAGTAGGTGGGGTGTGAGAGCGCAGAAGAGAGCTGTGACAAACCCAAGATCACCCAGCTGGCTTTGTGGAGGGGCAAAGATATGAGTCGGGTGCTCTAACCACAAGACCAAACTGGCTTATCTGAAGCAGGCCCACATGTTGATGTAAAACTGGTATCACAGCATCATGCCAATGTTTCTACCATCAGCACATGTGTTCAGAAAGAAACACAAATGAGCATATACAGTTGCCCGAAAGCAAACCAGAGGCCTATTCGCACTTAAGCCTCTAGCATGCAATTAGGACAGCTCTGGTACAGGCCATTTGCATTTTCAAGAGGCCATTTCCACCCAGAAGCCTCCCGGCCTGTATCAGAGCTGTCCTAATTGCAGCCAAAATCGTGCTCCACACCTTCCCCAACCTTAACCCCAGGCTTACCTGAACCAGGAATCAGGAGTCCCGCCCCCTAGCTGTCCCTATCGGCTGCTGCGGGCCACATCACATGCTCTGTGACAAGCTGGCTAGCAGTCCAGTCCCAAGGATGGGATCGAACCAAAACCAATGTCCTGTTGGGGTGCCACATAGACTGCTCTAACCATGGTGCACTTGTAAATGTTCCATGCTGATAGCCTGGTGAGGTATACTAGGACTGAGACATCTGGAGTGATTTTTGCACTTCCCTTCCTATCCAGTGGATGGGAAAGGAGTGTGATTAACCAACATTGACTAGCACTCACACTTGGACCACTAATCAACTTTAGCCATTCCTCCCCCACTCCCAATTTGATTTCAGGGGTGGTTCTCTTCAGGGTGCTGCCATTTTCACTAATTGTTGACTACCAGCCATAATGCAAAAAGGCCCCGGTGTCATTTTCCCACTTTTAGGCACCTAGTTAAAACAATCCCAGCCAACTGAGAACTTTCATTTCCAGTGTCTCTAGCTGGACAAGATGAGCCATCACTCTCTGCATCACATCCTGGGGCAGATCATCTGATCTGGTCCAGGATTAGCATGGCATGGGATAACACACACACTGTGGAATAAGCATTTGTGTCTTCACTTGTTTCAAATAAATGCATGATCCTGGAAAACTGTGATTTGACCTCTATGGCACCACTGACATACGTTTGGTATACGGGGCCACCTGCATACACAGCACCACTGATGTACTTGCAAACAGAGTCACCCCTATGCAGTCCCACTTCCTTATTGATAGCCTTGGCCTTTTCAGTGCCATTGACCTAAAGAAGCAATGGAGACTCTGGGCCTTTTCACACTTACCAGCTAGAGTGCTCTGATCTTCTTGCCAGTTAGGCCTGTCTGTGAAGACACACCCGACTAAAGATGGTGGCAGGTTCAGGTGTGCAATGCCGGTGCCCTGGTGAGATCAAACACTTTCACCCAAAGAAAGCTCTAAGGCTGAATATAAAGTTCAAAAGGGGGGAAATTTTATTTTACAGAACAAAAGTAAAAGGTTTCTCCTCCCCAGCTCTATCTAGCCTTGAATGGAAAAATACTTTACAGTTTGAGTTCCAGCAATCTTCAGGGTGTCATCTCTCTGGGTTTGATCTCCTCACTCAATGGAGCTGGTGCAGGGTCTTTCAGCTCCTGATTCCTTTTTGCTTACTTGTTGTTGGCTGAGTTGTTTCTAGTAACTAAATTGGCTAATGTGTAAGAAATGCCCTTCCCGGCTGTCTGGGCCTATTTGTCACCAAAAAGGACAGCTCTCTGCAAGCTCACAGCACAGACTGACTAAAAACTAGGAAGCCTTTATCTAAAACAGAGCTTGCTGGGAAGGGGCAAACCAAACCTGGAGAAATGCAGGGGATTCCTTCAGCTCCTCCCACAACTAATACAATGTAGTATTTCCTATACCGGTGATGGCCAACCTATGACACACGTGTCACAGGTGACACGCCAAGCCCCTTTGGGTGACACACATGGTCACCCTGGCACCTGGGCGTGTAGTGCTTGCTTGTTCTTGAAGTGTACCAAATATCAACTTTCAATTGAAGATTTAGCAAATGTAAAGAATTATTTGTTTTTGCTTTTAATAAATTCACATATCAAAAATATAACTTTTTTACTAGAGCTACAAATATCACAAAATTATGGATATTTCTAGATGTGACACAACACCCGAGTTAAGCTAGGTTTTCTTGTGAATTTTGGCTCACTGAGCTCAAAAGGTTCACCATCACTGTCCTATACTAAACATACTAAGGCAGATGCAGGAATTGGTAGAAACAGTCCTGGCTGGACATCACACTGTCCATTCATGAGTGTGACTGCAGCTCACCCAAAGGTACTTAAGCCCTTCCCAAAGTGATCCAGCTGTGGGCAAATACAAAGTAGTCCACAGGCTGACCAGCACTCTACATCTGTTTGGGGTGCTGCACCATGATTGGGCACAGGATGCATGACTGTGCCGTCATTTACTGTCATCCAGTTGCCAATAGCAAAATCTGATCTTGCACTGGATGCTGTTTCAGACATTGCTTTGATGATCCAGGTTGGCCATTTGCACTGTGAACACTGCTGGTGAGGTATGGGGTTCTTCCAAGGTTTGTAGTGCTAATGGTCCCCACTGGATTTCAACCTGATCAGCTTAGTATCTTGTTATTGTATTAGACTAGACTGATCAGTGCAAATCCTGCTTTTTTTTTAAATAGAGGAAATATTTATCAATGATAATTATTTCCAACCCCATCCTCATTCACCCTTTCTTTCTTTTCTTTCTTTCGAGCCATTGAATTTTATAACTTTAGTCTAAAGGAAGCTTTGCTTGAGAAGAAGAAAAAAGCTTACTCCTAATTCCAATAAACAGGATGCTTACCAGATGAAGTCACAGATGGCTTTACCACCAGCCATTTTTTTTCTTCTCCCACTCCCATACTTTATTTAAAACTTAGCCTGATAAAACATTTTGCAGAATTTTAAAGCTTGCCTACTATTTTCTATTATTTTGGTTGCCAAATAAAGATATAATAACGGTCTAAAATGGATTCAGCATTAATTTTATTCATGTTTCTTGAGAAGAAGCTTTCTTAACAGTGCTAAAAGAACTTAAATGAATAATAAAAATGCAGGCATACAGCTATAAAATAGCCTTTGTTGCCTAGTAATACAAAGGAATCTGTTTCTCCATGTGCAAGATTAATACTAGAGAATACTTTTTCCTCAGAGATAGGAAGTGGGATGTTTGCCTTGAAAAAATATGACTTGGAAAATTTTGCTTGAGTGGAGTTTGTTGCGTAATGTGTGTTCTTGCCTCCTTCTGTCATTGCCCAATGCAAGAAGTAGGAGAAACGTATAGCTGATATCACTGAATGTTGCACTTTGCTTTGACGTGGTTTTTGTACAATCAGAATATGTACCCCTCTGGTTGAGGTTTATATTTTAGGGCCTCACTACACACAGCTTTTAAAGCAGATTTGAAGAGTTTCTGCAGTAATAAAATCATACACAAAATGAAAGATTTTGTGGCAAATGTAGATCACAACTCTTGTAATTCACATTTTCTGCTTTTTTGATATACCAAAAGTGGGCCACTAACCCATTTCCATATTGTGACTTGCAAATGTGGATTTATAGAGGCTTCTTTGGGAGTTTAAGGTGAAGGCCAGTAGGGGTTTCCTCTTTCTGTCATCAACCAATTACAGTATATGCAGCGATGTTTGTTTACGGTTGCTACCTTTTTTGGTATTGTAGCTTCCTTTTACTTCTGTGCAGGAACACTCTTAGGCACATGCACTTTTGCACAAAAGTACCTGGAAAGACATTTTGCTTTTCTGTACATGGTCCTATAATACTTATTTGACTTATTTTGAGTCAGTCATCCCTGTAAGAAACAACTCTGTAGTGCACCACACACCAAAACTTGATTTCATTTGTAACTTAGGGGATTTCCACACTTATCTATCCCACAGAAGTTAAGTGTAGGGATGCATGTGAGCAGCAAGCACTGGGCCTATCCCAAACTTCACCCAAACCTACCTGGGAGTTTCCAAAGTACAGACAGAGTATGCTGGGCCATTGGCATAGCAGTCAGCAATGTGGCAAACGACTGTGCAGCTGAAACTTTGCCAAACCCAGGTAGCCTGTGTGGATACTCTGGGATGGAAACAACACCTTGGTGTGGATATGCTCCATCTCAGAGCAAGGCCATCCTGATTGCCTTAGTGTAAACAGGCCCTTGCTTTAGTTTTGGAAGCATACAGAAAAAGCATGCAAGAAGAAAACAGAAATGAAACTGAATAGACCTTACACTTTAATACATGGGTCCTAACTACTAAGAAAAGGCAAAGGTGCACAGAAAATAGTATCTGAATGGGTGAGGGCTTCTCAAGAAGGTTGAGCCCACCACCACTGGGATCACAGGATGGGTCCAAAGCAAGACTTCAATGGTCCTGTTCTCCAACCATATTTCTTTCCTACTGGAGTGGGTGGGCCTGTGGCCATTCAGCCAAACCTTTTTCAGGGGAAAGAAGCAACTTTATGGCCTGGTCTCCATTTTTGCACATGGCTTCATGTGTGCTGGGACAGGTGGCATCCTCCTTGATGGGCATATCATGTTACCAAAAGTGGGGAGGGCTAGTGCCTGAAGCTGCACCTGAAGGTGCCTGATAAATAGTGACACTGTAGAAAAGAGGCAAAAGTGGGGAGGTACACTGGAAGCAAGTTAGCTCTTGCTTGCCTCTTGTGCCATGTTTCTGCTGGACAGAGCACTTTAAGAAAAGGATGAATTATTGTCTTATTGAAGAGATGTTTTCTTGGAATGTTGGTTCATGATGTTTTTTCTTCTGTGCCAGTATAGATCCCCCGGGCTGTTATGAAGTCAATCAGCCTTCATCTGAAGCAAGTGCCATCTGGAAGTACCTACAAAGTGCTGTTCAGCATCCTAGCATTCTTTAAGATCTAGCAGATTTGGGAGAGGAGACTAAGCACTATAAAAAGAATAAATAATACACTTTCTGCTTATCCCCAAAGAAAATCACATCATCTAAATGTAGATTCTGAAGATTTATAGTGGGCATCACTTGCCTGTCAAGAAAGGAATAAAGGAATTCGCAAATGAAACTGCATTATCCTACTGGCAAAACAATGAACAGTTCTTTGGATTTCAAAATGCTTCTTCTTAGATGAGATATTCTCTTCTGTTTCTGTCTAATTTTTCAACAAGCAATCTAGAGAACAGGAGCACTTGTGTCACTGAACAGAGGATTTGACTTTGAGGCGTGCACACAAAAAAATCTAGTTAGATGCAGTTCCTCCTAACCAAATGAATGGATCAATGGAATAAGAATGCATTCCTGATCTTTCATGATGGACTCAGATGTTCTGGTTATAGCAGAGGTTTCTAGAAAGAAATGTTGACTTAGTATTGGGATTTTTCTCCAAAACACTAGAAGCAAACTCAAGCCAAATATTGTTATTAAAAGAGTGTAACATGAGATTCTCTGCACACCCCATTTTGCCATAATCCATAGTGTACAACTATTTCTTAGATCTGGCTGTCTGTTAGGGCGGGGAAGGAACTACTGCTTATAAAATCTGTTAACCTAAACATTCATAAGCAGAACTGAGGTAGGATTGAAAACATTGAAGGTAATGTTATGATCATTTCTGACTTTGTCATCCTCGTGCCCATATATAAACACAACCCAAAACATCTTTTTCTTCTAAATTGTCAATATTGGATTTTCTATTTTCTTCCACTTATCTTTAAGCTAGTCGACATGTAGACTAAGAACCTCCCTTTCGTATCATAGAGCAGTCCAAGGGAGGCCCCACTCACCACTAGTATGCCCTGCCATACAGGACAAAGCATAATCCTAATCAAGGGAGATGTTTCTACTTTTCATACCTAGTCCCTTGGAGCCCTTGGAAGGCAACCCCAAAATTTGTGATAGCAGATAACAGTGTTCCAGCCCACTGTGTGCCGTGATTTGGACTTGTAGCCCTGGATGATCCAGACCCATTGATTCAGTTCACAGCCTTTGATGGCAGAAAACCTAAGTCTTGTCAGTCTGGTGCTGGTTGCAGCAGGCTCTTCTGCTTTGCATACAAAATGTATTATCATTAGTAGTATTATTTCTCAAATGTTCTGGGATACAAATGGCGGCCCTATAATGAACAACCCACCCACCCACCAAAAAGCCCCCTTTAATTCTAGATTGAATGCTCACTGGTGTTTATGCAACAAGCTCATAAGTCACTGTCATGCTAGAAATCTAATCTTCTGTAGGGAACATCTTAAATTTTTATGTTCTTTGAAGGAAAAGTACAGTTCACAGCTTGTAGAATCAAACTGTATTGCTCAAAAGAATATGAGAAACAATGTCATTTTCAGGTTATTTGTTTATTTATTTATTAAATTTAAGGATTTTTATCCTGCCACTCACCTGAAGGTCCCAGGGCAAGTCACAATGATTAAAAAGATAAAATATACAGCATACACCTAAAATATATTTAAAATATAACTCTCACTTCCTCCAACTTTATACCTACTCTACAATTCCAACCAAAATCCATCATCTGCCAACTTTTTGCAGTGGAATGAAAGTGAAGGTAAATCAAGAATGATTGCTGTTGTTGTTGTTTTGAAAGATCGGTAAATATGAATGTTTTATTGCCAACTGGCTTTTAGCCCACACAATACCAGGCTGGTTTCATTCAATACATGCTCAAATATTTTAACTAATAATTCAATAAATATCAAGTTAGAAGCTTTATATATCGAGTTGTTTAGTTTTGTTGCTGTTGTTAATATATTCTGACATTTTGATTTTATTTTACTTGGGAATGATGGGCCAGGCAAATCCTAAACATTAAAAAAAAAAAAAGATCATCCATTAGGACATTAACGAACTTCTGTAAGTTATGAAAGGAGTTGTGAATAGCCCGCTATATTCCCCAGAGAACTAGGTCATGAAGCAAATATATACTGTAGAGTTGCCTCCAGAGGCCTATTTAAATTTAGGCCTCTGTTTTGCAATTAGGACAGCTCTGGTACAGATTATCTGTACCAGAGCTGTCCTAATTTAATACTAGAGGCCTAAGTATGAATAGGCTTCTGGTGCTGACTAAAACGCATGAGTCTCCTGTGATTATCGGCATTCCCAATATAGTCTCAGGATTTGGAGGCAATGACCCCTAATATCACTATTACAGGAAACCTGGCAATGATGCTTTTTTATGTAATGGTGCTCCACTGCCTCCTGCAAATGCCTGGAAGCTGACCAACCATTTGAAAAAAGAATAAAGAGAAGGGGGCAGGTACTTGCCTGATATCCAGGAATGTGCAGCTGGAACAGTCATGAAAGTAGCCAGCATATGGAGGTGAAAATTTGCAATTGCCTCTTACATCTGGTGTGAGTAACAAGATGCATTTGAGGATCTTCTTTAGATTCCATAAAATTGCTTCCTGACATCTGGAGGCACTCTACAGAGAAGAGGAGCTGTACTGATTCCCTTTCTACCTGACTGTCCTGTTGTGGTAGCTACCTTGTTAATAACAATTTTCCATCATTACGTTCACTAATTTTAAGAATCCATTTAAGAATTCACAGCTGCTAACTATTTTTTCAACACAATGGTTAATTCAGTCTAAATCATCTTAATATAGCTTCGCTAGGGCTAAGAGAATGAAGGCTGGTCTCATTAATGAACAGTTTTTATTTCTTTTACCTTGAAGAAGACAGTAATTAACTATCTTTTCCTAAACTATTCTCAAGGCATTGCACTTACTCAGACAATCTAACTGGAAATTAAATAGGGTGACATCCTGGTACAATGGCAGCTACATCACTCATTCATTCTTTTAACTAAGCATGACTTGCATGCTAAGTGACCAGTGAATTTTGTCAAACAAAGGTATGAAAGAAAAGAAAAAGCCATAGATTATTTCCATCTGGATCAGTAAGTAATGAGATGTTAAAGAGCAACTTGGAAACCAAAGACCTGTTCATACTTGCTGGCCTGGTAGGTATAAAGATCCTATGTGGTGACATTCATTTGTACCCTAAGTGCTAAACTACTCCATAACCTGGGCAGGGATGGCCAGATCATCAGGACAATATCTGTGGCATGTTTGGATGTTGCCATGGCAATCTGGATGTGGCATGTGGCTGTGAACCTGCAGTCATGCAGTCATACTGATTTATCACACTGCAGTGTTCAGGAGTGATCCAGCTGGTAATTGACTGATAATTTGTGCCATATTCATATTTCCCATCACCGTGGGCACTACTGAATCTTGTGAAAGAGAAACTGAAAAATAAAAGGTAGTTGTACCTCTAGTTTTTTTTTTAAAGTAGTTTAAGGGTGATTTTCCACTGGTGCTAAGTACCCATTAAGGACCCATTTGGCTGAGAGCTGGATGACCCCATTTCTACCACAGACCCCATTAGGGACAGACCTGTTTTCACCACAGCTAGGAAAATCTGGATCATATGGGTCCTTCAGGACCTTTAATCCAGATTTTGTGTAGACCCCTTGGGCTCTACAATGGGGTCTTCAGCCTTAAAATCCAGATTGTAGGGAGCCTGTTTCCATTACAATCCGGCAATGGGGTCTAGAGGAGGCTCAGGAGGGGAAGCACCCATGGAGGAGTGCCCCAAAGTCAAGACTTCGGAGTCCCTCCAAAGGCTGCGCCGAAATACCTCCAAAGGCAACTTTGGAGATTAGCACAGGCTCCGAAGAAAAACCCCTTGCGAGAGCAATGCAACTGTCAAAGGCTCCAAAGGGTCTTTGGAGTTAGCAGCACCAAAAGTGCCCAGGATGGAGCTGGGCAAAGAGTCTGCAGCTGACAATGTGGCAAAGCGAGGAGGAGGAGGAGGCAGTGCTGGTGCTGGTGCCCCATGAAAACTGCGGCAAATCCCTGCATTGGGATGCCATGGTTTTCTCTACCACCATCCTGCAGGGATCGTGATTTTGCTTGCCTCGAAAGGGGAGTAAAAGCAAGGGAGTAAGGGGGTGCAGAGGCTTGAGTTTTCTCTCTTTCTCAGGGAGGTAAGCTTATTGACCCCCTGGAAGAGAGAAATTTCAAGCCCCTGGAGCTGCCTGTCAATTAGCTCCTTGCCAGAAGGCTGACTCATCTAAGTGGAAAGAGGTGCATGATTAATTTGCTCCTTGCTTGCATCTCCTGCTCTTGCCCCATAATTCATGTCTGTTTTAAAAAATCTTCCCTGCTCTTTACAGCCCCTATAACCACTTGAAAGCTGCCCAGCTGCATGCCCTATACCCACCTGAGAATCCAGCTGTCAGGTGGGTATAGGGCACCCAACTGGGCAACTGTCAGGTGAGTATAGGAGCTGTAAAGAGCAGGGAAGATTTTTAAAAATAGAGGCTCTCCCGTCTGTTTTTAGAAATCTTGCCTGCTCTTTACAGCCTCTATACTCGCCTGACAGCTGCTCTGCAACCAAATAAAGACCCTTCGGAGCCTTTGACAGCTGCATTGCTCTTTGGTTTTTCTTTGGAGCCTGCGCTAATCTCCAAAGTTGCTTTCGGAGGGACTTTGGAGCTGCCTTTGGAGGGACTTCGGAGTTTTTGCTAATCTCTGAAAGCAATTTTGGAGATTGCCCCCCTTATCCCCCAAAACACCTGGGGTGACAGACCCCTTGTGGGTCAATCCGCATTTGCCACATGGGTGCTCCGGTGTTTCCACAGCAGGCAGGCTAGCACCCATTGCTATTGGGTGCCTGACCACCTGTGGAAACACATTGGGTACTTCCCTTAATCCAGACCTCCTAGATCCGGATTAAGGGAAGTACCCATTTCTTAGATCCAGAACTTCTTAGATCTGGATTAAAGGAGCACAGTGGAAAAACACCCTGACAAAGAGATAAAAAGCCCAAAGTCCAATTCAAGGCCGAGGTGAGCTTGAAATGCATGCAAAGCTCTGTGCTTATGGACGAATCTGTACTGACTGGTATACCAGACCACCCCTGGGCAGGGCATCTTTAGACCACCCCAGCATGCCAAAAGGAAGCTCTTAATATCTTTGCTGGTCTGGTATACCAGCCAATGCAGAATAACCCATGATTCAACAGTTCTGCAGGTTTTCACAAAGAAGTTTATTCCTATTCTAGTTTTAATTTTTCAGCCTGATACCATGGACTAAGGGAACTGTTGATGGAAAAGAAGAAATTTAGAGCAGCTTTTGCCATGCCTCACAAAAAACATCCACTTTGTGATCGAGTGGATAGTGAACATTCATGTGTGTGTGTCCTGCCTGTTTTTAATACCCGCAATCAAGACACATAAGGTATTGGCATTCGAAAACAAAAGTGCACACGCTTTTACTTGGCTGGGGTGCAAAACTACACCAACTGTCCATACGAGGTTTAATCAATGCTGGCTTTAATGTTTATTTTCATACACAGTCACTCCTATCTAAAGATATTCTCCCAGGGAATAGTGAAACCCCCTTCTCTGGTACATGGTGAAAAGGTCATGAAAATCAGATCACCTTCTGCTGTTTTGTTCAAGAATTTTTAGTAAGAAGAATTATAAACACTAATGATTACCATTTGCCCCCTGCCATTTAATGGCCTTTGTAAATTACGGACATGTTGATAATATTGAAAGTTATCCTTTAGTTGTAAAATGAATAGCAATACAGTAAGAAGAGGACAGTTACATATTTTACCTTTGGCAAGTTGGAAACAAACGGTTGCTGTTTTTCAAGCATAGACAGCTGCTAAGCCATCTGTGCCTAGTCTCCATTAATTGGATTTTACATCAAAATATCTTTTTAGTAAACTGCCATAAAAATATAATTGGTGTAGTTGTAACAGGTGTACAATTAAGCAACATGTTTTAGATTTTTCATATCTTGGCAGTCTCCTCTTTATAGGCTTTTGGTCCTGTTATTTCACATGACTTCAATAAGAAATTATATGATGCATTTAGGCACCAAATTAGAGATTGTTAAATTGTATGCACATTTGTGATTTTTGTATTTAATACATTGAGATCCTCTTTTGATGCATTAAAAAGCCCTCTAAAGTTCCTTTATTGCCAGCCAGATTGTGCTAATGTTTTCTATTCCAAAAATGCACTTATTTATCCACCAGAATTACGAACACTGAACAGAATGAAAAGACAAACATTCAGGGGAAAAAAAATGAATGGCTAGTAATGGATTTCTGGGGTTGGCTTATATTGTCATTTTTTATGCGGAAGAAAATGATTCCCTTGTCATAACACTTTGATATTTCTTCTGTGCTTTAAAGCGCATATGCACATATGCACTTTCATTTATATATGCATAATGAATTAGAAACTAAAGCACAAAACTAGTCCATATACAGGCAACACTATTGACAACATTCATTGGACACAGCTCGCTAATACAGCAGATGTGTCCTGATAAATCAACCTGACAACACTGTAGTGATGATGAATGTCCTCTTATAATAGTAAATGCACTTTGATAATAAGCTGCATCTTTAGGGAAACTGACTGTAATCAGATTCCATGAGAATCCAAGTGTAACAGCCCTGAGAAGGAGTTGTCTTGCTTCTGTTACTGTCAGAAGAAAATTCTCCAGGATTTTTCAGACTCCCTCTTTCTTCTGATTATCTTCTTGAAGATCAACAGGATTCATACTCTTCTCTGTAAACTTTTAAATTTTAATCTGTTCTGAAATAAATGCAAATAAATAATCTAGTGTTTATATGCATCTTAGATCCAGAAAAATTAAAGCTTCCTTTTAAGGGAAATGGTATCATTTTAAATGAACTTCAGCATCATCATGGCCGCATCCTCACGGCATGCGTTATTTCAGTTTAAAGAATTCGAAATAAAAGAAACGGAACAAAGTTGTCCACACGACTTGCAAGTTGATCCGGTTCCGAGAGCATTCTGACTGCAGCCTTAACGCGGAATCAATCCTGGGAGTCCAGACAGCAGCCCTGTCCTCCCGCCATTGCCCACCCCCTCTCTTGTGATTGGTGTTCCATCCCAGGATCCCACCCTCCCTTCCCTTTGCATCATCCATGCTCCACCGGGGATCCCCTGCCCGCTTTGCCCCACTCCACTGCTGGCTGCTCTTCCCTCGGTGCGAGGCTAGAAGAGGAGGAGAGCCGAGAGAGACGGGCGGCAGTGGGTGTGTTAGGCGGTCCCCACATGGCAGAGGGGAAAATTAGTCCCTAAAGAGAGAGAGGGGAGGGGGGAGGGCAGCTGGGGATGGGGTGGGGGACTGACTGACTGGCTGCTTGGGGGGAGCTGGAAGGAAAAAGAGAAGGGGGGATGAACGGAGCCGCCACCGATCAGGAACGGGGAGGAACGGAGGAAGCCAAATCGGGGGGGGGGCATGAGGAAGATGAGGATGGGGGGAGAGGGGGCAGCAGCAGCTGGGTGGGGGAGGGGAGAGGAAGGGAGGCGTTGCTAAGGCACCAAGGAAAAGAGTCTTGGGGGGGACTAGCAAAGGGGGTGGTGTCATCCTTGCACAGACGGGATTTTAAAGTGAGAGAAGCCCCCCTTTCCCAAAAAGAGAGAGGGAGGAAGGAAGGAAGGAGGGGTATCTGAGAAGCCCCCCTTTCCCAGTACAAACACACACAGGCAGGCTTTCATGAGAAAATCAGACACTTTTGCTACAGCCTTCACACAGCAGCTACAGTGTATCAGGGAACCCCTTCACTCCCGATTAACAATGTTGCAAATTTCCGCAATTTCAAACCTTCAGACATGAGATTCTGCATCAAAGGACCGGGGCTTTAAACATTAAAGAGGCATAGGGTGGCTGTGGTGGGGTGTCATTCATTCATATTTTTATCCCACTCTATACACAAGGGTCTCAGTGCGGGTCACAACACATTGGTTTTAATGTGTTCATATTAAACATATTAAAGCCATAACTTTGCCTGAACGTGGGGAGGAAAAAGCTGTTTCTTTAGTCCACCCTCAGAGCCAGAAAACATGAGCAAAGTGACCAGTAATTTTCTTTCCACAGTGAATTTTACCCTAAAAGAAAACAGCTTGCCACTTTGCTGATATATTCTCTCACTCTGAAAGTTGACTGAAAGTGGATTAAACCTTAGGTGTGACCACAGCCTATAATGGATTGAGACCAATAAAAACCAGGACTCAGGAAAGTATGCTTGAAGGGAAGAAAGTCCACAAATGGAACAGATGGACTAGTGGTTAGGGAGCTGGACTCTCATCTGGGAATACCTGGTAACCTTGATTCCACACTCCTCCACAAAGCCAGCTGCGTGACCTAGGGCCAGTCACAGATCTCTGCTGAGCTCTCACAACCCCACCCACCTCACAGGATGTCTGTTGTGGGGAGAAGAACAGGTTTGTCAGCTGTTTTGAGTCCCCTTCAATAACTGAGAAAAGCAGGGTAGAAAAGCCAACTCTTCTTCCTCCATGAAACCAGATGGGTAACCTTGGGCTAGTCACAGCTCCCTTCTGAGCTCTCACAGCCGCCCCCCACCTCACAGGGACCGAAGCTGGATTAAAACCTTGGCTTGTGGTCATACCTAAGGTTTAATCCAGCTTCACTCCACCTTCAGAGTGAGAGAACACATCAGCAAAGTGACCAGTAGTTTTCTTTCCACATTATCTAGTCTAAAGGTGGATTTTCTGAGTTATTAACCCTGAAAGAAAACCAGCTTGTCAGTTTGCTGGTGTATTCTCTCACTCTGAAAGTGAACTGAAACTGGATTAAACCTTAGGTGTGACCACAGGCAGAGGCAAAGTAGCCTCTGAAGGGGGCTCAAAGCGGTTGACAAACCTTCTGTTCTCTCCCTTCAGGGGACTCAAAGCGGCTGACAAGCCTTCTCACCCTTAAGGGGGCTCAAAGCAGCTGACAAACCTCCCATTCTTCTCCTCACAACAGAACAGCGCGGGGCTTATCCAGCACTACGAGGGGTGAATGGCAGGCACCCCCTGCCTGCAGCAGGATGGGGGGTGTCGCTTCATTTCCCCAGCAGCGGTAGGAGACGGAGGCGGTGGTGGAGAAAGGAGCAGCCGTTTCGCCGGTGCTGACATCGGGCTCCTGTAGAGCGGCGGCTGAGGCAAGGCACCGGCCGCACATCCCCTACCGAGGGTGGGTGGCGTTCTGGTGGGGAAGGAGGAGAGAGGTGTCAGATGGATGGCGGGCGGGGGGTGCCTGCCGTTCACCCCTCGTACTGCTGGATAAGCCCCACAGCTTTTAAAATACGGGCTCCAGGGCTTTCCTTTCCGTTTTAAAGTTCAGAAACTTCAAAGATCTGAAATTGCGCAAAACTGCAACATTGTTTTTAAGGTGTGAAGTCCTTACATTGATACAGTGTAGCTTTAAGGACTGGAGCTTTATAGTGGGTGTTTGAGGGTGGATTTTTTTCAATGAAGGAAACCCTAAACATGATGTGCTTCTAATACGTACAGCCATTGGTTACAGTGCTATTGGGGGCGGGACAGCCTTAACACGGAATCTCATCCCGGAACGATACTGTCCACACAGTAAAAAATTAAACACGTGTCAAGGGCATGTTCCGGAGTGAGACCTGTTGAGATCAGGATTTATTTCAAATCGGGATAACGTCGTTTAACACGGAAATACCGTATTAAGCCGAAGTGCCGTCTAAACTGCCCGAACTCAAAACATTTTGAATTCGAGATAACGACGTCGTGGGGATGCGGCCCATAGCTCTTTGTTATCCAAAGTTTGGGGAGCAATTTCCCCTTCCAGCAGGCCCCAATAGCAGTATTGGATTGGAAATTCAAGCAAATTCCATACGACCCTGTAGGACTGCATGCTTTACAGCATTTTCAGCAGTAGATTGGACTAAATGTCCACCATAGGTCATTCCAGCAACTCCCTAGAAACAGCCCTAGAAATGGGTTTTTAACACCCTGCTGGGAATGTTAGAGTCTGGGAACTTTCTTTCCTGGGCCCTTTCTGAGCTGGACCCAAATTCAGAATATATTCTAGAAAAGGCACTTGCTGTCTGCATACTAGTGCTGACTATGGCAGACAAAGGCTGCATCTAAGGCTGTATTAGGAGCGCTGTCAGCGCTTCTAGGATAACCATGAAGTAATTTTTACTGCTCCACAACTATTGAAGATGTTAACATCTATACATGCTGGGGGTCACTCTGAAACAGAAACGTCTTTGCAGTGTGTGGGTGCTCCATACAAAAGATCCCCAGGCTGTCCCAGTATTCAAAGTGCAAAAAGCCCCCAATTGCAAAGTGCAAAGTAACAGATTAAAAGTGAACACTGCCAAAGTTCTGCCACACTAAATTCACAACAGTCATCTAAAAAAGTAAACTGATTTAAGCCCACTTAATGAGAAACAAATCTTAGCCATATTATTCTTAAGGATTTTTTTTTAAAAAAAATCCCTTCAAATTGATAGAGAGAAAATGAGATTGTGTTTTGGGTTTGGATTTTTTTTTTAACTTTAGCAACTTTTGGTCTTTTATGTTTTGTTATTTTTAAAATAACTTATCTTTTCCTCCACCTTTTTACACCATGTAAATGTTACTGGAATTGTCTTTTTAAAGCCTACTGTCCATTCCAAGCAATGTTAATGTCATCATCCTTCAGCAATAATATATGTCATGTTTACAACCAATGCAAGGGGCACTTTCAGGACAGCATTTTTTGCTCAGTATCAGGAGAAAGTCTTTGTTGTGGCATGTATAGTACATACATATAAATGCATAAAAATCACATACATATAAATGAAAGATGATAAAAAGATAAAAACTACTGTAAAAATAACCATATGTTTTAATTCAACCTCATTATTATCCCTGAGAGCAGTAAAAGCTGGCCTGCCTCCAAACACCAACTGTTGGGATACTATAAGCAGAAGAAGCTGTGTGCTCATATCTGCTAGTGGGTTTCTCTGTGCAGTTGTTTGGCCACTGTGAGAAAAGACTGCTGGACTAGATGTGCTATGATTATGACCCAGTAGACTATTCACTTATCTTAGTACATGCATGCAGACAGAGTATCAATGGCTACAAGAATGGATACTTTATCCACGTTGGAGAGACAGGCAGGATGCCTCTAAAGGCCACTTGCAAACACTGGAGAGTAGGTGAAGTTTTGCCTTCGTCTTCTGCTTGAGAATGTCCGGAAGCAATTGGTAGACCACTGTGTGATACACAATTCTGGACTAGATGGGCTGTGGCCAGATCCAGCAGGGTTTCTCTTATGTTCTTATGTTCAGACTTTTAACAGGGAATGTGGAAGTAGAGTGAATCTTGACCCACTACTGCATCCTTGGATGCAGTTCTTTCAGTGGGTAGTCAGGAACTTTGGAGTCTCCAGGCACACTTTGGGGCCACTTCCACTTCTGTTCAAGTTAGGCTATCCCTAACTGAACACCCGTCATGTGCCATTTGTACATTTTTGCATCCAACTCTTATCTGGCCAGTTTCTTTCCAAGAAACTAATATTTTAAGAGTTACTATTAATTAAAGCACCCGAAATTGAAGGAGGATAGAAATAACCGTAGTATTAATTCTCATCAGTGCTGAGTGTTGGACATGTCAACTACAACCAATAGCTACTAGAGTCCAGTAATATCTATAGTTCACAATGTTGCCTAGCATTATACTGTTATTTCAAATGCTATAAACCTAAGCACACAAATGCACACTTCTTTGAAAACAATTTAATCTGTTGTTTTAAAGTTGTAACCCACCCAGAGACCTTTGGGTATGGGGCAGGATATAAATGTAAATAATAAATAAATAAATAAATAACTTGTTCCAGATTTCACCAAGACTTAACTATGCCAGCTACCTTTAAAATTAGGACAGACTTTCAGAACATTTATTTATTTATTTATTTATTTATTTATTTATTTATTTATTTATTTATTTATTTATTTATTTATTTATTTATTTATTTATTTATTTATTTATTTATTTATTTATTTATTATTGCTAGGCTGCCCAGCCTTTTTCCTTCCTTCCCTTCCAGCCCCCAACTTGACTCTCAAGCCTCTGGCTAGTAAAGGGAGAATTTTCCTGTTCCATTGGCTTGTAGTACATGCTCAGCGCCACCAGGGTGCTGAATTCTTTCCAGTACCAGGGTAGGTCACAATGAGAGAAACAGATTCATGAAATCCACTGCTGAAATTGTCATTTGAAATATAGTGGCAAAGAAAACTGTCACCTACTAAATCTCCATTAATAAAATGCATTAATCATCCAGATGGCAAGGTAAAAATCCCATGAGTATTGGTAATATGGCTTAATAATAAGGGACTCAAACTGGTTAGAGAATTTTATGACAATATTGGGGGGGGGGGATTAAAATAGGTGTCCTGCAAGAGACCCCTAGGCAAACCCCTGATTATTCGTTTTATATTCATACAATTGAACATACATGTACTCTTAGGGACTTTCAATCCATTAGGCAACTACAAGGGCCTTTTTGCACTTAACTTCCATGGAAAATACTGTATGGGTGCATCCCCAAGCAATTTAAAGTGTGCTAAAACTCTTCTTTTGCCTCTGAGCACCCCCATGCCAGTTTTTAACGAGCTTCCAGCGCTGCAAAAGCAGGAAAACCCATGGCAAAATACCTGCCCTTTAAAGAAGAGTTTCATCGCACTTTTTGGAAGTCACAGGTTTTCCTTGCAGCATTTACCTTGGGGACGCTCTGTGGCAAAAGGGGCAGGGATTGCTGCCTGCCAGAAAGCCAGCTAGACAGCCTGAAAGCATAAGTTTCCCTCCTTCCCTAAGCACCAAACTTTCAAAGAGCCAGAATTGCGAAGATTTGCAACATTGTTATCAGGCATGAAGTGGATGGATTGCAACATTGTTATAAAGTGGGTGTACTTAAAGTCACAGCTGCTCTACCGGGTGGATTTAGACAGTGATTGAAAGTCCTAAGATGGAATGAGCAAACCATCGCCCGGCAGATGGCTGCAGCCCATGCGAGAAACTTTTTCGGGGGATGGAGATCTGGGAGACAAACAGAACCAATGGCTATTTTCCCTTTGAACAAGAGAGGGGCAGGGAAAAAAAGATGCAGGGAAAGAGAACACGCTTCCTTGAGGGCGGAAGGTGCGTTTTAAACGCACATTTTCTGAGCCTCATGCGGATGCTTATTCTGGAAGTGCAGGGCACTTTTAAAGTCTGCTTGAATAGAGTGACAGTAGAGGGAGATGAGAGAGGCAAATAAGTCTTTTGGGGATGCACCCTATACTGAACATGCTATCTCACATATATATGTGATTTTCTCACAACTGAATGTAATTTAATTCAAGGTTTTTCTTACGTCTATCCACTCCTCTTAAGTGTCCTGTCACTTTGTAGGTAGATTTTTATAATTTATTAACATTCCGCTGTATCATCATAATAATAGGAAGAAGAGTTGCCTTTTCTACCCCGCTTTTCTCACCATTTAAGGGGCCTCAAAGAGGCTGACAAAGCTTTCTATTCTTCTCCCCACAACAGAACACCCTGTGAGGTAGGTGGGACTGTGAGAGCTCAGAAAAGAGCTGTCACTAGCCCAAGGTCACCCAGCTAGCTTCATGGAGGACTGCGGAATCAAACCCGGTATTCCCAGATAAGAGTTCGGCTCCCTAACCACTAGAGCATACTGGGTCACAAAACTAGTATCACAAAAAGGCTGATTTGACCAGAGCCCTGCTGCTCAGGTGATTCAGATAGGGGGGAAACAGGTAATCACACAGCTGAGGACCCTACTTTGCCAACCCATTAGGGCATTCCTTTCACTGAACAGCATATTTAGAGAGGTCTTGCTGTGGGTCTCACATAATACAGAATGACATCTTATGTTGGCTCACAATCAGGTCCACAAATCTCTGTGATATTAACTAGGAGTAAGAGACAAATGCCCTATAGCCAAAACCTTCTCTGTGGTTTCACTTTCCCTTTGTTATGTGCTCACCTCTGCTGTCCATGAGGTTCCTACACTTAAGAGATTGAGGCTGTGGCCAGACTTATGAATACTGTGCATTCTGATGTGCAGTCAGGTTCCACAGCATCAGGTAAATTTGAATGTTCCTGCCAGTCCAGACAGGATGGCAAGAACATTGAACAAGAGCTGAGCCTGCAGCTCATCTCCCATTAGCTGCCCCATCCCACATGACCTGTGCCTCATCATGAATGCCATGAAAGTCTTGCAACTTTCTGTGAGAAAGCTATAGGGAGGCTGCTGGTGTCTGGACGGCACATTGTGGTTTCGCAGCAGGTAAACTGCACTTTTTCTATATTCTGCTAATCTGGATATAGCCTTAGGTTCCTAGCTCTCAAGGTATGGGGTGCAGCTTCAAAACTCATACAAGTTTTGAGGCCATGGCATGGGCTGATTTGGATCAGCACCATTGGTGCAAATGGCACCAATCCCATTCACACATTCCCCTGGTCAGATTCAGTGGATTGGCTATTCCGGACCCGCTGATCCCCACTAAAAGTAGGTAAGTGAAGAAAGGGACTGGGGTTATAAGGTGTGGATCTTTTTTGAAGTTGATTCAGAAGCTGGCGAAAGTCCAGAATCCAGTGGCAAGACTACTGACAAGGATTCTTAAGAGGGAACACATAATAACAGAACTTATTGCCTGCATGGACTCCCTATAGATTTCTGGGCTCCTGGGATTGACTATTAAAGCCCTACTTCACTAGGTACCATGGTGTACAATGAAATGCTTGATCTCTTATAATCTGTCTCAAACCTTCTGCCAACGTTCAAGCCATTCTTCTACCTATGTCAAACTATTTTCCAAGGAAAACTCAGTACAAGATCAAATGTATTTTAGATATCATGTGCCATCATGGCTTTCTTCCCAGGAATATAATAGCAAAGCTTAAAAATTAGTATTCAGAATGTATTGAAAATAATCTGTTGTACTGCAAAGTTTGAAATATTTTATTATTATTATTATTATTATTATTATTATTATTATTATTATTATTATTATTATTATTATTATTATTATTATTATTATTATTATTATTATTATTATTATTATTATTATTATTATTATTATTATTATTATTATTATTATTATTATTATTGCTGCATCTCTTTTTTAAAATTGTTGTGTATTGTATCTTTAAAAGGAAGTTGCTTTGGAGGTTTTTTTAGTAAGATGATCAACACAGAACAAAATAAGAAATAAGAGGATTAGGGGGTAAAAGAAGGAAGACAAGAAACAGAGGGGCAGTATTTATGGCACTATTGTAAATAATGCATTACATTTGTATTATGTTTTGAATAGGTCCACAAATCTCTGTGATACTAACTAGGAGTAAGAGACAAATGCCCTATAGCCATAACATTTTGTCCTTTGAGTTTCTCCACAGAGGTCCAACTTTGACCAAAAGTCCTAGCATGGCAGTTGACTAATAGAAAAGTATCTGCATTAAAAATGTATTATTTTTTGTTATTCTGCTTTATGTGTTATGACAGTGAACCAGCTAGAGAATTCCTTTGGGGGACAGTGATAAAAATGCAGAGAAAGTGAACTAAATAGATTATATTTACATTATATACAATTTATTACCTGAAATTTTCAGATCATGGGTGCATATAAGGTAGTTGGAGTTGCTGCGTATTACAGTATCATGTTGCTCTTTCATGCTAGCCAAAAACATCTGTCCTTTTAGTGCTCCGTCAGTTTGAATAAATTCTGATCTCTAATTTAACTATTATACATGTACCAATAAAACACTGTGGGTAGACTTGAGTGGAAAAAAGATCAATATTCATCTGAGTATGACCTGAAATGTGTATTCGTATGACAATAAGAACCTAGATTTATGTACCTAACAAGCTCTATAAAGATTGATGTATGGACTTGCCCTATAATCTGTTCAGTGTAGTTTTTCTATGTAGAAACAAACCAGGGCTATAAATCATTTAAAGGCTATTGACATAATGTTCTGTCCCTATTTTAAAATGAAATACACATTTTGTCAGCCACTTCTTATTTTGAGAAAACAAAACCGTACCCTTTGGATTCTTGCTTTGTCTCAAGATACAGAAAAATATAGTATCTGAAGTAACATCTACACCATTGCAGAAGAGTATAACTATGCTAAATTGCATACCAATCACTAAAGTGTCTTTCATTCATGTAAAACAAAAACAAAGCATACAAGAACAAGTGTTAAAAGAAGAATGCATTTCATTTAAACAAAGGTCCAAGCCCTGCCTGAAGAGGAGAACCTTGCCATCTCTCCAAGGGTGGTGGTCTAGTGGTGGCTTTCTAGACCCCTCTGGATGACTCTCCAGCCTGGATTGGCCCTAATAGTTTGGAGCTGCTTCCTTGCAGGACTGGGTCCCCCTTGTCAGCTGTTCTGGATTCCACCTGGTCTCAAGCTACACCAGAGACCATAAAGGACAGCTGCTTATGCCATCCCTCCTAGGGGTGGTCTATTGGTCGCAACCCAGACCCCTCTGCCCTCTGGGTGACTCTCCAGCCTGGCTGGGCACATACATCTTGGAGGAAGGGATTCTTTGTGGAACTGGGGCTTTGGTCAGCTGCTCTGGACTCCACTTGGCCTTAGCTGCCTGAATCTGTCAGTCTGTGTGTGTGTTTGTCTTATTTTACAATGCTTCATATGATGTGCTCTTTTTATAATGTATTTTTATTATAATGTTTTGATTATTATTTTGCATTGTGTATTTTCTGTTTGTTGTAAACCACCTTGGGCAAATTTTCTTTTGGAAAGGTGGTATACAAATAAAATGGAAATGAAAAAATGAAATGAAATGGGCACTGTCTGGGACAAACTGAATCACTCCATCCAAACACTACACTGCTGCCTCCACCTCCAAGTGACCCGGAGTGTTCTCAATTCTATGAAGCTGCAGAGCAGTTTTTACATTTACCAGGAACTGCTGGAGAATGCTATGTGGGGGCAGGATGGGGTGTCTGTGGCTGCACTAATGAATGGCATGTTATGATCACTATGGCAATGGCTGGGCACAAGGTGGAAGTTGCCAGGGATGTTGCTCTGATTACTCAGACAGGTGGCTGTGCTTTTGGTGCAAATGCAGACCACTGCCCTTGTACTTAACCATGCTGGAACACTCATTCCGGGCAGTTAAGTGCAAATAGGTCCAAAGGCCCTTTCTGAACTTATCTGCTTTAATTCCAGATTAGTGGGTTTGGATTAGCCTGGTCCACTGATCCAACTTGTGGAAAGCACAGATGGGATCAGTGCTGTCTGCATTGATAGCACCAATCCAGATTGCCATAGGTCCATGCCTCTGAGGACTAGGAATGAAAGTTCATAGCTTTGGGACCTGTGGGGGTGCTTTTTGCTGAAAAGCATATGCCAGTAGTCCAGGAACCCAGAGGCATGCTTTCTGCACACCTCCCATGTGTTCAGGGTCAGTGGTCCCTCTGGTAGACCCAAGACAGCTATATTGAGAGCTTTTAAATCTAAATCTTGCTCTCTCTAGTGCAAACAGGGCTGGACCAGTGGGGGGAGGATGCTTTGAAGCTGTCTACATCTAAATTACTTGGGCCCTTAATCTGGTGCCATGCAGAAAGGGCCTATGAGAACTGTTAAACCTGCTGCATAAGAACAGAATTCAGAGAAGTTTCTGGTTAGACTAAGTGCATTTATTTACTTCTATGAGTAGTTCAGAAAAGAACATTGCTTAAAAAATCTAATCACAGGATTAAAGCAAAAAGTGGGAGAGAAACAATTTTATTCTAGGAACAGAATAAGGGGAAATTAATGGAGGGATGAAAACTATGACGGCATAAAACTATTTGGAACACTGTTTCAAGTGGCTATTTAGGAGCTCTGCTATTGTATTACATAGTTTTTACATGCATCTCTTAATTACTGCTGTGTTCTTCACTGCACTACCACAGTTAATTGCAGAAAGAGAGTTTAACTGTTTTCATGTTCCACCATTGGCACGGAACATTTCTGGCCTGAATTGCTTGATGACCATGGTGGTTGTCATCTGCATGACACCTGCTGGTCATGGCCTAACTTCAGAAGTTGTGCATGAAAATGTCCTGGTTTCCAAAGCTGAGCCATGAGGATTATGGTAAGCTCCATGTTCTGCTATTGGCATAGTGGATGTGGGAACATTTGGGAGAGCTCTTTGAATTGGTCTCCCATTGGAGTGCTCTGTGGCATGATTATCACACCTAGGGTAAAGGCTGCATAGCTAGAACATTCCCCTGGAGGCACATTCTCCCAACGACTGCTCTATTGAGTGGATTCCACATTTCCTGGCAGGAGTTGTCCTGGTCCAAAAGAATGGTGTAGAAGTTGCCTTCATTTCTTCAAGCAGAACCATTTCAGATGGTGAATGGAACCAATATCTGAAGATCAAATGCCTTAAGATCAAGTAGCGAAGCCCTCCTGGTTATCCCACCACCGTCATCAGTGAGGCTGGTGGGCACCCGGGAGAGGACCTTTTCAGCGATAGCTCCCAGATTATGGAATAGCCTCCCCCCGAGGTGCGTCATGCCCCTTCCTTACATACATTTAGGAAGGCAGTAAAGACGCACCTCTTTGCCATGGCCTTTGGCTGAAATGATTATACTTGTCCCCCTCCCTAGTCACAGGCACAACATTCACAATATGGAGAGTACTGTTTTAAATTTGCTGAATTTTTTAAAATTGTTTTTAATCTGTATTTTGTTTTTTAATGTGTATCTTGTTTTAATGTTCATACTGTTTTTTAATCTGTTGATCAATTTGCTGTTACCCGCCCAGAGACCTTAGGGTATGGGGCGGGATAGAAATGCAAACAAATAAATATGTACTTTCAATCTGAAGAAGAACTTCATACCTCTATACTGGCTCTTTCATTTAGTGGTTCCATCCAGTGCTGAATGGGATTAAATTCAGATAGAACACATCCTCAGTAGACTCCATGCCTAAGCTCCCAAGGAATACAGTTTCTGCACTACTAGGAGGCTGTGGCTCCCAGGGACTGGCCTATCAGCATGGGACTAACCTTGGTGCATCTTAAAGCATGAAATCCTTGCCATAGTCTACTCCAAGGGAAAATTGCTTTGAAGCTGTCTGCCAAACATTTCCTAGTGTGGATGCCAGCAAATAGCTGGTCCAGTCTACCAAGTGTGGAGTTTACCGGAAGCACTTGGCTAAAACAGCCTCATCTGGGAGTTTTCATTTCTAGCCTCCAAAGTTGGGCCAGGTTGGGCTACTGCAATGCAGACAGCTCTTAGTTGGGTACAATGCAGACAGCTCTTAGCTGTCTCTGAGTAATTCTCCAGTCCTTGACAAGATCCCTGCCTCACCCTGATCTTGTCATTAGAGTGTCAGATTCTAGACCTGAAAATGAACTGAAGAAGGTTTAGAGTGAAGGTGTGACCATGGCCACACTGTGACCTTTTTCTATAATACCCAGGAAACACTTTTTATATTAAAATCAAAAGTGGACCATTTCCAATGAAGAGCTGATTTTTTTGTGGGGAGGTACATTTGGATGGTGTGTTTATTCAATCACAACATCTTTTGTCAAAGAGTTATTATTCTGCATTATGTAAAACAATGTCTCCTTATTGCTCTCCTTAACTATTGACATATAGAACTTTATTGATTATTGAAGTGATAACAGGATGAAAGAAAAAAGCTTTCCCTGCTTCTTTGCTCTAGTGTAGTTTTAAAAGCTTAAAAGTTTTGCTTATTTCCTTAGGATATAATCCCTTTGATATGACATGTCATATAAACACCATGAGCCAATAATACTAAACATTGAAGAGAAACTGCTTCACTTGATCACGAGTTACCCACTTTTTAATAAGCAAGTAAAAGTATGCGGTGTTGCATATTTGGACTCAATACAGAAACTTGGGTTGGGTTACATTTCTTAAAATAAAATTAAAAAAACTAATGACATAATAGGCACAAGTAACTCTCACTTAGTAGGTATGTTCCTTTAGCAGCGTGGTTGCCATGGTGATAGCAAAGCCTTCAGGGGATTTTGGCTTTTCCTGCCTGTAGAAAGAGTAATATATGAAGTGGCTCTTTATGTGGAATGGGTAAAAATAATGATGCTTTTTGGATAAACTTGACTCCCTGTGACATCCATGCAGCTTTCTAAGTACCATTACAGAACTGGTTTGCCAGTTAATAAGATCTTTTAGTAAGATTCCAAGGACTGAATCTGTGATTCTCAACTTTCCTTCGTACAGCATAAGCAATGGCAATTGCATCAGCAGCACACAAGACATACTCCAAAAGGGAGGGAAGAGGTACTATTATGGAAGGAGATACTAAGGCTATGATCACCCATGGCAGAAAAAAGCATCTCTGAGGCAGCAGTGAGATGGCAGCTGCATTCAGAAATCAGTTACTTATTCTGCTATACTTGGATATTCTGGAATAAAGCATGAATATTCTGAAATATGCATGCCTTATTATGGAATATCCATGCTTTATTTTGGAATATCCAAATAAAGCAGAATAAGTAACCAATGTATTATGCTGTGAATAGACATAGCAAAAACAACAGCAGCATCCCTAAAGTGATTCAGAGAAGACTTGGAGTTGGGACTGTTCACACACTGGTCTTCCCCTCCACCCTTTCATGAATTCATGCTTCCCTTTCCTGTAAAGTCAGGGGGGGGGGCTCCCACACAGTCCATCCACAATGTATGGAGCTACTTTTTAAAATTAGAAATGGCTCTGCATGTACTGGAGTTTCTCCCACTCACTTAAAACTGCTCCACACCTATACTATTGTCAGTGCTCATATCCATAAACATTTCAGAAAAGGCTCACTATCTCTCTGAGCTACCTCTGAGGTCCTCTTTTGTTTTATCTTCAGACAAGAGTCTGAGGTATGACTGCTCACACACCATTCTGCCCCCCCCCTCTTATGAACATTCTGTGCTAGAAAAGGTGGATTAGGGAAGACTTGGAAACACGGCTGTCTCACACAACTGTCTTTCAGGCACCTCAAAACTGACTCTTTTGTTTTATGCCTGAGCACAGCCTTAGATCAATAGGGTCCATATATGGAAGATCCCTATCAAAGGAAAAGGTGACAAAATCCTGCAGCACTTTTTGTGACATTTGGGGGCGTGTTCCCACATACTGTGTTTCCGGATTATTCTGGTCTGGGTTGTGGTGCGGGTTTGAGTTTCCGGCCAGGAATAGCACCAAGTACACATCAGGCTGTTTCCATAACCAGACCCACAAGTGCGCAGAAGCACATAAGCATTTTTTAAAGTGGCATGGTGGGGTGGTTTTTCTCAAAGGAGAGGACAGGAGCTATCACCGCTGCCGCCGCCAGGCTCAGATGTTGCCTGGGCACTCCCTCTCTACTTGGCCAAGCTGTGGCTCATCCTCATTCTCCTCTTTGACCACCCAAGCTGAAGGTCGATTGCGAAGGCAGTTTGGTTTAAAATTTAAAACAGAAGGGGAAAAAAACGCATCTTTCCCATGAGGATGAAAATATCCATCTTGGAAGGCTTTAATCCACTTACTGGCAAGAAAAGTCCTGTTTAACCAGCCCCCCCCCCCCAAAGTTCTGCAGGATGGTGCTCATAAAATCCAGGGAAAAAGAAGTAGAATGGGAATGGGGCTTGCCAGATTCAGATTACTGGCCAATATAACGGGATCCTTGGATGCCGAGTTCCATTCCAGTATGGATTTTAGTGCCTATGGGAATGCAGCCTTAGTGTCATTTGGTGCAGACGAATGGCATTTTCTGTGCAATTTTAGTGGCAACTACATTAGTATGTTACTAGGTATTTCCATATGTAAATGTATCTTTCACATAACTTCCCATGAAGGAGATAGCTCTGCTATTCCAGTGATTTCTGAAGATTTGCCATTTGGAAGGACAGGATTCCATTGCCGTCAAGGGTTGTATGAAAAGGGGTGGAAGCCCACTGGGTGTAGATCAGAGCACAGGCAACATGTTTATTCTGATCAGGATTTCATATGGCAAAATATGCTTTTTTCACAACTGTACACAAGTCACAAGGGTATTGGCAGAAATGGTTTAAAGCAGCATACTTGTTTACAGAAGGAAAACAGTTTGACAAATGTCACTTGGTCAGTAAAAGCATTTTAGAAGAAGGGCTGAGGCAGAATCATAACAGTTAAGTTAAATAATGGTTTGCAGAGGCCTTGTAGCTAAACAGAAATACACAGAAAACCTCAAAAGCAAATGAAGGATATAATGGAATATTACAATAATTTATCAAATATACCAGACATTTTAATATTTAAGAAGATTAAACTGAAAGATATGTAAAGATATTTATATTTGAAGACATTTGCACTTTGAACATTGAGGTAAATCTATGGAAATTCCTTCATCTGCTCAATGATGAATCACACAGGGGTGCTGTTGTCTTCTGCATTTGGCTGCTAAGCAACGCTCTCTCTTGTTAGCCTAGATGACGAGAGCCAGGACTCCTGGAAGGTAACCAAATTGTTTTCACACTGTAAACCTGGGTGACTTTTGTTTTATACAAACCACCTGCTTTTAAAAGCCCCCAAACAGATCCTTAGCTTTTTGTTCTTACCTGTCATCATATCTACTTTATTTTCCTGTCTAAATCACTCTGAGTGGTTTACTTACATTTGATGTTTTTGTTTTGTTATAGGTCAATCAAAATTGAATAGAACCCAGGTAACTCTGCATGAAATTACATGGCAACTGCAGATAATTCTGAGCCCACCCCCAGAGTGAAATTCTACTTTATGACCTGCTCTATGAAGCTGATTTAGCACTGTGGGCTTCTTCATTGCATGGGCAAGTGACTGAATATCCATGAGAGGTGATATTTAGGACAGATAAATATCTCATCCGAACACAAGTTACATAATTAACAAACTTTTGACTTCCAGTAGTTCAGACAACAGGACAAAATGCAGTGGAAACATGACCCTGGGCATTTTAATGTGAAGAAAAGAAGGTGATCATTTAGACATTACAGCTCTTGCATGTGATAACAGCAGTGTCTATTAGCTTTCATCACTTTAACCTAAGTTCAATCCCTTAACAGTAGGGAAAAGTCAAATTAGATTTAAAGGATTAAATAGATAGGTTAACTACAAAGTCTCCCATTATGAATCTTAAAGAGCACAGTCAAAATGTATAATGAAAATGAATTAAAAGCAAAGAATATATAAAGTATAGAGTTGGAGGAATGCAAATATTATTCCTGTCTTCAAAAGGAGAATATAAGAGGAGCTGAGAAACCACACAGCGTTCAGTCTAAGACTTATATTGGGGAAGATTTTGGATGATTTTACTTGTAAACATCAATCAATCAGTCAGCCAGTCAACTGTGGTTGCCAGAAGCCAGAGTGCATTTGTCGGGCTCTAGTTCTGTCAGAGTAAGGCTGTTTTTGAATGACCAGTTAAGACCCCATTAGGAACCCATTTAGAACCCGATTGGTACCAATCAGGAAGGCCCTGTCCCCAAGCAGACCCCATTTAAGGTCCCATCGGGCAGGCCTTGTCCCCATGAGGTCAGGAGAAATCTGGATCTGAAGGGATCCAGAGGCGGGCCTAGCAGGAGCAGAGCTGTGTACACAGGTGGTGCTGGCTCCACCCCACCACTCACAGCTACGGAGGCTTGTATGGGCTCTGCAGTTGTGAGTGGCGTCCCTGCCCGGGGGGAGGGCAGCAATTGCGGCTGCTCACTTCAGACTGCTCCCAATCCTCCCCCCAGTGTCACTACCTCCTGCCTCCTCCTCCTTAGTGCTGAAGCAGCCTTCTGGGGTGGGGTGGGGCTGGTGCCAGAAGTGGTGGCAGCAACAGTGGTAGCCGCACTGACAGATGTGGCTGCAATCACTGCCTCTGCCACCTCTGCCATGATCCCCTGTGCCGCCATCACCTCCATCATAAAGGCATTGAGGGACTTGGCAGAGGTGGCAGAGGAGGTGATTGCAGCCACATCTGTCTGTGTGGCCACCACTGTCACTGCTGATACCACCAGCCCTGTCACCAGCCCTCCACACATAACTCAAGAGGCTGTTTCAGCACTGGGGATGAGGCAACAGCAGGAGGAGGAGGAGGAGGCAGGGGAGCATTGGGGCAATGGTCATGCCTGCCAGCCAAAGTGGCAGTGTCCACACAGCACCCTGCTTAGCACTCATTTGAATAGAGTACTAGAGGGTCTTTGCAGACGTATGGGGGCCTCCCAAAGATCTGGATCTTGATTATCCAAATCTCTGGGAGGACCCCATCTCACAGATCTGGATCTTCAAGATCCAGGTCTTTGTAGCTCTGTGCAAAATTGGAGGAAGGCTCTCTATTTTTTGGATATTCTGCGTTCACTTCATTCTGAGAATAAGGTTGATATTGGTTCCTTGGACCATACCAAAGCATTTGGTAATGAGCTACACAATATACTACTGAGCAAGCTTATTTCTACTAGATAGTTACATAGCCAAAAAGAGACAAGTACTCAATTAATAGATCCTTGTCGAGCTGGAGGGAAGCTTGAAGTGAAGGACTACAAGACATTGTCCTGGATTTAGAATTCCTTAACATATTTATGTATGATTTAAATGATGTGATAGATTGTATTCTTAGTATATGGCTGAACAGAGGTGGGGTAGCAACTACCCTAGAACAGAAATTTCCATTTCCATTTCCATTTCCATTTTTATTTATATACCGCCTTTCCAAACAAAATTTGCTCAAGGCGGTTTACAACAAATGGAAGAACAAGGTACAATACAAATTCAATCAATTAAATCAAAGAAATACAACAAATAAGAATAATCAACAACTCAAATTGAAAACACTTGCCAAGGCAGTTTACATACATCAAAATTACATTACATGTTATAACCACTAATACATTATGCAGTAATAATAATAATTAAAAGAAAAAAAAAGAAGAAACCCTATAAACAGGTGGGACGGCTGGCTAATAAGTTTTTGTAGTCCTTACAACAAGTAGAATTTGCTGCACACTGAGTCTCCCTCCTCCCCTTGTCCATAATGGTGTTAGGGCGTTGGGCTGGGTGCAAGCTGGGCTTTTGTAGCCTTACAGCAGGTGGACATTGTCGAGCGCTATGCCCTTCCCAAACTATAGCTCCTGTGGCTGATGTGTAGTGAGCATCTGCATGGCTGTGTCCTCATATGAGAGCTGTGATAGATATTGTTTTGCCTGTGTGGGACGCCAATATCTGTCAAGTGGCAAACGAGCTTTGATCTGACATTAAAGTGTTTACATCACAGGTGTTTTCCATGTTCACATCATGAATAGTGTACAGGCGCATCAAGCAACTACAATTTGAACACATTTAACCAGACTGTGGAACTTTAGTCAATACAGCACTGCAAATGTATATAGCTACCCAAATTAAAATAGTACATTAGGATAAAAGAAAATGATTTAAATCCATCCACCAGGCTTAAATGCCTGGATGAATAAAAAATGATATCTATGAACAAGAAGCATATACGGATTGCACCAGTCAGACATCTCTGGGAAGACTGTAGCTGAACCTCAGTTCTATCATCGAGATGGACTTTTCTCTTGTGGCCACTTGCTTTATTTAATTGTAAGGGGGCAAAAAGAGCAAGGCCAATACTAATATTAATATGAGCATTAATTATGTTAAAGTGGGTGAGGCTATATTGCACAAAAGTGTGACATCATTGTCCAACAACAGAGAGTCTGTTAGAGAGCCCAATGTGCCTGTCCACAAGGAGAAGAGTAAAGATAGTGGCTCCATTGTGTGGGAAGAACTTCTGAGAGGTGAGTTCCCCACACCATTTATGCAGACCTCACATGTTCTACAGGAGGCTTCGGATGACATAGAGTCCCAGGCCTCTTAGACTATGATCAGACATAACAAAAGTTGTGCCTCAGACATACAGTGTTTGGCCTTCATGATCTCAAGCCTTTGCTAATCCACCTTTCCTAGCACAGAATGTTCATGGGGGGAAGGGCAGACTGGTGTGTGAATAACCCCACCTCGAAGCCATCTCTGAGCATTTTTTCTGTGCCAGAGCAGAGCTCAGAGCAATGCTTTTTGGTTTTTGGTGCCAACTACAGTGTGGCACATCCCTATTTTTTCATTTTATTATTGCTATTATTCTCAATGCACCCATAGCTCAATAATTTCTCTCTCCTCTCCTTGGAATTTCTTTTCCAATTCCATGTCTGTCAAATCAAACTTCTTGTTTCCAAAATCCTGAAACAGGAGAAAAAACAAAAACACGTGATTAAGAAGAGTTTGATAAGAGTGCCTCACTTGATAAACTGAAGTAGCTCCAAGAGCTACAAGGTGTAGTTGAGAGAACTCAAAAAATTTAGCCCTGATGAGAGCTACTGCTGATTAATTACTGCCTAACACCTAAAATAATATGAAAGAAAAGAGAGTAATAACTTTATCTTTGATACCCTGGGATGGAGGTCAAGAGATAATATGATTAAGTTATGACAAGCCAAATTTCAACTGAAAACTTTCTTAAAATAAGGTCAGCTTAACAGGGGACCTGATTTTCCAATGTACAACATCTTCATTATTGGATTGTTTTACCTTTTAAGACTACAAGTTATTATTATTGCTTAGGTTATTGATTAGATTTTTTAAAAATGATCTAATTTATTTATTTTGAGTTTGTTATTGAGTTATTTACTTTAAGTTTTTTCCGCTTGCTCCTACTTTATTTTTTTTTAAATTCTGACTTTATAGACTTATTTTACGTTTTGTTAAAATAACTTAAAATGTATTGTTTTCTTTTTTTCTTAACGGGAAACTTTATAAATTAATATTTTATGTTATGTTAATATATATATTTCCCTCAACTGACCTTTGCTCCTCCCTCCAGTTTAAAAATGGCTAATCTTTTAATCCCCTATGCTATTTTTTCTTGGTTTCCTTCTCTGAATCACCAAGAATTCAGTCTATGTGGTTTCTCAGAAATTTCTAAACTCACCTAGAACTTATCTAAATTCACTTAGAAATATCTGAACCTGCTGGCCATGTGCCCAAAAACTCTGACCAAAAACCAGAGGACTTACCTCACAAACTTACCACAGCCCAGCAGCAATTTTTCCTAAATATTTTTAGCCAATTCCCAGTTATTTCAATAACCAAAGGGGATGATTAAGGCAACAGTAAGGAGCTGTTTCAGAGGGCATCCCTAAAAAAGATCTAGGCAAGCTTGAACAGTGGGCTAAAACAGGATATATAGGGATGTGCACAAATATTTGAAATATTGCTTATTTGTATGAATTTGAATGAATTTGGACATTTGTATATGAATCGAATGTCTGAACATTTGAATTTCCGAATTTGAATGAATGATCTGGATAAAGGAAAGGATATCCACATGTAGAATAGGTCTAGGAAGAACATGGGCATGATGTTGAGTGACATGCAGAGTTACCACTTTGCTGCAAAGACATCTTCATAACACCTTCACAACAGCAGCCACATTGAGATCAATGGTGTTGCAGTGATGGGGATGTGGCCAGCTGGATCAGGTGATGGAGGTGCTATGGGGACAGTAGTTAGTGTCCATTGGTACAGAATAGGTATCTGCATCTCATCACTCTTAAGCACAAATGTGATGTTCTAAAGCTCAGTCAGTGCAGATGCCTCTGTCTGAGGTTGATCCAGATCTAGCTAATCTAGCTAAGTGCAGAAAGGCCCTTTGTCTCCATATACACAGGTGATTATAGCTAGCATAGGGTTGACCCGAGGTGGGGTGGTCACACATCAGTGCACTATTTGTGGCTAACCTCTGTCCTAATCATTAAAACAGGTGAGGTTCTGTGAGAGGGGAAAGAAAAACCACTGAAGAATTCCCAAAATGGTAGAATCAACATGAGGGAGAAATCTGTCTGTTGCCCTACTCTTATGCTGGTGTAGTGTACAGCATGGATGGATCAACTTCAAGATTGACTTCCAGCCCCCAGACTACATCCCTGGCCAGGGAATTTGGCATCTGTGGGTAGTGGACAGAAAAAATCCATGTAGCAGCAGCTGCCAGTCACCGTGTGTTTCCAGTGGCATGCAGCAAGTGAGGGAGGCACTTCCGAGGCAGGCTTCTGCCCCTCCCAACATGGTGGCTGCCAGGACATCTGTCCCTTCACCTGGCCATGTGCGGAAGCGTCCTGCTTCCACATGGATCCAGGTGAAGGGACAAACTGAAGACCTAATTTTTTAGGTCTTTGTGACAGTTTCAGGGTGCAGGCTGCAGAGGGCAGTAATATTGCTTTGGCCCTTTGCAAACTGTGTTGCTTTCTGCTTTTGCAAACCTAGGCTGCAAGCAGCAGAAAGGGTGGGAAACATTGCCTGGGCCCTTTTGCATTGATTGGCTACTGGAAAATTGGAAGGAAACCTGCCCAGGATCCTGGAGACCTGATTGACAGGCAGGAGGAGTTTCCCTCAGTTGCTAGTGGCAACAGCCAATCAGAGCACTAGAGACTGGGGGCTATAATAGGCTGAGCTCTCAGCTGTCTGGGTCTTTTTCTCTGGAGGGGAATTTTTTTTTGGGACAAGAGTTGAAGGAGACAATTTTGGGGGTTTGTGGCTCTGAAGGAACTTTGCTAAAGAACTGACCAGAGGCTGGGACCCACAGCCAAGCAAGGAAAGAGCTAAGACTTGCTGATACCAGGATTTAGTTGCTATTCTTTGGGGAGGCTTTTGCTTAGGCAAAGCAAACCAAAGGGGAAAGTGGATAGGATTATCTGCTTGGAGGCAACTATTTACCTTTAAGCAAAGAAAGCTATTTGTGCTGGAAGCTTACTACTTCAGGAGACTTTCTGAACTTTATCTATTAACTTACTATTCTTCCCTTTTAACCTTTGTTTCATGTGTGTATTTCAAAAAACCTATTTTGGTTTACTGTTTAACTGTTTACTGCCGGCTTTTGCTTATAGACTTTAGTACTCAATTGGCCCATTGCACATTTCCAGCAACCTAATAGTGCCCAGCTACTCTCCGGAGGGCAGGCACTGGACGGTCTGTTCAGAAGTTGTGACAGTCTTCATTTTAGCTCAGTTTTCGGCAGTAAGACCCATTTTAGAAACAGATCTCATGCGCCAAAATGCAG
Organism: Aspidoscelis tigris stejnegeri; assembly: GCA_023333525.1. Lineage (NCBI taxonomy): Eukaryota > Metazoa > Chordata > Lepidosauria > Squamata > Teiidae > Aspidoscelis > Aspidoscelis tigris. Next base: position 34,158,861 of record JALMGA010000003.1, on the reverse strand, counting down.
AAGCGGCCACCGGAAAGGAGACGTTTTCGCACGGGGCTGAACGGAACGCGGAAAAGACAGCTGAGGACACGTCATCCGCATTGGCCGCGCGCGGCTTGCGTTCCGACGTGTCCGCAGCTGTCTTTTCCGCGTTCGAAATGTAGAGCACTTCGAAGTGCTCTACACGCGTTCCAACGCGGACGAGCCGCCCGCAGCCGTTCGGGAGAAGAAGCGTTCGCGCTTCTTCTGTCTCCCGAACGGCTGCCGGCGCGCCTCCGACGCCGCGCGGCTTTGACAATCAGCTGTTTGTCAAACAGCTGATTGTCGATCTGCCTCCGCGGCTGTCATCGCGCCCCTTGCCGGCGTTTGCCGGCTAAGCCAGCTTCGGGCGCTTTGAGCATTCGCACCCAGACGCTCCGGAACGCGTTTACACGCGTTCTGGCGCGTCTGTGTGTGAACGGGGAAAGCGCCCGAAGCTGGCTTAAGCTTTCCGCCTGAACGCGTTCCGTTTCGAACGCGATTCAGTGCGGAAATGCCTAGGGTCCCAAATGATGCCTGCAATGTGGAAGGTCAGTGCCAATGTGTCTTATATGTGTCTTAAATCTCGGGTTAATCGGGTTTCCACAATCAATGAGGAAACACCCAAAATGTTAAGCAACTCTGAAAACTAGAGGCTCCCCCCTCTTCTTCTTCCCAGTACAATATAGTCTCAGACTTACAGATAAAGTGGTGAGAAAGTGGAAGAGAAATACTGCTTCAGGTTTTCTTTTAAATAAGAAAATTTATTGCTTGTGAAATGTGGCAGACTGATAGCATTGGAAAAAAACAAAGGCTTCTGTTTACTTACAAAATGGATACCACAGGCTCTATTCACCCCTGTGTCATTCTTGTATTATGCAGACAAATCTCCCTTGAAGAAACCAGAAGAATGTTTGGTTGTGGATTAGAATGGAGGAGAATCAAACAACGTATACCACTGAAGAAATACAAACCAATAAGCTGTTGTGCCTTGGGCTTTAAACCTTTTATGATCAGATTACTCTCCAAAATGGTGATTCAATAGTCACTAGTCACAAAATGGTGATTCAATAGTCACTGAAGAAAGTGCAAGTTCCAGTCTACTTCTATATACTTAAATGAAATGGGAGTGGCCAGCTTTTATTTCTTTCAAACACACTTATGAAAGGGATTTGTGACCCACTATATACAATTTAGGTATCTAAACTGTATATTAATTGTAAGGTTGGGAAGTTCCTTTTTTAAAGCATTCTAAGGAAGGGTTGATAGTGAAATTTTCATTTCATACATAACTAGCATAGCTGACATTTTTAAAATGGTAGAAACCAATGCTATTTTCATACCATTCAAGCAGGTGGAACCATCACGGGGGAGAAGGAAGACTTTCTGGATCAAAATGCAGCTTGGTAAAATTAAAGGTGAACCTCTAATATGAGACCTTTCACTCCTCTCTTGTTCCCTAGATTATCTTTGCACATCGTTACCGATGAAGAGCTGTACTTCTTCATGTGGTTCCTGGGAAATAAATCACATTTAACATAGTGAAATCCTGTCTGGATTTGGGCTTATTCTAGAACGTATCTCAAAATAGGGGCCTGCTGTTTGCATGCCAAATGAAGCCTACCATAGTTTGCATTAGCATGCAAATAACAGAACTCTCTCTTGAGATAACATCCCAGAATAAGGCCAAGTGCGGAACCTGAGTAAAATTACTTCCCAGACTTTGGTTTGTTTGATGTTTTCAGAGTAGCAGCCTGAAAAGTCAAAAGATGGGCAAGTAAAGGGAGGTTTTCGTAGAGAAGTAAAACTGAAATCTATACTATACTATGCATGAAAGCACAGATTATGTGCATTTTTTACATCAGCAGTATGAGTATTTATTTAAATAAGGTGCTATCAAATGCTTCCTCCTTTCATGCTTGAAAGCAAGGCATCAACTAAGGTGGAACAACATTGAATTTGAATTTGAGGGGGCAACAAGGGCAAAATAAAGGACACTGTACTTTATATAAAAGGATGCGGATAAGTTTGTTGAATTTTTTAACCTTTGTTAAGCTACAGTGTTTGAAATTTATGAAGCAATAGTAGCGACTTTCTTCTCTCTTATGAGCAAAGGCGTTGAATACAACATAGAGAGCTTCCAGGCACCCTAGAAAATGTGGCATGCAATTGAATGGAAGACTGGACTGACATACAGACCCACTGACAGCTCATCCTTCTGTTGTGTCAAATTCAAGAAAGAGCAAAATGCCAACTCTCTTCACACTCTGCCAGTGTTGGCTACGTTTGGTATGTATGTGCCATGCTACCATAAGCATACTTATAGCACTTGTTTTGTACAGTAGTGGCCTTGAGACAAAAACGTTGACTCGGGGAGGGTGGGAAAAGCAGTCCTCCCTCCTGTGCCAAAATCACAGCTGATTCTGATGTAGGAGTGGGGAAAACCTTCCCCGCCCATAAAAATTGCACCTGGGGATTCCTTCACTGCAATTTTGATAGTCTGCAGAAAGCATTCTGCTGTTTTAATTCAGAGGGGGAACAGCGTGGCTCCCCACCACCTGTTTGGCCAATTTTCACCCAACGGTGGCGTGTGTGTGTGTGCCTGCAGCTGTCAAAGGGGGAAGTGTGTGCGAATGCTTCCCTCCCCAGATGGCCAGGGACGCTTCAAATGCGCAGGGACTTAAAAGTGCCCTACATCTTGAATACTTGGAAAACACTTGGGAACGGGCTGGGACGCAAACCCAGCCCAGGCAGTGCTTATGCCATGTTCCCACGTGTTTTCTGCACCTTTGAGAACCCCTAGTGCGAAACGGACTCTGCACTCTGTTCCTTGTACATTCCAAGGTCCACTTCTATGTTGCATGCATCTCCAAGAGGTTTTTAGCTACAGCATTTCTTGGATAGGGATAATTTGACCACAGTGATCCATGCTCTAGTAACCTACAGATTAGATTACTGTAATGTGCTCTATGTTGGCCTATGCTTGAAAATGGTCTGGAAGCTGTAACTAGGGCAGAATGCAACAGACTGACTGCTGATGGAAATCTCTGACCAAGCCTACATCATGCTAGTCTGAAAATTCTGCATTAGTTGCCTGTTCACTTACGGTCTGGTTATTCTCACATAGAGACCTGGCTTGGGTAGTGAGAGTTCAAGGAGAAGGCCTTCTTGAAGTTCTTCCTCTCTTGGAGGCTCAAGTGGTAGGGACACGCAAGAGAGCCTTTTCTGTGGTGGCTCTCAGACTCAGGAACATGTTCACCATGTGCTTATTTTATATGGTTTTTTACACCTTCAGCTCAGTCTTTGATCCTTAGCTTCCCCTGAATGTTATCTTCCTGGGGGACAGGAAGGGAAAGAGGGCTATGCTTTAAATATGTTTTAAGAGTGCTTTGTATATTTTCCTTTTCTTGTGATCCATCATGAGATCTTAGAGAAGGGCTGAATATAGATTCTGAAATAACATAAGGAAGGAAGGGAGATTTGTCTTATTTGTTATAGATCCACGTTAAATCTGGTTAGTTACTGCATTCCCATCTAAATGCTCACATACATGCTGTTTAATACTAAGATCTTGCCCAGAACTGATGTCAGGCTCTCAGGCCTATAGTTTCCTGCACCCACCTTCTTAAAAAAAAAAAAAAGATAAGATAAGGACAACATTTGCCTTTCTCCATTCTTCTGGGACTTCTGTTCCCTTCTGTCTTTGAGGGATTAGATTCCTCAAGGTGTACTGTACTGGTGTTAGTATTTCTCCACTCAAAAAACATGCTGTACTTAACAGATGTAATCAGGATAGTTAGTTTCTATTAATCCTAGGGATGTGCATGAATATTTGTGACACCTGGGATTCATATGAATATGTACAAATTCATAGATTTGTGGCTGAATCGGATAGTGCCTACATTCAGATAGTCAGGAATCCAGCAAAGCTTCATTTGAAGCTTTGACAGATACTGGATCCTCCCGGGCCTCCTGCTCCCCTGGGCACCATCACCTCACTTACTTGTCACTGCCATGCCTTCTTCCTAGGCCTTCCAGTTCTATGTGCATGCAAGTGCAGAACCAGAAGGCCTGTTTTGGTGTCTGGAAGGCCTATTTTGGCCTCTGAACAGTGCCAGAACAGGCCTGGGAATGTCACCGGGGGCATCCCACCTGCCTCCCATGCACCCTCTTACCTTTTGGGGTGCACTCTGGTGGAGTTGTGAGGCAAGTTGCACTGAATTAGGGTGCACTCTGGTTCCATGACCCCAGAACCGGGCATGTTTTTCTGACCTTCAGAAGGCCTCCAAAGTGCATGCCATGTGACACCACTGGAGGCATTCCGGCCACCCCCCATACGCCTCCTTACCTTTTGGTACATGCTTTGGAAGCCAAAATAGGCCTTCCACAGCCCGAAAAAGGCACTTCCAGTTCTGCACACACAGACCTGGAAATGTCTTAGAAGAAGGCATGGCAGCAGCAGTGAAAAGGAGGACAGGTAGGTGGGTGAGGCAGGAATGGACGGGTGGTGGGAGGCTGCATTCTTTTCATTCATGAATATGCATTTGAATATTCACGCATGAATACAAAACCCCTTACATTCATGGGGGTGGGATTTGGCCAAAGCCAAATTTTCCCACGTTCAATTTGTACCAAATGGGAAATGGGCTTTGTGCACACCCCGAGTTCATTTCCTCCTCCTTTCCCTCACCGTCTCCTACTTCCTCACCTCCAAGGTAAGTCAATGCCAAACTTTAACCATTTCCTTTCCAAGGCTACAAAGCCACTTGCTAAATACCGAGGCCTGATATTCATGATGGAGTTCATTTTCTGTCATTATGTGCTGGTGATATTTCTGTTCAATGAACATTTTGAAGCATTTTAAAAATAATTTCTTCCAGATGCAAAATATATTCCACAGAGGAGTAGAAGAGTAGTTTTAGGCTACAAATATGCAGAAAACATATGTTTGTGTGAGAGTGTGTGCATTTTCTTCAGACAAAGTCCTACATTTGTGCAATTTCTCATCTACTCTGAGTGGCTTCTTTTTCACCATCTGTGGGAAATCAAGCTGCTTTGTCAACAAACATCAAGTTATATTTTTGGAAAAACACCATGAATGGATCTATGAATAGGCTCTGAATTAACAACAATAGAAGACTCCTTGTGTGTTTTTCTTTCCCTGTTGGTCTGATTATACTTCAACAGGAATGCTTGATTTTATTTTGAATCATTGCTGCCATTCCTTGGAGGGTTTTTTTTTGTTTTGTTTTTTAAACTGTCTTGAAAGGAATCCTACAAAAGACTTTATTCAGTGAATGAATTTATTAATGTGTTGTGAACTGTGCCAACAGTAGTGTGTCAGCATGCCAGCCATACCCACTGAACACAACAATCACATTCACAGTATGTCAGATATTGTGCCAGTCCACATATGAATGGGAGGATGAAGCAAGTGCTGCCCATTTGAGAGCCCTGCATTTCCCTTCTTTGCAGAAACCTAACACCAAACGGAAAGGAAAAACAAAGAAAGGGGGAAGTGTTCTTTAAAAGAGCAGATGTACCTGGAAAGACTTTCATTGTATTACAGACTGGTTGTCTTTTGGGACAAGTCAAAACATTATCCCATTGGTACTGATTTGAAAGGCATGGTGATCATTTTCATAAAGTTGGCTTTATTTTTCTCCCTATGAAGAGATTACAGGTGCCAAGCCATCCAGTTCATAGGCTAGGCACATAACAGACTCTTGTAGATAGTCTGAAGAACAAAATAGACAGAAATTGTGTCAGATCTACAGTAGGTTGCCTCCAGACAGAGCTGCTTAAATTTACAGCTTAGCATTAAACCAATGTATACTCACTACAATGGGACAATCTATTGCCCTAACTAAAAATCAACTCAGAACTTTCCTGTTTAAGGATCCATCAGAGGAATGAGAGCTTAGGCACTATGCACCATCATGTGGGTTTGGAAAGCCAATCAGTTTTTGAGCTACACTTCCAGGTTAGGGGTGTGCAGAATTATTTTTTTGCATTTGATTCGATTCACATGTTTAAAATCCAAATGCAACAAAAACTGACTGTAACCACTCCTGAAGAGGACCTCCTTGGACCCAGAAGATTTAAATAACTATTGCCTGATGACTAAATACCTTTTTTAGGCAAGGTTCTAGAGAGGGCTGTCACTGTTCAACTGCAGGCATGCTGGGAAGAAGCTGATTACCTGGACCCATTTCAATCTGGCTTCAGGCCCGGTTATTGCATGGAAACCACCTTGTTGCCCTGGTTGATGACCTCCTCTGGGAGAGAGACAGAGGGAATGCTACCCTGTTGGTTCTCCTGGACCTCTCAGCAGCTTTTGATACCATTGACCACAGTATCCTGTTGGAGAGACTACGGAGTTTAAGAATGGGATGCAATGTTTGGCATTGGTTCCACTCCTATCTCCAGAGTAGATTCCAGATAGTGGCTGTGGAAGACACTGTGGAAGATTCAACACCCTGGGAACTCACTTGTGGGGCTCCTCAGGGGTCAATCTTATCTCCCATGCTATTTAACATCTATATGAAGCTGTTGGGAGAGGTCATCAGGAGATTTGGAGTGAGATGTCATCAATATGCAGATGATACCCAGCTCTATCTCTCTGTGCCATCTGAATCAGGAAGTGAGGCCCTCCTGGTTGTCCCACCGCCTTCAGTAGTGAAGCTGGTGGGCATGGGATAGGGCCTTTTTGGCAATGGCCTCCAGATTATACAATAGTCTCCCCCTCAAGGGCCGTCATCCTCCTTCCTTATACATATTTAGGAAGGCAGTAAAGACACACCTCTTTTCCCTGGCCTTTGGCTGAGGTGATTATATTCTCCCCCCCCCCCCAGTTACAGTCACTATTCATGCAATATGGAGTGTATTGTTTTAAATTTAAAGTGTTTTAAATGTGTATCTTGTTTTTTAATCTGTTGTTTAATCTGTTGTTACCCACCCAGAGACTTTTGGGTATGGGGAGGGATAGAAATGTAAATAAATAAATAAATATGAATATGAAAACATTCGATTTGAATTCGAATGTCCACATTTGAATGAATTCGATTGGATTTTGAATGTTTAAAATATTCATGCACATTCCTATTCCAGTTTTAGCATCCTCTTGTTTGTAGTTTCCCTTTGTCATTCCACATGATAATGTGATCTAACTGCATACTGTGCAGTGAGAGGTCTTTCCCCTGCACTAAGGAACATGTGATGTAATGGTTGTATACTGCAGAGTATACAACAAACAGTCACCTGTCTGATGGGACCATTGGGACTGTGCATTCCGTTTGCAGTTTAGGACATGTCTGGGGGTTCCCATATTTAGTTGTGCAGGTACTGTGCTATTTTAATTACCTTTAATAAATGGCCTTTTCCCTGTTACACAATCAGGGCAGCCTTGCATGCTCTGGGATGCTCCATATGCATGTCATGGCTCTACCCCCATCCCAGAATGACCCTGAATGTGTGAGACCATCCTGATCCTCCAAAGCTGTGGGAAGAGTTAAAAGTGCTCCACAGCTTGACTGGGAGCTTCTGGTATGTTCCCAGTCAGGTCCTGCACGTAGCGTTCACACCATGGGGGAGGGGTGGCATGGCTGCAGGTGTGCCTGTACAGTCATGTCATAATCACCCTAGCAATGGCCACACACATGGCAGAAGTTGCCACAGCCATTGTTATGCAAATTTGGACAGTACATCTCTGACTGTCCGTACCTCATGGGCAAGTTGGGGATGCAAACACATATACATAATACTTTCCCTGAACTCAGTGGGTTACTTACCATTCCTCTGAAGTTAGGAGTGAAAAGACCCAAAGATTTATTAAAAATGGCAGATAAAGGGAGCTAACATTAAAAGAAAACAGCAGGCAGAGTAATTAAAATACATAATAAATAACACAACAGTGTTAAGAATCACTAAGAGCCAAGGTAACTAGGGAAGTGCACAGATATTCAAAATATTAAAAATTCAATCCAATTCGTATATTCAAATTCAAATGGAATGTTTCTAACTTCAAATTTAAACATTTAAATGAATTTCAAATCTTTTGAACGATTTGTACGAATTATTTGGACATTTGTATGTGTACGGATACTTATGCATTACATATGTATCTGTACACATCTTATTCATGTCCATATGCATTTGTACAGATATGTATGGGATGAAAATGGGATGCATATGGAATAAAAATGGGATGTGTACGAATGTGTACAGATGTGCATGGACACATACAAATGTTGCCAACATTTGTATACTCAAATACAAATGGAAAATTTGTACAAATTGATACGAATGTATTCTATTCTAATTGATTCAAATCTTTAGATATTCTATTTGAATTGAATCAGATGCCAAAAATTGCATTTATGTACACCCCTAAAGGTAATTAAAACAAATTTTAAAAGTCGGTAATCTAGCATCTAACACTCTTGTCAGGATCCTGCCATTTGAAGGTACAGGTATAGCCACTCCTGCAGTCACTAGTGTTCACACATTTCACCTCCTGCTTATGGCAGCACATTTGTTCCCTACATTTGACATTTCTGCCCAGGCCTATTTTTGAAGGAAGTGGTCACAGCAGTTGGCCATTTTATTTGCTTTTGAAAAACAGGCCTGGTCCAATTGCAGGTGGTAGGAAGCAGAAGTTAAGTCTACCATGGCAATAGTGGGCCCAGAGGGCAGCAGGAAGGAATTGATAGTGTGTGGAGAGCAGCAATTAATGGGATCTGAACTGGGGAAAATCATGGGAGAAGAATTTATTCCAATTAGAGGCTCCATGGTTTGGAGCCCCTCAATGCAAGGGCAGCAGAAAGCACTGACTTAGTCATTTCTTCTGCCCTATGGGAAAAACATATCTGACAATGTTTTCTACCCCTCTAAAGCAGTATTGATAGGCATGGGATTATGCCAATTCTGGTGCCAGTGCAACACCATGAAGACCCTGTTAATGTCATGTAAGCAACCCCAATTTCTGTGCACATAGAGGACTGTTTCTAGTTTCTGTTGAGGCCCAGTAATTTTCCAAACATGGTGTTCCTGCTGTTATATTAGCTAAGATATAACAAGCTGTATCCTTGTATTCAAGTTAGAGATAAGTTGTATTTTATTTCTTATATGGATGCAACATGTATTCTCACATTTATGTAAATCTTACTTATACTCACTAAGAATAAAGATCCTTCTGTCTGGAATGCAATCACGTCTCTACAACACTGCTTGTGATTCCAGTGTTCAACTCACGTTATGCTGCGCAATTTGCCTGATGCAGTTCTGCTATCTTATCAATAAATCTCAACAGTTTCTCCTTTGCTATTTGCCACATCGAAGTAGGTAGCATCTGAGTTAAAAACGCCTCACATGTAAAGGGCAAAGAAGCCATTCAACTAACTTTTGATTACATGTGAGGCTAACTAGATGGACCAGCTCTATCTTTATCGATAGAACAGGGGGTGTTTCTGCACTTACTCTTATTCTGGAGTATATCACAGAACAGGGGCCTGCTGTCTGCATGTTCATGCAGGCTATTGCAGGCACCAGATGAGGCCTGCCATAGTTTGCAATAGTATGCAGACAACAGGCCCATATCCTGCGATATATTCCATAATAAGTCAAAGTGCAGAAAGGGACATGGATAATGGTCAGAGCAAACAAATAGAACTTTTTATAGCTAGACTATCTTTACCAGATAAAAATATTTTGTCACTGGGTCTGATGAAGTTTGCATTTACTTTTGCTTTGATGTTGATGTTGTTTTGTTTGATGAAGTTTGCATTGCAAAATCTGAGAAGTATGGAGATTGGCCCATATAGAAAATTCAGTTGCACTTGATCTTCTAGTAGTCATGTCTAAAACCTTCGGTTCAAAGCAGGACTAGGGAACACGGCATAACCCAGAAACTGCAACAAATGAGATAATACTGGCTATGGAAGCTTCTGTTCTTCCATCACATTAGATGCATTTGCTTATAAATGATAATGAGAGAAAACTTCCAGATGCGCCTGCATTTTCCATGGTCTCACACCTGTTCCAGGTCTGCCTAGCAAACAAGCAATTTCTATACAAATAGTGAGCCTTAGTCCAAAACACATTCAGTTGCTAATGTCCTCTGAATGCAACAGTATCTTTTGCTGAGATAAATTAACTCTAAATTTGGCATTTAGAACACTAGAGAAACTGTCAGTCCATTTCTGCTCTGCTGTAATTCTTCTCTTAGAAAATTATGTTTCACAACTGATGGCCAACCATGATAAATTCATTTCTCTCCCTCTCTCTCCCTTCTCCCATATATTATTTCTTATGATACCTTCAGCATAGACCAAATCCGTATTACAGATGTAACAGCTCTGGTGATAAGAAATCTCCTTACCTCAACCTCCTCCAAGCGAATAATTAAAGAGCTAATTATAGCTTCTCACCCCAAAGTGAAACACTGTCAAATTAATCCCAGCTTGAACATGAAATAATAAGCAGAATGAGTATCCTCAGGCATGCCGTGATGCCGTCAAACATAACCACAAATACAAATATGCTACAGTGACAGTATTGTGTCTTTACTTTGACCCATCCAAGACCTGCTGTATTTCTTGCACAGCTTGCAACATGACTGTCAGTCAGTAACCGAAGGAGGCGGACTCCTGGGGATGGGGAAAAACCAAGTCTAAACGTAGTTTTGAGGGAAATAAAGAACCATCAAAGAGAAAATAAATACCTCCACATCCACACCCTCAATTAAATACAAGGAAAAATTAATGGGAACCAACAATGAGGACCAGGAGGTTTTTCCAGTGAAATATGAATGATGGCACTTGGTCTAGGTCAAGAATTGAGTAGTGCACATTGAGATATCAAGATCAGAGACATCTAAAAGAGAACTTGGGTGTGTGTGCCTGGTGCAATGTTCTTGAGAAAGGAATCCCCAGTGTTGATCTTGATGGGGAAAGGACAAGTGAAGCTCTGGATCTCCAGCTGCTATCTTGATTCTACGAGATGGGTGCTGCCCCTCTGCCACCAAGATCAGCTGTGATCTTGACACTGGAGAGAAACCAGCTTCCCTTCCAGCAACATGATTGCAAATGATTTCAATGGCTCTGGGGACAGCTTTTAAGCTGTCCTTTGTTGATCATGACTGACTTAAAAATCTAAACAGGCGCAGGCCAGGTTACTACATGTATACCACCCAGAAAGTAGAATGGGAAGTGATATGTCCAACAGAGGGGGGTGGCACATGAGAGGATCTTTTCTGTGGTGGCTCCCAGGCTTTGGAACAGCCTTCCAGGAGAAGTACAGCAAATGTCAACCTTATATGGTTTTTGGCACCTGGCATTCACACTTTGGCCTATAGTCAACAATTAGGCAACATCTGGAGAAGAGCATTTGCACCGAGAGGAGGCTGTTACGGGAGAAGGAGGAAAAGAAGATTAACAAGCTACAAAAAATATGGACATTGCACATATTTTATCTGTTCCTTGGTACTGACAATATCCAAACATTTAATATGCATTTACACAGTAGATAGCTGATCCTGCCTGAAATATCATTGAAGTATCATACCTTTGATGCAATGGTATAACGGGATGCAAGGACTTACTCTTGAACCAAATAAAAGCTTTTCAGCTGTGCAAGCAGGACTATTTTTATGCATTCAAAAACAATATACAAGAGAATGCAAACACTTGAACTAACACTGTTTATCCAACCCTTCCAGATTCTAGCTTCCCCCATCCTCCAGGGACTGTTGTAATTCTCTCCCCCTCTATGGCTGATCTATAGGAATTGACCCACAACAGTTAGCTGACAACTCTAAAAATAGAAGCAGCTTCTTTTTTTGTCTCATGAGCTATCATTATGCCACCGGGGCTTTTGTGAAATCTATGAGCGAACACTGGCAAGCTAAAGCCAACTCCTGCTTCCTGGAAGCAAAGAGAACTGGAGCTGCAATAAACTGTCCTATATTCTGGCAAGCTCAGGCAGACCATATACTTAAGGCTCACTGACTTTCAGCTGCTCGCTTTCTACCTCTGGCTTGCTAACACTGAAGTGGAAACTACTACAAAATGCTGTATTTTGAAAATGCTGTCATGCAAAAAATAATATGCATGTATTTTTTTAAAAAGAAGCATATTTTATAATTAACACTAATATGAAGCAAGCATTTACATGACAACATGATTTTCCACAGTTTCTCCTTTACAGGACCAAACAGGAAATCAGTGCTGGAATATTGTACTAACACACAATCTTTTTGCACATCAAATGCGAGATGAAAGGCAAGTGTCATGAGGCTTTCAAAGGGTCATAAAGGCACCACACAGATTCTGCCTTAATCAATATGCATCGCATGTACGACTGAGTGATATGATGAACAATATGGCTTATTAGAGTCATAGCACCAAGAAGTAACCAACAAAGCGCCAAGAATGCAGGCAGAAAGATAGCATTTACTCTACACTGTTCCATTTATTGATAGTAGAACACAAAGCACCAAGAAGTAACCAACAAAGCGCCAAGAAGTAACCAACACATACACTGAAGTCCAACTCCCTCCTGATTCTCCCCAGCTCCCAGGATCTCATCAATGCAAGTTCAGTTCTTAAAACAACCTACAGTTTGCCAGAATCACATGCCAGAGTTAACCACCACAAAGAGAGAAAACAGACCGGTAAGCATGGCTGAGACTGGCTAACAGAAAAAGATGGAAATGCAGACCTATAGGTAGCAAAAATGAACCATTTCTGTGTCAAGATGGGATTATCATTGTTTGTTATAATGAACAACAACAACAGCAATATTTATTTATAATGCCCCTTTCACCAAGGGACAGCACAGGGTTAAAAATTACAGAAAGAATAATAACAAAGCAATAAAACAATCTAATAATAATCAGAACAATATTAAAATCAATCTAGTAAAATAGTAATAATCAATTTCTGAAACATCATTTCATCAGTCACAGATAAATATTATCCATGAAAATAAGTCAATTTAAACTTAATCAGGAGTATGTAAAAAGAAAGGTCTTCAAAGGTATTTAAAAAGAAAGGTTTGAAATTGAACCAAATCTTTTAATCTAAGGACTTGTGGGAGATTATTCCAAAAGTGAGGAAGGCCTGAAGTTTAGAAGTTGCAATGTGAGTTTGAGGAACTACTAAGAACCCTTTGCCTGAAGAATGCAAGTTTATAGCTGAGGTATACCACAAAACTCTAGATGATAGATAACTTGGAGTTTGTTACTATTTGCTTCAGCTTCAGCTTTCAGTTTTCAAAATTATATGAAGAAATTATCTAATTAGCTCTCTAACTTGGGCCACTGCTTTACTCTATCATATAAAATATCCTTGAGGCCAGTTTGGTTTCTTTCCTTCCTCTTGCCTGGCTTGGTTGTCCCTCCCTCACACACTCCATCTGTGCCTTTGGCATTTACTTCTGCTTCTGCTATTTCTCAACCAGAAGTAACAAGCAAAGTTCACGGCTACTGGTATGACTTTTTCCACACTTGACATTTGGCATTTTCAGTCCCCCTTTTACTTTAATACGCTTCAATATCCATATGTTTGTGAGGAGGAAAACGATTAAGATAAAGCATTTGGTTTAGCATAGATAAAATATCAGTTTACAAAATATATTCAAAGTTGAAGTCAATTTTTGGGAACCAAATGGAACCAAATTATTCAAGACTGATCTCTTATTTTCCCCACCATACCCTGAAAGACTAAAACTGGCACCCATTTTGTATGTACAACTGATATTCTAAAGATGCTAGTCAAAGGAATTCCAAATGTCAAAATTATGGGGATGATTAGAAGAATAATCCCAAGTATGCATGTTTGTGGCCACATTCATGTCTGAGTATCTTGCCCCAAACTAAAGTGCACTGAGTACCATTTTAACATCCTTAGGGACTGCTTATGCACCTTTGGTTTCACAGCATTGTGAGCCCACAGGCCACAGATGCTCATCATGTGCAGATTTATGCCATCCGCCTACATTACCAGGATAGATATTCCATTAGTCTTCTCTGAAGATGCTTCAATGCTTGGGCAACAAACCAAGGAACGTGGAATGAGCAGCCCATCTACAAAATGGTAGCATCAACTCAGTGGGGGCAGTGAACATGAAAACCACACCAAAGGAAACCAGAGGCATTTTCGCACTGCACGCGTTCCATTTGGAACGCGTGTAGAGCGGGAAGCTTAAGACAGTTCCGGACGCTTTCACCATTCACACACAGGAGCATTCCGGCGCGCCTGTGTGCGAATGCTAAAAGCGTCCGGAACTGTCTTAGCTGGCAAAGGCTGGCCAGGGGTGGGGATAAGGCCGGCAGTGCTGCCTGCCATTGGGTGAGAGCACCCAAGGGGTGGGCAGCGCTATCAAGCCACTTGCCCCGCTTCGTGCCGGCTCCACAGGGCCAGATCGGGCCCTGTGGAGCTGGCATGAACATGCCCGGGCACCCGGGTGCCCATCGGAGGGCCCGGGGCAAGGTCCCTATGGGGCAGGACCCCTTTGGAGATCAGAGCCCCTGGGTCCAATCTCCAAAGGCTTCGCCCCGCGCCCCAATCTTGCCCATCTGCGGGGTGCGAGCGCCTGGATCTAGCCGCGGGCACCGCACAGATCAGTCCCCCACCCCCCCAGTCCCTGAAGCCGCCACCCCCAACCACCCTCCGAGCCCGATCGGGCCCATCTTCGCTGTGTAGGTGCCTACACCGAGGCACCTTCACCGCGAAGATGATCCCCCCCCCAGGGCTCCGGGAGGACACGCGCGCGCGACGGACGACCTACCTTGTTGCCGTCTGGCCTTCGAATGAGGGGGGCATGCTGGGAGCGCGCAGCACGCAGCCCACCTAGGCCCCCTATTAGACAAGCAACTACATAGCGAAGATGGGCCCGATCGGGCTCGGAGGGTGGTTGGGAGTGGCGGCTTTGGGGACTGGGGGGGTGGGGGACTGATCTGCAGCACGCCTGCGCCCCGCAGACGGCCACGATGGGGGCGGGGGGGACCCTTGGGGGACCGGAGCGATGTGCTCCGGTCGACCAAGGCGTTCCTCGGCCCCAGCCAGCCCGACATCGGCCTCCTGCCACCCCGGAAAGGGGCTTCCTGGGGCTGCCGGAGCCAGGAAGGAGCAACGTCCCGGCAGCCAGCGGAGATGACAGACAGGACCCACCGAATCGGGGTTCCCCTGTCCCATCTGCCAGGGTCACTGACCCTGGCAGATGGGAAAGGGGAACCCCGATTCGGTGGGTCCCGTCTACCGGCCGCGCCGCGCCGGCGCGATCGCCGGCCCAGCAAGTCTGGCCCTGGGGGCGTGCCAACGGCTGTCAGGGAGAGAAGCGTGCGTGAACGCTTCTCTCCCGGAACGCGCCGGGGCGCCTCATCCGCGTTCGAACGGATGCAGAGCACTTTAAAGTGCTCTGCATCTGGAATGCGTGGAAGACAGCTCCGGACTTGCCGGAACGGAAACCCGGCCGCAGCAATGCGTATGCTGCGTCCGAAGCTGTCTTCCACGTGTTCCAAATTGGCGTGTGCGAAAAGGCCTCAGTTGTTGTGCATTTGAGCCTATTTTCTCTGACAGATCAAAAGTGCTTGCTGAAGATAGAGTTTAGTAATATTCAAAGATGAGATTGCTGCTAGTGTCACTTATAGATACATCCTGTGGGGAGGAAAGAATGCAAAATACCACATTATTGGTTCACATTAAACATGCAAACTTATTCCATTTCTGCACATCTGTGATAAATCTGGATTGGTGGATCCAGCTTAACCATACCCACTGATCCGAATCTTTTGGAGGCATGGGCAGATCAGTGCCATCTGCTGCACTGATGTAGCTGATCTGGTACAAGCCTTCCCAAGGCTGCGAAGGTAATATGAGCTTTACAGGTGGTCCCTTCCAAACTCCTGAGGACTAGGAGTGAAAGTTCCTAGCCTTAGGACTCATAGGGGGTACTTTTGACTGCACGCTTTAGCACACCACTGAATGGCAGCCCCTCACACGCGGTGACTAGGGGTGTAGCAGCCCTAAGGAGTTCCAGATCATGGAGTCGTGCCATATTGTTCATAGCAACTTTTTATCCCTAAGTATTTTTTCCAGTCTATCATGC
Organism: Aspidoscelis tigris stejnegeri; assembly: GCA_023333525.1. NCBI lineage: Eukaryota > Metazoa > Chordata > Lepidosauria > Squamata > Teiidae > Aspidoscelis > Aspidoscelis tigris. Next base: position 34,142,757 of record JALMGA010000003.1, on the reverse strand, counting down.
CGATAGAGATTTCCAGAAAAGCAATTTACAGAAAAGATTAAAAACAAGGATAAAAACAAATCAAAAAAATCAAGGATAAAACTGGGTGGGTTTACTTTTACTCTGAAACAAAGACCTTCCACAAGGAAAATGTTTGTCCCCATGTTCTCCAAGACTCTGTAATAGCAGGGAGAATTCTTCCATCCATGTGTTCAGTTCCTGCATCTCAAATAGGTCTCTTGCTTCCCAGGTGAAGGTGAACTCTCATGAGTTCTTGCGCAGTTCACCCAAACACCCTTGAAATGCAAAGGAACAGAATACTCCACAGCAACTGTCCATGTAAATACTGTATTTTTAACCCTAGAATATCAGATTAACAATGCACAGGTACTGTGAAGTATTGTAAAACCTGTCTGGCAAGTTGAAAGCTGCTATGCATTCCCCACAGAATTTTAATCCTGTCTGGACACAGCCAGAGAAAAGAGCAAACATTCACCCAGGCAGATGGTTCTTTAATAGGCCCCTAGAAGCTGTAAATGTAGTCATTTCATGAATAGCAGAAGAGAAGGCATTATGTGGAGAGGGTGCTATCACTTCATAAAATGACATTCAGTATTTTGTGAGACTTCTTCAAACGTCTAAGGGAACTATCAGGGTTGGGATGAGAGAGACATTCTATAGCAGACACAGATCCTTGAACTTGACCTGTTATCTAATTGGCAAATAGTGCAATTGCTTAATTTTGTGATGTGTACCTAAACAGGTATCTGACTCAGCAACCTGACCACTGTCAATGAGAAATATTGGGGGTGCTATTGGTTTACCACCCACTTGGCTGTCCAACAGACTCCCTGACTGAAGTGGGTAAAGGTGCTAGAGACCTCCAAGCCGATTGTTTTGAGGGATTTCAGCACTTATGTGGAGAGTAGGGATGTGCAAGAATATTAATAACTTTCAAACTTTGTACGAATTTGGCCAAATTCAGACATTTGAATTCAAGTTGAATGCTTTGATACATTTGTATGAAGCTTTGAATGAGATTCATATGCTATTAGTATGCATTTGTATGAGATTCATATGGGATTAAGCATTCATATCAAATATGAATCCTACCACATTAGAAGGGGATCTGTTCAAATGAATACTAATTTTCTTGCATTTGATTCTACAAAATTAGAATTGTATTGTTCTGATTTCATTCTAGGGCCTTCTTTATTTTTAACCATTTTTTTCTTTTAAGTTCAGTTTCTGCTGCAACAATATTTTGTACATCACTCAAGAACTTTGAGAACACGGGATGTAAAACTAGTTCTGCCAAGGCTTTAAACTGAGAAATGTTCAATTATTATAGGTCTCAAAAGATCTGACACTATAAATAAATGGTAGCTGTCAACACCAGCCAACTGCAGTTAATATAAAATACTATTTCCCAGAAAAAGTGACTATGTAGTTCAACCCCCTAAACATTTTTATTTTTTTCAAAATTTTAATGGAATAAAAAATAGCAGAAAAATCCAAACCTACACAAAGATCAAGTAAATGTAATACATAAAAACACTGCTATTGTGGTACATGGCAATAGGGAACTAGAATGAATAATGAATAATTCATTTCTTATCACTAAAGTTAATATTGATGGTTAATTTCCACCATGCCTACTCAGCTGTTCTTACGTCCATCTTTTACCAGGAAGGCTCGGTTACATTAAAGCAGCAGCTGCTAAAGATGCAGCGCAGAGCTCTGGGAAATAGATAACATTAATAGAGCTTGAATCTCTGGTTCTGGCAAATATCTTAGTGATGGTCTCATTAATGCTAGAATAGTAGAGAAGTGCTCCAACCAGTGCTATTTCAAACATGATGCAAAGTCTGATGCCTAATGTGAAAATGAAACATGAAAAACTAAGAATTGATGGATTGATTTTATTACAATATTAGAAAAAATTAGGAACAGAAGATCATAGTGTAGAAGAATGAGACCAGTTAGCTTATGAATTTCTTGTTTCATTTGTTCTGTGTTTACAAACTGAGCAAGATCATATGTTCATAGTCCTTGTTCTGTAGAAATGTAATAATTGATATTGTGCATAGATTTAAAAATTAGAAGGAGTTTTAGTTCAATTTAATTGGTAATTTTAATCATTTTTGGAAGGCTGGAAGGCACCAACTTAGAGAAGGAGGAGATTCAGAGAAGGGAGAAGATAGACGAAGGAAGAGACACTGAAATGTTGGAACCTGAAAGATGTAAGATTAATTATATATGGCTTACTATTTAAAAATGTCTGAGGTTATTTACAGTACTGACACTGAAGATACAATGTCCGCAGAATCACCAAGCTTCTGGCTAAAGGCAAACAATAATCACAAGCTATACACAGTAAATATGAAAATGATGAGAGTCTGTTGGACATTAGGGTGGATGCCATTCCAGAAAGAAGGCATCGCAGTGGTAGCAGCAAAATCAACTTTTTAAAATGTATTGTGGTTTTATGGGACCATATAGTACAATGGTAACCAAAATTATGAGCATAAGATGTTGTTGGACTAAAATTTACATGAGGCAGAATTATAGACCTTCCTGCATTACATGTTCTGCTCCAGCCCACATAGCACTGGAGTGTCTCCATTAAGACGGCCTGTCTCCATTAGGAAGCCTGTCATTGCACAGCCTCAACCACTGACTTTGAGGGTCACCCCTCAAAGCCAGCACCAAACCTCCAAAGGCTGGAAACATGGGTTCCTGCCTCCATGGTTGTCAGGAAGGCCCATTTCAGTGGCATACCAACTTTCAGCACCACTTCTGGAGACACTTCCTGTTGTGGCTCTGGAAGGAGTCCCCCATGAGAACATGGAGTCTGTACATCTTTAGTAATTGAGATCCACAGCAGGACCAGATGAAGTACCATTCTGGCATCATAGCTCAGTCCATTGCTCCATCCCATGCAGATGAAGCATTCTAAGGGAGTGGGGCTTCAAGTATTCCATGTTAGGTGCAGAAAGTTCAGAAAGGTCAATAATGACCAATGGTCAGGGGTTAAAGAATCTGTAGCTTAATAGCTCAGTGTGGGAGGAGCCACATTGCTTGTTCCTGGAGTAAGTAATTCCTAGGTAATCAGGTCTAAGTTGTTCAGAACTTCACATTTCAACAGCTGAACTCTGAACATGGCTTAATAACTTAATAATGACTCATAAATTCTGAACAGAAACACTATGTTCACAATTGGGTATGATGGACTAACAGATGGACCACTGTAGCCAAGCTACTAATATCAAGAAGTAGGTTAATGGATATACCATCCAAAGATAGGACTGAATAGATAATGCATTGTAAATGTATTATTTAAATAAAAAAGAAATAAAATAAACATTTATTTACAAAAGGTCATTTTTAAAAATGAATCTTGATTACACTGCAGTGACATTAGTAACAAACAGATTAAGAGGCACAGTTGCACTCAGGTACAGACTTTTGAATCAGACTGTCAAGTACTATATGAGTTAATAGCTTAATGATATACTATTCAAGTAATCATTAATATTTCCTTGTCCATCTTCCATGCATAAAATTCACACAGCCACCTGCTAAATGAAATTCTAGCATCTTTAAAAAAAAAAAATACCCTGCCATCCCTCCATGCTGCAGGTGAATTGTGAAGTCTCATTTATTAAACTTGAAATTAAATTGGAACCCTTCCTTGTCCAATCTGACAGCTAATGTTTTGGCTAGCTTAAAAGCAGTTTAGTCTGTGGTCTATCAAATTATTTCACAGCTATAGGTAATAAACAATGGGGAGAGAGAAAGAAAGTTTCATGGATTAGATTGGGGGGGGAACCCTCCTTTGCTTGAGGTAACTCTGCAAAGTGTGATGAATATGTGATGAATGGATGTGTGAGTATGTGAATGAGTGAGAATGGCTAAGAAAAGATGGAGACACGCAAGGCATGATGGGGGAGTAACCTTGGAAAGCAAAGCAGGATTTTCAGAGAACTATGGACGTGGCAAAATTAAAACTTGAATGAAGGACGGAATGCAGTGACACTGAAGAGTCTACAGTGACCTGTCTCTTCCAGGAAAGGAATGCGAAAACTAGTTGCAAGGACAATGTTTTAAAGCAAAGGAAAAGTACTGTGAAAACAAGTTATGAAACAACTTGTCACTTTTGAACTATAAGAGGAAAGATGCTCCAAGCCATGAGTTGAGTTCCTGTGCCTGCAGTAAACAGGGCTCCCATGGCATCGTGAAGATTGACCGATCACCATCTTCAGCGGAAGCCATGTGCGTATGTGAGTATTGGATGATTGTGTGTGTGTGTGAGAGAGAGAGCTCTTGTGATGCATCATACATAATTAATGTATTATAATAAATGTTACATAAATAGTGCATAAATCCAAATTTGGTGTCTTTGGTATTACTTCAAATCCTCAATAGTTCCAGATAGTGTTACACCACAACTTTTCCTGTATCCAAAAGAACCTAGGCCCAAACTGGGCATGACAAAAGCTAGAGAAAGACATCTGAAATTTTGAATGTTTCGAATATCTGTGCACCTCGCTAGATTTTTATGGGATCTATATGCTTTTCATATGCATTCGTTTCGGATTCATATGAGAGTCTATGGGACTGAACATTCATAATGAATATAAATCCTACCACATTAGGAGGAGATCTATTTGAATGAATATGAATTTTCTTTCATTCTGTTCAATACAAATCAAATTAATAAAAACATCTGTGCACATCCGTAGGCAAACCCTAGCAGCATCAGTGATTTTATTTAATATTTAAGAGTGGGGATGATAAGGGTGGTGTTCTGGGCATGCTGTTTTGGGGAAAATAGCTCTCCCAGACACAGTCTCAGGGCAGGACCTTTTGGCTAATGACTTTAAAAACAATGAATCAATTGGACTCCTCCAAGGATGCCTCAAGGCTGGCAACCATCCTCAAAGGTGTTATTTCTGTAAAGTAGGAGAATAAACTCATATGGAGCTCATGTAACTTCTGTATAGACACATGGTAGCCATACAAGGAATTTACCTTGTCTATGTCTGCACACATTCTACTCAAAATGGCCCACTTCCTGAGCCTTTTCTATCACCATGGGCAACCCCCTTATTCTCTCTTTACAAAGTTAAGAAATTCTGAAGTTTCCCCAGCTTCAAATGAACCATGTAATCATTGCATGGCATATAGACCTGCCCTTGAAGACCCCATTTATTTATTTATTTATTTATTTATTTATTTATTTATTTATTTATTTATTTATTTATTTATTTATTTATTTATTTATTTATTTATTTATTTATTTATTTATTTATTTATTTATATTTATATCCCGCCCCAAACCCAAAGGTCTCTGGGCGGGTTACAACCTTAAAACAGGAGATTAAAACAGAATATACATTAAAACACTTTAAAAATTCAACAACTCGAAACAATACACATTCTTGTTTGGCTGTTTCCTGACTGTCAGAAAAATCTTTTGCTATTATGTTGATTCTATACTTTATTTTTTTTAAAAAAATGTTTGATCATACTCTCCATCTAAAACTTAGCACTTGAAAGCTGGTGTGTCTGTAGTTATGACATATAAATTATCATTTACTTTTACAGTTGCAGGATCTAAATTTAGGAAGACAGTTTTAGGGCATGATTGCAGATTGAGGAGGATTTGCTTTAAAATATTTGGAAAGGTAATGCATTTGTAGTAGAAGCATAATCTTAAACACGTTTAGGTCACAATGTATTTTGCGAGCATTTTTATCCATTACCTAATATTTTGGGTATCATAGCTAAAATGCCGTGAAGCAGGTGTGGTGTTTTTATTGAGGTTGACTTTAATAGGAGAGACATCACACATACAGAGTTTCCAAAATAATATACTAAATTGAATTCTGGATTCTTCCTTATAAAAATGACTTACAATAAAGTCTAGGATAACTATATGTGATTTTGTTTAAAATGTCAATTTATGGGTGGGTAGGAAAGTCAGATCAGATAAGGGGAAGTATTTCTTCATCCAGAGAGTCATTGGTCTATGGAATTTGCTGCCAGGTGGTAACAGCAACCAGACAAGATACTTTTAAGAAAGGGTTAGATAAATTCATGGATGACAGGTATATCAGTGGTTACTAGAATGGATGCCTAGCTCACTTCAGAGACCTTCGGTTATGGGGCAGGATGGAAATGTAAATGAATGAATGAATGAATGAATGAATGATACTTCATGCAGGCAGGAGAGACAGGCAAGGTGGTTCTAAAGACCATTTGTAGGGATACAAGAGCAGGTGAAGGTTTTTCTTTTATCTTCTGCTTGAGAAAGGCCAGAAGCAATTGGTGGGCCACTGTGTGGGACAGGACGCTGGACTAGATGGGCTTTGACCTCATCCAGTAGGGCTCCTCTTCTGTTATTGTGTTCTTATGTGTAGGTGTGTAGAAGCAGGCTTGTTTTCAACAAGAGGAATCTCATGGTTTCCTACAAGCAATAGACTGTATTGTTATTATTATTATTAATGTAAAAGCAGCAGTTAAACACAGCGAACGAGATGACTATGCTGGATTTCGTATTATATCACTAGTCGGGCGCTTCCCAAGCACCTAGAACTGCGTGATGTATCGGCGAATTATGCGAGCAGACCCCAGTAAAGTGGCCTTTTGTAGTTGGCAGATGGATATTTTGTCAATGCCAATGGTTTTTAGGTGCCCACTGAGATCTTTTGGCACTGCGCCCAGTGGATGACTAGGACCATTTTCACTGGGTTTTGCCAGAGTTGCTTAAGTTCAATTCTCAGGTTTTCATATCTGGCAAGCTTCTCCAACTGTTTCTCCTCAATTCTGTTGTCACCTGGAATAGCAACGTCGATGATCCACACCTTCTCTTTCTCAATGATTGTAATTTTCGGTCAGTCTGAAGCCTGAAGTCCCAAAGTAGTTTTGCCTGTTCATTTTCAACAACATTTTCTAGCTTATGATCCTATCAGTTCTTTGCCACTGGCAGATGATACTTTTGGCACAAGTTCCAGTGGATCATTTGTGCTACAGCATTGTGTCCCTGCTTGTAATCAGTTTGTGTGATCTTCTTGCAGCAGCTGAGTATATGGTCAATTGTTTCATCCACTTCTTTGCAGAGTCGGCACTTTGGATCTTCTCCTGATTTTTCAATTCTGGCTTTGATGGCATTTGTTCTTATTGCTTGTTCTTGTGCAGCAAGAATCAGTCCTTCTGTTTCTTTTTTCAATGTTCCATTCGTAAGCCAAGACCAGAAGCCTTTTCACACAGGGGTTTTTTGAACGCATGGAGGGCACGTTGGGATGCAGCATTCGCTCTTGCGGGCGGCGGGATCCATTCCAGGCCGCCCACAAGCGTCCCAATGTGCCATCCATGCATTCAAGTTTCAGAGCACTAAAAAGTGCTCTGAAACCGTCTCTGTGCATTCCAACCCGTCCCAAAGAAAAAGCATTCGCATGCTCTCTCCCTGTGACAGCTCGGCCCCTCCCCCGGGCTGCTCCCATTGGCTCCTATGTAGCCAGTGTGGGCAGCCGGCTGCCTTCTGTCCCTGGGTTGCTGCTCACTCCCAAACCTCAGATCAGGCTCCGGGGGTGGGCAGGAAACCCAGCCAAAAGCCCCCAACCCATCCCAAGGGTCTTACCTTCTCCTGCAGGCTCCATTCTGTGTAGGAAGGCCAGGCCCTTCTGAGCACGCTCGAGGGGGCGGCCCCAGGCGGGTGTCCAGCCAATGAGGGGCCGCCCGCTCGAGCGTGCTCAGAAGGGCCTGGCCTTCCTACACAGAATGGAGCCTGCAGGGGAAGGTAAGACCCTTGGGATGGGTTGGGGGCTTTTGGCTGGGCTTCCTGCCCACCCCCAGAGCCCGATCTGGGGTTTGGGAGTGAGCAGGAACCCAGGGAAAGAAGGCAAATGGGCTGTCCACACTGGCTCCATAGGAGCCAATGGGAGCAGCCCGGGGGAGGGTCTTCCCCCCAAACGGGTTGAGAACACTTTCCCGTTCGCACTGGCAGGTAAGAGAACTGCTCTCAAAGCGTTCCTTACCTGCCCTTGTGTGAACAGGAAAGTGTTTGCAACCCATTCGGGGGGAAGCGTTCCGAGGCGTCTTCGCCTTAGTGCAAAAACGCCTCAGGTCTTTTCCATGTCCACTTTGCCTCTGATCTTCTCCAAAAACTGTCCATGCAGTGCTTTATTGCGCCAGCTGTCAGTTTGCATTGAATTGCAGTTTTCTGGTACCGGTTCCTGGTTTGCTGCACTTTGAGAAGCTTCTGGTTGTTTTCTTCAATCAAAGCTGATGCATGCTTCTCTTCTTCCACTGTTTGCTTCACTTGCAAAAGTCCTCTACCGCCTGCTTTCCTGAGCAAGTACAGCCTGTCAACATCACTATGAGGATGTAGTGCATGGTGGATCGTCATCAGTTTTCTGGTTTTTCTGCCTAAGTTGTCCAACTCCAGCTGAGTCCAGTTCACAACTCCTGCAGTGTATCTAATGACTGGTATGGCCCAGGTGTTTATGGCCTTAATGGTGTTACCACTATTCAATTTACTTTTCAAGATTTTTCTAGGCCTTTGGATGTACTCTTTACTGACCACAGATTTCACATGGCCATGCTTAATGTTATCCAGTTGCAAGATGCCAAGGTATTTGTAGGCTTCTGGCTCGTGGGACCTGATGGCTTGATCATTTGGCATTTCAATGCCTTCACTTTCAGTAATCTTCCCCTTCTTCAGTGCCACTGTGGCGCATTTGTCCAGGCCAAACTCCATACTGATGTCACTGCTGAATATTCGCACTGTGTTGGTCAATGACTAGATCTCGATTTTAGATTTTCCATAAAGCTTCAAGTCATCCATGTACAGTAGATGTGAAATTTTCTGTGAATTCCAATGAAGGCCAGATACATTCAATTCACAGCCAATTCAGCAATAAAGAAGGATAAAATCATAGACAGTAAAGGTACTTAAATGTCAGATGGCCAAAGAAGCTGTCAGAATAAAGCCTATAAATATCTCAGCATTCTATAGTTGAATAAGAATAACATCAGGCATGAGCAAATCAAGGATGTGATCAACAAAGAATATATTCAAAGAATACAACAAATACTGAAAACCAAACCGAATGGAGGGATACCATCAAAACCATCACCTCCTGGGCCATGCCTGACATATGCTACACAGCTGGAATTGAAAAATGGATGCAAGCTGAATAGTCTTGATTGAAAAACAAGAAAACTGATGACTGTTTGCTACACATTACATCCTCATAGTGACATTGATAAATTATGCCTATCCTGTAGAATTGGCAGGAGAGGTTTACTGGAAATTGAACCAATTGGCAATTTCTGGAAAAGATCAAGGGAAACGTAGACACTGAAAAAAAAATCAAAAATGACATTGAAAAATGAAGGATTCTTAACTGCTCAGGAACAGGCTATAAGTAAAAAATAATGTCCAATGTTGATTGTGAAGATGATCTGATGAAACACTGGACCATATACTTGTGCAAGAAACTAGTGATTACAAAAAATGTCATAAAATTGTTGCTAAATGACAGTGGAACATCTGAAAAATTATTATCTACCATAAAGAAAGAACTGGTGGGAGCATAGTACTGAAAAAGTAGTAGAAAATTAGCAAAAGAAAATACTACAGAACTTTCAATACAAACTGACAAAGTTCTGAAAAAACAGATCTAACTGTAGTTGAAAAAAAGGAAGGTATGGATTATGATTTCATATCATAAAATATAAGGATTTGAAATACTATGTCACAAGCTAGCACACATGCTTTTCACACATGCTGCCAAAAAAATGGATCCAAACGGATCCATTTTTTGGCAAGCCGTTCTTCCAAGGATCTATCCCAAACAGGGACAGATCCTTGGAGGCCCCACACATCTGCATACATGTGGGGCGGCCATGGCAAGGCCAGATCGGGTGGCCAGATCGTCTGGGTACTGCACAGAAGCTGCAGCACCCAGGGCTGAAGGCGACCAGAGTCCTGCACTGCCGATGACACCCCCAGAGCTGCAGGACTACAGCAAGCAGCTGCCAGTCACCATGTGTTTCCAGTGGCAACCGGTGCATGGGGGAAGGGCTTTGGAAGCAGGCAGTCCTGCTTCCACCCTTCCAAACATGCTAGCTGCCAGTAATCCGGCTCTTCCCCTGACCATGTGTGGAAGCATTCTGCTTCTGCACACATGCAGGGGAAGGACGGATGTAAGGCCTGATTTTTCAGGACTTACATTTGATACAGCTTTTGGCGGCAAGACAAGTTTTAAAAGCCAGTCTTGTGAGGAAGCGCTGCCAAAAATGGGCCCAGATCTGGCCTCCAGCATGGAAGGTAAGTTTAAATGTGTTTCGTATGTATCCTTAATGTGTGTCTAAATGTGGTTTTACTGTATGTGCAGAAACACCCGTAGTTTCAGATACTTTGGGTGCAATACCAAAGAAGACATTAGAATAGATTAAATAGCAATTGCACAATTGCAAGCAAGCAATATACCCCTAACTAAGCACATTCTTCAAAAATACTTCATTGCTTTCTAGATCTTTGCTTGAGATTCAAAATAGAGATGGCCAAAAGTTCAGTTAATACCCATTGAACTGTGCAGCCAATAAGCAAGTTAGAAACCTTGGCCTTCTGTCCAAGGGGTGATCTGAATGTGCTTTTCATTGGTTTTCTTCTCACTGAAGAACTGATTGTTGAAGATGAATACTTTCTTGTTAAGTATGAGACCAGGCTGCTAAGGGTATGCTGATGCCCAGGGCTTCCATTACATCATTGAGGCTCAAACAGCAATGAGACTACCAATGCAAAATGTACAATATCTCCAGTGTTGTTTACAAAAAACTTTCAGAAGTAAATTGCAAATATGCACAAATAGAGAACAGAGTTTTTATTCCTTTCACTTTTTATTCTCAGTTAAGAGCACAAATATTCATAACATTCAATATTCGTACAAATTTATACAAATCCATACATTTGTATACAAATTGAATGTTATGACATTCGTACATTGACATTCGTATGGATACAAATGTTTCAGAACATTCGTAAATTGGGGAGTTGGGAAATCAGCTGTGACAGTCACATCTGGAATGAATCCAGAGTACATTGGACATAGATTGAGAGCAGATTCAAAGTAAATTCAGGGTGGATTCAACACTTTCAGAGTGGATATGTTACGGGATACTATCAGATAGGTATCGGATATGTATGGATACATATTGGATATGTATAGGATATGGATCGGATATTCATACAAATTCGTACAAATGCATTTGGATCAAATAGAATCCAAGGGGATATATTCGAACAAATATGAATCTCCTTTCATTCAATTTGATATGAATCAAATGCAAAAGAAAAACAACAACCCATCCCTGCACATCCCTAGTTAAGGCAAATACTTTGTGTGAAATTAATTCATCTTTCCAGTTCTGAGTCTAGATTTTTATACCTGAGATGGCAGAGAACACTACTGTAGTGAACATTAATCCTCCAGATGGATCCCTCAAGAGAACTTTCACATATTCTTGATTTAATGCTATTATCCTTTTGGTGGTTATGATAGGGATTGGCCTGTCAGGCTCTGTCAAGACAGAATGCTGTGGCTTAGCAAAACAGAGCTAACATTTGTTCTATGTAGGGATGTGCATGAATGTATATTTTTGCATTTGAATTGGCAGGATAGAAATACAAATAATAAATAAGGCAATTTGCTGGGATTTGAGAGCAGGAGAAGGTTTGCCCTTGTCTCTGCTTGAGATGCCCATGGGCAATTGGTGGGCACTGTGTGAGACAGAATACTGGACTAGATCGGCTGCGGCCTGATCCAGCAGGGCTCCTCTTATGTTCTTATCTTCTTAAATTTTCTTTCTATTTGAATAGACTGTGGTTGCCTTTTGATCCATATTAGGATAAGAGTAGAACCTTAGGATGTGTTAACTAAAGGGTTTTAATACTGTTAGATCATTACCATGATGCCTATATATGACTAAGGAAATGTATGAAAGGGCTGAGTGGCAAGTGGCAAGAACTATATCAGGTAGCTCTGTACTTGGCAAGTCCAACTATCTGTCTAACAACAGACCAGAGGCATTATGGATAGTGCTGCACTCAAAGGCCAGTGTGATTGCAGATGTAATTAATGGTTTAATTCATGATGAAATATTTAAATTTCCAATAAGTTTTTCTTTCACTAGATTGTTTTTCTAGTACTCTGATTCAATGGTCTGCAAGCATTCAATTATACCACACACAGCTATTTCCAAAGGAATAAACAAGGTCAGCCTCCACTGGCAGAAACTTGAAATCATACAGATTGCTTCTTGGCATTCATTATTTCCAATTTACTGTTGGAATACAAATATAAATCAGGCCAGAATAGAATCAAAGACCATGGAGACTATAAAATAAAAATCAGAATAGATAACTCTGGAAAAGAATCCTTTTTAACTACAAAGGGAGCTCTGCTTCTCATTGGTTATTACATTTAGAACTTAGATGAAGAAAGTTCTTAGGCCCTTTCTTCACTGGGGCTTATTCTGGATTATATTCTAAAACTGGGCCTGCCATCTTTGAGTTGGTTCATGTTATGGCAGGCCCCATCCTGGATATAATCTGGAATAAGGCCTAGTCTAGAAGGGCCTTAGGCTGTTTCCAGAGAACATAAGAAAATGCCAGCTCATTACAGATACTAGCATTTGCGCAAAATATGGGCTTCTAGACATGGATCAGGCTGTTTCAACATAGTTGTCAGATTGAACTTATTTATTTATTATTTTCATTTCTATCCCGTCCCATACCCAAGGGTTTCTGGGCGGGTAACAACCGTAAAACAACAGATTAAAAACAGAATATACATTAAAAGATGTAAAGAATTCAACCAATCTAGAACAATACACAACATGTTTAAAATAATAGTATCTGTACTGGGAGGGAAATATAATCAAAGCCAAAGGCCAGGACAAAGAGGTGCGTCTTCAATGCCTTCCTAAATATATATAAGGAAGGGGCATGATGCACCTCAAGAGGGAGGCTATTACATATAGCCTTTTCTGAGAGGGGGCCATCTCAGAAAAGGCTCTCTCCCAGGGGCCCGCCAACCTCCCAGGTGCCCACCAGCCTCACTACTGAAGGCGGTGGGACAACCAGGAGGGCCTCACCACTAGATCTTAAGGCACGGGCAGTTCAGTATGGGAGAAGGTGTTCCTTTAGATATTTGGGGCCCAAGTCATTTAGGGCCTTATAAGTCACAGTCAAAACCTTGAATTGGGCTCAGTAATGAATTGGCAGCCAATGCAACCCTTTTAAAACCGGCATGATGTGCATCCAGCTAACTTAAAGGTGTTCACTGCCTTAATGGCCCTTGAACCGGAATAGTAAGGGAAGTGTGTATTGCATGTAACACAAGTTCTGCACAGGACATTTATGGTAATGTGAGATCAAATCAACAGTGCAAAAACTGCATATCTGTGTGCTCTTTTTACACTTCAGGAGGGCTCTGATATTGCAAGATATGCTCTGCACCTTCAGAGCACTCAATCTACAGTGAATGCTTAGAAAAGTGCTGCAATGACAGAACAATAAAACGAGCATTTACAGCACTTCATAACACTCCTCTGTTCTATGTGGACTTACCAACGTGTGCTACTTGCTGTGCAAGTCACAGGAAAATGGCCAACTTCTGTGGCCATTTCCTGTGCTCTGCAAGAAAACTCTGATTGAAAAATCCAAAACAGGGAACAAAAATTCTCTAGTTTTGATGTTTTTACTGTTGATAGCAGTGGCAGGTATGCAAACAGCACATTGCTGCTGGAGCCTTGACAGTATACCCATCAAAGGTTGCCTCAGAATGATCCTTGATTATGACATTGCTATCACCATCATGTGCAATCTGCTCTAGATTTCAAGCTATACTTTTCTTTGAGTAATTGCCATTTGGGACAGAATTAAAATAAAATGGGTTCCTGGCACATAAAGCAACATGAGCCCTCATACAATCACTTTAGAACCAGAATAATAGACATGGCACAGCAATAAATAAACAAGCTTAGTAGCCAGCTAGACACCTAATTTTTTTCTTGTTCCCTGGCTCCAGCAAAGAAGCTCGCCTTGCCCAGCGATAGTTATCCCCCTCCTGCCATTCATGCCAAAAGTAGCAATACTGTTTCTCAGAGTGTAATCCCAAGCAATGAGGAGGGAGAAATTCAGGCTAAAGAGGAAGAAAGTAAAGGGGTATGCACAAATGCAATTTTCGGGATTTGATTTGATTCAAATTCCCCCAAATTCTGTTTGATTCAAATCTTTTAAATTCAAATTGAATCAAATTCAATTCAAATTAAGCAAACTCAAATCTATTCATTTGAATTTTCTATTTGAGTTTGTACTTATGAATGTTGACAACATTCGTAGAACATAAGACCATAAGAGAAGCCCTGCTGGATCATCTAGTACAGCGTCCCGTCGCACACAGTGGCACACAGTGGCCCACCAAATGCTCATGGAGACAAGGACAAACCTTTCCCTGCTCTCGAATCCCAGGAAATGGCCTTAGAAGTGCCCTGCGTTCCCCCACTTGAAAGATGTACCTAGGCATTCATTCTAGTAGCCATTGATACATCTGTCATAAACATTTTTCCTGCATCCGTACGCATCTGTACATGTCCGTATGCATCCCATAGGTATCCCATATGCAACCTGGTTTTGTCCTGTACAGATCCTTACAAATGTGTATGGATGCGGGAAAGATGTGTATGGGCATCTACAAATGTTGTCAACAATCGTACTCACAAATGCGAACGGAAAATTTGAACAAATACATCTGAAATTTGAATCAAAGCTTTAAATTTGAATTTATGGACATTCAATTCAAATTTGAATGGCAAAATTCAGCAGATTCAATTGAATTTTGAATACCTTTGAATATTTGTGTACACCCCTAAGAGTATGTCATCAGATTCATAACTTAATAGCAAGGAAAGATTTGAGTATCTTTACTACATAGGAGTTTCACCACAACTGATTACATTCTGTGGCCTTTCTGCACTTGGCCTTATTTTGGAATAAATCCTGGAACAGGGCTTGTTCTCTGCATGCTAGTACATTGTATTGTGGACCCTAGGTGAGACCTGCCATAGTCTGGATTAGCATGTGGACAACAGATCCCTTTCCCAAGGTATATTCCAGAATAAGGCCAGGTGTGGAATGGGTTCTAATCTTTAGCAAATTAGATCACATTTTAGGGTTGTGAAAGGTACTACGGCAATCAACAACCCCCATCTCAGTTTCCCTGGCCGTTACAAGTAGAAAGTGAATATAACCCTCAGGCCAAGAAGAAGAAGAAATCATGTATGCGCTTCTCAGATTACACTTGAATAAAATACTATAATTTTACAGCTCAGTGCATAAGAGCTTTTCACTAAAATCTTCTTGCCAGCACACAGTTCTCACCCAATCAGTACAGTTTCTAGTGTCAAATGGAGTTACGTTGTCCCACATAACTTATATGAATCATTCTTACGTTTTCCATTTGTATCTTACAGCTGATTTTAGCATTTGAAAGACATCTAATTTGTGTGGAACTTCATCCACTCAACCATAAGTAATGCTTGAGGGTTTTTTGGTCTTTTTTAAAATTCAGTTTGTATGATTGTTTCAAGAATGCATTGCATCAACATTTACAAGTGAAACACTTAAGCTCAAAAGGTATTATTGTAATACATTCCTTTAGGTGTTGATTTGGAATTCTACTGAGCATTAACAAGTCCCATGATTCCAATTGAATGTCTTTTGCAATTATATCCAAATTGCCAGTTAAACTATATGGAGTTCTGGAGCAAATGCAAGAAAAAGGGCACATATTTACATCAAGTTGTCAAGAGATTCCAAAGTTTTTATCTTAGCAATAACATAAGGTCCAATGAGCCTTATTTATTTCACAGAATGAACATACTTCTTGTAAATATGCATGATCAATATGTTTTACAACAAATGTTTCTGGTGGCAGTTAAAAATTAGAAATTACCAAAAGAAAGAACAATGCAACAATGGTATAATTATTAAGGAGAGTAATTATTGTGGTATTACAGAAATTTTCTATGATGAACAAATGGAAAAAGGTGTATAGTGTGCAGGGCTATGCACAAATGCAATTTTTGGGATTCAAATCGATTTGAATATCCAAAACTTCAATTCAATTTATTCTTAGGTAAAAAAAACCACAAACTTTGAAGCTCTGGCTCTGTACTTTGTCTTGGTTTCAAAGGTTCCACTGTCTTTGTGCCTTTGTATGTTGCTTTTAATAGAACTTGCTGTTATTTGTTGTTGCCTAATTTGTATACCTAGTAAAAATCCCTACAACATTAATAAGGATGGCCTATACTGCTTTCTCTTAGACATAGGCCATTCCTATCTCTCTTTGGAACTTTGTCTTTAAACAGCAAATTGGGGCAGGGCAGCAGAACCATAAAATGTAGAGTTCACCTCCAAGCCAGACTAGAAAAAAATAACTACTTGAGAACAATGACGGTTTATTGGCAGAGGGTGTGAAAGACCTGTAAAAGAAGTATGCTGATTTCACACCCCTGTTCTTTGACAGTATGGAGCTTGATTACAAGGAGAAGAATGCAAAACCAATGCCTGGTCCCAGGAACCATGGTATTTAGGACATGATATAGAATCCCAAGAACTGCCACTGACTGAGTGTGAGGTTCCAGTAGAATCTAGTAGAAAAATGATTCCTTTATTTAAAACAGCATAGCAGGTACTTTTTATAATTGCAGCAGTCAATATATTCAAGCAAAGCTGAGTTTCTTATACTTCATATATCCTTGATTAAAGCCAAGCACTTCCCCAATTTCCCCTGTGGCTCCTCCTTCTCTTTGAGCCTTTTCTTTCTTCTAGCTGTTTCCTCCCACTGCCAGAAAGCCTCTTATCTCCTCTGCCTGGGAACCCGGCCAGTGACCTTGTTGCATCTCCAGTATTCCTCCTCCTTCACGAAGCAGAGCAGAGGAGAGTAAAGCAAACAAGGACAAATGTGTGAATACATGGATTAAATAGGATGATAAATAGGAATGAAATATAAGCATATATGAATACAAAATTTTGCTATGCAAAACTCATGCCAGTGACCGACATTGCTGACACTTAGGAATTTCCCCGTCAGAATCAACTTCAGGGAACCAGTTTTTTTTTTTTCAAAAAACAACGGCATCCGGGCTACGGCGACAACCAGGTTCTCATGCAGGGATGACAACATACCACACTCCCAGTGGGAATGTCAAATGTGGAAAACAATAATGGAAGAAGAAGGTGGCTAGAGTGGAGAAACTCAGCTGTACTTGAATATATTGACTTCTGCAATAATGAAAAGTACCTGCTATGCTGTTTTAAATAAAGGACCCAGGACACCTTTCAATCAAGATGCATCTCCGGGATCAAAGATGTTTACAAGAGACTGGCACTTCTAATTAGGAAGGTGCACAAATATTTGTAACATTCAAAATTGGTATGAAATTGGCTGAATTCGGACATTTGTATTTGAATTGAATGTTGGCACATTTAAAGACTGACATTTAAATTGGAATAGAAATGTATCAATACATTCATATGAAGGTTTGTATGGGATTTGCGTGGGATTCATATGGGATTCAGATAGGATTCGGATGCATTTGTATGGGATTCGTATGGGATTCGTATGGGATTGAACTTTCATATCAAATACAAATCCAACCACATTCGAAGGAGTTCAATTCAAATTAATACTAATTTTCTTGCATTTGATTCAATACAAATCAATTCAAAAAGAATCTGGGCGCATCCCTACTGCTAATAGGAAGAAAAGAGTAATCCAACTATCCTGTGTTCTTCGTGGTTGCTCTATCCCAGCTTTACATTCTGACTTTCCTGCCCCTCAGCTCATTTATGTGCCACACTCACATTTATCACCCTTCCTCTGTTGTTGAAGTCCACCACATGTTTTTGGCCTCACACCTGAAAGTCCTGAGTATTTTGTAAGTCTGGCTGCCCTTTTCTTCAGTAAACAGCATGTCACTCATTAATTGCCAATGAGTTTCTCGGCAAGTTAGTTAAGCTAACAGCTGGCATTGGTGCTGAGGTAGCTGCAGAAGGAGATCTGCTTAAGGCAGGAGTCTTAAAACCCATAAGTCAAGACTTGGCAAGTGTTGCGAGTTTTTGCAGACTGTTACTTTTAGTGTCTATCTGTCTGAACACTTGTGTTTCATTTTAAGTTAGTAGGCTTGTAGATCTTATGCTTCTAATCTCAGCTCATACTTATGGGCCTTTTTAACAGGCCTTTCAGTAAATAACAGAAGAACTGAATGCAAAGCTAATGTCAAAGCCAAATTCTACTTGCCAGCTATATTAAGTTAGGTTCAAAAGTATGAGCAGAAGAAGGTCTTTGGTTCATCACAAAGTATTAACTTATCCCTCTTTTCAAAGAGAGAGATGAATTGGTGGTGTCTGCATTATGGATAGTCTGTCTGGACCCAGCCCTGAAGGCAGAGTGGCACATTTCTAGCATCAATTCTGGGTGCCCCATGGAAAAGGGGACAGCTCTGGTATTTTGTCTATGTGACATTTTGTCTGCACACCCTTCATAGACTGATATGACATCAGTAGGGCACTGAGGACTACTTTTAATGGGTATACTGGGAAAGAATATGGTTTTATTTTGGTGAAGCCTCTGCTATTCTGCATCATTCTGCTGTTTTTAAAGCCCTTGTTTAAAGATTCCTTCTTTAGAGTTTCTGTCTGGGTAAAGCTATTACACCCATTAAAGTTAGTATATCCCAGACTATTTCTCCTAGCAATATCCCTAGCTGTTAGAAAAATAGGAAGAATTGTAATTCCCTAGCTAATATCCATATTGTTATTTTATAAACAGAGAATCAGTTGGCCCTGCACAGGTGGCAACAATGAGGGCACCACTGGGGTTCAAATATAATACCCACTTTGTCATTGTAGCACTTAAATTAGTACTCATGGTTTGTTTGGCTAAGGGCAGACCTCTGCAAAAACTGCATTCAGCCAATGCATCTATTGCACCAGGAGAAAGCAGGGTCATGTGGATCCTGCATCCTTAGGGTTCATTTACAGTGCCACAAGGGTATTGTGCAAATGCAGCCAAAAAGTAACTATCATCCATTTCTGTCTCTTGAAAACAATTCTGGCAATTTTACATTTACTGTTACATTTAGCCTCTCTAGCAGAAAACAAATTATTTTCCCTGTAGACACCTTTACTTCTGCATGCTCCTATTCAGCTTAATAGAATCAATATTCTATTTTTTAAATCCCCAGGATTGTGGAGGTACTGAATGATCTATGCACTTTCATGAGGTAAGCACAGAGACTGAAGGAAAATTGCTGCCTATTTAACCTCCCATTCTAGTATAATACTGTCAATACAATAATAGGTCAAAGAACTACAGGTATCAATAACTGAAAACTATTTATTATTGGTTCGTTCTGTTTATTTCTATACCACTCTTCACTATGAGATCACAGAGTGGTTTATACCACAACAAGAGACAAAAATAATTACAAATATCAGATGTAATAACATATTCAACTCTGCATGAGGCCAGACCATCTACATGAGGTATTTCCCTTTACAATTCATGCAGAAATTGCATCATTACTAGACCCCATTGGACTATTTTGTCAAGACATAGGCCCCTTTTGCACTGGGGCTGACTCTGGATTATATCCCGGAATCAGCACTTGCCATGTCCACACTAGTAGTGCTCACCAGCATGTAGATGGCAAGCTTCTATTCCAAAACATAATACAGGATAAAGGCCAGTGCACAAAGGTCCATAGCAGTGGAGTTTGGAACTGAAAAATCTACAATGTTTTCAATTAATGAAGAAAAATAAATTCTGAATTAAAGGAAAATATTCTAGTGATTATGGCCATGGTGGTCAACTTCCAGTATTCCCCATTGCAGGAGTCTTAGGTCTGGCAAGGGGAAGTATTTTTTT
Source organism: Aspidoscelis tigris stejnegeri (assembly GCA_023333525.1). Lineage (NCBI taxonomy): Eukaryota > Metazoa > Chordata > Lepidosauria > Squamata > Teiidae > Aspidoscelis > Aspidoscelis tigris. Next base: position 34,122,772 of record JALMGA010000003.1, on the reverse strand, counting down.
TTTCACCCAGAAGGTCATCGTTCTATAGAATTTGCTACCAGAAAATGTAGCAACAGCAACCAGCCTGGATAACTTTAAGAAATTCATGGAGAACAGGTGTATCAGTGGTTATTAGAATAGATGTTTAGATACTGCCTCCAAGTTGGAGAAATGGGTTAAAAATCTCTAAAAGCAATTTGCAGGGAATTGAGAGCAGGTGAAAGTCTTGCCTGCATCTTCCAGATGAGTTGCCAGAAGCAACTGGTGGGCCAACAGGATGCTGGACTAGATTGGCTGTGGGCTGACCCAGCAGGGTTCTTCTTACGTTCTTATGTCTGGCCCCACCCAACATGGGCATACAGGTGACTTCAGGGCCTCAAAGGTCATTCAGGCTGGGGCATTTCTGTTAACATTAACATGAGAATAAACTGGGAGGATGGGAGAGAGAACTCTGTGGGAAATGGAGAGACTTTCCATGCTACTGACAATTGTTTGCATAGGAAAACAGGAAATGAAAAAGGACTGTGTTCTAGTTTGGTGCTTGTCACTCTACAATGAATGTATTCCTCACAATGTTGTACCAATTAACCGGATCAATCATATGAGCATCTGGTCTTGTGGCAAAGTCTGGCTGAGTGGGAATGACAAACATGGAGAGAAAAATTTAATCAAAAACCTTAACAAGAAAATTATAAATCTTTTGGGGGAGCATTTACAGTCTGAAGATGTTGAACATAAACAAGTAAAAATGCTCTTAGTACCCTGAAATCAAAGCTTAATGGCTCCAATACTGTACAGTTAAGGCCATGAACACTTGGCCATGCCAGAAACTCAGTATAGTGCAGAAATAGTTGTCTGAATTCTGATTGAATGAGATTGATTGGACTGAAGAAAACCTAAAAGTTTATATCAAATAAGCCAGGTATTACATCTTAGACATGATGTTGATCAGTTGTACCTACCATATAATATTGGTGTAAAATGTTTTTCCATGTAAGACAAGGGATATTTCTGCACTTCTTCTCCATTGGATGGGAAAGGTGCAAAACAAACTAATGTGTACTGGTGTTTGCACTATGGAATGTTAGTACATGTTAGCCTGGCCCCCACGCACCCCAACACTCATCTAAGTCCAGTCACATGTACAATCATCTGCAGGGCATGCCATTTTGATCACTGCACCCTGCACAACTGTGCGTGTGCTGCTCTGCACAGGCGCATTTGTGTCAAGAGTCATTTGAAGTGTCAGTGCACTTGTGTAGCACCTTGGACAGCCCCCTCAACCAGAAATAGTGCAGAAGGTTACTACATGAATGCAACAGGTAAGGTTGTGGTTGCCTTTAGTAAGGGTTAGTATGCTTGTGGTGCACAGCAGCTAGTATGCAATTAGGTAATATTTTGGCAGGCAGGGGGGATTTGTAGGCTATAAACACCTCCTGCAAGTGTGAATAAACCTAGCCAGATGTTAACTAATTGCATACTAAGAGGCCAAGTGCGAATTGGCTTAAACATTCAAAGATGGGGAAAGCAGTTTAAGTGATTATATTAAGTAGAGCAAAGAAAATATGCGACTAAATATGTGCAAAGAATGCTTATTAAATACTAATAAAACATAAGATATATAATTTGAAAACAAGTGAAAAATTCACTGGGAAGCCGAAAAGAAAAAGAAAAATCTCCAGCACTGTCAGTACATGAAAAGCAACAAAGGAAAGATAGATATCATAACAACAGAAAACGGCTGCAGACTGAAACATTAATATAAGAAAGAAAGAAACAGAAAGCCTATCACAGTTCATAAATGACAGCATCTGTAGACTCTGGAAAGAAATGGATGAAACACTAGATCATCTTATTATCTACATCGTGCAGTAAGATTGCACTGACTAAATGAAAGAAATGTTGTGAAAAGTCACTTCAAAGTTACATTGCAACTTATGCATAAAATCATTTTCCAATTAAAAAAAGTAACACAACCACCTCAAAACAATGGCTTTCTTGTAGTTCCTCCTCTCTCAGAGGTGCAAGGGGCAGGGCCATACAACAAGGCCTTTTCTGTGGTGGCCCCAGACTGGAGGTCCACCAAGGACTTCCTTTATATGTTTTTCAGTGCCTAGTTGAAGCATACCTCTTCTCCCAGGCCTTTGATCTTTAGCTTCCTCTGAACACTGTCGTGGTAGGTAGGTTATATTTTAAATATGTTTTAGAAATATTATGTATATTCTATATTTTTTACGGTTGTCACTTGCCCTGAGACCTTTTGATGAAGGGCAGGATATAAATTCTTAAATAAAGGAATAATCCTTGGTAAGTGGAAGTTTCAATCCCAAACATTTCAGTATGCTGGACTTACACATTTAGAACCATGCAGCAAGTCTGATTTTTAAAAGCATGTTTCTCCTCAATGTCAAATCCGACACCCCTGAAGATCTATCACTCTAAAAATGTGAATTGCATTCTGCCCTGAATAATCTCTCTTCGTGATCCTTTCACGTGTCACTTGGAAGCAAAAAAAAGGAAAAAAGGAAAAAAAGCCAAATTTCTACCCACAATTCTCAAGCCATCAGTTCCAGCCTGTTGAGACCACAATACAATGACAAAACAAAAATGATGCTAATTCAATATTGTGGCAGCACCGTTAGGCCTGTCAAGGTGGAATGAGGCAAAGTGATATCAATTCAATAGTCTGAAGGCCATGATAACATTGTCATCACAGAACTGTATCAAAATAGGTTGTTCAGACAATTGAAGGGAAAATGTCCCAAGAGGGGCAAGATTCACAGCTTGCATGAAACTCATAATATTGATGACCTCAAACTGTCCTGTCATGGCTATCTATGAGCTTAGGAAACTGGGACTTCAGAAATAAAAAATAGTTCTGGATGACTCCTAAATGTAGCAGAGGTGTGCACAAATGCAATTTTTGACATTGGATTCATAATGAATTGAATATTCAAAAATCCAAATTTGTACAATTAAGTAAACAAATGTCCAGACATTTGATTCGATACAAATAGATTCATATGTATTTGTTCGAATGTTGGATATGTAGCTGCGAAGCCATCCCCCAGACTGCCAGGCTGGGCAGGGTTTTACTTCAGATAAAAAGTGAATAACTCCTCTCCTTAATTAAGACAGCTGGTAGTCCACCTCAGGCTGCCGCCACTGGGCCGCTATCAGCCTGCCGGCTGGCAGCCCCTTTTTAAAGTGGGGCAACACCAGGCTAGGGTCCATCAGGTTGAAGTGCAAAAAGACGTTGGTACTCTAGCTTGGACAATCAATTGTATCACAGACATTAATACTTTCCTGTGGAAAGAGTTGGTACCATCCATTCTAAAAAAAGGCACTAGTTCTTCTTCCTTGGATCTGGAGTTATCACCCAGGGTGCTTCTGCATTTACCGCTGGAAATCCGAATCTACTACATCCGGATTTACCAAATGCAGATCAGAATAGATGTAGATTTACTAAATCCGCTTTCCGGTAGATCCAGTTTAACTAAATACTGATTAAGGTACATCCAGATTTTTTAAACCCGGTTGCAGGTAAATCCAGATCTATCAGAGACAGATCTGCCCACACCCCCTACGTCTGCACACACGTGGGAAGGACGCCTTCCGAGGCACAGATTCTGCCTTGGCTGTGCGGACGCACAAGCAGAGATTTGCGGGCTGCTGCTCCTGGTGCTGCGTGATTGGAGCATTCAGCCGTCAGTCATCACTCCTCGCCGGCTGAGCATGGGTGCGCCAAAGAGTGGCGTCCTAGTGAACCCATGAGTGCTGTGCGACGAAGCTGGTTTTGCTATGGGCATCCCAAGCAGAAGACAAGGACAAACCTTCTCCTGCTCTCAGATCCCTGCAAATGACCTGTCCCTCAGCCTGGAAGATGTACCTAGGTATCCATTCTAGTAGCCACTGATGCATTTGTCATCCATAAATGTGTCTAACCCTTTCCTATGTTTTATTGTGAGGCCCACAGAATTTCTTTAGGAATATTAGAATGTCCAGCAAACTGAGCAATCTTTTCAATACACCCAGGCTTCCAAAGCTTGCAAACAAAGAGGTCTAGCATCATGAAAAATTCATGCTTCTCTAATCACCACAGGGCATTTTCTTCATTCTGAAGAATCAATAGCATGGCATCCTTTTTAGGTAACTCGGTGCCTACCTTCATTCCTCTGGAGCAAGATGAACAAAGCTGATTCTGATTCAAGGGAAATAAAGTTTCCGGGAGCAAAGCTGGTTCAGAGATAATCAAACTATCTCATATTCTTTTGGTATAGAATACAGAACATATGTGAACAGTTTCAGAAATCTTTTTTACAGCCCATTTGGACCCACAGTTCATGATATGTTAACATCTGGGCAGGTCCATCTGCACTTGCAGGAGGTGTTTACAACATAGAAACCCCTCCTGCCTTACCAGATGTCAACCTAATGTCAACTAGCAGTAGTGCACACATTTGTGCAGCACGTACAACCCAACCTTACCTGTTGGATCCAGTCCACGACCATCCACACCATTTCTAGTGCTGGGGGACATCAGATGCAAGCACGCTGGAACCTCAGATGACCCCAAGCATGATTGTGCATGTGCAAAGCATTATTGTCACTGTGATGCCGGGACTGGCATAAACACAGTTGCGGAAGGCTCCAGGAGACACAAGATGGTGGTGCCCTGCTGGTGATCGACCATATGCCCAGACACAGGTAAATGTCTGGGCCTGTGGGGCATAGTGTAACGTGTACCAGCGTTCCCAAGTGCGAATGCTAGTACATATTAATCTGTCATGCACTCTCCCCCCCCCCCCCCCCGCAGTGGATGGGAAGTCAAGTGTGAAAGCAGTCCTGGTCAGCTAACTAACATGACATTTAAGGTATGAATTGCTGAAATACAACTTTTAAGTATTTTTTGCTGCTGCCAAATATGCCCAAATGCCCACAACATGGCATTGTGGCTGGAGTGTCAGACACCCCCAGTATTATGTTAAAGCCATTCTGGTCCATTGGCTACCTAATCTGGAATTAAAAAATAGTGCTAGGTATCTATTTTCATATTCCTGGCATCAATTCTGTTATCAGCATGTCTGGCAAGATCCATTTAGCATTAGTTCACCAGGAACTGCCTTATGATGTGCTCAGACATAACAAAGGGGATGGCTCAGAGGTTCCTCAGAGAGACAGTGTGTGGATCTCATATTCCCAAGTCTTATTTCATCAATCTTTTCCAGTACAGAATGTTGAGGAGGAGGAGGAGGAGGAGGAGGAGTTGGCTTTTCTACCCCGCTTTTCTCACCCATTTAAGGGGACTCAAAGCGGCTGACATAGCTTTTCTATTCTTCTCCCCACACCAGACATCCTGTGAGGTAGGTGGGGCTGTGAGAGCTTAGAAGAGAGCTGTGACTACCCCAAGGTCACCCAGCTGGCTTCATCTTATTCCCAGATAAGAGTCCGGCTCCCTAACCATTAGACCAAACTGGCTCTATAGGAGAGTAGAAAGAGGCAGACTGGGTATGTGAACAATCCCACCTTGAAACCACCTCAGAGATCCTTTTTAAAAAAATGCTGTTTCTGATCATATATCAAGTGTACACAAAAGCAAAACAAAAAGAGAGAATGTGCAGTGAGTATCTGAGGCTGCATCCCCATTATAAGCTTAATTCGGTTTCCCTAAACTGAAATAATAGAACCGGATGCAAACGCGAATTTGACTGTTTCCATTACTTTAAACTTAATCATCTTTGATCCGGATTCTGAGGATCGTACATGGCGGACATGACTCAAGTGGCGGACATGACTTTTTAAAAGCTGCTTTTGGGGGCTGCCCTGCCCTCTTCCTCCCAGCATGAACGCACCACCCATAACGAACCCCTTCACCGAGCCTGGCTGGGTGGCTGCCATTTGCCTGGATGGAGGAAAACCGGCAGCGGGCAGCCAGCGACTCTCCCCATTACCCAGGGCACACAGCAGCAGTGGCAACTCAAGCAAGGGGGCTTTAAACATTCACACATCTCCCCAAACCCTTCCCTGCTTTCCTTTCCCCTTTAAAGGTCAGAACTCTAAAAAGCTAGAATTGCGCAAAATTGCAACATTGTTATCAGGTGTGAAGTGGTTGGCTCGCTACAATGTAGTAGCTGCTGTGAAAGTTGGATTTTTACACTGAAATCACTGTCTTTGGAAGCAAGCTATTGGGAGAGAGAAACCCTAAACATGGATTCTCATCCCTTAAAACAGTAAGGTCCCCACAGTAAAAAATGTAACACGTATCAAGCGCACGATCCGGAGTGAGACCTGTTGAAATGAGGATTAACATTTACAACGCTTTGGGATGATTTAACAAGCAGAAAGCGTGTTAAGCCAAACTGACGTGGGGTCTGCCAGGATTGAAAATGGTTTGAAACCGAAATAAGCTTGTAATGGGGATGCGGCCTGAAAGTTCCCAGTGAACTAATGCCAATGGATCATACCAGATTCTATGGGTGTTTCAGCACTGGCCGCATACACATACAGGACACATTAAGAACACATACAGGACACATTAAAGACACATACAAGACTTACCTTCTGCACTGGAGGTCAGATCTGGGACCCCTCAAGGCAGCCGCTTCTGCACACTGGCACGTGAGACCCGATCCGGCCTCCAGGAAGACCTGGAAAATTAGGTCTTCAATCCATCCCCTCACCTCAATCCATTTAGAAGCAGGACACTTCCACACTTGGAGAGGCGAGGGACCGGATGTGCCGGTGGCCACCATCTTGGGAAGGGCAGAAGCAGGCTAGTCTGCCTCCACATCTCCCCCACGCGCTGTGCACCAGTGGAAACACACAGTGACTGGCAGCTGAATGCTCCAGTCCCGCTGCTCTGGGGGTGGCGCTGGTGGCACGGGAGGCCGGCTGCCTTTTGGAATGAGTGCTGCGGCCTCTGCACAGCACCCAGAAGATCCAGCCCTTAGGATCCATCCTCTGTACATGTGTGTGGACACACAAAGCCTTGTCAGATCCATCCCTATTTCAGACGGATCTTCTGGATGACAGATCACCGGAAAGTGGATTTTCTTTAATCCGTTTCTCAGTGGCCAGTGCAGAAGCACCCTATAAGACAATCTATGGGAGCCCTCTACCAAAATAAAGGGAGCCCTCTGGTGGGCCACAGCAAGAGCTAATGCCCTTATATTCATTCTTTTCCTTGGTTGTTGCAAAATTGGGGTCTGATCCATTCCTAGTTTACAAATGCTGTGTTTCAAAGGTTATCATTGCTGTAGATCATCAAGTCAGGTATAGCAGCTTTTGGGACAAATGTTTGCCATTATGACCTGCCTCATAGTTCAATCAAACAGATTTCCATACTCTTTGATTCTGTCAAATACTCATACATAATCGTATAGATTTATCAAGCTAAAGAATCAATGGAACAATTTGTTTAGTTTTGTATTGTATTCCTGGCATGGAGAACACATTATAAGATAGAAACTCAACTTTTCTATTATCTCCAACATGCTTTAACCCAATTTTCTTGCTTTGAACAACCCTTTTGTCTCCAGTCACTTTGGACGGAACCTCTATCAAGAGAAATAAATAACAAAGGAAGAACTGCAAAATTAATCTGCACCTGCAATTTAATATTTCAAGGAGCAATTAAGAAATGTTGCAGCCATTTCTTACTCTTCTTGATCCTAGCTATTTTATGTATATGGAATTTTTCTTTTCTTTCTTTTTTTCGTTGCCAGCTTAATAAGCAGTATAAATCACTTCTAGGTGATGCATGGCACTTTGAATTTCTCAAAGAGATGCCCAAAATAGCAAATATAAGCCATGAAGATTTTTGTATTATTTTTAAAAAACATGAACCTAATTTATAAATCCTGTATGGAAGGAAGCAGATTCCTATAAAAAATAAGGCACTTGAGCCTAATATTCTAAATGCTTCTCTTTAGTTCCAGGTCTACTTATAGAGATTTTTATATATATATATTTATAGTTTATTTATAAAGTGCTGTTCACGTACTCAGTGCTGTACATGAAATAACATTAATTTAAAAAGTATAAAACCTGCCAGAGGCATACAATAAACATCTGTTGCTCATACTGATTTTATTGATTTTAATTTTTACAGATGTTTTACTACCATACCATAAATGCAAATGTTTTTTTCTTGGTTGGCCATGGGTTATACAGCAGCTAGTCTTCTTTGCTGGCTACATGTGGTTGACAAATGAGTGTTTCTTGCTTTTGAGTTCCTTGGCAGTTGCTTATCCTTCCCTGTTAATCTCCTCGAGTGATTTTCCTTGTGTCCATCTTTCCTTAGTTTCCCTTGGCAGTTGTTCTTTGTTGAGCCGATGTGCTGATCTTTCCTCATTATTAAGGTGTTGCATAAGTGTTAAACAAATGACGTGGCCCTCCAGGCTGTGTGAAGCTACTCTTCTCATAAGTGGATTCTTAGTTGAGCTCTTTGTTTGAATTAACCCTATTTCCTGTGATGTTTCTTTTGGGAAGTCTCTAAGGCCCTGTCCCCAAGCAATTTAAAGCCCTCTAAAAATCTTCTTTTGCCTCTGAGTGCCCCCATTCCCGGCTTTTCAATGAGCTTCCAGTGCTACAAAAGGAGGAAACTCTGCGACAAAAAAAGTATACTTTAAAGAAGAGTTCCAGCGCTCTTTTTGGAAGTTGTGGGTTTTCCAGGCAGTATTTACCATGGGGACGCTCCGTGGCAAAAGGGGCAGGGATTGCTGCCTGCACACACAGCCATAAAACATTCACACATCTCCCAGAAGTGCAGCAGTTTCCCTTCCTTTCCCTTTCTAAAGCTCAGAACTTTCAAAGAGCCAGAATAGTGCAGAATTGCAACATTGTTGCAATTATTATCAGGTGTGAAGTGGTGGATTGCTACAGTCACTGCTGCTCTACCAGGTGGATTTTGACAGTGATCTTTGAAAGTGTTGAGAGTGAATGAGCAAACCATCGCATGGCTGATGCCTGCAGCCGCTGCCTTTGTCGGCACGGGAAGCCATTTTGGGGGGCGAAGATCTGGGAGACGAACAGAGAACCGATGGCTATTTTTCCTTTGAACTTGTCATGGGTTTCTTCCTGGTTGTGGCCGCGCAGAGCACAGTCCCTCCCAGTTCCTGCTGGCACTCTATCAACAAGAGAGGGGGTGGGGAGAAAAAGATGCGGGCAAGCAAAACATGCTTCCATGGGGATGGAAGGTGTGTTTTAAACGCATATTTTGCTGAGCCTCATGCCAACGCTTATACTGGAATTGCAAGGCACTTTTAAAGTCCGCTTGAATAGAGTGACGGTAGAGGGAAACTAGAGAGGCAAATAAGTCGTTTGGGGATGCAGCCTAAGAAAATAAGCATAATAACCACAAAACTCCTGGCAGTGAGTATTATGTATTTCCCTATCAGGGTAAACAGACATTTTGTAAATGTGGAAACTAAAGGATAGTAATTAAAATATTCATAAGCTTTTGTTTAAAGGGAGTACTGCACATAAAAACATTTGTGTATTTTCTCATCCACATACCTTCAGAAAACATTTTAAGTTTTTTGTGACTTGCACAAGCTTTGGAAATGTATACATGGACATGTCTTATATTTTAATGTAAACTATTGGTAGCCTAGAATAAGAAACACTGACAGATGCAAGTAGCTTAATGGCAGAAAAATGACTTGAGCTAAATGTATTCCTGCATCATTCTCTATGGTTTTTTTTCCACTGTCACTAGAAGTACCCATTAGTGACAGTGGAAAAAACCCCTATGAGGACCTTAATCCAGATCTTTGCAGACCCAATAAATTAGGTCTACAACCAAACTAAAGGCTTTAATCCAGATCATCGAAGCATGCAGACAGCAAGCCTCCATGATCTGGAACTATTTGGGGCTGCTATTCAGCAGTACCCCATAGTGCCCTGCCCAGAACCATCCCCCACACCCTTCCACACCTAGGAGCAAATAAAGTTCAAAGCCTTTGGACCTGTGTGTGTGTGTGGGGGGGTGAGATTTCTGTGCACCACTGAATAGGAGCCCCCATACAGTCCTGATGGCTAAGAGCAAATGTCCCTAACCTTCAAGGGGGGGATGCTATTCATTGGTGGACAAAATACACCTCACCAAGCCAAGAGCGTAGGTATGGCTGCACCCTGGGGGAGGCTTGGGATGGATCAGCACTGGCAATACAGATCTACTTATCCAGACCTAAATCAAGTGCAGAAATAGGCATAGATAAGTACAGATATTTGTGTGTGTGTGTGTGTGTGATCACTGCCCTTTCTGGAAGTATCATCCTCTTTTTCCTCCCTTTCAGTACTGCCAGATTGTTGAAAATATGATACAAGAGAGTTGGATCTGGTGCAGTTAATTAAAATGTCTTAGCACAGGCATTATAAACATACATGAAGATTGTTGATTTAAACAGACATCACCATAAATTCCTGACTTAATGGCTATGGTCACACCCTTACCTTATAGTTCATATCTAGGATGGAAAGTGAATCCAAACTGTTCCAGCCTCAAATGGCCTGGTCACACCTGCCAGGATATCCCCAGCACCAAGCCTGGTAAAAGGTAAGCCTCTACATTCAGTGGCTGCAATGAGGGAGACTTGCTCAGTGGGGGAGCAGGGTAGGGAAGACAACCCAACAAAGGGCATGGGGCAATGCAGGAGGGTGCAGGGAAGTTACTTGGTGTGGCAGGGGGGCAAGGAGGAGGATCAGAACAAAGGGCAGCAGGAGTCTTGGTTCAGTAGAGTAGCTGGGGTGGGGAAACCGCTCAGTGCAGTGGGGATGCAGAGGAGGAGCTTCAGAATGGTGGGAGCAGGGGGAGTGTCAGCATGTTGGAGGGGAATGGGGAGAGGATCAGATCAGTAGGGGGCAGTGAAAGGCTCCCACCACCCCACTGAGCCTTACCGTTTTCTAGGAAACAGCAGGAGTGGGGATGGGTCCTCCCTGCTCTGGTGTGCGTCCAATTTCTTTCTCTTTGCCTAAGTCCGTTTGGACTCAGTACTGGGATAAATGTTTTGGCCAATCATGGAAGAAAAATCTGCAGAACAAAATGGATGCAGACATTCACACATGACCCCTCTGGACCGAGGACAGCTTCCATCCAAATAAAAGGTAAGATGTGACAAATTTCCTTCCGAGAAGAACAAAAACGATGACATCTTTTAGTGTCGGTAACCCAACAATGTATAGTGCATCATTGGAAATATGCCTCGAATCTGACTAAAGTTGAATGGTATAGAACAGTATGGAAACTCATGGTGAATGAATATCTTACAGTGAAACATTTGAGAATGGAGTTGAAAACATTCAACAATTTAAACTGATCTGGAACTCGTGCATTGCAAAATTTAACAGAGATCTTTCCTAGATTCAGCTGAAAAGATATTTCTAAACAGATGGCTGACATAAGGATGGTGTTTAAGGCCCTAAATTAAGATTTTTTAAAAAAAAATAGGGTACAGGTGACCAAGTAGAAGGGGACATTTCAATAAGGATTTTTTTCTTTTGTTTGTATGCTCTTTATGATTTGTATGGTTTGTATATGTGGTTGCTGTTTAATATTTGTTTACTTACTTATAGAAAATAAAATAAAATGTATATTTTTAAAAAAAAAACATTTTTTTTCTGGAGTACCAACATTTAAGTTTGGTTGCAGGGCCCATTTTATTCCTAATTCTATCCTCTGAATACACCAAAGAAGCTAGTTGGGCCGAGAGCTACTTATGTTTTTTGCTACCTCTTACATTTCATAGCTATTTTTACTTGGATCTCTCCAGTCCAAATCACATGTACCAACATACCATGCCAGCTTTCACTAAGCAGAATTTCGGAACGGGGAAAAAACCTAATTTGCTTTTCAAACATTTTCTAATCATTTCTGACTTTTTAATGTTCCATTATTAAAGATGCTGAACTGAATAATTTACTTCAGTTATAAGTTTATGATACATCTCTGTGGCAGATCTCACACCTTGCTGGTGTTAAGTATTGCACTGGATTACTTTTCTCTTCAGGTGGGAAAGACAAATGCTTCAGGGTTCATATCTATGTTATATTAATTGGGCAGCTTGCAGCTACTTCAGAGAATTTTTAAAAATTAATGCTGGTAACAGCAATTTATTTTGGGCCTAGAGGAATGCAATTCATCCTGCCACTATTTCAACTGACACTGAAAATCATTCCATGTTCATTTGGGGATGGACATTTAGCCACCTGTAATGAAGACTCCAGGCTTATAATAAAAGCCCCCATGTGAACTTGATTATTGTCCTATTTAAGTTACAGCAGTAAAGTAAGAGAACAGAAGAAATCAGTGAAAATGGAGACAGAGAGCTGGACCTGTTTTCCCTCTATTTCATGAGACACCCGGAAGAACCACAGTACCAGCTTAGAAAACAGGTTACAATGTTGTGTTCAAAAAAAAAAAGCAGGAAAAGTTGCAGTTTCTGAGACTGCATTCCTCCAGGAATGGGATGCAGCCTGGCAATGGGGCAACTCACACAAAGTGTGCATGCCTCCCAACCCAACCACTGAAGTCACAGGTTGTGGGATGTTCTTTTCACTGGATCAAAAGTGGCTGACTTCCTAGGCCCTTTCCAGTCAGACACACAAGTGGGCCCCTAAGAAATCTCACAGCTGCAAAATGAACTTCCTCAGCTGCAACATTTCCAGGGAGATGCTTTCCCATCAGATTAGAAATAGCTCAGTCAGCCATTTTTGGTCTAATGCAAAAGAGCCTTCCATGTTTGAAACTGGTCCTGTTCAGCACTTTCTGCCCTTTCCATCCCACTACCTAGAGTGGGGGAAAGGATCTGTGAGGCAACCGTTCTTTCCAAGGTGATTGGAACCACCTTGCAGGTAAGGTGACTCTCAGGAATGATAGACCAGCCCAAAGCCAGGTAAGTGTGAATATGTGAAAGGTACTGCCCTAATCTGGATGTCCCAGAGCACCCTGATCCATGCTACAAATGTAAGTCTAAACAGGCCCTAAGGAAGGAGAATAATGTGGATTACAGGCAGAATGGGAAGACTAGTGACCCCTTGCTACCACTTCTAAGCCATATTTGTGCTACTTAAAAAACTGTGTGCAGTTGCAGGCACTGCATATATCACGCACGTCTTTGAATAGACTTTTTTTCCAGTTTGTTACTGTAGGAGGATGTCACGACCAAAGACATAAAATACAGCAAACGGAACGAACACTTTCAAACGGCATGTGTGTGGGCTTGAGATAAACAGATTAACCCACTTAAATATAGTGAAAAACAAAATGTATTTTTTAAAAAAAGAGAGGAGAAAGAAAAGATGATCCCTTAGAGCAGACCAGACACAAAAGATGCCATAATGCTGCATGGGGAAAATATCTTATATAGTGATCCGTACATTTATCCACTAATTGATGGGGCAGTATAGTTAGTTTTGCCAGATGTATCATACAGAGGGACTAAGTCATCCAAACCACATGCCACAAATTAAAGCAAAAGTCTAGTTATCTTGGCCTTCCCTCTAGTAAGAGTCTAAGAGGACTCCTGGTGGATCAGCCCAGCATCGTAGCTCACATAGTGGCCTACCAATTCCTTCTGGGCATTTTCAAGCAGAAAAAAAGGCAAACCCTTCACCTGCTCTTGAATCTCTGCAAATGGCCTTTAAAGGCATCCTGCTTATCCCTCCAACCTGGAGGCAGAGCCGAGGCATCAATTTTAGCAGCCATCGGTACACCTGCCCACAATAAAATTATCTAACCCTTTCTTGAAGCTGTCCAGACTGGCTGCTTTCACTGCCTCTTCTGGTAGTAAGCACTTTAGGCCACGTCTTCACGGCATGCGTTATTTCGGTTTAAAGAATTCGAAATAAAAGAAACGGAACAAAGCTGTCCACACGACTTGCAAGTTGATCCGGTTCCGAGAGCATTCTGACTGCAGCCTTAACACGGAATCAATCCTGGGAGTCCAGACAGCAGCCCTGTCCTCCCGCCATTGCCCATCCCCTCTCTTGTGATTGGTGTTCCGTCCCAGGATCCCACCCTCCCTTCCCTTTGCGTCATCCATGCTCCGCCGGGGATTCCCTGTCCAATCCGGCCCATTCTCTCCCCTCCCCCTTCCTAGCAGCAGCAGCAGCAGCAACCATCCATCCATCCTGGCGCTCCTTGTTGCCCGCCGCCGCCGCCCGGAGCGCGCTCGCAGCGCCCGCCACTACATCCATCCATCCATCCATCCAGGAGCTCCCTTCGCCCTCCCCGCAGTGGGCACGCTGAGCCCGCCTGCCCTCTCGCCCGCCCCTCGGCTCTCCTCCTCTTCCAGCCTCGCGCCGAGGGAAGAGCAGCCGGCGGCGGAGGCGGCAGCGGTGGCATCCATTCATCCATCCATCCATCCATCCAGGAGCCCCCTTCGCCCTCCCCGCAGTGGGCACGCTGACCCCGCCTGCCCTCTCGCCCACCCCTCGGCTATCCTCCTCTTCCAGCGTCGCGCCGAGGGAAGAGCAGCCGGTGGTGGAGGCGGCAGCGGTGGCATCCATCCATCCATCCATCCATCCATCCATCCATCCATCCATCCATCCATCCATCCATCCATGCGCTGCGGCGCTGGCGGCTTCGCCCTGGGGCTCCGCCGCCGCTTTTCCCCGCTTTGCCGCCACTTTGCCCCGCAGAGCCGCGGCCGCCACTGGCTGGAAGAGGAGGAGAGCCAAGGGGTGGACAAGAGGGCAGGCGGGCTCAGCGTGCCCACCGCCGGGAGGGCGAAGGGGGCTCCTCGCTCGCTCTTCCCCCCGTGGCCGGGAGGGAACTCAGAGAGCGGGGAGAGTGGGCAGGGAAATTTCCCTGCCTGGGGACTTTCCTTTTGAAAGTTCAAAAGTTCAGAACTGCGCAAAAGTGAAACTGTTATTTATCGACATTGCTACAGTGTATCTTTGGAGGTAGTGGCTGGATTCTTTCAATGAAATCACTCTTTGAAGGGAATCCTAAACATGACGTGCCTACAATACGGAGAGCCCATTGGTTACAGTGCGATTAGGGGCGGGACAGCCTTAATACGGAATCTCATCCCGGAACGATACTGTCCACACAGTAAAAAATTAAACACGTATCAAGGGCATGTTCCGGAGTGAGACCTGTTGAGATCAGGATTTATTTCAAATCAGGATAACGTCGTTTAACACGGAAATACCGTATTAAGCCGAAGTGCCGTATAAACTGCCCGAATTCAAAACGTTTTGAATTCGAGATAACGACGTCGTGGGGATGCGGCCTTAGATCGATGATTCTCCCACACAGTATATAATGAGTTTAAAGATCATTTTGAATTTTCTGCATTCCCAAAGGTAAAGAATCCTTCTCTTTTGTGGACTAAAGTTCCCGAAAAGCAGACAATCTGAATGTGGATCAAATGGGAACAGCAAATGGGCTTTTTTGGAAGGAAACTGTACTTTTAGGGGTGTCCTCCCCATTCCCTCTTATCCAATTTTAAGCACTGATTTTCTCTGACATTTCTCCCTTTTCACTGAGCTCTCTGCCATTACACCAGTTGTACTGGGGAGGTTGAGAACCTCTCTATTCAGGAAGAGGGAGGGACAGGGGAGCAAAAGTTACAGTCACTATTAATGCAGTGTACTGTTTTAAATTTTTAAATTTGTTGATTTTTAAAATGTTTTTAATCTGTATCTTGTTCTAATGTGTATGTTGTTTTTAATCTGTTGTTACCCGCCCAGAGACCTTCATATATGGGGCAGCATGGAAATGTAAACAGATACAGTGCCTGACAAAAGTTCTGTTGCTTATCCATGTTGTTGAAACCAAAGCCTATAACCTGACTTAAAATTCATCCATTGGTTTTAAAAATGACTCATATGAAAGCTGAAACCCTCCCAAATGAGGTTTTTAAAAAGAAAATAAATTTGCTTCACTGCTGAAATATTGATCATTTAATGAACACAGAAAGGTCAGATTTTGGCTAGACAAAAGTTTTGTCGCCCACAAAAAGTAATGTGAAAATCAAACAGATAATTCACTTCAAATACAAAGATATGTTTCATAACATTGGTGAATGAAGTTGTGGTGCTATTAGGGCCATATTTAATATTTTGTGTGACTTCCATGAGCCTGAAGGACTGCATCCATGCGTTTCGGCAACGATTCATACAATTTATTGATGAAGTCATCAGGAATAGTAAAGAATGCAGTTTTACATGCCTCCCAGAGTTCATCAAGATTCTTTGGTTTTGTGTTCCAAGGTTCCTCTTTCATCCTACCCCAAACATGCTCAATGATGTTCATATCTGGTGACTGGGCTGGCCAGTCCTGGAGCACCTTGATCTTCTTTGCCTTGAGAAACTTTGATGTTGAGATGGATGTATGAGATGGAGCGCCATCCTGCTGCAAAATTTGACCCCTTTTATGATTGGGAATGTAAGAGGTAGCTAATACGTCTTGATATTTTAGGCTATCGATATTGTCTTCCACCTTGCAAATGTTTCGCACACCCCTATACTGAATGTAACCCCAGACCATGATCTTTCCACCACCAAACTTAACTGTTTTCTGGGTATATCTTGGATCCATACGGGCTCCAGTAGATCTCCTGCAGTATTTGTGGCAGCTGTGGTGTAATTCAACTGAAGATTCATCTGAGAAATCCACCTTCTGCCACTTTTCCAGCATCCATCCATTTAGTAGGCTGTGGGCCTTGGCAAATACCGCACGGTTTTTTAATTGCCTTTTGTTTAGTGCTGGCTTCTGGGCACTGATTCGACCATGGAGGCCATTTCGAGACAGAATCCTACAAACTGTTCTAGTTGACACAGGGACTTGAGGTGACCAGGCCTGTTGGAGCTCTGCTGCAGTGGAAGAAGGGCTGGCTTTTGATTTTTGAACCAACAAACGGTTCCTCCTGAGCAGTCGTCTTGCGGGGTCTGCCAGACCTGAGACGTTTTCGCACGGGGCTGAACGGAACGCGAAAAAGACAGCTGCGGACACGTCATCCGCATTGCCCGAGCGCGGCTTGCGCTCCGACGTGTCCGCAGCTGTCTTTTCCGCGTTCGAAATGTAGAGCACTTTAAAGTGCTCTACATGCGTTCCAACGCGGACGAGCCGCCCGCAGGCGTTCGGGAGGAGAAGCGTTCGCGCCTGCTTCTGTCTCCCGAACAGCTGCGGGCTCGCCTCCGACGCCGGCGCGGCTTCGACAATCAGCTGTTTGACAATCAGCTGATTGTCGATCTGCCTCCGCGGCTGTCTCCGCGCCCCTGGCCGGCATTTGCCGGCTAAGACAGCTCCCGGCGCTTTGAGCATTCGCACACAGACGCTCCAGAACGCGTTTACACGCGTTCTGGCGCGTCTGTGTGTGAACGGGGAAAGCGCCCGGAGCTGTCTTAAGCTTTCCGCCTGAACGCGTTCCGTTTGGAACGCGTTGCAGTGCGGAAATGCCTCTGGGCTTGTCAAAAACATCTCCGGTCTCTTCAAATCTTTTTTCATTCTTTGTACTTGACACTGAGACACATTAAAGGTGCCAGCCACCTCTGCAGAGGATCTGGTCTTCAGTCTCCTGATAATCAAGGCTTTGGTTGCAGGGTGGATTTTTGGCATGTTGTCAGAGGTCAAGTTGCAGTTCAAGTGAAAGTCTGGAGTACTGGAGTTCTTTTTATACACACCTACTAATTATCTGATCAATTAGTGAGCACAGGTGAGGCTGTAAACTAGGATTAGGTGCATTATATGACAAGGCGACAAAACTTTTGTCTAGCCAAAATCTGACCTTTCTGTGTTCATTAAATGATCAATATTTCAGCAGTGAAGCAAATTTATTTTCTTTTTAAAAACCTCATTTGGGAGGGTTTCAGCTTTCATATGAGTCATTTCTAAAACCAATGGATGAATTTTAAGTCAGGTTATAGGCTTTGGTTTCAACAACATGGATAAGCGACAGAACTTTTGTCAGGCACTGTAAATAAACAAATAAATGAAGGAAAGAAAGAAAGAAGCAAGCCTGATCTTTTCTCCACACTCTGCAAGGAGGAACTTTTCCTTTTTCTCTCCTCCTTGCAAACAAAAGTGAAAGGAAAATGAACCATTTCCTTTTCTTAAAAGAGTTTTCTGCAAGAGCAGCTTAGAGGGAGACAGCATGCAAGACACACACAGAGACACCCCGGTGGAACAACATCTGTGAGGGTCTGCTAAACAGGCAAAACTTCTCTTATAATGAAAAGGTGAGACTGGACTTTAAGGAAGCTCTGCTGTTTGAGGAAGAAAAGATGGGGAGAGAGCAAGTCCAGTCAGCTCTTGTATACTGCATTCTAATTTTCCCCTGGATCCCCTTCTGCACACAGGTTTACTGACTGAAGGAGGGAGGGAGGGAGATGACTCACTTGGGGCTGCTGCTTTTGTGTTGTTCTCTTTTACTACCAAGATCAAAGGGCTCCGAAGTTTCCCATTCTGCAGGCTTGCTAAAGGAAGGAGGGGGAGAGAAAGATTAATGGACTTTTAAAGTCTTTCCCTTTTATGATCATTCAGATGAGCACAAGACTCCCCATTCAGTCAAACGACGAAGCAGCAGCTCATTGGACCAGTGGGAGGGAAATCTGGTGGGTTTCAAGGATCCTGCTCTTTTCTCAATGCCTTGAGTCTCCCCCCCCCTCTCTCTCCCACACAAGAAAATTGAAACTTTTCTTCCACCATAAGCAGTGAAATAGGCTATTCTGAATTGGACTGCAGCTGGACTTCTGTCTGAAAGAGAGCAACCCTCCCCCTTTCCTTCCTTCCCTTCCCTTCAGGAGGATAGTAGGGTGGTAGGAAAAAGGAGTACAGAAGCAGTCCCTTATTATGATACTGGGCTTTAGCAAATCTCAGCTGTGTTGTACACCTGGAAATGAAGTTGAGTTTGGGTGATCCAAGATGGAGAAGGAGAAGGAATAAATGCAGCAACAAGAAATAGGGAGATTGGGTGGCATTTGAGCTTCCCACCCCAGTAATGTCGCAATTTGAAAGATGGACCAGAATCCAATTGCTGATTGCATGGGGAGGGGTTGATGGGGAGGAGATAATAACCACACCCAACAGGAGTGTGGGGAAAATCAAATCAAAAAGATCCATTGTGAGTCCCTTTTATAACACTGCTGTGGGAACTCTGGGGAATTGTACTGAGTGCTGATTAAAAAAAGAAGAAGATTAAAACTGGATTAAAACTGATGTTTGGAAACTTGTCCTAGGTGAAACAATAGCTCTTTTTGTCAGTCCTAATTCTCCTGCCCATCTTCTTCATAACATGCCCCCTGGTTTTAAATTTTATAATCTTCAATCTGGTCACCTCTTAAATAGAATCATAGAATCATAGAATGGTAGAGTTGGAGGGGACCTCCTGGGTCATCGAGTCCAACCCCCTGCTCAAGGCAGGATCTCCTAAACCATCTCAGATAGATGGCTGTCCAGTCTCTGCTTGAAGACCTCCATCGAAGGGGAACCAACCACCTCCCGTGGCAGCCTGTTCCACTGGTTGATCACTCTTACTGTTAGAAATTTTTTCCTAACATCTAAACTAAATCTTTTCCCCTGCAGTTTCACCCCATTGTTTCTAGTCCTTCCTTGAGAGAGTGAGAACAGGGCTGATCCCTCTGCCTTGTGACAACCCTTGAGGTATTTGTAGACAGCTATCATGTCTCCTCTCAGTCTTCTTTTTGTTAGACTAAACATTCCTAGTTCCTTAAGCCGTTCCTCATAGGACATGGTTTGCAGACCGTTCACCATCTTGGTAGCTCTCCTTTGAACCTGCTCCAGCTTGTCAGTGTCTTTTTTAAACTGGGGTGACCAGAGGCATTTCCGCACTGAATCGCGTTCGAAACCGAACGCGTTCAGGCGGAAAGCTTAAGCCAGCTTCGGGCGCTTTCCCCGTTCACACACAGACGCTCCGGAACGCGTTCCGGAGCGTCTGTGTGCGAATGGGGAAAGCGCCCGAAGCTGGCTTAGCCGGCAAACGCCGGCCAGGGGCGCGCCGGCGGCCGCCGAGGCAGATCGACAATCAGCTGTTTGAAAAACAGCTGATTGTCAAAGCCGCGCGGCGTCGGAGGCGAGCCGGCAGGCGATCGGGAGAAAGAAGCGGCGCGAACGCTTCTTCTCCCGAACGCCTGCGGACGGCTCGTCCGCGTTGGAACGCGTGTAGAGCACTTAGAAGTGCTCTACATTTCGAACGCGAAAAAGGCAGCTTTGGACACGTCGGGACGCAAGGCGCGCGCGGCCAATGCGGATGACGTGTCCACAGCTGCCTTTTTCGCGTTCCGTTTTCGCCCGTGCGAAAACGTCTCAGAACTGGACACAGTACTCCAGATGAGGTCTGACCAAGGTAGAGTAGAGGGGGATAATAACTTCACGTGATCTGGAATCTATGCTTCTCCTAATACACCCCAGGATTGCGTTTGCCTTTTTTGCAGCTGCCTCACACTGTTGACTCATGTTCAGTTGATGATCTATGCTGTTTTTAAGACTAAAGAGGCCTCGGCTTTGATCTCTCTGATCCATAGTGAATCCAAAGTGGACAAAATACCATTCAATAGGCTGGAAAAAAAGTAAAAATGCCATTGCAATTATTGCTTCTAATTCTATTTTAACTTCATGTGTTTTAATCAGTGACTCTAGGGGCCCCTTCCCATTATCACTTAAAACTGTTTCAAAACTGTTTCAAAATGGTTTGGATCCTTGTTGTTCCCACCCCCAATCAAGTAAAATGGTTTAAAAACGGTTTGGATCCTCATCGTTCCCATTCACAATCAATTTTAGGGCTATCTTGACTATTATTTGGCTTTAAGACGGAATTAAATAAACACCTGATTTTTCAAGTGTTTTCCCAGTTTTGCTTTTAAAATGTTTCTTATTGCTGTGGGAACGCTACAGCATTATCAGGGCAAATCTGTCATGAAATGGGTAGGATTTCTCCCAGCAGGACAGGAGAGCCCATGGCCAGATTTTTAAAGTGCGGGGCTTCTTCAGCAGTTTCCTTCACAGGCAGCCTCGCCCTGATCACAAAGTAACAGTTCAGGCAATACTCCTTCACACTCACAGACAATGTTGCCACACTGCCAGCAGTTTTTGGCTTCCCTGAAAGGCAAGAGGAAGGAACCACAGCGACCTTCTAGCAAAAATATATAATCTTTCCCTAACATCAGGCTCCGTACCTGAGGACTGGAGGGTAGCAAATGTAACACCAATATTCAAAAAAGGATCCAGGGGTGATCCAGGCAACTACAGACCAGTTAGCTTAACGTCAGTTCCGTGTAAGGTGATGGAAACCATTATTAAAGACAAAATTAGTGTGCATATGGAGCAGCAGGCATTGCTGAACAAAAGCCAGCATGGCTTCTGCAAAGGTAAATCATGCCTCACAAATTTGTTGGAATTCTTTGAGAGTGTCAATAAACACGTGGATAAAGGTGAACCAGTAGACATTGTCTATCTGGACTTTCAAAAGGCTTTTGACAAAGTCCCACATCAAAGGCTACTGAGTAAACTCACCAGCCATGGAATAAAAGGACAGGTTCTGTCCTGGATTTGTGACTGGCTTAAGGGCAGAAAGCAGAGAGTAGTAGTAAACGGCAATTTCTCAGGGTGGAAAGAAGTAAAAAGTGGGGTCCCTCAAGGCTCAGTACTGGGACCAATGCTTTTTAATTTATTCATCAATGATCTAGAAAAAGGGGGTACATAGTAAAATAGCAAAGTTTGCTGATGATACTAAATTATTTAGGGTAGTAAAATCTGAAAGAGATTGCCAAGAGCTCCAGAGGGATCTCTTAGCATTGGGTGAGTGGGCAACCAAGTGGCAAATGTGCTTTAATCTTAACAAGTGTAAAGTAATGCACATTGGGGCCAAGAATCCAAATTACGTCTATAAACTAATGGGGTCTGAGCTTTCTGCAACACGCCAGGAAAGGGATCTCGGGGTTCTGGTGGACAGTTCAATGAAGGTGTCAACCCAGTGTGCGGCAGCAGCAAAAAAAGCAAATTCAATGCTGGGAATAATTAGGAAGGGAATAGAAAATAAGTCAGCAAGTGTCATTTTGCCCCTTTATAAATCTATAGTGAGGCCACATTTGGAATACTGTGTACAATTCTGGTCACCACACCTCAAAAAGGATATTGTGGAACTAGAGAAGGTGCAGAGAAGGGCAACCAGAATGATTAAGGGTCTGGAACACCTCCCTTACGAAACCAGGCTGCAACGTCTAGGCCTCTTCAGTCTGGAGAGACGGCGTTTGAGAGGGGACCTGATTGAAGTATATAAAATTATGCACGGCATAGAAAAGGTGGATAGAGAAAATTTCTTTTCTCTATCGCACAACACTAGAACCAGGGGGCACTCTATGAAGCTGATGGGTAGGAGCGTAAGGTCTGACAGGGGGAAGTATTTCTTCACACAGAGGGTCATCGGCCTATGGAATGTGCTGCCAGAAGAGGTGGTGACAGCTACCAGTCTGGATGGCTTTAAGGTAGGGTTAGACAAATTTATGGATGACAGATGTATCAATGGCTACTAGAACGAATGCCTAGGTGCATCTTTCAGGCTGAGGGGGGGGGAGGAAATGGGGCGCTTCTAGGGCCATCTGCTGGGACTCGAGAGCAGGAGAAGGTTTGTCCTTGTCTCTGCTTGAGATGCCCATGAGCATTTGGTGGGCCACTGTGTGCGACAGGATGCTGGACTAGATGGGCTGTGGCCTGATCCAGCAAGGCTTCTCTTATGTTCTTATGTTCTTATGTGTGAGAGAGAGAGAGAGAAAGGGAAGGAGATCAGAAGATTCTGCCTTTCAAGTTTCTCTTTTGCCTTGGACAAAGGGCTGCTCTCTCTCTCTCTCTCTCTCTCTCTGTGTGTGTGTGCTTGAAGGATCTTACATTGCTATAGCCTTTTTTTTAAAAGTAAAGGAAGGCAAGGGGACTGAGTTGATTGTTTAAAAAAATACTTCCTGCAATAGAGGCTGCATTGCCTTGCCTTGCCAAACAAGCTTTCCCCTTTCAAATGGGCAGGAAAAGGAGGGGGAGGGGGCTGGGATTTCCCACGTCATCGGATCAAAGCCAATGGGGAGAGAGGGGTGGGGAAAAGATCAGGAGGGGAAAGAATGCTTTCCCCAACCCGTTTTTGGAAGCGTTTTAAATGGTAGGACAGTGGGGACAGAAAATCGGGGTTGAATTCAATTGCCAGATGCTGCTTGCTTCCTTTTAACGCGCTTTACATATGTAAATCTCGATGTATATTCCATTTTATTCCTTAAATGGGAACTTGCCCTAGGTAGAATGATAACCCTTAATTGCAAAATTGCAAAAGTGTCATCAGAACATAAGAGCAGCCCTGCTGGATCAGGCCACAGCCCATCTAGTCCAGCACTCTGTCTCACATAGTGCCCACCAATTGCCCATGGGTATCTCAAGCAGAAACAAGGACAAAACTTCTCCTGCTCTTGAATCCCAGCAAATGGCCTTAGAGGCAACCTGCCTGTCCCCACAGCCTGAAAGATGTACTTTCTTGTAGCCATTGATACATCTGTCACCCATAAATTTGTCTAACCCTTCCCTAAAGCCACCTAGGATGGTTGCTGTTACCACGTCTTCTGTCAGCAAATTCCATAGACCGATGATGCTCTGGATGAAGAAATTTCCCCCTTGGCTGATCTGACTGTCACAGCACAAATGTTCCATTATATACGGGTAGTTCTAAATTCATATCTGTATGAATAATCCTAGGAGCATCATGGCAGGATCCAAGAAAAAAGGATTAAGGACGACTTCAGCCATAGATCGATTTGAAAAAACTGCAGGGTAGCTATATGTAAAAATCTTCCCCTCTCTCTTTTGACTTTCACCAACAAAGGTGAAAGGAATTTTTCTTCATAGTTATTGAAGGCCAAGTAATTTTTATAAAATAGAACTTTTAAAAATGTTTTTAACCTACATTTTACATCCTTTCCTAGATTCCCTTCTAAGTCAGGAACGGCCAAATGATAGACCTTCAGATTCTACTGGACTACAAGTCCCTTCTGTCTGACCTGAGGCAAAGAATAATGAGAATTCTTGTTTAACAACATATGGAAATCCACAAATTGGCTGTCACTGCATTGTTGTGTTTCTGCATATAATAATAAAAAAATGGATATAGTGTTCAGTGTCTGTACTCATCTCGGGATATTGAAGGCTAGTGACCTTGACTTCCTGCACTTCAATTAAATATAGCAAGAAGGTTATCACAGATAAAATCCTAATGGAGCCTTTTTACAGTTGGAACCACAGGGAATTGGGAATCCTGCAGAGTACTAAGGAAAGTGAAGATAAAACACACTTGCCAGACAGTCACAGCTACTTCAGAAATTAAAGTCTGTATCCAGAAAAGTTCTGAAGAAATTTTTATAGACCTAAAGAGAGATTGAAATAGAGAAGTCTTCAGCTCTCTCTGTGTGTGTCCATAAAGCTCTCCAAAAAGTGAAGCAAAAAATGCACAATGAATAAAATGTCAAACATTCACTCTCAAGATTTAAAACCCTGCAAACATAATGTAAGGGCCTTTCCACATGTGTCGCCAGAAAATGGATCCGTTTTCAGGTGGAATGTTTTTTAAAAAAATCTGACCCATAGAGGGTCAGATTATCGGAGGCCCTGCAGGTACACACACGCGCGGGGCGGCAGTGGCAGCAGGGCTGGGGAAATGGATTGGGGTGAGTGCTGTGCGGATGCACCAGCACCCATCCCAAACCAGCCCTGATGGTGCATGCCCAGTTGTCAGAGAGGCAGAGCGCATGCTCTGCATCTCTGACAGGTGGGTGAGTGTGGCGGCTGGCTTCCCTGCCTTCCCTCTGGCAAGAGAACCGGCGATTGGCTGTTCTCTGGCTAGGGGAAGGCGAGTCCTACTCCCACCCCCACCCCGCCGAGAGTCCCACGCCCACGCCCTCCACCTTACCTCGTCATCGCCAGCACAGTCCTGGGGCCGGCAGGGCTGGTGCCCATTGCGCATGCATGCACTGCAGCCCTGCCAGTCCCAGCAGCCCAGGGAGCTGCTGGGAACTGTAGTCCACGGCGCATGCATGCATGATCAGCACTGGCCCTGCCAGCCCCAGAATCGTGCCGGCGACGACAAGGTAAGGCGGAGGGTGTGGGCGCGGGACTCTCGGTGGGGTGGGGGTGGGAGTAGGACTCGCTTTCCCCTGGCCAGAGAATGGCTGGTCGCCGGTTCTCTTGCCAGACGAAAGGCAAGGAAGCCGGCTGCCACACTCGCCCACCTGTCAGAGAGGCAGAGCGCAGCTGGACATGCGCTGGCAATCTAGATTTTCCCCCACTGGTGTGGAAGTGTTCACTTCCAAACTGATTTAAGGGGAAAAGCCAGATGTAAGACCCAATTTTTTCAGGTCTTACATCTGGGTAGGATTCGGCAGCAAAACCAGTTTAAGCAACCGGTTTTGCGCGCCGAAGTGCAGACGTGGCATCCTCAAAGGGACCCTAATTGGGTTCCCTGTGCGGATGCCACGTCCAAATCTTCCCGCATCTGGCTCTAAATCCATTTTTAGAGCCTGTGCAGAAAGGCCCTAAGTGTTTCATTTGCTCACTAATGTAGCCTTGGAATTTGTTTTTATCAAGCCATTTCACTCTGTTCTGCCTGAGGAGAGTTGGCTTATTTTCAAATAACTACTAAGTTTTCAGCACATTTCTCTGCAAAAAGTCTCCATTGCAGCTCCTTGCCTGTGGAGACAAAAAGAACAATGAAGAAAAGCAGCAGACTGAGATCCCTTTCACAATTGATTGCAAATTACCCCAGCAGGTGCCTGAGGCCAGGATCGGGAGCACAAGGCTCAATTCAAAATCTCCCATTGATCTTCCACAAATGGCATTTTCAACCACTGTGGATCTCCCACTATGGCCATTTCTGCACTTACCTTTGCTGGCTAGTTACAAGACTGTCTGCACTTGGATGCCCTACTCCAGGTCAGGCCCCACACCACTCTGCACGGCACTGTGCCACTCCAAAGCTCAAGTGCACACTGGAGCCTGCTGCAAGGGCTCCAATCACCAGGGAAAAAAGTTCTTAACCTCAGAACTATAGGCGCTCGCTTCAGCAGCACATATACTAAAACTGGAACAATACAGAGAAGACTAGCATGGTCTCTGTGCAAGGATGATACATAAATACATGAAGCATTCCATTTTTAAAAACCCCCAACAACCTCAGGAGTATAGGAGGACCCATTTCAGTGGCACAATTTGGTTCGCTTCCAAAAAGGGTCCCCCTGCTAAACAGGAGCATTGTGCGTCCTTCCGTATGTATCCCTCGGCTGATCTAGCAGCCCCTGGATCATCCGTTAAAAGAGGTCCACTGTTATCATGGTATAGGTTGCCATTTTGGCTGCCTAAACAGGGCTACATTGCATCCAGTGCAGATGGAGCAGCCTAGAAAGTAATGGGCCCCCTTCTATTCTGCTCCAGAGTATAGAATGAGATATCCAGAAGGACCCTGACTCTGATACTAAACTGGGATACCGATAAGTGTGGGAAAGACCTATGAACTTCACAGAAGTGCCTCCTGAACTATTGATGGGTAAAACAGCATTTTAATGTACAGAAAACACACTGTTTTGAGTTTGGATTTTAAAAAAATCCTGCTTTAATATTCTTCTTTGGCCAGTGGTTCAGTATGTCACCCAGATGATTTGGTCATACAGATGATCTGACTGGTAGGCCAAAAGGCCTGATAAATATTTTCTCAATAGGCAGGAAATAGCTAGAGGCATAAAGATGATAGACATGCCGGCAAAAGCCTGCCTCAGAAATTAAAACTGGAGGAAGACAGAGAGGGAGAACTTTCTTTGTTGTTTAGAAATGACTTTACAAGCTTTTCTGCACAAAGACTTCTGTTGGAACAGGAAGTCAGAAAAAGATTTATTATTCATGGAGTTTTCAATAGTTTCCAGAGGTTACTGCATGAAAACTTCAAAAGTATAGAGCTCAGGTAGAAACTTTGAAGGTATGGTTTCTTCAAAGTTTTTTCTTGGAGAAAGACACAGGCCATGCAGGTGGTGTATTTCATATCCCTGTGACCAGATCAAGGACACCTACCCAGAAGGCACCGCCTTATACCCACATGTGGAGACAGTCAACAATGCCTGCCTCAAAATATAGCCCTTTTTTGATTGTTTGTTTGTTTTGCACATTTGCTTGATTCACACATCCCATTATGGAGATGTGGAGGAAATAATTTTCAAATTCTCAGAGAGCCGCAGCAGCACTTCCTTCCTGCTATGGTGGATCAGGCGTGCAGTGGCCTTCAGGCCATGCATCAGGGACCTATTGCTTTAGAAGTGGGATAATCCTACTCTGTGGCAGCCATGTAATCATGGCCCCAAGACACACACACAAACACACACACACTTTTTTCAGTTTTATTTTTGCTTTCAGAAATAGAAGCATCCTTCCTATGTGTCTCCTGTTTCTAGATATATATTTATTTATTAGTAGCACTTGGAGACTAACAGGAGAAGGGTTGGTGTAGACATGTCTACAAAAGCTCATGCCACCAACCCTTCTCCTGTTAGTCTCCAGGTGCTACTAGACTTTTCGAATTAGACTAACACAGCTATTTCTCTGATATTGATATTTATTTATGGCATTTCTCCAGCACATCTCATCTCGTCTTTGCCTTATGTCACTATTAAGCATTGAAAAACAGCTGTGGACATAATTATTTTTATGTAATATCATTTTATAATATTTTTAACTTTTCCCTCCCTCTTATTCATTAAGGTAAAGAGTTTATGTTTTTAGGACAAAAGTGATAAAAACTCAGGATTTTTTTTTACTTTCAGACATTGTATGTCAATTTCATGTGAGTGGGTACATCAACCAGTTCTTTAACTTTTAAAATAAAAGCATACTGTAATAATCTGTGGAAGAATGGAGATTTTATATCTATATCTGTATCTGCAGAGATTGAGAGAGAGAAAAACTGTAGCTACTTCATTAAATTTCTCTTTTATCTATTTTTGTTTCTCCTAAAAATAGCGTGATTTTCACTTCCAGGTCAGGAAAATATATTTTCTTCTCCTTTTTAAAAAGAGAATACCAGTATTTTCTCACCACAAAGCTGTAAAAACCCAGATATGAATGTGAATATATGTATTTTTCTTTTGTTTCTTAAACTTACTTTTGTTTTTACTTTTTAATTTGTTTACACTAGTGTAACCCTCACTGACATTTTAGTTTTGATTTATTTAAAATAATGTCCAAGTTTGGTTTTAGTACTGAGATGACCTTGGTTGCCTTAAAGTGAAGCCCACCTCTATCCATGGTATGTCCTGAATAAAATCTAGTACTTTTTAATACTGAGACTACGTCCCCACTTGACTATTTAAATATGGATTGGACTATTTTAATCTGGATTCAGAACCAAGTGCACATTCTGGCTGTTGCCTTCGGCTTGATGATAATGTGGGCTCAATTCGAATACCGCAGTTCCTATTCAAACTGCCCAAATCTCCAGCACAGAGAAACAGGATCTTTTCATCTTCACCTCTTGTCCAAACTCTGTAAGCCTATCCCACTCAGAATGAGGTGAGTGAAAGAACATACAGAACAAAGCAATCACTCTCCCTTTCAAATCGGATGCCCCCTCCATTCACTATGACATACACACTAGTCCCTAAATTCAGGACTGGTGCTTTTTCACTTTCCGCAAATGCAGAAAAGTGAAAAGGGGGCAGCAGAGTGAGAGCTGCCTTGCTGCACATGCGCAGGCTCAGTCACCGGTGGGGCATGGGGGGGGGGCGTGCTTGTCTCCTTCCCAGGGCTCAGCAAGGCAAAAGAGGAGCCTCCAGTGTGTGCTTCCCAGCAAGGAGAAAGTAAGGGAAAGTGAAAAAATGAATTTTTGTTATTAGTGTGAAGTGTGGAGTGGGTGAATTGCTACAACTTATCAGGCTGAATGGTTACTTTTCTGCTGAATATGGATCTATTGCTTTAACAAATCTGGCAAGGGGCTGGTTCCTGTGCAGGGTGAAAGCCCACCCATTTCATGACATATTTGCCGAAATACTGCTGTAGCGTTCCCACAGCAGTAAGGAAGGAATGTTTTAAAAGCAAAAACGGAAAAAAAAACACCTGGAAAAACGGTGTTTATTTAGCTGTTTTTTAGCCAAATAATCCTCAAAATACCCCTGAAACTGATTGGGAATGGGGACGAAGAGGATCCAAATTGTTTGTAAGCCGCTTTATTCCATGAGTGGGAATTTACTCTAGGTCTTTTTGTTCTCTTCTGTCTCAGACTTTACCCAAGCTCATGCTTGTTGTCTCCATCACATCCTCTGCTGTCTTCCCTTCTCATGTTGTCTTTCCCAAAATCAGCAAATGTCCCAATGCGTTCTTTCTTCTTGTTATTTGGCCAAAGCATTTGATTTTTCTGCTTCAGTATTTGTCCTTCCAATGAACAGTCAGGATTGATTTCCTCCAGTAGTGACTAAAGTACTGTCTTTCTATACCATCTGAATCAGGAGTGGGGTTAAAGTGCTTGACAGGTGCTGGAGAGGGAATTAGGCTGAATAAGGGAAATTGACAGAGGTGCTGTGCATCACTGGGGCTCATGTCCATGAAGGTGGGAGGCATCCTGCCTGCCTTGGATGGGACTGCACTGCCATGGAAGGAACAGGTCCAAAATCTGTATGTTCATGTTCAGCTGGTGGGCTTCCATGCATAACTGGTTGGCGGCTGTGAAAACAGACTGCTGGACTAGTTGGCCATGGATCTGATCCAAGAAGATATTTCTAATGCTCTTACTGTAAATTCTTATGGACGGTCACCATTTGCATCACTTCTCCTAGGAACAGCAACCTAGGAATGGTAACCAGTCCCCTAAAGAAGAGGGTGGGGGGATACCAAAAGACTGCTAATGTAGTTTTAACGTTATTTAAAATGGAATTTGTCATTTTGGAAGAAGCAGAATATAATTCCCAGAACACCAAGCCAATGGTGTAGTCCAACACTGAAGAAAGCTCATGGTGTTTATTATCTCCTCATTTTCTACCACAGCTGCCTAGAAAACTGAAAATAGGCCAGTGAGGCTAATGTCCTCAAGTTTCTCAGTCATTTTCTTCTGTATCACCTCATGCCTCCAAACAGTCATATTCTCCCATTTAAACTGTAATGTTCTAAGCACTGATCATTACAAGTTGGGATAACTAAGCTATCAAGGAGAGGGGGAAATGGCAGCTTGAAAAAGGCAAGAGTTCATGACTGTCCGTCCTCCATCAGAAAAGAATCTGGTTCAGAATGTGTCCCGAGTGAAAAAATGGGCAAGAGTGGGTAGTTATTTTCCTACCAGGTAGACTGACTGCAGTTGAAGAGGAGGTGTGGGTGAGGTGGGTAAAATGTGTACTTACATGCTCATCTGCAGAACTTTAAATAAACATGTTTCAAGCAGATGACAGCCTTCAATGACAGGCATAACTTAAAACAATATATATATATATTTAGGTACTGTGCTCAAGTTAGAAGTCTTTCAAATATACCATGCCTTTGTTTTTAGCAAACATAATAAACCAAAACAATCTGTTTTTACATGTTCAAAAGGGCAAAAATGATTCCCAACTAGATTTACATGGAAATTGGGTCAGATGCAGGCAAGAGAGTGTGTAATCTATGGAATGCCCAAGATTGGTGAGGATTAATATGAACTGTCCAAGAGTCTAATAGCTATAGGAAAATCAGGTCAGTAAAGCAAGCAGGCATCAAAAGCCCCTGAGAAGTTCAAGGCCAATGGAAGTAGAAATTGACTTTCTAAGAATAATAGGGATTATCCATCTCCTTATCTAGAAACCAAGTAATAAATATGCTTAACATCAGCAAATCACTGGTATGGTGTTCTGTTTTGTTTTTTAAATGTCAAATTATTTGTTTTTAACATAAATGTTGCATATTTTCCAAAGATTGCATGATCCTACAAACTTCATCATTTGCTTCCTTTTCATTCCACAACTCTGATCTATGCTTGGTTATGTAAAAACATGAGCCTGTCTGCACTTTGCTGTATTCTGGAA
The DNA here is from genome assembly GCA_023333525.1 of Aspidoscelis tigris stejnegeri. Taxonomy (NCBI): domain Eukaryota; kingdom Metazoa; phylum Chordata; class Lepidosauria; order Squamata; family Teiidae; genus Aspidoscelis; species Aspidoscelis tigris. The sequence continues at coordinate 34,091,779 of JALMGA010000003.1, read as the reverse complement.
TATATCTCAGGATAGGTGTCTGTTGTTTGCATGCTAACGCAGACTCTGGAAGGCCTCACTTGCGGCCTGCTGTAGCCAGCACTAGCCTGTGGATAGTAGGCCCCTATTCCAGGTTATATTCCTGAATAAAGCCAAGTGAAGACAGGCTCATGACTCCCTTCCCTTAAATCTTGGGATGATTCTGCGCTGCACAGACCAGCAAGCATGCTAGATGTTTCCTTCTGCATGGTGGTACTGATACCATGATATGATGGCATGATATAATATATGGATTTATGGAGAAATAATGAATCTATGATTTCATGAAAGACTTAAGTGTCATTCTGGAAAACTACTGGCTTTGGGAAATGCTGACAAAAGGCCAGGAAGAAGAGTTGACCTCATCTGCTGTTTGTGATAAGAGATAAAGACAAAAGGTTTACTCCTAGCCTTGGCTACAGGAAACCTGAAGTTTTGCATCTGTGTCCTCAAAAGGATGCTATCTCTGGCTCTCTTGATAAGAACATGCCAGAAACAATGGGTTTACGCTCGGAGCTGACCACTAAAACGTGGAATTTCTGAGTTTGAAATATATATAAGTTTCTCCATTAATTTTAATTTCAAACTTTGATGGGTCTTTTGGACATCTAAAAGTTTAAAAGGAGTTTATGTTTATATGATCAAGATACTAAGATTTCCAAGCATTGGCTGAGAATCTGCCACTTCTTACAAGCTGGCTTTCCAGTTTGCATAAGTAACATAGTTCTGTTAATGGGATGGTTATCTGCCTAGCAGAATACCTTCTGCATCCTGTTTTTCAGTGGAAAAGACAAAGACCATGTGCTTTTGACTCCATTGCTTTGGGTTTTCTTCTTCCCAGAAATACTTGCATTTTTTGAAACATTTCCTATTTGAGTGTTTGGCCAATCTGAAGTAACTTCCTTTGGACAACCTCCAGGGATATCTTTTATAAGCACTGGAGAAGTTTAGTTTCTTTCTCTTAGGATCTTGCTCTCTTGGTTTTTTTTCTTATGTGTTGGTAAGGATGCTAAGTGTTTATCCTTTCTTTCTCCCCCCCCCCCCATTTCTTTTCCTTAGGAATGGCTTTGCAGGGGAAAAGTTTTTCTGAGCTGCTACTTTTACTAACAGAGTGAGAAGCTGAATTTTTAAATCAGTTTAATTCTGCTTTTGGGTTTTTTTTCTTTTCAGTTTAGTTGGGCTTGCAGAGATACAATGCAGTTCTTCTGCATTACTTTTAAATTGTTTTAAAGAACTTTAGGCTCTTTTTAATTGTTCTGAGTCTTAACCTTTTTGAATTCTTTTTGCAGTTTTACTAGTTTTAAAGAGCTTTAATCAGTTTTGCTCCTAAATTAGAAGCATACCTATTAAAGGGGTGTTTTTTTTTTCAATTTTGGAAGAATACTTCTGAAGATATTCTGATATTTTCTGGATATCTCCATTTTTTAAAAATTCTTATGTGGAGTTAGGATTCTTTTCCATAGATTAGGGGTTTTCCTTTATTTCTTTTTCTTTCTTTTTGCTGGTTTTCTTGTTTCAAGCTAAATAAGTTTTATTTTGAATCTGTTTTCTCTTTGAGTCATTTTTAAGAGTTTTGCTGCATTTTTAGTGCATTTCTTTCAGTTTTGCTACATAATATGAAATGCTTGCAAGATAATTGTTAACTTTTGCACACATTTGTGTTCTTTTTGTATGATTTGTACATCGTATGAGCTATGTGCAATGGAATAGCTCTACCCCCATTTCCAGTTTTCTTTTCTGTACCCTAACAAATATTTTTTTTTCCATTTTTTCTCAAAATAAATGATTTTCATTGTTCTAGGTGTCTCCAATATGTCCAATATGTCCAATTTCTGCTATTTTTCATTTTTAAAGCCTTATCAAAAGATCTCGCTCCCCCCCTGGGATACAGAGTTTGGGGTACTTCTGGGTTTTAATTAATCCAGATTAATCCAAATTCATTTCCCTGGTCAACAGTACAATCCAAGGGAGGCCTTGCTCCCTTCTAGTACACTCCATCCACCCAGAGCCTCCCACGTCATGAAATAGGTGGGCTTTCTGCTCTTGTATTGCTGGACAACTCCAGCTAGAACTGCTCCATCTGGAACAGATTTTGTGCTGGATTGGTCCAGCTGTCCCAGAAAGAAATTCATACACACTTGGACAGCCTGTTCCAGAACAAGACCCATGCCAATCCATGATGCCCCACAGCTGCAAGAACTCCAACAGCCAGGAGTAAGGGGGACCCATTACTAGGGGACCCATTTTGGCGGTGCATTTTGGCGCACCACCTAAATGGGTCCCCCTGCTACACTGGAATAGGGCAGCATGCACCCTTCCACACCCTTCCTTGTTCCATTCCAGAGCCCCCTAGACTGCCAGTAAACTTGTCAAAACAGGTCTACTGGTATCCCAGTATAGGTGGCTACCAAGATTAGGCTACACTGCATCCACTGTGGATGCAGCAGCCTTCTGGGAAGTGGGGTCTTTCTTCTGCTCCAGAGCCAGATTTCCTAGCAGCTGAGGAGACAAACAAAACTGGATGTTTTTTATGTCAAACTCTAGAAATTCCCAGCTGTTGCAACAGGGCCATCTCCATCATAGCACCAACTTATATTATTATTATTATTAACATTAAATTGTTTAGTACGTTGTTAGTTTAAACTCTGTTGATGAAATACCTTCCCAGCATATGAACCCTATAGGAAAGGCTCTTCATTGTCAGTCCATTAGAAGTACATCATGAAGCAGCAGAAAAAGAATGAAATGTACTCTCATATATATTGATTCAATAAAGAGCATTTGTTTTGATTAGATGCTGTCTAATCAGAGCCTGACTTTTTTCATCTTTCCCTAGAAAAGAGACAGTGTTTCCCAGAAGCAAGGTAACAGAACTGGAGAAAGTCATACTAAATCCATATTATTACAGCTTATGTTCTACCAGTTTGTACATGCCAAGAGACATGTATGTGCACAATCTTTTCACATTGGTCCTAGCATATTCTCATAGTCTCCCTCCCTCACACATTTTTACAGATCAGGACTTTTATTAGCCTGTGAGTGTATTAACTAAACAAAGAGTGGTGCTGCTTTTTGTGAGCAGGAGATCAGAGACAAAGGAAAGTGAGAAAAATTCTAATGTTACACACAAGCATTCAAAATATAAAATTGGAAAAGTGGATTCGATGTGAGATTCTACTGTTTGTAGAACATCTCAGAAAGATAGGAGGGAGAGAAATGAAATATGGGTTCTTGTTGAAGAAGCTTGCATGTCCAATTCATAGTCTGAATTGACATGTGCTATGCTGTGACGCCACTTCACAGCAGCTTCCCTTCCACCAAATGGGAGACTCCATTGCCTGCAGTAGCATCAAAAAATTATAAGATAAGTGTGAACTAAAAGGATGCTGTTAAATCAAAAGCCCTGCTGGCTTAAAAAGGCTGTGCATAGGCAGTGCAGCATTGCTGCATGACTGGAGGCACCCTCAGTGTGGCGGCAGCCATCTATACTTCAAACTCTGGTAGAGCTCCATATTAGATCAGAACATGAAATGCAGATGGACAGGACAAGGTGGCACAGGGCAGATCAACCTGGCAACATCAGCGTCAACATACAGTGCATGCTTGGACTTTGTTATTAGCTTTCCACAGGTTTGTGTTGGCAGAGTATGGCTGGGTCTGCTTACTAACAGGTAACTGCAAAAAGGCTCTTTGAGCCTGTTCCCACTTAGCTGAAAGGGGAGGTCTGGTGATGTTCCCGTTTGGAGCATCCGTACCCCACAGAGTTGCTTCTAGATGCTGCTAGTATACTCCAGCATGCACCCTTTGCACTGCATCTGTGCAAAGGGGGTGGGATGGCAGGGCAGTGGGGTGGCACAGTCATCCAGTTGCCACAGCAATGGCCAACATGTATGGCTGTTGCCACAACAAGATGATCACTGCTAGTGCAGCGGCATTCACACTTACCCAGCATTTTACTAACTTTGGGATTGGGCATGCATTTGAAATGCAAACTTGTGGCCTGGTCCAAAATCATATTTCATGATCATAATTCTGTACATCCAGCTTAGATACCAATAATAGTATATGCCAATCATAATTTCATATCTTGTCTAGAAGTGTCTGTGCCTTGGCAGAGACCTGCCTTAGCTTGGCATAGCACTCAAAGGGAAGCATTCTGGGAAGAACATGGCTATACAGCTGGTGAGCTTCCAGACAGTGTTCCCACTCTCTTCTAGATGTGAATGCTGTGAATAGGCAGTCACATGCTACAAACCAATTGCCATAGCACATGCCATCCCAGCACAAGCCTGATGTTGTTGCGACTGTTGCTGCAGCAATCTGGCCAAGCCAGACCATCTGCACTTCAAGTAGTGTAGTTCAGTTGGGGACTTCCCTAGCATCTCAAGTGTGAAGGGCTTGCTCTGCACCTGATCTTTGCTTCACTGGAATGCTTTAAATATTATAATTCTAGTAAGCAGAGAGCATCATTTGCTGTTTAAGAGTCTACCCAGGAATTAACCAGTGGGCATCATGGTTTTTCTTTACTGCATTCATTCACTCTTTCCCATTATTCATTGTAGCTTTTCCTTTACGGTGTTGTGCCTCTACAGTTGTTCTTCACACTGATGAAATATAAGCTACACTGGACCACAAACTGTACCTTAACATTTCATTTCATTTCAGCTTGCATTTTATAACACGTACTTATAAAACTTACCTGTTGCCTTCTATGACAGAAAGAAAAAGTAATTCAAGTTGACTCATATATGACAGCATATATGCACCACGTTTGTTAGTTTACAAATATTTTTATCCTGCCATTCAACCAAAGCTCTCAGGCTGGGTCACAATATGCAATAAAAAACCAACATAAAGCAGAAATAAAATTACATTAGGAGCCAAAGACAAAACCAATTTACTTGTTACATCACTATAAGAAGAGATCCCACCAGAATGGCCTTATGACTAGATAAATTGTATGCTAAATAAATAGGTTTGTTTTTTGCTTTTAAAAAACTCTGTGAAAAGCTGTGCAAAATAAAATAATACTATATAAATAAGAATAAAAAATGCTAACCTTTCTTTCCTTTTTTCCCTGATTTTTTTCCCTCCTCAAGGCAGCAAAGTGTTCTGCATCAAGCAGTGCTGGCAGAAGTAATCTTTTACCAGCCATCAAATGAATGGCAATGCTTGCCAGCCATGGCATATGGGATGCCATTAGAAAATAGAACTCTTTATTCTTCCATAGCTAATGCTCATGTTCATACTGAACAGGGACTGCTTTGATGAAATTGTAGTTACAGATTTCCTAGTGCCATTAGAAAGAAAGAAAGAAAGAAAGAAAGAAAGAAAGAAAGAAAGAAAGAAAGAAAGAAAGAAAGAAAGAAAGAAAGAAAGAAAGAAAAAGATCCATTTGTGCACTTACCTATCAAATCAGATCAAGGAGCCTCATAGTCTACATGGTCTGTATTCATACTAATGCCACAGTAGTCAGGAATAGTGGCAGACTTGATTACTTGGTCCCACAACTGTACTAGCGCCATCTGATCCAGAACAGGTTAAGTGGCATCAACAAATAGAACAGAACATGAAAAAACATAAGCAAGGCATCAAACAACATGTGCAGTTAAAGCAACACTGTGAAGACACTTTCACAGTCCCTCCGAAACAACTTCCATGTTGACAATGATGGCAATGTTGTTTTGCCTGCAAATATAACTTTGTCTAGTGGACCCCATAAGTGCCTAGAGATCCCTTAAAAAAGAAAATGTGGATGATGCCACAGTCAACACATATTAGCTGTTAGCGCTCCACAAAAGACAAAGTCCATTAGTGGTGTTATAGATGGGAAGCCCAGTTTACTCTTGCATGTCAATAGCATCTCAAAAATCAAATCGCCATAACAATTTTTTTTTTAGAAATTATTAACATCTTCTTGAACATGTAGAATTAAAACTTGGTGTTATACATAGAATAACTATTATAAACATAAGAATCTTGGCAGTACAACCATGGTTGCAGTAAAATTTCCATTTTTTAATAAAAGAAAATTGGAAACAGTAAAGTGTATTCAACAAATGATGTATATGTAAAGAATTATAATAGATTCACATCACATCTATTCACATTTATCATTTATAGACAAAGCACAATCACCCATGCAAGGCATGCATCAAAGGGAAGAAATGAACTACAAAAGAGAAAATACGTTCAAAGGTTGGACAAATGGGAATGTGAAGAGTTTGAACTACAGATTGGAAAAGATATTATGACAATAAAAGAAACTGCATATAATTTTTGTTATCTGCTTTCAGACAAAGAAAAATCTCATTCTTTGTGACTTGAACAGCAAGCATCCTGCTTGGGTTTATGAGTTTATATGTGTAGAAGTTATATGGGTACAATTTGGGGTGATAAAGAACCTCCAAATCTTTGTTCATTTAAAAGAAAAAGAAAAAAGCCTTAAAGCTCTGATTCAACCCCAATGAAGACAAAATTGCCTATTCCCTGAGCAATGGGTTGCCAGAGAACCCCATGGACATAACTGTGAATTCACCCTATGCGTTTAATTATTTTATGTATTTATGTTCTAGTCATCAGTATTTGCACACTTGGTCACATTCAACTAAGAATATGTTTGCATGGTAAAAGCAGAATTTTTGACCATTTATATCCCATCTTTCTTCCTAGAGTGGTATAGAAAAAAATTCCCAGCCAGCCACACACTAACCAGTCCCAAAGCATCTTAGTCTCTCAACATAATGGGTCAAAATATTATAAATCCCAATAGAAGTTGTCCTGATATGGCATGGATAACATGGTCCACTCATCCTTGCAAGAGCATTGAAAAGAGTATTGTGCATTCTGTTGCCATTGCAAAATAATTCATAAATGGATTTGGCTTTGACAGAAATTAGGATAAAGCTAGAAGACTTAACAAGCCAATGTATAACAACTTGAAATAAAAAGAGTTATTAATAAAAATGAAATAAAAAAATCTGGGCTAGATAGAATCATGTTGACAGGATTTCATGATAGCCCCTTGAGTTATGAGAGACACATGCCCTAATGAAGCTTCACATAGCGCTCAACTCACAGGAGCAGCTAACACGCTGTTGGCAGTTGTATGAATGTGTTTTCATGCTGACCTCACTTTTATAGTAAGGGAGTTCTTGAGGAAATCACTGGCTGCATCCCCATAGGGGCTAAAGTCCAGAGTGGATTTGGATTCGGCACTGGGGGTTCCCATTAAATCCCCCAGTAATCCAAATCCATTCTGGGTTTTCCAGCCCTGTTCCCATTTTAGTTTTCTTTCCTTGGATCTTCCAGGGAAAATCTGGAGCAAGAAAACTCCTATTTAAACACGGGTTTTCTGGCTGATGCAGATTAAAGGAGGACAGCCGGCAGCGGGGGTAAGTGAGTGATGGGGTGCACTCTCTCGCTGGCTCTCCTTGGGGCAGGATAAGCAATCCCTTCCCGGGGCCCCTGCCTGTTTCCCAACGCTGCCACATCCAAGGGGCGGCCTCCCCTCCACGCACCCTGTTGCTCACTTACCACGGCTGCCCCTTGGATGCGGCATCGGTGGGCAGCAGGAAGGGGCTCCAGGAAGGGATTCCTTATCCTGCCCTGAGGAGAGCTGGTGAGTGAGCAAGTGAGCGAGTGGGTGATGTGCGGCTGCCTTCCCATGGTGAAGGGCTAGGAGACGATCCACCTGCCTGCCTGCCTGCCTGCCTGCCCGCTCGCCCGCCTGCTCGGCACTGGCTGCTGCTGGTGGCACCTCCCCTGGTTTGCTTTCCCAAGGGCAGCAGCAGCAGGTGTGCACCTGCAGGTGTTTGAGAACGGCCTGACATGAGTTCGGTGCTGTTCCTGGCCTCCAACCCCTACCCACAGCAGAACCCGGATTACTATGGGTCATGGTTATCCAGTTCGCTCCGGATTTGGGGTAGGTGGGAACACAGCCACAATGTGGTCAGTGTGCCTGCCTAGGTAGCTTCTTCCCATTCAGGGGCAAAATACATCAGAACGAATATAAGTCCAGATAAGTCTGTTATCTGATTGGCAGAAGAACTGCTTCTATGTGCTACTTCCCCTGTCTCTATCAGCAGCTTACAAGGCGATTAGGGCAACATTATTGTGGAAATAAATTGAGTCTGCTGAGCAATCCATGTGTTTCCTTCTTAGAGGTGTTACTAAGAAGCATGAGAAGAAACTGCCATGCAAAGAGACTCAAAGCATTACCCAGGAAACATGGGAATTGGCCCTGAGGAACATACGTGGGAAGGTCACAAGAAATTGACAGAAGGTGTTGCATTAGAAAGCTGCTCCAGGAAATTACACCAGATTGCTTGATATTGTCTCATTTTATTTCATTTCCAAAAAATAAAAATAAACCTCCTTTTTTGCTGTTAGCAGGAATAAAATCCTGCTGTCTACTAAGGGAGACATTTTGCACTGTAAAACATAACTGACCAACAAACTTTGAGATGAACGTTCTCTGTTACCCATACTCTGGTGCCACAGGGAAGTGGTATCTTTATTTTATTTTTAGCATTTCTATACTGCTTCCTATAAAAATATCAAAACTATTTACAGAAATAAACATTCAAAACAGATGAAAAACACATAAAATGGTACAAAGCCCTGCCAATGCAAAAGTCTTACCTCATAGTTCAAAATGAATTCTGGATGAAATCACATGAGATTCAGATGAAAGAGCAGAATTATTTCAGGGTATGCTCTGTACCCTACCACATCCTGTCTGAGGTCCCTTCCAGACTAGCAGATAAAAAACTGCAGTCATTAATAAATTCGCAGCCTACCTGGCTGCGAAGTCATGACACATTGTCCCATCTTGAAACGGAGGTCTGCAGCTTCCTCCTCAGCAGATGCAAGACTTCGGTGGCGCATGGAGCGAGGCTCGTGTCAGGCTCAGCTTTCGTTGGCTGTTTCTCACTATCCTGTCAGGACAGTGGAAAACTCCAAAATTACCTGATCGTTCCACAGCAGGTGGAATGGGTATCAAATGTAAGCGGAATAACTACCCTATCTGTACTTTTGTTTTTGCTTAGAATGCACCAAAAGTGTTGATCGATCTAACCGACGAACTTTCTCTTGTGCCCCCTTTATTAGGTCCAAGGGATATCCTTTTTCCAGAAATTGCAGGCATGTAAATTCAGATTCTTTCATATAGCCCTCCACTGTATTGCAATTTCTCCTAATTCTTAAGAATTGTGAGAAAGGAAGGTTTCTTTTCATAGATGTAGGTTGGTAGCTATCATATTTCAGGAAGGAATTCACATCCAATGATTTCCTGTAGAGGTTTGTGTAAAATGCTCCACTTCTTTTTTGAATGTTGACATCAAGGAAGTTCATTGATGTTGTATCATATAGTATATCATTTTTGAGTCACCCACGTTTGATCACACGTTTAAACTATTAATTCGTATGTATATATATTTGTGTTTTTAAACAATTTACCTCCTTTGTAAATACTTGTATTTTTAGCATTTGATATATCGGGTCTGTAGACCGTACAAATAAACTTGTTCTATAGTATATCAAACTTAATGCTGTTATGCAGACCATTAAGGAAGATTAAAAATTCTTTAAGAGAAGACTCTGGTCCTAGCCATACACAGAAAATATCATCCAAAAATCTCTTCCAAACTTTGATGTATGGAGAAAACACCCCATTACTCAGAATGTACAACCGTTCAAAATGATCCATATATAAATTGGCCAGTTCTGGGGCAAATCTGCAGCTCATGGCTACCCCAGATATTTGCCAATATATTTGAACAGCAAATCTAAAATAATTCTTAGTAAGGGTGAGTTCTATTAAGTTCAGCAAGAAATGGATAGGAGGGGATCCCACAGAATGGCATAACAGGGCCCCTTCCACAATCTCTAGGGCTTCATCTTGAAGAATGTTTGTATATAATGATACCACATCCAGTGAGACTAAAAATGATGGCTCCGTCAGTGGTACAAGCTGTTCCATATATAGAATAAAGTCCTTTGTGTCCTTGATATATGAGGGTATATTTGGAACCAATGTTTTGAGAAAGGATGAAATAAATGTAGCTATGGATTCTAGAATAGACCCACATCCTGACACTATAGGTCTCCCCGGAACTGGAATCTTATGCTTATGTATTTTAGGCAGCATGTAAAATAAAGGAACTCTTCCTGGGGAGTCTACCAGATATTCATAGACACTGTTGTTAATATATCCCATATTTAAGGCCTCCTCCACAATGATCTTAATCTATCTTGAGATTTCTTCTGAAGGATCTTTTGGGCATTTTTTATAGTGTATTCCATCTGATAGTTGTCTGAAAGCTTCCGTCGTATGGTCTTCCCTTCCCCAGATCACAATAGCACCCCCTTTATCCACTGGTTTTATAATTATGTCGTGTCTATTGTGTAAATTATCTAAGGTCTCTTTTTGTGCCTTTGTTAAATTATGCCAACATCTGGGTTGGGAAGTAGAAATGGCTTGAATATCTTTCAGTACTTTTTCTTGGAAGACCTTAATAAAAGGATTATCCATGACTGGATTAAAATTAGATTTTTTTTCTAAAGTTGTTTTATCTAAGTGTGTCAGGAGGTCCCAAATAAACACTCATGAGTCCATTTCTTGAATAAAAATTAGCCAGTCTAATCTTACGGAAAAGATCGTGCACCTCACGCATAGTATTAAAGGAATTGTAATGAGGAGTGGGAATAAACAAAAGACCCTTTTCCAAAACCTTCTTTTCAATAACTGATAGGGAAGAATTCAATATATTAATGATCTGTGTTTGGGGAAATTTTTCTTTTTGTACAACTGTCAACGTTCCAGATGTCTGTCCCCCCCCCCCATCTGTCTGACCAAGGTCTACGACTGGTGGTTAGCAGAGGCTACTGGTCCTTTATACTGCAGTGTTCGGCAGGCACCAGTCGCTTGGGGAGAAAAAGAAAAAAGAACAGGGAAGAAGAGAGAGAGAGATACAGATGGTTCCAACCAGTGGCAAAAATGCTTAGAACTAACTGTATCATGATCGGAGGAAGCGTGAGTCTTTCAAACAATCTCTGTACAGTGTACCAGCCAATCGGGCTTTCTAAAATTAGTCATGCCCCCTCCTCCCTCCACAGCAAGTAGAGGCACTCCTTCATGAGCCATTACTGCTGGTTGTTTCTGTTCCCAGGAAGATAAGGTAAGCCCTGGGCCCTATCCCCTCCTGCTCCCCGCCTAAGCCCTAAGAAGGGGACCCCTGCACCACCCTGTACCCTCCCTCCCTGTCTCTCTATGGGGCTGGAGGGCTTCCTGTGGTTGGCCTCCCTCCCCTGTGAATTCCTGCAGTGCTGGCTCAGAGAAGAAAGGCTGCAACGGGGGCTTCCAGCTCCTCCACATGGCCTTCCTCCTCTGATCTGGTGCTGCTGGGGGGTTTCCTAACAGGTGGTGGTGGCTCCCTCGGCTCTCCCCATAAACGGACTAAGGAGAGAGGAAGAGAGGAAGAAAGAGTGAGAGAGAAATCACAAGAGAAAAAGACCTGGAAAGAAAGAGAGTGAGAGGAATAGAAAGAGGGAGGGGGAGAGAGAGAGGGAGAGAAAGGGAGAGAAAAATAAAGAGAGGAGAGGGAGAGGGAAAGAGACTCCCCTTAAATGGGTGAGAAAAGCGAGATGGAAAAGCCAACTCTTCTTCCTTCCTTCCTTCCTTCCTTCCTTCCTTCCTTCCTTCCTTCCTTCCTTCCTTCCTTCCTTCCTTCCTTCCTCCTCCCCTCTCATGGGGTAAGGCCAGGTCAAGAAACAGCATGGCTTCTGCAAAGGTAAATCATGCCTCACAAATTTGTTGGAATTCTTTGAGAGTGTCAATAAACACGTGGATAAAGGTGAACCAGTAGACATTGTCTTATCTGGACTTTCAGAAGGCTTTTGACAAAGTCCCACATCAAAGGTTCTGTCCTGGATTTATGACTGGCTTAAGGGCAGAAAGCAAACAGTAGTAATAAACGGCAAATTCTCAGGGTGGAAAGAAGTAAAAAGTGGGGTCCCTCAAGGCTCAGTACTGGGACCAATGCTTTTTAATTTATTCATCAATGATCTAGAAGAAGGGGTACATAGTAAAATAGCAAGGTTTGCTGGTGAAACTAAATTATTTAGGGTAGTAAAATCCGAAAGAGATTGCCAAGAGCTCCAGAGGGATCTCTTAGCATTGGGTGAGTGGGCAACCAAGTGGCAAATGTGCTTTAATCTTAACAAGTTCTTTTGGATCTCCTGGCATTGGAAAGGCTGTGGGATTTTCCTGGAGGCACCCAAATTGTGGTGATTCTGCTGCTATCTGAGTGAATATTGGATGTCTGGTTCAACAGCAAACTGTACAAATAGTTTTTGTTCATTTTTGTTTGTGCAAGTCTCTGGTTTACACAATCCAAAATCCAAATTGTGAGAAGCCCTGATTTATTTAGCCCTGGTTCATAGACTTTTTTTTCTGGTTTGGAATACAATAGTTACATTTTTTTTTCTCAAAGCAAGATTAATTAATTTATTATCTTGAACGGAGGCTTTCCTATCAGCAAAAGGCAGTATTTTCAGTGTATCCCTGGGGCTCCACCCCTGTGACCCCTGGAGCCCCACCCCTGTGACCCCTGGGGGCCCACCCCTGCGACCCCTGGGGCCCCACCTCCCTGGGAGCTGCACAGGCTGTGAACACCCAGCCCTGAAGTCCACCAGCTGCCACTGGACTGGTATATCTAATGTACGATCCATGGAAGAATCTGTGGTATATCCTCCTGAATTTTCTTCCCTACTGGTATCCATAGAGGTGTCAAAGTTCACTCTTTTAGGTCTAAAGCTAGAACTGTGATCTTTCTGGGATTGCCAGGAGTATATTTTTCCTTCAGCATAATCCCTAAGATCACGTTGAATCTTCTTGAACTTATGTTCCTTGAGCTCTTTGCTCTTCTGTGACACCTGCTTATCAATATATTCTAGTTTGCTTTGAAATGTAGTGGCTTGTATAGTTTTACTTAGTTCTTGTTTATGTTGTTCAAACTGTTGTTCCAGGATTTTACTCTCTTGTTTGCTTGTTTCGATGAGGAGGATCATAAGATCTAATGAGCATTTGTTAAGAATAGCCTCCCATCTTTGAGTAAATTCCTGTTTGTCCAAGAACATACCTGGGGGTTTCAAAATTTTGAGTCCCCTAGGAATCATATTTTCTTTACAGTATTCACTGACAGCTCCCATATGAGCATCTAGTCTCATCTTTTTAACAGCCAGCTCCAAAAGCAAACTACAATCTACTGTATCATGGTTAGTATTTATGGGATTGTCAAAAAATGAAACAGTTTGCAAAAAGTTGTGTATATGGTCTGCTGAATAACTAAATGTTTCTAATTTGCCTGCCATCCCCACCACCTGCAAAATCAAACAACCAAAATTCCCTGATACAGAACCGCACTAATAGCTTGAAAAAACAAAAAGGTTCTGAATAAAGTGACAAGTGAGCGTAATTACTATAATGGTAAAAATTTTACCCCAATGAAAATGTATTATTAAATTCCGGTAGCCCAGAGTCCAATAAAATCAAAACAGATTTTTTTAATTAGTGAAAACAACTTAGTTCAACACAAAATAAGAATAAGATAGTTAAAAATAAGATAAACCAGACACATTTAAATCCGAGCCTGGGATCTTTCTCAGTGGCTTATATAAGATTTATGAAATACTATATAAATCCTCAGACAACTTCAGCTCACAAAAATATGTGACTCTGACTTCTCAACGTTTCACAATGAACTGACTGTCCCTCAGCTCAACCTTTTTTATATCCAGCAGCTGTAGCTGCAAGGTTGGATTCTGAAAGGACTTAGCTTAGTCCCTGAACAAGGGAAAGAACAGGGTGGGGTTGGAAAAGGCAAGCACAATTCACACAAACCAATTGACCTTTTCATTTAGACCAAAGGGTTTTTCTGTTTTTAGCCTATGAATCCACTTTAGCTCTAAAATTTGTAACTGTTTAATATTACAATCCTTTTTTATACCAACCACACACCAAAATTTGAAAGACTCGCACAAGGGACCTTTTTCCAAAAAAGCTTGACTATAGGTGCTTGTGTTCTGCGATACAACTCCTGTGTTCCACTATGCGTGTTCTGATCGATCTGCTAGTCATTCCCACATACAAAAGCTGTCATGGACACTGAATAATGTACACAACATTCTTTCTCACACATGAAAAAAACTTGGAGGTATCATAGGATCTATGATCTACCGGATTTAAAAACTGTTTCATGTTTCTACTGTTGTTACAAACTGAGCAATGTCCACATATATAATGTTCCCTAAGACTGGATTTGTTTTGTATTGTAGGAGCTGCAAAATCAGCACGTACCAATTTGTCCTTTTCCAGCCAAATCTCTGTGCAAAGGAGCATGTTGGTAACCTTCTTACAGAACTCTGAAGGGCTGGAGTTCCCACAACAACCAAAGTGATTGGTTATCTCCACAAGGGGAAAAATGGTGGCAAAGCCATCTCACCCTCCCCAGATATGTCCGTGTACTGCCTTTGCAAAATAGGCACATATAAACAAATCAACAACAGCAACAGTAAAACCTGCATTGGAAGAAGCAATGTGCTTGGAATGCTGTCAGAAATCCTCTGTAAATTGTTGATTCATTTGAATACTGTACATTTGCCATACAAATTCACATTTTGGTGTGATGTTGCTACAGCTGAATGTGATTTAATGCATGGCAGAACATGTGGGCAGCTATATCCTGCTTGATTACAAATTATCAAAAGTTGGATGGTATAAGGAAAAAGCAACAATTCACCCAGAGAATGGATAAGTAAAGAATTGTGTCAAAGTAAATGAGAAAAAACTGTGTCCATGTTTTATTCCAGAATATCCATATACAGTGGAATAATTAACAAATCTCTGGATGCAAGCTTAATCTTTCCCATGCCCTCCTATAACCCTAATAATGAAAAATTAATAGCAATAATAAGAGGAAACAAGTTTGCTAGTTGTCTGACAATGGGATGTGGTGTTCCACCCCTACACTAAATGCAAAAGACAGGACATATCTCCTAAGAGATAATAAAAGTAATCCTGTTTCTAATTCCACTCCCAATGGGGAAAATGTAAGCACATAAAAAGCTAATCTGAGGGGCTGCCAGAAACTGTAAAAATTTCATCAATTTCTTGTCATTGCAGCTGGACCACTAGATAGCCCTAATATCATCTGTCTGCATCATCTTTATATTCTCCTAGCATTATTCTTCTCCCAACAACAGAAGACCCTGTGAGGTAGGTGGGGCTGTGAGAGATCAGATGAGAGCTGTGAGGCGCTCAAGGTCACCCAAGTGATTTAATGGAACAGTGTGGAATCAAACCCAGTATTCGCGGATAAGAGTCCAGCTCTCTAACCACTAAACCAAAGTGGCTCGGTATGTTGGTTCAGTAGTAGTAGGAGCCTGCATGTATCTGGTAGACCATGGCAAGGAGCAATGCAGGCCTTCCCTTAAAAACTGCCATTGCCCATGTGTTATCTGGAACCAGCCTAAGTTCACTTAAACATATGAAAATTAAAGCAAGTCACAAACATTTTTTGTTGGGTTATGGAAACAAGAACAGGTCTTGCTCCAAGGGAGAGCAAGACAAGGCATTCATATCAATTCTTCAGACACAAGCTTTTATACGGTAATCTTCCTCAAGGGCAGTTGCTAAGGCATTACTCTTATCTTTTTACAAAGCTATCCTTCATCCCAGAAGCAATCCATAGACTGCTCCTGATAATCTACGAAGGATAAGCTCCTTGGTAATCACAGGGCCTTTCTGCACAGACTCTTAATATGGATTACACGGCCATATAGTACACTTCTAGATTGTGGTGCTCCTCACTACTCTGCTCTGTATGCCTTAGACAGAGCATTATCAGAGGCCTATTCACACTTCAACAATTAGTCAACAATTAGTGAACTGCTGCTGAAGAGCATCCGCACGTGGAATAGGTTGTTAAAGCCTACCAGCATGCCCTGCCTCCCCAGAAATTGACTAATTGTTGATTAGGTGTGGAGCACTAAATCATGTTCCACACTTTTACCAATATATCTTACCTGGAGAATCCAGTAACATGACCATTCACTCTTCTTCCAGTTCCCTGTGGTCGGTGGTGGGGGAGGCAGCATCTGTGCAGGTGGTGGGCATGATCTGTCACTGACCTCTGATATGATGGGGCCTTCAATCCCCAGGACTGGCCCCAGCCACGGCGACAGTGGCATGTCATCATAGATTTGCAAGAGGGGACATTTGATCATGGGCACTGATGTGATCAGTCACAATTCATCCCTGTGCTCTAACATGCTCCTCTCGCAATGGCGTCCGAGTATGTTACATGATGGCCAATCGTGGCAGTGAGGAGGTGGAACTTCTGGCTTCTGACACAGTGGGATAGGCTGGTAAAAAGTAGAATCATTCACATTTCTGGCCGGTAATGGATGCTTTGGGGAAGCTTTCATCATGACAAGTGTGAATGGTCCACCTTTACCAGTTTACCAGCCCTAGTTCACAGCAACCTAATCAGGTAAGTGCCAAAAGCCCCCCAAATTAAGGGGTCTACCAGAGGACCAGTGTGGTCTTTATCCAGAACACCAAAGGTGTGCAGATGGAATGCTGTGACGATCTGGCTCGGCCTTCCCTTCTCGTCCTCTGCAGAGCTGCGCAGAAAGGAAGCAGTTGCCAGGCACCGCAGCCCTCTGCCAGTTATGATACGGCTGTATACCAACCAGTATCCCCAGCCCACTGGTGTCCTGCTTTATATATCTGTAAGGCAGACACCCCTAAAGCAGCAAGCATATGCTGTTGTAAGCTCAAAGTTGATTATTACAAGTAAAATAAAGAAGCAAGGTTTGTAAATAACTTAAATGTTCAAGAGTTGCTTGAAAAGATGGTTATTGTTAATAATATAAAGTCCTGTTCCCTCTAAGGAGCTCTCCTGCAATCTAGCCTAGGTTTGCCAAGCCTAACAGCAATCCCTTCTAATCCTCAGTCCTTCCCTCTTAGATTCCCTCTACCATTCAGTGTGATAAATCCACCTAATAGTAGAGTTAGGTTCAAGGCAATGTTGTTTGCTCTGCTGGACCCTGCTCCGCTCTGGCTCTGAGTGGAGCGATCCATCCATGCGCCCACCTGTCAGTGGGTGCGCGCTGCGATCTTCCCTTCCACCCTCTTCCCTCTACCCCGAGAGAAAGAGGCCTAGAAGACATGAGGGTATAGCAAACCCTCCCTGATCCCCCTTCTGCTAAAGCCACAAGATGAGAAATGACAGGAATGCTGGGCTGCTGCTTTTTATAGTCCGTGATCTGGCCGTTCCCATTGGTCCATTTTTGGCGGGATCATGAGGCTCCTCCTGCTGCTCTGCCTCCACTGTCACTCAGCCCGTGAAATGACCCCGTGGCTGCAGCCTGCCTCTTTAAATTTACACATGCCTTCTGTACTCAGGATTACCAGAGGTGCCTGTCAGTGGGCTCAAATTCGAAAATGCTAGGAAACTGTGTTGCTTTTACAGGTAGGTGGAAAAAGGGCCACAGTTTCCCAGCATTATAAAACTCAAGCAAAAACATAGAAAAAATTAGCTGAAAAACTGAAAGTTTTTTCTTACTGATCATTTTCCAGAAACTATTTCCATTTCCCTCTGGATTGCCTTTTTATTTAAGACTTGTCTTATTTTTTGGTGAGATGAATTAGCAATGTTCTCAGTAGCTGTTCCAAAAAAGCAAAACCAACTGTTCTCTAAATTCCATGGCAGTACTACTTGTCTGTCAAGCCACTGGGGACTGATTCAGAATTATCAATCCATAGAGATTCCATAGAGGATCTGACTGGAAAAACTGAGAGAAAGGAGATTTATCCTGACAATGCTCTGTTTCCTCTTTCAAGTACTACTTGCTGTGTAATAACCTTCAATCTATCAAAGCAACAGTTAGGATTTACTATGTTACCATCAGTGCAGTATGTCATAGATTCACATTTATAGTCTACCATCTAAAAAAATCCTTACACAGGTCGCAACAGAGAAGTCTAAAAACATTCAAGGCCTTTCCATACTAGTTTGTCAAACAAGCAGTTACCTCATATGATTTTTCCACATTATACTAGCACCATCCTTATCCAGAACAATACCAATGGGTCCCTATTCTATGGATCTGTTTGAAGAGGTCTATAGTAGTCCCCAGGCATCTTGTCCTTCCCAGCTTTTGGCTTTTCTGCACCAAGCTTCAAATATCACTTTCAAAACTCCAAAATGGAGGTAGGCTATTTTCATTCTAACTTCAAAGTCTGTTCTCATCAGCCCTCCTTTTATGTGCACCTAACATGATGCACAAGCGACAGGACCTGGGCTAATCACTGGCAAGGGTGGGTAGTGCCTTGTGGAAGAAGTCAGTTGTACGGACCAGAAAAGCTATAGCTGCCAGTGTTGGTCTGGAATGGACAGTGTCCCTGCCCTTGTGATGCAAACAGACTCTGATCTGCATGGTCCAGTAAAGGCTGGCTCAGAATATTAAACCACTCCAAACAAGGTTTTCATAACAACCTGTATTTCCAGGACCATCTCATCTGCATATCAGATTGCCCAGCAAGAAAGAAGAGGAGGAAGAGTTGGCTTTTCTACCCCACTTTTCTGACCCATTTTAGGGGACTCAAAGCATCTGACCAAGCTTTCTGTTCTTCTCCCCACAACAGAACACTCTGTGAGGTAGATGGGGCTATGAGAGCTCAGAAGAGAGCTGTGACTAGCCCAAGTTCACCTGGCTGGCTTCGTAGAGGAGGGCAGAATCAAACCTGATATTCTAAGATAAGAGTCAGTCTCCCTAAACACTAGACCAAACTAATCAAACCCAGTCTAAGAGCCACCAGGGACTTATTTTGGAGATGTGGCCACTGTGCTGCTATCTTTGTCTATTTCCCAGATGCAGTCATGCCTACTTTCTTTTCTCACACATCCAATATTCACATGAACTTCAGGGCTGGGCTAGAGCAATGCCTTTGTGCAGATGGGGCAGTTCCAGACCATGCAATTATCCAGACCCACTTATTTGGTCCATTAAGAGCTAACTGCAGAAAGGCCCTAAGAAGATCCTTGGGAAGTTCATATTCAATAAGCTCCCTCACCTTAAGCACATGGATAATTTAGTAATTTTCTTTACATTATTCAATCTGTGGGCCACCATTATCTGCAAATGGTAGAGTTATTCAGAGAACCTTTTCACACAAAGAGAAAAGGTGAAGACAGGGGATACTCCAAATGGTGCATCCTCACTGTGTGAAGCTGCTTCTAAACAAGAAGCAACACCACACGTGCCTGAGTATTCCCCACATGAATAGTGGTAGAGCAGTACTTACTTCTCTACCAATATACTAGTGACCAGGCTGGGATAGCCTGGTACACTCCATTTGCACCTCTTCCAAGGGGAAGCAGGTAACCAGGCACTACAGATACAGTTGTGCACTACATCACCCAGGCATCGTGGCAATAGTGCCATTCATGTCTGTTGCTACTATTACTGTGGTGTCAGATTTTCACATAAAGAGCACTTAGAGAGAAGCTCTGGCAAATTGTGGAATAGATCTGACTAGGGATATGCACAAATATTTGTGACATCCAGAATTCATACGAGTATATACAAATTTGTGGATTCATGGCCAAATCAAATAGGGTCTACATTCATAGGCCCTATTCATCCACAAATTGGATTATCCGGTATTCATAGAAGCGTTGGTTGAAGCTTCAGTGCTCTCCTCCCACTGCAGCCTCCCTTACCTTTTGGGACATACTCCGATGGCATTCCGGGATTCCGCACTCTCTGGAGGCCAAAATAGGCCTTCTGGAGCCCAAAAAAGGCACTTCTGGGGTCAGGCAAAGGCCTATTTCAGAACCCAGAATGCCTATTTCAGCCTCCAGAGAGCTCAGAAAGAGGACCAGGATGCCATTTACTACTTGGGATGAGCTCTGGCGGTGCCCTGGGGCTCTTTCCACACTCTCTGGAAGCCAAAATAGACCTTCCAGTGCCCTTAAAAGGCACTTCTGGTGTGCATGGGTAGACCCATAAGTGCCTTAGAAGAAGGTACAGTGGCAGCAAGAAGGAGAACAGGTAAGGGGGGAATAGAAGGGTAGGAGGTTTATAGAGGTGGGATCCAACCAAAGCCAAATTTTCCCACATTTGATTTGTACCAAATCAAATGTGGGAAATGGGCTTCGTGCACACCCTTATATCCAACACAGAAAAATGTGGACACTCAATCTATTCCAGCTCTTAACAGGCCATCACACCAAATAAAGCCACTCCACTTAAGTTGCTTCTAAAGGGTAGACAGATGTAGTGCTAGGAAGCCTTTAATTGCTTCCTGCCTAGACAGTGGTGGCCCCTATGTTGTCCATGCATGTGTGATTGGCTGTTTCAGCCTTCATGCATGAGTGCTGGGTGGAACTCTGATTGCTGCTTCGTCCAAAACCATAAGTGGCTCCTTAAAAGGTGCTACAGCTGGAAAACCCACAACTAGCGCTGAGTTTTCCAGCAACAGTTAAAAAGGCTTTTTAGGAGCAAAAAGTGGGGCTATGATGGGGTTGCCTATGATATGTGAATCAACCCTACCATAGCAGCACCATAATGTAGGGATATGCACAAATCCGTAACATTTGAATCTGTGCGTTCGAATGTTAGGTTTGTATTTAAAGATATTATCCCGTATGCATCCCATTTTAATCCCGTATATTAAGCGCAAGATACGTGTAATTTTTGCACAGATTTGTATATGACAGATATGAATCTACACATTCGAATTATCCGAAAATCTCTATGAGATTTTCAGAAATCCAATTCGAGTTCAAATGTGCAAATTTGGATTTTTGAAAATCTGATTTGAGTTTGAATGTCAACATTTGATGGATTCAAATCGGATATTCAGTATTTTGGTAGGGATCTGTGCACATCCCTACCATAACGGCACTATATTTATTTCCTATGGACAAGGCTTTAAAAAGTACCCTACCAAAATTTATCTCAAATACATTTAAAGATATCTTTCATTTCCAAAGGACCTCAAATGACTTACAATTAAAACACACACACACAAATATAAAGCTAGGATAATTAGCAATTGTAGTGTAACAAAAGACAACCCTGAGCTAAAAGTCAGAGATGAGGATAAAGTAACAGAGAGGCTGAATGTTATTAAAGTGTCCCATTAATTTATGACGTGAAACAAAAAGAAAAATGTGTTAGAACCCCATATATCTCCAACACTGTTGCAAAGTTAAGGAGTGTTGTTTTAAGTGGCTGAGACCCAAGGGACAGGTTGTGTTATTGAATTTCATAATTTCCACAGGGACATCTTACACCTGTCTTCTTTGTGCTTTATTCAGCAAATTAACAAGATACTCGGTAGCCCTATGGGATATTGTTGTGGGATATCCAGTCGTATTGGCAGTACAAACGGTTCAACCTGTCTGAAGTGAAACAGGAGTTGGGACATTGTCTCTTGATAGCATTAAATTACAAAAATAAGAAATGAAACCTATTCATGAAGACAAAGTCAGAGGTAAGCCAAGTAGGCTAATGTGCATCCATGCAATCTACAGTTTCACCACAGATAAAAGAGAAGTCTGTAGCACATTTATGATTTACTAATGTTACTGCATTTGCTTAGCTGTCACTGTCATTGTCCTCAAAATAGCTTTATGCTGCATTATGATTCCAGGGGGAGCTAAAGGCAAACCTGGAATTAAACTCGTCAAAATTTATTTTTAGACATGACAGTTTGCATGAGCAGAGTTACAATGCTGCACTTTCACAACATGCTTTATTAATGGCTGTTAAAACAACAAGCCTTAGGAGAATTCGGATCATGGGCTGGACATGATGCGGTGCTTTGAACAATAGGAAGAGCAAACATTTTAGTAGGATGATGTATTTCCTTGTAGAAATTATGACTGAGCCTACAAAGTCCATTGCTTCCAGTATTACAAGTAATGATAGAAAAAGAAATCTGATTTATTTATGAATACAAATTTACAAGACTCACCATTAAGATGCACATTTACATAGCTTATATAGCTTATTATTATAGTTGATGTTTTAGTTATTGAAATTGATTTTTTTTAAATTGCTGTATTTACTTGTTGTATTCCCTTGAGGTATTTGCATTGTTATTTTTTTTCTATTTGTTGTAAACCGTCTTGGGCAAAATTTGGAAAGGCGGTATACAAATAAAAATGGAAATGGAAAATGTATACATAGCAACTGCACTGGTTACCAATTAGCTCCCAGTATAGATTAAGGTCTCATTGTTAACAAACAAGAACCTAGATCCTGCCAAATCACCTCCCCTGCTACAGATCTGAAGATCACAAAGGGAAGATAAGCACACATGGTCCCCTGGCATCTGGGCGTGTAGTGCTTACTTGTTCATGAAGTGTATGAAATACCAACTTTCAATTGAAGATTTAGCAAACAGAATTCAGCCACAAAAGTCACTAATATAATTATTTGTTTTTGCTTTTAATAAAATACGTATATAAAAAATATAATTTTTAACTAGAGCTACAAATATCACAAAATTATGGATATTTCTAGATGTGACACAGCACCCGATTTAAGCTAGGTTTTCTTGCAAATTTTGACACACCAAACTCAAAAGGTTTGCCATCACTGCTCTAACTCAAGCAAACCACCATGTGAATTAGCTTCTGGCTTCTCTCTTATTCTGTCTGGCCATTTCCACACTTACTGTAGTTAATCTGGATTAAGGAGATCTGGATCTTTGAGATCTGGTCCTCACTCAATCTGGTCCATCAAGTTCCAGATCTAAATGGAGACCTCATGAGTCCACATGGGGTGCTTAGCACCTGATGGAAAAACAATGACTAGTTACTTTGCTGATGGGTTCTCTCACTCTGAATGTGGACTGAAGCTGGAATAATACTTAGATGTGAACGCAGTTGGAGAGAGCATATTTCATCTTTTAGAAAACTTTGAATCTAATCCACTTACATTTTCAGTTAATGGAAAGCTTTCTAATTTGCTGTGTCTTTCTTATAATCCCCCCTCCCTCCCATGCTGGGCTACTTTAGGAGAAGCATGAAAGGTTGACCATCACTGAGTTAGAGGAAGGAAAAATGCTGCATGAACCATTATGCTATTCTTCTGTCACTTGCATTTCACTGCAGGCCTCAAAAATGTTAAGGGGACATTTAAATCACACATCAGTTCTTGATGACTCGAAGTTAAAAAGACTCAAGAGACACAAGTTAAAAATCTTTACTGATATAAATTGTGTAATTCATAGAGAACAAAATGCCATATCAAAAAAGTCAATGGAAACCAAACTCATCAACCAGTTGAGTGCTGGATTGCCAATCACCCTGAAAATCAAAGTGAGAAACTGAAATCACAGGTAGATCCAATCTGCATCAATTACAACTCATAATGTGATTCAGCAACTCATAATGTGATTCAGTAGTGTATTTGCCCTCCCCTGCCCCCCGCATACCTGTACGTACTCCTAACATCTGGGCATGCTCTGGGTGAGATGGTGGATGGTGGGAACTCCTCAAAGACCTAGGCCAGGGCATCAGTGAACTTCTGAATGTTCTATGGTGCTACATCACAGAGTCAGATGCACTGATACATAATGTGGCCAGTCAATGACATCAATGCCTTTATCATCCAGGAACTGCCTACACATTCTGGCCACATGAGGCTGGGCATTTTCCTGCACTAGGAGGAATCCAGAGCTAGGGATATGCACAAATGGTTTTTTTTTTGCGTTCGATTCATATCGAATCAAATATAAGAAGATATGTATTCATATGTTATCCTTCATGCTTTTCTACAGATTCTCTACAGTTACACCTCTACCTTATGGTGACTGTGCATCAATCATTCCAATGTGAAGAAGTTCAGAAGTATTTTCAACACTGGCAGGAGCTCTTTCTTTTCTTCTGTTCCAGAATAAGTGCTTACCATCCACCTGCTAGTGCAGACCATTGTAATCTGCACAAGAATGTAGATCCCCTTTGAATGTGGTAGGATTCTATTCGATAGGAATGTACAGTATTTGTACAAATTCGTATGAATATCCAATACGAACGTCTACGTATCTGATATGCCTCCAGTATGTATCCTTAACATATCCACTCTGAAAGCCTCAAATCTGCCTCAAATCCACTTTGAATCCACTCTTAAGCCATGTCGAATTCACTCTGGGTCCATTGCAGATGTGACTGGCACAGCTGCTTTCTCACCTCCCTGTTTCACGAACGTTCTGAAGATTCATACAAATGTTCCCAAATATTCATATGTGTACGAATGTCAATGTACAAATGTTGTAACATTCAATTCATACACCAATGTCTGAATTCGTAAAAATCCATATGAATAATGAATGTTACAAATATTTGTGCACCTTCCTACACAGGGCCCATTGCATCGGCGTAAGGTTGGACTAGTGGCTCTGAGGATTTCATCCTGGTACCTAACAGCAATCAGAGTACCATTGGCTATCACATGAAGGTTTGTGCTACCCTCCAAGGATATGCATCCCTAGACCATCACTGATGCACTGCCAAACTGGACACCTGTGAAGAGAACCTGCCAATTCTGATGCTATCTGGCACATGCCAATCAAGCTGCCCAGTGCAGGTTGTGGGGCCCTCAGGAGACTGTTTCTGACAGTTTGATCAAAAGTGTGCACATAGGTAACCTTCTGGAAATCATATTGTAGGGCTCTCGTTGTGCTCCTCCTTTTCCACTTCACACAAGATTCAGATACCAGTCCTGATGCTGGGTTGATGTCCTTCTACAGTCTTGTCTCTCGCCTTGTGTCATGGCCCATATCCTGGAATCTGCTCCATGCTCAGTGCTGGAAGACACATTTATTATGGGTGTGCTGTCCTAGAGGAACTGGACTACCCGTGCGACCTGAATGGGCTGAACGTATCACCTCATGCTACCAGCAGTAACAAAGACATTAGTAAAACACAAAAACACCCCCTATTTGGGGCTTGTCTTGCTGTTGCCCCACCAGTGCACTTGTTGTCACTTTGCACCAAAGCAGTTGAAATTGATTCTCAGTCAGTAATGCTTCCTAACTGGACAGATTGATGTCCCCAAAGTTTAAGTGATTTTGGGATTATACTGTGATGATTAAGTTTTCCCTTACTTAAGTTTTCCCTTAAGTATCCTGTTAATGTGAAAAGGGGGAGACACTATGGCTGCAGCCCTTCCTATGTGGACCCTGTCTCAGGCACTGTCTTTGTATCTATGCACTAGGGCCTGGCATATTTGGCAGCACAATAATGCCTTCCCAAGAGGTTTTCATAGCATTATTGGAGTGCTTTCTGTCTGCTGGAACAGAAGCTAAAAATGATTTTGAGCCCTATGATGACATGTGAATGCTGCCTACAAAAGTTCTACAGCATTGTCCAGAGTGACACTTGGAATATGACATATGGAAGTGGGAGAAGACCATTCTACTTTGGTATCCTGTGCTGGTACCACCCACACATGGCAATAGCCTCAAACTCTAAACCAGTGAAGAGCTAAGAATAGGATGCTGAGAATGGGGTGCTAAGCATGGGGAACTGCATGGAAGAAAAAATGATGAACAGAATTGCCACAAAAGGGAGCAGAAGAATGTACTATAGCTGGCTTGGGTATTGACCAGGGCTATGATCAGATACAGCGAAATAAAGCACCTCTGAGGCGGCTTAAAGAAGGCTTTGTGATGGGATTGTTCACACACCAGTTTGCTGCTTCCCCTCTCCTGAATATTCTCAGCTAGAAAGAGCGGATTAAAGAAGAGCTGGGAACACAAGGGACACATACTACTGTCTCTTAGTTATGTGCCCTTTTTTTTTTGCATTCAAATTCGAGTTGAATCGAATGTCAAAACATTCAATTAGATTCAAATGCTTAGAATCTGAATGCAACAAAAACTGATTCAAATCCAATACATTCAAATCTATTTGTTCAAATGTTAGATTCCAATTTAAAGATATGTTATATTCGTATGTGTTATACATATCTGTACACATTTCATATGCATCCCATTTTCATTCCCTATTATAAGCGCAAATGTGTATGGATATGTATGATATTTGTACAGATACGCAATACATACGTATCTGTATATTTGAATGATTTGAATAATTCAAACAAATGTTTTGGAACATTCGAAATTTGTTCGAATGTTTAAATTCAAATGTGAGGACATTCTATTTGAATCTGAATGTCCACATTCGATCAAATTCAATCAAATTTTGAATGCTTATAACATTGGTGCACATCCCTACTGTCTCTGATACATCTCTGTGTCGCCCATTTTGTTATATCTGGATAAAGCCCAGGACTTGGTCTAACCAGTACTGATTAAATTTTACCCCAAGAAGAGAGGCAAAGTGATTTTTCAGTTTACATAGATGTCACCCAACTTCACGGGACACAGCTGCAGTTCCTTCAATTGGCCTCTTTCCCTCCCTCCTGAGAGAACTGTAACTCACCTGAAGTTACCAGCTCTCGGGTAGATAGGTAATCCTAACATGTAGGTTTTTTAACTTAGATAATACAGGCAAAATTGAAAGATTTGCTTTATAAATAATGCAATAGAGAAAAAGAAATGCAGTGAGTCAAGTTTATCTGCATTTTAACACAAGAACCTTGAGAATAGAAATTATTTTATTTCTGATGTAAAATTAAGCAGTTGCTAATTGCACAGTGGGAGGGCAACTCCAAAAGAAGCTATATTTTGCTTGTGGCATAGTAATTTTTGTTTCTGACAATATAAATAATAATTTGCAAATAAACTAGTTCTGTCGGTGCATTTATATTCCTTGTCTTTGAGTGACATCCCTGACTCTCATTTGGGTATTGAGTAAATAAAAACATACTAAAACACCAGCTTTACTTTTCAAAATGACCCTGGACTATTAGCACATATTGCATTGTGTTACACTTTGAAAAGGAAGCTTGCTAATTGTTATCCCTGATGCTTTTCTACAGATTCTATACACTTACACATCTACCTTATGATGACTGTGCATCAATCATCCCAATGTGAAGAAGCTCAGGAATATTTTCAGCAATGACAGGGGCCCTTTCGTTTCTTCTATTCCAGAATAGGTGCTTACCATCCACCTGCTAGTGTAGACCACTGTAATCTGCACTAGCATGTAGATGGCAGGCATCTGTTCCAAGATATATCCCAGAATAAGGCCTGGAATTTGCTGGAACCATAGGACCAGCATGACCACCACCTCTCCATCTTCTTTTGTCCATAGGCCCTCAAAGATGCTCCTTTCTTTTGTTGGGGACAAAAGAGTTTTTAACAAGTTAATTCAGTTCTCATGTGGATCTATTTTTATTATAATCTTTTGCAAACTCAGAAAATATTGTCACCCTTACAACATCCATGGGAGATCTGGTGATTTAAGACACTATGCTGAGAAGTATTTTCTGTGAGCCTTGCAGCTGCGGATTCCATGTTGCAGTCCATTAATGCAACATTGTTTAGTTGCATCCTTGCCCATATAGTCAATCCATATCATATCATTCTGCTGATAATGACAAGCTTTGGATGGAGGTTGTTTGATGCAATGTTTGTTAGATAATATGGTGTATATCATGATTTTGCTTTTACATGGCCAGTAGAAAGTGGCTTTCTCCATTTAATACTCCCAGAAACTTGCAGTAATACAATTTGACCACTGCAGGAACATTGTCTTGCTCTGGTACTGGGACTCTCTTCTATGCCACCATTGACTTACATTGTGCACCATCAAAAGGTCTTCATGCACCCTTAGACAAATTCTTGGATAACAGGTGTATCAATGGCTACTAAAATGGATACCCAGGTACTCCCTCAAGGTTGGAGAGACAGGCAGGGTAATTCTAAAGGCTATTTGTATAAATTTGAGAGCAGGTGAAGGTTTTGCCTTTGTCTTCCACTTGAGATGCCCAGAACCAATTAGTGGACCACTGTGTGAGACAAGATCCTGGAATAGATGTCCTGTGGCTTGATCCTCTTATGTTCTGAACAAAGATGGTGTAATATCATTTCAGAACTCGGGATAGTTACTCTTCCAAATCACCTCTCAAATGGCACTTCTTATTACTAATGTGTAAATAGCAGCTGTTAGGAAGCTAAAACAGCCTCAGGGGAGAGTTTAATTCTTCATCTCCTTGCCACATTCCTGACAAAAACTGGTTCTTTGGAGATGCTTTTAGCATTTCAAGAGAAGCTTGTGTTGGAGTCGGTGGACAAGCTCGCTGAAGTGGAAACACATTGGTAGAGAAGATTTTGTCAGGGACGTGGAGTGGGGATGGAGAATAAACCACCCTTGTAGGGAAGAAGAAAAGTCATGACAAACTTAACAGGCCTGGGGCTTGTGAGTTTCCCCCAAGGCTTCCATTTACATAAACTAAAACACTCACAGTAATTGCATTCACTCAATTACCAGTCAAGTCTACTTCAGGTCTCAGAGCCCAGGTACTGATCCCTTGAGGCAGATGGGTGAAAGCTGCACTGCAACCCAGCAGAAAGCACTGGTGTTTCTCAACAGTGTTTGCTAGAAAATGACACCCCTGCCATTTTATGTAAGTAAGAGTCTTCTTGGACAAGGATATTCTTATTCTCTTGCTAGGACTATGTTTTGCCACCTCTTCCTTCCTTTGGTTGTTATGTCAAGATAGCTTGCTTTTGTTTAGAGGGAGGAACTGCCACAGCTTATCTAATTCCTTCTATTTGCTTGTCACATTTGCTAATCTGCCATCCCCAGTGAGACCAAAGCAACAACACACTCCTATAGCTGAGAAAGCTTTTTTCAGTTGTTTGTGCTGATTAAGAAACACAAGAACCCATCCGGAAACAACACATTTGTAGAGCAGTAGGAATTATGCAGTAGGAATCGGGGAAAAGAAACTTTATAACTTGAGTTCATCTACCTATTCAGGAGCAGACAGAAGCAGAAGTGTGATACTTTGTGCTGGCAGAAGATGAGCAGTGACCAGAGATACTGTCACTGCTCGCAAAAAATTGGCCATGTACCTGTATCTTCCCCAATCTTGCCTTGTTTCCCCATCCATCTCTGCATGTGAGCCAGTATGCACCTGAATCTGCAGGTAAGTTCAATGTATAGGGATTTCTTCATTTATTTGTTTGTTTTCATTTTTATATACCCAAAGGTCTCATAGCAAGTCACAGCAATAAAAACAAAATATAAAATAAACACACTAAAAACAATAACAGTGCATGAAAGAGGGGAGAGGAAGCTATTTCCTCAGCTAAAAGCCAGGGTAAATACTTGTGCCTTCATTGAGCAACTGGATTTAGTTGTGCACTGACAGCCAGTGGAGCTCTTTGAACACCATCCAGCCAGGCATTCTGGTCAGCAGTCTTATATAAAAGTATTGGTGAAAAAAGTAGTAGAATTTTTTAAAAAAAAACTAATGGAAGATATAATTAAATAGAACTTTGTGTGGTAAGCTACATCCACACAAGTGCCTTAGGGTGGCTGCCAGCCAATGCAGGAGTGGTGTGTGCAAACATCTGCATGCACCAGGGGCAGTTTGATGACTCTCACATGCATTTATATGTACACAAACCCAGAGACACACACACCAACTGACTTCTAGGTCACACTAAGTACCCTGGAGTCAACTAAATATGAAACTTCTTTCAATGACTTCTGGGGCAGTCTACACCATCTAGGTCATTTCCCTTGCCACACATAGATGGATGGATGGGTGACACTTTGTCCCCATGTGGACTGGAAACTTGGAATTTCAGGTTGCAGAAATGCTCTGGACAGCACAAAAGGTTCAATCTGCAGGATGTTCTATCCTGAAATGTTCTGCCCGCAGAATTAGTACTGTCTGGAAGAAACTCATAATCTTTGCAGAACTTTCTTCTGAAGAAACATTTTTATGACTAAATCATTATCAAAATAAGGAGGGTCTTTTGAATGTCTGTAAAGTCAAATATTTGCTATTCATATTTCCCTTACTACATTTTAATTTTAGGGTTTTTCCCCATGATGAGGCTGCAACAGCTTCTAGTCTCCCTTCATTTGGCTAGCAATGAAAATATAATGAAAGTGGTAATGATAGCATAAATGCTGGACCATTAAACTGACTAGTCAAGAGCATTCAAGGCCATTTATGAGAAAGCATATAATACCAGAGTTGATTTACTTTGGTGTTAACTATGTGAATAATTTACTAACAAGATTTGTCACCACACCTTAAAAAGGATATTGTGGAACTAGAGAAGGTGCAGAGAAGGGCAACCAGAATGATTAAGGGGATGGAACACCTCCCTTATGAAATCAGGCTGCAACGTCTAGGCCTCTTCAGTCTGGAGAGACGGTGTTTAAGAGGGAACCTGATTGAAGTATATAAAATTATGCATGGTATAGAAAAGGTGGTAGAGAAAATTTCTTTTCTCTATCACACAACGCTAGAACCAACGGGCACTCTATGAAGCTGATGGGTAGGAGAGTTGGATCCGACAAGAGGAAGTATTTCTTCACCAAATGGGTCATTGGTTTATGGAATGTGCTCCCGGATGAGGTGGTGACAGCTACCAGTCTATATCACTTCAAGGTAGGGTTAGACAAATTTATGGATGACAGGTGTATCAATGGCTGCTAGAATGAATGCCTAGGTACATCTTTCAGGCTGAGTGTGTGTGTGCGGAAGCAGGATGCTTCTAATGCCATTTGCTGGGATTCGAGAGCAGGGAAAGGTTTGTCCTTGTCTCTGCTTGAGATGCCATGAGCATTTGGCGGGCCACTGTGTGCGACAGGATACTGGACTAGATGGGCTGTGGCATGATCCAGCAGGGCCTCTCTTATGTTCTTATGTAAGATTTAACTATGCTGCCATTGTGAATATTCTAGCAGGTATAAGTTCTGATACTCAGCCATCTAATTTCTAGGCCTGAAGCCAAATGCATGTATCACTAACCCCACCCTTGAAACAGAAAAAATAATACAATTCCTTTCTCACTCTGAAGGGTGGCTTGGCAGAAGTTAGGATAGAATGGCTTTGCTCACAAACTAGTGAACCTTTCACCAAGTACAGTGTGTTTTAAAGTTTATACCCTCACAGCACTGAAAACTCTTCTCATGCCAACATGCCCCCTATTCTTCTAGGCGTTGAGACCCGGGAGAAACTTTGGAGGCTATAGAAATTTTGATTGCAACTTTCAAAATTTCTCCCTTACGCCACTGAGGAAAGGTTAGGAAATGGGCACAGAAGTTGGCCAGTTTTTGTCCTGCTCTTAATTTGGACAGGGAGACAGAGCATGGTAAGTTGTCCCTACCATAACCATTCATCTAAATAGTGGTAGTGGGGGCAGATGAGTGGAGATAGGCTGCATCCCCAAGCAACTTATTTGCCTCTCTATTGTCCCTCTATTGTCCCTCTATTCCAGAGGACTTTAAAAGTGAGTTCAATTCCAGAATAAGCGTCCCCATGAGGTTCGGTAAAACATGCATTTTAAATGCACCTACTGTCCCCAAGGAAGCATGTTTTGTTTGCCCACATCTTTTTCTCCCCACCCCTTCTCTGCTTGATAGTGTCATGGTCAGTGTCTGCATTAAGAGGTTGGATGTAATCAGGTCCACCAGAGGAACCAGGGCCTTGTTTCAGAACATGGGAGGTGTGCAGACAGCATTTCTCCATTTGTCCAGGACTACTGCTTCTATTGCATTCTGGGACTACACCATGAAAAAGCAACATTCATTCCTAGCTTTCAGAGGCATGGGGGGTATGGCTACAAAGATTGTGCAAGCTTCTCAGCCACAGCATGGCTTAATGAGGATCAGTGTCATCAGTGCAGATGGTGCTGATCCTGCCCATCCCTCCTTAGAATGGCTGGATTATTCTGGACTCACAATAAAAGAAGTGCAAAAACGGTCCCAAAGTATTTTTTCTCAGCATAGAGATATGAAAAATGAACCAATTCACAGAGACTGGGGAAGTTTAAATTGTCCTGTGTCAAAATCTGTTTTATAAATAAAATACCACAGATCTCTCCCACTTCCTATCTCACATTGCCACTAGTCACACATGGGAAGTGAACACCAAAAGAAAGACTCAAGTGTGCTCTTTGAGGCTCTGTGCTTGAAAATGTCCTTCATGTACTCCAAAGAGCTGAGATATTATCAGATGTTATCTGCTCATCCAGGCTTGTCAGCAATATCTAGTAAACCTCCTGACTTTCTGTTCTTGCAGTATTTTCAGCTTTCATCCATTCATTTTTAGACATAAGCAGCTCAGCTGTTTGGCAAAATTAAGCAGCCCCTTCAGGTGGCAAACACTGTGAATGAAAACACAGTTTGGAGCAATCAATATAAGCATTGTCCTTACTCCCAGGGTCTCCACATTCTCAGATTCAAGAAGATTGGGATCCTGTTCTAAACAGGATTGCATTTCTTTGGAAAGGCAAGAGGTACAATTTTAGGGCATTTTCTGTTCCTTGATACTGAAGTGTGACCAATAACTCAGAGTGTTTATTGCAAAGACTTATTTATAAGACTAGCCCTGCTGGATCAGGCCACGGCCCATCTTGTCCAGCATCCCATCTTGCACAATGACCCACTATTGCTTCTGGGCATTCTTGAGCAGGAGGTGAGAGTGAAACCCCCACCTTCTCTTGAATCCCTACAAATAGCCATTAGAGGCATTCTGTGTGCAACGGTGCTTTCTGTAACAGTATATTGGCCATGTTTAACTGTATACTGCATATTTCGGACTGGCATATTTCACTTGTGACTGAAAGTCACAATTATTTTCTGTTGATTAAATTTTCTGTTATGAGCCTTTCTTTAAACTGAAGCTGCCTACAGACATTGCTTACTAATTCAGTTATTTCTGGATATTCACAGGACTGCTTTATTCCAGAATATCTGGAATAACTTACGAAGAACTGCAAAGTTAGTCCATAGCATCTTCTCCCTGGCTTTTCCCTCCCTCTTGTGGCCAGTCTAATCTCATTAGGTTTTGTGAGACTTCTGCAAGCAAGGTTTTCTTTCCCAGCTTATCTCCAAATGAAGAAAACCCAAAACAGTGGTGACTTTCTCCAGAAGTGGCCAGTGTGCCAACATTTCTCCAATAATGCTTCAAGGACTCATCCAGGAAGTCACAAAGCTTAGATGAGAATCTAAGCAAGGTCAGAGGCCATTTGGCTGTAGTGCAGTAAGGCTAGGACACACAGCGACAGATTCCCCATACACACCTAGGCAGGTAAGGGCGCGTTCCCACGTGTCCCTTACCTGCCTAGCCTGAAAAGGCTGACACAAGGGCCAGAGTCCCCTCCCTCCACTGCTGCCATTGGGTCACAATTGACCCAGTGGCAGGAAGCCAGGGTCTGGCCAGCCTTTGGCCTCCGTAGGGTGCACTCACTTCAATTGAGGTGGCAGGGCCCTGTAGAGGCCCCCTGGGCCCACCCCCCATCCAGGGCCATGTGCCTCCCCCATACCCATACACATGCCTTACCTTTTTGGGGTCCAGGTTTCAACTTGCAGGCCCTGGGTGGGCAGGGCTTGCCGGGTTCAGAGTGTGTCATTCTGTTCAGGTGTGTGCTGTGCCCTATGACTGGGTCAGCTAAAGCCCATGGGACCCGAGGTCGGGCCATCCCAATCTCACTCTTCTCCCAAAAGGGGGTGTTGGCCAGGGGCGCAAAAGGGCCCAATGGCTACAGGGCAGGGTAGGATGGCCGGGGACAGCCTGGGCCAGGTGTGGCACACGATTTTATGCTGTACACACGGAACGCAATTAGGCTGCCCTGGGGCAGAACAGGATGGCTCCCGATGGAACCGCCCACCCAGCACAGCTTCTGAATGCTCTGTCCCAGGGCTTGCCTAACTGTGTTCAGAAGCCTAAGTGTAAATAGGCCTCAGCATTCATGATTCCACCACTAGAAAAGCATTAGGCAAAAATGGTATCCATGGGAAAATTGCAAGGCAAAAACTATTGCTAATCAATTGTCTCACAGAACAAACACTTTGATGACTCCCAAGACTTGATGATCCCTAAAGACTTGTCAAAAAATTGTTGCCATGTGCTTCCCAGAATCCTCCAATTTGAATGGGAATACAGAATTACGATTGTGAAATATATTTTGTATCAGCCAAAGTGCAGCTCATTTCTTTACAATTGTTTTTCAAACATTATTTTCATGAACCTGCTTGTTTGTAAGAATGTGTGTCACTCTCACTCTGTGGTCACACCTAAGTTTTAATCCACCTTTAGACCACTTTCAGAGCCGGTGAACACATCAGCAAAGTGACCGGTAATTTTCTTTCTACATTATCTATCCCAAAGGTCAATTTTCTGAATTATTTAAGATTGTTACTTTGCTGATATGTCTCCTGCTCTGAAAGTGGACTGAAACTGGATTAAACTCTACGTGTGACCACAGCTTCAGTTCCAATAATACTATCTTGGGGTCCAAGGTCTACTTTAAAAAGAGAAGAGCCAAGCTTTCTTCTTGACTTGCACAATTTTAATGGAATTATGAAATTAAAACATTCTAACAATATACTTGTAGTAAATGAAATGACACACAAGTAATGTTTTGAACATATAAAACATGGTAATTTTTCTAAGATAAATCACTTTACAATATATTAATGCAATTGTACTATTTGCTTAAATATTTTCTTACAAAGTAACAATACATTAACTGTATGAAACAACACTACTCACTGCTCAGAAACTTTTGAAATATAATCTTTACAAACTGGAAGTTCATGGTATCTTTATGGTGCCTTGAATGCACAATGAGGGTACAGTGTCTTCATGATGCTGTCCACTCATTGCACATTCAAGATGGAGGATGCCATACTCTTCCCTCAACATGCTGCAGTAAGTGCTGTTCTGTGTCACAGGGCTGTTCAGAAACTCTGAGAGCTCTTTTATTTGGTAAAAACTGATATTTACCATGAAGGGCTAAACAAATAAATATAATGATTGAAAATGAAAAAGGATTACTGGAAATAAACAATTAAAGAAATATGTGAAACCATATCCCAAGAGACAAGAGGAAATGAAGACACAAGACAAATAGAGGGAGGATATAGTTGACTGAGGGAAATGGTAATGATAACAAATGATAACAAACTGGAATGATAACAAATAATTATAATTATACATAATTCTAATTTTTAAAAAGATAACTCTGAGAGTTCTTCAAACAACTCTTGCCCATCCCTCAATGGTGATTGCATATTTGAATACAGGGAACAGTCCATTACAACTGAAGCAATAACTCCTCCTCTTCAATTCTGAGGGCAGTCAATATTGCAGTGAGGGAAACCCCCCATTCTGCATCAAGAACAACTGAAATTTTGAATTAGGAAAGGGGAAGCTTCATTTTCTCAACTGGGAGAGAGAGGAAAAGGCAGCCTCTCCAGTTCTGTATCAAAATGACAACTAATCCTGATGAAGGGGGAGAGGAAGTCTCTCCCATCCATTAAAATTGCACCTCAAGACTCTGTCACTACAGTTGTGATACTACCACTTTAAGAGGAGTGCTTCTTCTTTTTGATTTGGAAGGAAAAGAATACTGTGCTTTGGAGAATGTAGGCTTTCACAGCTAGTTACAATCTCACTTGTTTCAGTTTTGGGTTGATCTGCTGTGTTTCACAGTTCTTCTCTGATCCTGAGCTTTCAGATTCAGAAGCTCAGGTTCACAGAAGAACTATGGAATATGACATGACAATCCAAAAACTGAAATATATGAGAGTGCTACACTTGTATGTTTGGATGAATTCTCAGGACCAAGGAATAAATCCAATTTCATTTAATGCATGCATTATGTTCAGAGGAACAAATAGCAAGAGATGCTCGAGGAAGCTCATTTTGTCATTCTCCTGCAGAGAAAATGGTGATATTTTTAACATGTCAAAAGAAGCTCAGATTAGTGGGGAAAGCCTAGGAAACATGACTGAAAAGAGTGAGACACTAAGCAGGATAAGATTCTTGTTAAAAGGAAAAAATAAATCTGAATTAGATATGCAATGTGTCAGAAGGAGACAAGAGTTGGGATTTTAGTGTGTGAAGTCTTGAAAAAGGGCTGAAAACTCAAAGACAAGACACCAGATTATTAGAAAAGACAAAGAGAAGATTGATGAATCTATTGAGGAATTCAGCCAGACTGAGGGCACTCTTGCAATTGGGCTCTAAGATCTGATTCTAATAAAAATAAAGACTCTGTTCATTTTTGGACTGTTCAAAATAAACATAAACATAACAACAACAACAACAATAATAATGTCTTCAACTCTGCCCTTGTAACTGTTCAGGTAGCATCGATAGAAGAACTGAACCAGCTCGCTTACAGTACAGTTGTGATAGTAACAGAAAAACTAGGGTTACTGCAGCCAAAACCAACTAGAAAATCAACTGGAAAACCAAAGTGGAAAGTTTGACTGGAACAGAAAATAAAAAGCCTGAGATCAGATGCCAGCAACCTAAAAAATATGAAGGAGCAGAAACTGAACAATGAGAAGACTAAAGAACATCTGATCAAAAAATACTGGCTGAATACAAGGAAAATTGACTAAGCTTGGAAATCGTGAAACAGCAGATATCAGCTACAGCCAGGAAAATTGAAAGATATGAAGCAAGAATGATCCAGTACATGCAGAACCAAATGTTCCAGTCTAATCAGAGGCAGTTCTACCAGAGCCTGCATCAGCAAGTAGACAAGAAAATTGAAAAGCCAGAGAAAGAAGCAACAACCAACTTCTGGAAAGATCTCTGGGAGGCTGAAAAAGAATACAACAAAACTGCTGGGTGGATAAAGGATTTTGAGAAGAAATTCTCCAAGAACAAAATGCAGCAGCTGGAAATAACACCAGAAATGATCATGAAAAGAGTGAAGAAAGTGAAGAACTGGACATCCCCTGGCACTGATCAGTTGCATGGCTTCTGGCTCAAATACCTGACCAGCCTGCATGCAAACAGGAAACATCAGTGAATGGCTAATAACTGGCAAAACATACTTAATACAGAAAGATGCAGCAAAGGGAGCCATACCAGGAAACTACAGGCCGATAACTTGTCTACCTACTATGCTGAAGCTGCTGACAGGCATAATAGCAGACAAGATTCAAGACTACCTCAAAGACAACAACATCATTCCAATAGAGCAAAAAGGAAACAAACGGAGAAGCAGGGGCACAAAAGACCAGCTACTGATTGACAAAATGATTCTGGAGAACTGCAAAAGCTGAAAAACAAACCTGCATATGACTTGGATTGACTATAAAAAAGCTTTTGATTCACTGCCACATGGTTGGATCACAAAGTGCCTGGAAACCATCGGGATCAGTCAGAACATCACAAAATTTATAGAAAGTGCAATGAAACGCTGGAAGACTGAGCTTTTTTATGGAAATGAAAGCTACGGACTGATCAACATCAAAAGGGGCATCTTCCAGGGGGACTCATTGTCCCCACTGCTTTTCATCATCGCTATGATCCCTCTGTCACTCATCCTACAGAAAACAAACCTGGGCTATCAAACTGCCAGGAATTCACAGAAAATTTCTCATCTACTGTATATGGATGACTTGAAGCTTTATGGAAAATCTGAAATCGAGATCCAGCTGGCACAATAAAACACTGCATGGACAGTTCTTGGCGAACATCGAAGGCAAAGTGGACATGGAAAAGACCTGGTCTTGGCTTATGAATGGAACATTGAAAAAGGAAACAGAAGGACTGATTCTTGATGCACAAGAACAAGCAATAAGAACAAATGCCATCAAAGCCAGAATTGAAAAATCAGAAGATCCAACTCTGCAAAGAAGTGGATGAAACAATCGACCATATACTCAGCTGCTTCAAGATGATCACACAAACTGATTACAAGCAGAGACACAATGCTGTAGCACAAATGATCCACTGGAACTTGTGCCAAAAGTATCATCTGCCAGCGGCAAAGAACTGGTGAGATCACAAGCCAGAAAAAGTGGTTGAAAATGAACAGGCAAAACTACTTTGGGACTTCAGGCTTCAGACTGACAGAAAACTGGAGCATAACACCCCTGACATTACAATTGTTGAGAAAGAGAAGGTGTGGGATCATCGACGTTGCTATTCCAGGTGACAGCAGAATTGAGGAGAAACAGTTGGAGAAGCTCACCAGATACAAAGACTTGAGAACTGAACTTCAGCGACTCTGGCGAAAACCAGTGAAAGTGGTCCCAGTCATCTTCGGCACACTGGGTGCAGTGCCAAAAGATCTCAGCGGGCACCTAAAAATCATTGGCATTGACAAAATATCCATCTGCCAACTACAAAAAGCCACTTTACTGGGGTCTGCTTGCATAATTCACTAATACATCATGCAGTCCTAGGTGCTTGGGAAGTGCCCGACTAGTGATATAATACGAAATCCAGCATAGTGATCTCGTTTGCTGTGTGTAACTGTTGTTTTACATCATCATCATCATCATCATCATCATCATCATGATGTCTATTATTTGGTGCACACTAAGTGCACATTTCATTGGACACACTTGTTTGAGTACCCATTCCTAGCCCACACTGAGTAGCCCCACCCAACTCCACTTATCATGACTCTTGAACTCTTCACCCCAAATACATGGAGGGAAAAAAGGACTAAGGACAAATATGTTGTTATTGTTGTGTACCATTGAGTGATGATCAACTTCTGGTTGATTGCGCAGGTCCATGACAACCTCTGTGCAGTTTTCTTGGGAGAAAAGGCAATGTAGTACATACTAGATATCTGAGGGCCTTTCCGCACAGGCTCTAAAAACGGATTTAGAGCCTGTTCAAGGAGGGATTAAGATGTGGCTTCCTCAAAGGGAAAGGAATTAGGGTCCCTTTGAGGATGGTGCGTCCGCACGTCGGTGTGCAAAACCGGTTTCTTAAACCAGTTTTGCTGCCGAAATCTGACCCAGATGTAAGACCTGAAAAATTAGGTCTTACATCTGGCTTTTCCCCTGAAACTGTTTTGGAAGCAAACGCTTCTGCAGCAGCAGGAAAAGGAGCCAGATTGCCAGCGCATGCCCAGCTGTCAAACAGGGAGAGCGCATGCTGGCCAATGGGAGGCCGTGGTGCACACACGTGTGATGGATGCCAAACCTCCCGCTGCCAGAATCTGTCCGGCAGCGACCAGGTAAGGCAGTGAGCGTGAGTGCAGGACCTCCAGCGGGGTGGAAGGGGTAGGCCACGGCTTCTCAGGCGAAGGGGAATCCAAGGAAGCCCGCTGCCAGCCTCACCAAGGAGCCAATGGTGTAGGCAGAGGGGAGGGCCAGCTGTCAAACAGGATGAGCATGAACTCTCCCTGTTTGACAGCTGGGCAGGGCCTCCGGAGGCCAGATTGGGGTGCACCAGCACCCTTTCTAATCCGGCCCTGCTGCTGCCGCCCCACACGTGTGCAGAGGCACAGGGCCTCCAAGAATCTGCCCCTGTTTGGGGCAGATTCTTTTTGAAAACGTTCTGCCGGAAAACGGATCTTATAGATCCGTTTTCCGGCGGCACGTGCGGAAAGGCCCTGATATTCTTATAATGCCTTTTCCCTAACTCGAGAGAGCATCATTGGGCATCCCAACAACTCCAAAGAGGCATTTAGCTGACAGAAGCATTAAATGTAATCCTAAATTAGCAAACGAGTATTGGCATTCTGGGAGTGGGATAAGTCTGAAAGTGCATAGAAGTGAGGCCAGGGGGTAATGAAATGGACAAAAAATGTGACAAGGTTCAGTGCAGGCAGGCTTCTTTCGACTTAGCCTTGGGAAGTTAGGTTAACCAATGAGAAAAATAATGTGTGAACTATTTGAATGTTATCATAGAGCTCTCTTGTGAGGTAATTCAAAAAGGGGAATGGATGGAGTTGACACTGCTAAAATGGTGAAAGAATACATTCACACTTTCCAAAAACCTTTCAGAGAGCTTTTCAGTAAAGACAAGGAGGTGTTAATATTTTAAAAGTATCAGCTACCTTCAGTGTTTCTTCTCATATCTCATTATGTTCTCTTTGCCTTTCTTCAGTGCCACAAGAATTGCAAAAGAAACAGAGTGTATTTAAAATGTGAAAGGGCCATTAATACAAAACACTGGCTCCCCATTAATTTCTATGTGGTATATTTCTCCTTCAGTCCTGGAGCTGAAGTATAACTAGGAGTTATGCTTCTAATTATGGTTCATGGCCCAATTTTGCTGCTGTAGGGAATAATGAAAAGCCAGGGGGGAAGTAACTAGGAAAGGACTTCTGCTTGCCCCACTGATAAACAGCTTTGCAATGCCTTCCTGGTGCCATGAATGTGCCACAAGGTTCCAGGCTCTGCATGGCCGTGCCCCTCATGGTGGATTCAATGTGAAGAATAGGTATGCCATCTGAATTACTCATACCTCCACTATGCAACCCATAAGGACTCCCAGAGCATTATAAAGGCAGAGTGCCATTAGTATCCCAGAGGACTTACTGGTCCCAGGGTGGTCATTTTATCAGTCACTGAATACAAGTTCTCTTCCCACAACCATCAAAATCGGCTGTCGTGGTGATGGAGGAAGTCAGCTTCCTGATATCCCTTGCCATCACGTTCATAACTGATCCTGATTGAGAGGGAGGCTCCCTCCCCCTCCCAGCATGATGGCAGCTAGAACTTTCCTTATATGGCTCCTGATTGTGGAAGGGGCAGACCACAATACAGGTAGTGGGAGGGGGCTACCCCTTCCCATCAATATTGCAGCCACAGAATACTGAACATTGATCTTCATCAGTGCAGAGGCTGCTCCCATCTATCAAGATTGAAACCTCATCCAGTATTAACCTGTGAAATAATTAAGATTGTCAGGAGAAGTTCTGCTTGGGTATCACAAATTGCTGAATTGGCTGGGCCTTCTCTGTGGTGGTACTCACACTCTGGAATAGTCTCTGGTTTTTAGGCACTGACTGAAAATGTAACATGTGGTGTGTGTGTTTTTAACGCAGGCCTTTCCAGAGTGAATGTCTGTTTGTTTGTTTGTATCCCCCATCCTTGATTTTAATCATGCTTTAGGTAATCATTATGATTTCAGCTGTTTCTATCTCTTGTAAACAACTTCAAGATTACATTTTAATGATGATGATGATGATGTCATAGCCAGGCACTATATAATAGAAGATATTTTTGTTGTTGTTGTCACAGGCAAGCAGTCCCTGGCTGTGATCTCCATGGCAGTGGGCACGGACAACATAATGTTGTGCTTAACCTCCAGGGAGCTGCAACTTGCACACTTAAACATTCACAGGTTTAAGGTTTCTTAATATCAAAGATCCATTTAAACTCTTAGAGGTTCTTACATTTCTTCTTTCTTTTTCTTACGCAAATATTTATTATTCATACATTATTATAACACTACTGCTCTTCTTCCTTTCACAGGGATTGTTTTCTTATATTTTTAAGTAGCTGAAAATCTTTTTGTATGCATGTTTGTGTACTATTGTGAAGAAAGCATAAACATACCTGCAGGCAATTTCCCAGGCATGTGAACAGTTGATTATGAATCAGTTAGAAATTCTGGGCAAAAAAAGCCTTGGGGATTGGTTGGAGCAGCCTTTTTTAAAATAAATAAATAAATTGGAGTCACTGTATCATCTAATAAAGCAATTTTGTTCCACTGCCAAATAGTCCTTTTAGTGAAATTCTTTTCTATAATATTTAATTCAGCAAATCCCAAACTATGTCTCAAGAGAACCAATAGCATGCCACAAAATATTCTAGGAGGAGAAGAACCCTGCTGTGTTTCTGTTTAATTCTTTATATCTGCTTTTAAAAGTGCAAAAATATTACACAAATTACAAGATATATTCAACATTTTCAAAATATAAAGTATCCATATCTATAATTAAAAAGAGCAGCAACAAAACAAGACAAGAGGGACTGGTGTCCACAACATAGATCTCACAAAACTGAATTGAGTCCAACAGCCTCAGTCCAAGAGCACTTTAACTAAAGTACATATTATACAGCACCTGAAATGTGGACAGAAAAAAATGTGGCACTGTTAGGTGGATGCACACCATGCCTATATTAGTGATGGCCAACCTATGACACGCGTGTCACAGGTGACACGTCAAGCCCTTTTGGGTGACACACATGGTCACCCTGGCACCTGGGCGTGTAGTGCTTGCTTGTTCTTGAAGTGTACGAAATACCAATTTTTGCTTTTAATAATGGATATTTCTAGATGTGACACAGCACCCAAGTTAACCTAGGTTTTCTTGTGAATTTTGACACACTGAGCTCAAAAGGTTTGCCATCACTGGCCTATATGCTACCCCAAGCTCAGTTCAAGGCACTGAGGTTAACTTATAAGGTCCTAACAGCTTGGCACAAAAATATCTAAAGGGATGTCTCTTCCCATATAGACCTGTCCATGTCCTAAGATCTGTCAATCAGACCCTCTAGGGGCATGTTCCCACTGGGGTTTTACTGAGTGTTGAAAACATTTTGAAAATTCTTTGTCCGCATTAAAAATTGGCTTCCTACACTTTCTGAGGAATAAATAAAAAACGCATTTAAAAA
Organism: Aspidoscelis tigris stejnegeri; assembly: GCA_023333525.1. Taxonomy (NCBI): domain Eukaryota; kingdom Metazoa; phylum Chordata; class Lepidosauria; order Squamata; family Teiidae; genus Aspidoscelis; species Aspidoscelis tigris. Next base: position 34,049,183 of record JALMGA010000003.1, on the reverse strand, counting down.
CCCTTGTAAAAACAGCTCTCGTTCCTGTTTTTGCTGCTAACATGCTTCATTTTTTTTTCCTTTGGGAACAGTACAGCAGTATTGGAAAAAACTGCCACAAAAACTGCAAAGAGGCACAATGACCTCACTCACTCGCTGCCAGGCCTCCCTCCTCCCCATGCCCCAGGAGCACTGCAGGAGCAGCGCAGGCTGAAAGGCCAGCTGGGCAGTCAAGCAGGCAGGCAGGGCTCTCTTGCTGTCTTGCTCACCTCCTGGCATCCCTCCTCCCCATTTATTTATTTATTTATTTATTTACTTACTTACTTACTTACTTACTTACTTACTTACTTACTTACTTACTTACTTACTTACTTACTTACTTATTTACATTTCTATCCCACCCAGTACCTGAATGTCTCTGGGTGGGTAACAACCGTTAAAACAACAGATTAAAAACAGAATATACATTAAAAGCACTTTTAAAAATCACCAAATCTGAAACAATACACAACATGTTTAAAATGATGGTATCTGTGCTGGGATGGGAAATATAATTGTCTCAGCCAAAGGCCAGGGTAAAGAGGTTTGTCTTCACTGCCTTCCTAAATATATGTAAGGAAGGGGCATGGCACACCTCGAGGGGGAGACTATTCCACAGTCTCGGGGCCATCACTGAAAAGGCTCTCTCTCGGGTGCCCACCAACCTCACTACTGAAGGTGGTGGGATGATCAGGAGGGCTTCACCGCTTGACCTTAAGGCACGGGCAGGTTGGTATGGGAGAAGGCATTCCTTTAGATATTTAGGGCCCAAGTCATTTAGGGCCTTATAAATCAGAGTCAGTACCTTGAATTGGGCTCGGTAGTAAATTGGCAGCCAGTGCAGCCCTTTTAAAACTGGCATGATGTGTGTCCGGCTAGCTGTTCCGGTCAGCACTCTAGCAGCTGCATTTTGCATTAGCTACAACTTCCGAACCGTCTTCAAGGGCAGCCCATGTAGAGTGCATTACAGAGGTTACCAGAGCATGGATGATTGTGGCCAAGTCGTCTCTGTCCAGAAAAGGCTTCAGTTGGTTACCAACCGTAGTTGAGAGTAGGCCCTCCCGACCACAGCCTCCACCTGAGCTTCAAGTGTCAGCATGGAGTCCAGGAGTACCCCAAAGTTACGCACTGATTTATGTTAATTCCAGTTTTAAAAAGTCAAGTGGGATCACGGCCTTGGAGGTCTCACCACCTGCAGTCATTAGGGGGTGAGACTGCATGGGAGGCACTCTCAGCTGTAGCCTCCAATTTCCTATCTGAGAAGTGTCATCCATCTTCACTGTACGCTTTAAGATGCATGGTGAAGATGCATCTCTTTATCTTGGCCTTTGGTTAAGGGAACAATACTTCCTCCCCATGGAAGCATTGTTATTGTTTTAGTTTATTATACTGTGACCAGCTCTCAGACATTTGCGTAAAGGGCACGATACAAATACATATAATAAATAGAGGTAACTTGTTCAGGCAGGCAAACACCCACATAAACCAATTCACTACTCTGGGGGGAGGGGCAGAGACTCTGTCCTAAAGGCCAGCTCATGACATTACAGTCCCTTGTTTGCATTGTAATATATTTTGATTGTTTCTTAGAATGGAACTACACGAGTATCTAAAACATCAGAGATCGGGGTGGCAAATGCTTTTATCCCCCACCAGCCCCCAAGTCATCCCAACCTTTAACTTAACTCTGTTAAAACTATTCTCAGGGTACTTCATCAGGACAATTCACCTCCCCTCTCCCATGTGGGTACATGAACGGGGGGGGGGGGGAGGAGAAGAAGACTCAATGGGAAGAGAACTGAAAATGTCAAATTTCCAGTCATTGTACAAAATTCCAGTTGACATCTTCGCTATTCCAAGTGGAGCCATGCTAATAGAAGTGTCCTGCTTGTTGCTGCAAAGCCAAGACTTTGACTGACATGTGGTTGCCGCATGGCAGCTTACATGCCTCCTAACTCTAGGCAGGGGGATAGCTGTTTGTAGCCTCAGACTGACTATCATTTTGCACTGGCCAGTATACTCAAACAGCAAGCCCACTAGGAACCTCCTTCTTTGATACGAAACCTCTGGTTCCACTGTAAAAAGCATTTGTTACCAGCCTACACTTTTTCTTTAATTTTAAGACCACAGAATCTTAACAATTTACCTATTATTTGATAAGAACTAAACACTTCCGTGTTACTTCTTACAAACCCTGCTTAACATTTGCTATTATTGCTTATGGAGTATGTGTGTTTGTTTTGCGTCCGTGCACGTGTGTGCACACACACACAAATGCATGCATGCATGGGTGCCCATGTGCATGCGTCCTTCTGTGGCAATGCATGTGCTTGTTATGTAGGTTATTTATCCATCTGGTGAAGTAGCAGTTTACAGTTTGCCATGCTATAATCTTCATGCTGTTCTCATTTTACAATTGGCTGTTCTGTTTTAGTACTCTTGCTTATAACAGATCTTCATAATTAACACAGCTATTTTTCACTCCAACCTACATGTTCTTCAGAGAGGAGAAGAAAAAGAAGAAAAAATTCCTGAAAAAAAATCCATTAACACTGATCCCTGAAAGCCTTAGACCTTTTTGGTTGTTCAGAAGTGTAGAACAAATGTGTGTAGGCAGGAAAAGTGGTATCACTATGGCAAACTACAAATCTCCAACCTACACATCTTAATATGACTATCTGAAAGTATGTTGAAGCTGATGCCTGGGCTAGCAGAGCCAGGGGTGGGGAAAGCAGGTGGGTCCTCCTGCAGGATCAGTCATTGTTTGTCCTCTACATATTTCTTTTACCAACCGAATGTGTATCCGCTCACTGTGAATAAGGACTTGGCTCACCTTCAGATATAAACGTATAGGTTTACACTGTGAAAAGGGCAGTAGTCTGAATTAAATGTTTGGCCCTTTCTGCACTGGGGCTTATTCTGGATTATATCCCAGAATAGAGGCCCATCATGTATATGCTAGTGCAAACGATGACAGGCCCAGGGCTGGGCCTTCTGGAGGGCATCCCCATTGGGACTTTAGAGTGTTCAAAACTATTTGAAAACACTCTGTCCGGACTCCAAATTGCCATTCAGCATTAAAAACAGGAGTAAAGTGCAAAAAACAAATTAAATAAAACACCCCTTCAAACAACTCTCACTCCCATTTTTTAAAATGGAACGCTTTATAGGGCGTTCCCACTTGGATCAGAATGTTTTAAAACCATGTTTTGAGCCTGCCCACCCGCCTGCCTGCCTGCCTGCCTGCCTACCCACCCACCTACCTGCCCGCCACTGCCCTGCTTGCCCAGGTGCTTGCCTGCCCACCTGTCAGCCTGCTGTTTCTGCTGCTGCTGCTTCCTGCCATTGTGGCTGCCGTTGACCACTGCCACTGCCCTGCTCACTCGCTCGGCTTCCCGCCAAGCAGCCCTGGTGCTCCCAAGGCGCATGAAAGAGGAATGGAAAGCGGCAGGTGAGCAAGCTCCCCACTCCCTTTCGGGCGCTGCTGCTGCCGCACCACCGCCATGCTCCGCTTTAAGGCAGAATTAACAAATACAAATGGGAACGCACATAATGTTTGTTCGCATCCGTTTTTTTTAATTCCGCTTTAACAGAGCTAAGTGGGAATTCACCCCTGTAGTCTTTACCATCATACAAATGGCAGGCTGCTTTCTGGGTTATAATCCAGAATAAGATCCAGTGCAGAAAGAGCCCTTATCACTCTATTTGCAAGGTTTCTACCAGGCAATCATTTCAGCACAGAAAAACTGGGTCATCTGAACTCATCCTCAAAAGCTTCTAACATTTTCATTTCCTTTTCTTTTTGGGCACCTTTCTGTAGGTCTGATCTATATTTTACAAGCTTAAGCTCAGAACCTCTCCCTGTTTAGTTGATCTGGAAAGAGAGAAAAGAGAAAAGGAAGGAAGGAAGGAAGGTTGGTTATTATGTGCATTAATAAAAGCTTTTGCATGAACTGAATGTTTTTTTCATCAAGAAAGTAATGTTAGGAATTTGTCTTAAACATGGAAGAGGGCAGCCTTCAAGAAAGCTTCATTGAAATGCGGGGAGGGGGAGAGCAAGAATGTGTTACCTGATCAAAAATGCAAAATCAAAGCATCACTTCTGTTCACAGGTTCTATTTCTAGCATGTTTCCTATTAACACCTTTCTCCTAATTAGGCTTTGCCAAATACCTAAATAAACAAAGCAAAATGTTAAGTCATTGAGCATTTAATATAGCAAAAGCTTTTATGTCTCTTTTCTTTTGCAAAAAAATTCATAGCACCCCTTTTATCATGAATGTGCCTTATTCCCATTTCAAGAAAAACCCTAAATCTTCTTACCTGTTATCAGAGATTTAAATTTTTTGTATCTTTTTTCTGCATGTTTACTTATTCCTTTTTTCTCTTGTTGTGTGATCTGTTCACTAGATCACTTAAAATTAATTGACTGACTGACTGATGGTAGCCTGGCCCCATGGTATTTGATGCTTTAAAAGTTTTAAATAAGACCTGAGAGTTGTACACTTTTCCTCAGTCCACAGCAGATGGCTGCACTGAAACAACGAAGCACGGACATTCATTATATCCATTTGCACAACAAAAAAGTGATGTGTTAATAAGACACGCTCAGGGTGACAAATATTTTGTGTCAATTTGCACTGAATTTCAACTCAAGTGTTTGTTTAGCAATATGTTTTTTATTAACAGTTCTGCTTAAGGCAGATCAACAACAATACCATCTGTCTTAAGAACTTAACTTATTAAATCTGTCTGCACCCAAAACAGAATCACTTAGATACCACACTTACAAATGAAATGAAGAAAGAAAAAATTATTCAGCCGTTTCCTAGCTAGAAATTCTTTGAAACACCATCTTCCAGGAAGTTTAATAACACCTTCTCTTGTCTTTTCCTTTCCTTAGAACAGCTAAGCATGGCCATGGCTCCATTTACTCACGGAGAGAAACAAGTGAAGCATCCTCACTGTTGTATTTCCAGCTGTGGCAGCAACTGGCCTCTCATGGAGCCTGTTTTGCAGGGTTGGTTTTCCTCCCTGAATGCAAGTATCACAGGTTGATACTTCAAATGGCACCTCTGCACCCTGAAGTGGAAATGAGGATGCATCTTTTCATGATGTGATCATGGCACCTCTCCCCTACAAAGAAGCTGGTTCTTCTGGTAAGTGGAGACCAGAGGCCTATTCGCACGAGGGCCTCTTAAATGCGAGTAGAACACTCTGGGAAAGAGCATTCACTTTGCTGGGCCGGCGGTTCTATTCAGAACCACCCCAACCCGTCCTAGGGCACCCACTCGCATTCCGGGAGTAGAGCATGAAATCACGCTCTACACCCAGGCCAGGGTGTTCCTGGCTCTCCCAGGCCATCCCAGAGCTGTACAGGAGGAAGAGCATTCACAATCTCCCTCCTGAACAGCTGCGGCCCCCACTCCTGACTGCTGCTATTGGTAGATGGGGCCCAGGCTGTCAGCGCTTCGGACCGGAGGCGCTGACAGCATGGAGCTGGTGTACCGCACGGAGTGGCGCATCACCCTGGCCAGCTGCGTTGTTTCCTTAGCCAAAGGAACAGGGTCATAAATAATAAATAATTAAGAGTTTTGAGGACATTTTCCTTGTTGTTCCATCATCCTTAGAGGTTCAAGGGATGGTGACACATAAAAGAGTTTCCCATTGTGGCACCAGGCGCCTTCAGACAGTGGTCCAAAATCCCACCCTGAAGTGATACTCCAAAATAAACCTACTCTGGAGTGACTTCTTGTTGACTGGGCAACAGTGGGAAGCAAATGAACAAATTTAACTGTCTGGACGCCACAATCCCACAACTCTGAAATACCTAGAAGAGTGTGATTGCCACCCTTCCACATATGTGGTGACCATCTTCAATATTGGAAGGATCAGCATCCACACAGATAAGTCAATATAGCAGAAAAAAGCTATAGTCAAACCACAGGACATTATCCCAATATTCCAGGACTATTTTGAGATTTCCATGAATACGTTTGGCAATTCCAGTATGGCCCTAAGATACTAGGGGGAGTTATACCCTGTGTGAAGGCAGCCATTATAAAGTTTTCAGCTTTTGGTTAGAACATACCTTTTCACGAAGGTCTTGAAAGTTTAAGATCCCTCCTAATGTTGTCCTGCACTGGATGTGCAATATATTTTGAATTTTATTTCTTTTTATTTACGCTAATGCTTGATGTCATAGGCAGAAAGCAGACTGGTTCCCAGGAGATATGATGCAGCAGATTCTAAACCGAGAGTTATAGTAAAATTAAACATTTGAAGAAATGATACATCAGTAAAATAATGAACACAGACCTTCTGCTCTGGGTAATCAAATGAAATGTTGTGGCACAAGTGACGCAAACAATTAAACTAATCTTGTTCAAAGCAGTCTAATAGCTAAAGGACAGAGAAAGCTAATTCTTTGTATTTTTCTGGCAAGTGAGAACGAAAATATTGCGACAAGTAGTACAATCAATTCAAGCTGCACAAAAGTAAACTCATTATAAGAAATAATTCCAAAAGCAAAAATTATTCTCTGTCTGTGTATGTGTGTGTGTGTGTGTATTCATGTATGTGTGTGAATATCAAAGAAGATAAAAATTGCAAACCAAAATATATCAGAAAAGAAATTAGGTGGAAGCTAAAACTGAGACCAAAGAAGCAGGAATATAGATTTCCTCTTTGCACTTAAGAATCAAAAACTTCTTCCTGAGTGCTGATTGACTATTTTGTTAACAAGAGATTTGATATTGCCTCATATAGCCCCACAAGCACATATTTGACTGACCGGATAACTAATAAGGCCAGGAAAAGAATTCTAGCAACAGGAAATGTTAGCCTAGAGTCCCCAGGAATGGAAACATAGGTGAGTTAAAATTTGGTCATGTTTTTACTTTCTTTCTTTTATTCTCCCCCCTCTCCAATTTGGGAGGGGGGAACAGTGGCAAAGGGTGACACAGCATCATTATGTCTTGGTTGGCTAGGGAAGAGCAACCATTAATACAAGGAATGTTTTGCTGAAGAATTATGGGCCTAGAAAGCAAAGATTGAAGTGGCCCATATGCACTAAGGATTCGCATTTGCGGATGCTTAGAGCATAGAACTGTACCCCTACCATGTGGTGACTTACCTCAAGCACAGATGAATACCCCAGCCAGTGTGCATACTCACCAGTGCCCCACCCAGCCAGCATCCGTGTGTGCATGTGTGTGTGTGTGGGGGGGTGCATGCGTGTGTGCGTGCGTGTGTGTGGCCAGATCAGGGCAACTGCATGACACAGCTCATCAGCACACACACACAGCACATCATGTGTTCCTCCAGCACCTCTTCCAGGTATGAAGAGGAGTGTATGCTATAGCTCCAGTGCTAGTGCAAGGTAAGTGCACGTGTGGTACAGTTAAACCTTCAGCACATGTAGTTCATGTGGGAATGCTCCCACATGGAAGGAGCCTTTTCTGGTAAAGAAATGGTTCCTTTAACTGCAGATGCTTTGTCTGGAAGCATTCCCTGCATGAACTACCAAGCCAAGTTTGAACTGGCCCTTTGTCTTTAGTAGGTGATTGAAAGCTGTAATTGTAGGTGCCTCATTAATAGAAGAGAGAAGACCATTCCATAAGATCAATACTACTGCAGAAAAGGTTCAACTATGGACCACCGTGAGATTGCATTCTGGATTTTGAGAATTTGCTGCCTGAAGAGATGGTAATGGCAGCCAGACTAGACCGCTTTAAAAAAGGGTTAGACAAATTTATGGGTGACAGGTGTATCAATGGATACAAGAATGAATGTCTAGTAGGTACTTCATCCAGGCTGGAGAGACAGGCAGGATGTCTCCAAAAGTCATTTGCAGGGATTCAAGAGCAGGTGAAAGAGCAGGCCGCATTCCCATTACAAGCTTAATACGGTTTCCCTAAACCAAAATAATAGAACCAGATGCAAACGCGAATTTGCCTGATCCCATTACTTTCAACTTAATCGTGTTTGATCCAGATTCTGAGGATCGTACATGGCGTATGTGACTCAAGGGGGGACTCAAGTGGCTACTTTCTAAAAGCCGCTTTTTGGGGCTGCCCTGCCCTCTTCCTCCTGGCGTGAACACGCCACCCATAAGGCACCCCTTCAGGGAGCCTAGCTGGGTGGCTGGGTGGCTGCCCTTGCATGGATGGAGGAAAAGTGGCAGCAGGCAGCCAGCTATTCTTTCCCCTCCTCTCCCCATTGCCCAGGGCACACAGCAGCAGTGGCAACTCAAGCCCCCTTCGCCTACTCACTGCCACAGCCTTAAAAACACGTTCTTATGCCTTTACTGAGAGTGCCATAGGTTACCATGTGGCTGTTGAGCAGTTTTAGTACTCCACACTGATGAAGATGGAGACAGCATACACGCTTGGAGCTGCCCCAGGATGGAAGTGGCTCTGCAGGTTGCCTACACTCAGTGTCGGATCATCCCCTCCATCCTCATCTTCCAAGTGCAGAAAGGCCCAATGGCAGCTTGTTCAGCTTGTGCCTATTAAACAGGAGGAGAAATGTTTAAACTACATTGGGCTGGGGTTTTAGTTTGCCCATTTCTGTATTTCTCATTGCACAAGCAGCAATCAGTGCATATGTTATAGAAAATGCATGTGTTTTCGTTACGCTCAGGCATGAATAAAGTGCAGTGTAATTAGAACAGATTATGATGTACACCATTTGCAAAACATACAGGGACTGAATGAAGTTCTTAACCGAGAGCAATTAAGTTATTTCTTAATTATTCTCTCACAGTATATTACCCAGAAGCAACCGTTCAGTGTGACTGCATTGCTATCTAGATGTGAATTAGACACAGGATCTCTCTGGTTAAGGTTTCAGCAAAGCAAGTGGAGGTCTATAAAATTTCTGCTCATTTCAAACTTTTTTTTCAGAGTACAAAAGACACAGTAAACTATAATCTTTTTCCCCCAGAAAATTAAGTATCATGAAGTGGATCTTTTTTCCCCCCAGTGTAATGCCATTGGGTACTGCGTAGACTGCCCTAAAACAGCAGAATACAACTGCAAGATGTAATTTAATCCTTTCTGTACTGGGCCTTATTCTGGATTATATCCCAGAACAGGGGCCTGCCACCCTCATGTTGGTAGGGGTCCCACCCAGAGCCTGACTGAGGACCATTTCACACGTAGGTGATGTGGGGTGAGCTTCAGGACAGACCATCCATGTGTGAAGGAACCATTTCCTAACCAGAAAAGGTTCCTTCCGTGTATGACCTTGTGAGTTGTGATGCCTGGGGTCTGTTTATTGTATTTAATGTAATATGTTTGCAAATGTATTTATAGTATTTATTATATGTAACGTTTATACTGTGGAACCATAGTAAGAACAGGTAAGCAGAGGGGGCTAGACTTCTCCAATTTACAAACCAAAGTGGGGAGAGCTGCCCACAGGGCAGCCAATCGGTGAAGCCAAGCCAGGCAGCCAAAAGTATAAAAGGCATTGACACCTGAAGAAATTGTTCTATGCTTGAGATTTTCTGGGTGGGAGGTCTGGGTCAAACCACTCTGCATCCTGTGGGAGAAATTGCCAAGATAGTTCCACATTGTTCCTTAGGGTCTTAGGCCAAGAAGAGGCAGGGAGGGACCTACATATACTTATAGATAGATAGCCTAGGGAGGCCTACACTTGTCTGAACCTGTGTGTGTTACTGGGAGATCGTTATTTATTCTCTTGAAAGTACCCGCTGACTATTATATTTATTTTGTTTATTTATTTTACTGACTTGACTACTTCCACAGTTGTAACCGATGAAAAATAAGAAAGTTGTTTTAAAAAGCCAGGAGCCTGCAGCGCTATTTATTATTGTACGGAGATTCCAAAAGAAGGGAACTCTGTGTCTTTAAAACTAGTGAAAACTAGAAGGAGAAAGCGAGCCGTGGGAGGCTGTTACATTCACTTCTCCGCTAGAGGAATTACTTGCTGTGACAAGGGGAAAGGAGTGTGCTCTTTAGCAGGTCTGAAGACTGGCACGGCCATCACAGTTTTTAAATAGAGAAGCCATTATTTATTTAAAGAATAATTTAAACACAGTGCAGTACAGTGGGGCAAAGAAAGGACTGTGTGAGGCTGGAGGGCACACCACATGCCTCATCCAGGACACAAACACCAAAGTCAGTGAGGCTCCAGTGGGCTCATTCACACTTCTTCCAGTGCTGGAGGGGCATGTGAAAGTGTCATGTGACACACCATGCACTCATGTGACAAGCCACACATGTGCACAGACACATAATGTGATGTACTGCACATCCACATGATGTACTGCATCATCTGGGTCCTTTGATGACAGTGCTGTGCACACACACTCGCACTAGTACCAGGATTCAAAGATGGCTGTTGTCTGGGCAACAATCCACACTCAAGGTAAGTTTTGAGGAGGGTTCAGGAGGGTTCTGTATGTACTGAGTATGCAAGTGCAGATGCTTAGTGCATACGCGGGGCACTTCAAATTTGCATTCTGAGGATAGGAAGCAAAGTGCAAAAAGGCCCAGAGTCTGCACTAGCAAGCAGGTGGCAGGTCCCTATTCTGGAATTTAGGGCAGTTCACACCTCACTCACTGGAATGGTGTACTAAAACTATTCCACTGAGGCAAAGATCAGGCAGGCCCGGAGCCATCTGCACATCAGGTGCTGAACTGGATCACTAGCACTTGAAATGCAGATGGTCCAGCCCGAATAGGCTGGATCACCACAGCAATGGTTACATAAGAACATAAGAGAAGCTCTGCTGGATCAGGCCACAGCCCATCTAGTCCAGCATCCAGTCGCACGCAGTAGCCCACCAAATGTTCATGGGAATCTCAAGCAGAAACAAGGACAAACCTATTCCTGCTCTAGAATCACAGCAAATGGCCTTAGAAGCACCCCGGTCCCGTCCCCCCCCCCCCGGCCCCAGCCTGAAGATGCACCTGGGCATTCATTCTAGTAGCCATTGATACATCTGTCATCCATAAATTTGTCTAACCCTTAAAGCCATCTAGACTGGTAGCTGTCACCACCTCTTCCGGCAGCACATTCCATAAGCCAATGACCCTCTGGGTGAAGAAACACTTCCCTTTGTCGGATCTGACTCTCCTACTTATCAGCTTCATAGAGTACCCCCTGGTTCTAGTATTGTGTGATAGAGAAAAGAAATTTTCCCTATCTACCTTTTCTATACTATGTATAATTTTATATACTTCAATCAGGTCCCCTCTTAAATGCCGTCTCTCCAGACTGAAGAGACCAAGGCGTTGCAGCCTGGTTTTGTAAGGGAGGTGTTCCAGCCCCTAAATCATTCTGGTTGCCTTTCTCTACACCTTCTCTAGTTCCACAATATCCTTTTTGAGGTGAGGAGAGCAGAACTGCACACAATATTCCAAATGTGGCCTCACCATAGATTTATAAAGAGGCAAAATGACACTTGCTGACTTATTTTCTATTCCCTTCCTAATTATTCCCAGCATTGAATTTGTTTTTTGTTTTTTGTTTTTGCTGCTGCTGCTGCTGCGCACTGGGTTGACACCTTCATTGAACTGTCCACCAAAACCCCAAGATCCCTTTCCTGGTGTGTTGCAGAAAGCTCAGACCCCATCAGTTTATTGACATAATTTGGATTCTTGGTCCCCATGTGCATTACTTTGCACTTGTTAAGATTAAAGCACATTTGCCACTTGGTTGCCCACTCACCCAATGCTAAGAGATCCCTCTGGAGCTCTTGGCAATCTCTTTCGTATTTTACTACCCTAAATAATTTAGCATCATCAGCGAACTTTGCTATTTTTCTATTTACCCCTTCTTCTAGATCATTGATGAATAAATTTAAAAGCATTGGTCCCGATACTAAGCCTTGAGGGACCCCACTTTTTACTTTTAATTTGCCATTTATTACTACTCTCTGCTTCCTACCCTTAAGCCCATCACAAATCCAGGACAGAACCTGTCCTGTTATTGCATGGCTGATGAGTTTACTCAGTAGCCTTTGATGTGGGACTTTGTCAAAAGCTTTCTGGCAGTCCAGGTAGACAGTGTCTACTGGTTCACTTTTATCCACGAGTTTATTGACATTCTCAATGAATTCCAACAAGTTTGTGAGGTATGATTTACCTTTGTAGAAGCCATGTTGGCTTTTGTTCAGCAATGCTTGCTCCTCCATGTGCACTCTAATTTTATCTTTAATAATGGTTTCCATCACCTTACATGGAACCGACGTTAAGCTAACAGGTCTGTAATTGCCTGGATCACCCCTGGATCCTTTTTTGAAGATTGGTGTTACATTTGCTACCCTCCAGTCCTCAGGTACAAAGCCTGATGTTAGGGAAAGATTATATATATTTTGCTAGAAGGTTGGCAATTTCGCATTTCAGTTCCTTAAGGACTCTTGGATGAATACCAGCTGGTCCCGGTGACTTGTTAACATTTAGTTTATTAAAACATGCAAGGACCTCTTCCTTGGTTATTTCTGTACAGTTTAACTCTTCAGAAAATACAGGGTCAGCTACTGGCATGCGTCTTCTGTCTTCCTCTGTAAATACGGAGGCAAAAAATTCGTTTAGTCTCTCTGCAATCTCCGTGTCTTCTTTAATTACCCCTTTCTGTCTTTTACCATATAGTGGGATGCTCCTACTGCATCCCTGAAGGCCTCACCCTCAGCCCTGTTACTCTCTATCTCCTTCTCCAGGTCCGCCACCTTGGGTTCAAGGGAAGAAACACGTTCCCTGAGAGCCCGGAGCTCATTGCACCGAGCACAGACCCAAGACACCTGCCCCATGGGCAGGTAGTCATACATATGACACTCAGTACAAAACACGGGGAAGCGCCCCTTCCCCTGCTGGCATTCTACCTTCATTTTATTTAATGGATTTGTGTTATTTTTGAAAAAATACCTAAAAAAAACTATTAAATACTTTCTTTAAGATAAACATCTCTGAATTAATATTTTATGTTATGATATGTTATCTTTTGCGCGCCGGTAGGCACGTGGTCCCCCAAAACTGTCCAAAAACCATAGGACTTACCTCCCAAACTTACCACAGCACAGCAGAAGTTTTTCCAGGTTATTTTCTCAAAATCCCAGTTATTTCTGTTTAGCTTTAACAGAGAGCTCTTCCTTCCACAGAGTTTCCTCTCAACTCAATATCCAGAACATGCCCGGACATTGTCACAGTGATTGGACACAGACACAACTGTGCAGCAGCAGCTGTTCTGCCATGCCCACTTACAGCACTGCACCCAGAAGGTAGTGCAAATTCTGCTGACTAGGAGCTTATGAGCTGCTCTTAGTCAGGCTGGGTACAACATTTTAGTTGTCACAGATTAGTAAAGACAGGCAGCTTTAGAGAGCTCCAGAACAGTGGAGCCAGCGGCATGCAGACAAGCCTCCAGGAGGTGTTGAAACTGCTCCTGCAAGGTAAGTGGAAGCAAATATGGCCCGGTGTGGAAGAAGCCTTAGGTTTTTTCCAGACTGGGCAAAGTCATCAAAGTCCTGAATTAAATTCTCAGATATCCACAGGATCTTTCCAGTGCAATGCCATTTCCAGGACTCTGTTCATCTCTTCTTTGTATTTTGGCGTCTGTGCCATTGCTTCTGCTCTTTTTGGCACCGAGTTTCACTTAGGTTGTCCTTGGTAGCCTGATACCTAAATTCCTATACTTTCCTTAAAACCAGAAATTCGCTGGCTGGCTCACAACCAGAAATATATACCTTTTTTATAACATATGTGCTGCTGTGTAAAGTGGGGTGGGCAGAAACATTATTTCCTGTGTGTGATTTGTAGCTTTCTTCCCACTGTTGGCCAGACGCATCTCATAGGGATCTTCAAGGGATGGCCGTGGTTGCCATTTTGTTACTGGACCCAATTCAAAGTTTGTATCCCAAATATCTAAAGGAGCACCTTCTCTCACACAGACCTGCATGTTAATTTAGATCTACTGAGGAGACCCTCTGGACCCTGCCATCACCATCAGTAGTTTAAGGACCTTCTCTGTGAACCCTCAGAATTAGCAATGACCTCCCTTCTGAAGTGCATTAAGCATTCAGGAGTCAGTGCAACTGCACCCTTTACACATGCCATTGGCAAAGGAGGCACTTATCTTTGCCCCCTGAGTACTGCACAGATTTTAATTGGTTTGTAACAGTATTCATTTGAATTGTTCTGATATGCTCTGTGACACCCTGCCCCCTAAAGAAGGCTGAAAATAAGCGTAATGTAATTAAAACAGTTTACAGATACTTGAGTACTAAATTCCAGATTACACATGCCAGGTCAGATTTGGAGGGCAGATAAAACTTTTAGAAGAAGAAGAAAAGTTAGCTTTTCTACCCCGCTTTTCTCACCCATTTAAAGGGACTCAAAGCAGCTGACAAAACTTTCTTTTCTTCTCCCCAGAGCAGAACCACCCTGTGAGGCTGTTCCAGTGGGGCTGTGAGAGCTCAGAAGAGAGCTGTGACTAGCCCAAGATCACCCAGCTGGCTTTGTGGGGGAGTGCAGAATCAAACCCGGTATTCCCAGATAAAAATCCAGCTCCCTAATCACTAGACCAAACTGGCTCGCACTTGAGATTAGCTAATGACTGATACATTTAAAATTTCTGCTTCATTTATTATAGGGCTATCATTTGTTACTGTTGTGCCCCTTTAAATTATTTTAGACTTAAAAAAACATTTTATAGTTTATGAACTGATTTGAAGGTTAAGGTTCAAATACCATTGGAAATAAATCTGTGATAAGTGGGTATTTGCTAATGTTAAACATTTGTTGAAATAGATGTTCAATTTTTTTTTCTTAAAGACCAGATGGTTACTGATTTGCATACTGTCACGTAACTCAGCAAGAGAAGAAAAATAATCTGAAAAAATGTCAAGCTCACATAAGTCTAAAATTTATTTTTGGCTTAATGGGGGGAAGGGGGGAAGAAGCTAAGGGAAAAGCTATATTATATTTAATTCCATATTTTTTATTACCAATCTTTGATTCCCCTCCCCCCATATTGAAGGCCAAAAAAAAAAGTAACTGCAGTGTGATTTGCCCACCCTAAGGGCAATGTCTTTCTGTTCATCAGGCTATATTTAGAACTGTCACTTGTTAAGAACACTGTCATCCAAAATTAATTCACAGAAAAGCTTTGCATTATGAAGTCCCTCTTGAGCAGTGATACTGTAATATCACAAGGAGTCAAAATAAAAGGAATTGTGTGATAGTACAAATACAGTCTAACCGCTGGTTAATTCATGCAGTTTGGTCGCAATTCATACATTTTGTCTTAATAAGAATTGTTGCTAGGATCTACCCCAAGCTGGAACCAGAGCTGTGTGTTGCATTGCTGTGCAAAATATTCTTCCCAGCTGACACTAGCTGATGTAACTGTGTTTACATTATTATTGTTGGAATGCCAAATAGAATTTCCATGGTAAAAAGAAAGTGAGAAGGAATATAAAATGCTTCAGGGTTCAGCTGTAACCTTCGCTTATAGCTAAGCAGTTGCTATTCGCTCTGGTTGTCTGTCCAATAATATATTCCTGTTTGACAACAGTCTATTCTGGCATCATAGGCCCTACCGAGTAGCCAAACACAACAAAAACTCTACAGTTTCCCAGTCTAACTCCTGAAATAGATTGGACATCCAAATGTCACACTGGCCAAGTGTGAATTACCTCCCCACGTTGACTGCTACAGCCAGTGAGAAAAGGCTCTTGACTGGCTGTCAGAATCCTTTAGAACCATTTTCTAAATTTGTGCAGAAATTTTTAAAATGTGTACAAAAATGTTTTTGTACCCCAAAAAGTTGTGTGTAAAAGAAAAAATATGTACAGGGCATCAAAAAAGTATGCACGGTAATAAGCAATATGTGCAAGAAAAGGCACACACCAGACCACACATGCACACACAGAGAGACACTACCAAATAGCATTGCACATTTACTAAAAAACAACAACTCTCATTTGCCAGCTATAGCACAGAGCACAGAACAAACACAGCAAACACTAGCAGCATATTAAACATGTACAAACACGCACTGAGAGGCTAATTCCTCATTTAAGTCAATGTAGTTCTTAGGTAAGTAGGTCAACCCAATATAGGTGGGGCTGTGAGAGCTCAGAAACAGAGCTGTGACTAGCCCAAGGTCACCCAGCTGGCTTTGTCGAGGAGTGCAGAAACAATGCCGGTATTCCTAGATAAGAGTCCAGCTCCCTAACCACTAGACCAAACTGGCTTATTAATTAGCAGGGGAAACTGTGTAATTAGCAGGGACTGTGTAAATCTGAACAGATCACCATTTCTGAATCATGTAACAGAAAAACTGTGCTATCAGAAATCATGGCTAGTGTGCATACATCAGTGTATGAATCCTAAGAGATCTATATCTAACTTGAAAAAAAAGTTGAACTTTCAGTGACTGTGCAAGTAAGGACAGGATATAACTAGCAAAGAAACTGCATAAAAGATAGAGGGGTCAGAGCACAATGGTGAAGAACATAGGCCAGGGATGCCAAAGCTATAATTAGCAAAAGAAAGAAAGAAAGAAAGAAAGAAAGAAAGAAAGAAAGAAAGAAAGAAAGAAAGAAAGAAAGAAAGAAAGAAAGAAAGAAAGAAAGAAAGAAAGAAAGAAAGAAAGAAAGAAAGCCATACTAGAATAGAGAGAAACAGTAAAACTGAACTTGATGCAAAGAGAGTGAAAAATGTAATAAATGAAATGTCGCCTTATAAATGAAAGGAGATAAACCACCTTGGCTTCTGAAGACTCCTCACTAAATCATTACTGATAGCAATGCCAAGGTCCCAGAATTAGTCATACTATGTCCCCAAAGTAATGCTGGACTGAAATAGTCATCCCCTATGTTAATGAAATGAAAAGCTCATCAGTCTGCTCATCGTAGTGAGAAACAGTCACTTGAAGAGTTGGAGCGCAGGGACCACCCCAAAGGTGGGAGGGACTGTTCACATGTCCCCTGCCACTGTATCACTTTAACGAAATTCAGGGAACAGCTCTAGGAATCAGCCATTTTCTGTTCTTTGCTTCATACCCATAGATAGATCGCATGACAGATAAGTTGCAGGTGCCACCATCTTCCATTTGCACAATGGAGGGAAGAGATGAGGGCAAATTTCACTTACCTGACTGATGAACCCTAGGGACACTACCAGCATGATGTATCTGCACTTCACAAAGTTGCTCCGCATGTGCCAGAATGTCCCAAGGCTGAGATAGGTGTGAAGCATGTTTTCATACTCCCCAACCTACTTAGTCACTGGCTGGAGAGCTCCTGCTTGCTCTGTTCACACCACTTCTGGATGGAAGAGGTGAAATGGAACATGTTACTGGGCAGCAGTCACAATTGTGAGCTGCTTCACATGGTTGCCACAGCAATAGTGCCACACACAAAATGCAACCTCCACTGAAATGACAGCAATTCACACTTAGCTGGTGCCTAGTCAAGTGCCAGATGAGTTTTGAATGTTTTGCTCATCCACACATTAGAATAACTATTACTTCACCTCCCAGGGATGTTTTCCCTGGCCAGATTAAGTGCAAAAAGTCCCAAAGTCATTTTTTTGTTCTATGCAAAGGATATCTCTAGGGCTGCTTGTTGCTCCTCTGTAGGCATAATGCGTATGGAGGACATGTGGTCATAGCACTCATTTGACCAGACTTGGTGGCTCAAAATAGCTGCTAAACCAGTCCACAGAATGGTGTAGAAGGCATACCTCTGTGATCCAGTTTACTAGGGTAACCCATTTTGGCAGCACAACAAAGTGCGCTACCAAATTAGTTCTCCAGGTGGCTCTGAAGCCAGGAACCTTTTATTCTGCCAGTTACAGCTTTCAGAAGCTAAGTGTAAGGCTTGTGTAAGCTTGAGGGGTGGGGCAGAGGCTGTCCTGGAACAACTATTCAAATACAGATGGCCTTGTTCCAGAAGATATGGGTTGTTTCAGATGATGGACCAGTCCAGCAGATTCTGTCTCACTGAAGTGGTCCACCTAAGATAAATGCAATGAGGGTAATAGGGGCAATGAAAAGACAGGACTCTCTGGGTGGGGTGGGGGGAGGACCTGATGATGGGAAAGATTTAAGGCAAAAAGAGATGGTTATATAGTGTGGTGGAGGCAATGCTACTCCTTTACCAGACTAGTGTGCTACCATTATACCATACAAGGCTTCTAAGTGTGAAAAGACTCAAGGCCTAGAACTCAATTTCTATCTCTGAATTAGGTTATACCACTGATCTTGTGGTCCTTTGCCTTTCTTCTAGGTATAGGGAGATATTCTGGAGCATCCCTCTGCTGTCAAAATATTACTTAAAACAGCGTGGAGCATGCCCTTTGGAGTTACATGATAAATGAAGGATCAATTGTAGCTCAGGCATTATTTATGTGAGTCTGTTCTAAGCACTTGTTCTCCCATGTTATCTGCCTCTCATACTCAATGCAATATTTTCTTAGTAGACGTGATTAACAACTCATCAACCCAAGGCCTTTTTGCAATTTCTTTTCAGTACCCTCCTATCTCTTCTTTGCTTGTTCTTCATTCATATGCTGATATTATTATTGAAAATTCAAGGTCTGGAGCAACTTTCCCCCAGAGGTTTCCCAGACACACAACAGAGGTCCATTAAACATGCAAATATTTATTTGTTTATTATTTATTTATTTATTTATAAATTGAAATATCTTTCAATAATCTTAAATAGGATTTTAATCTCATGCTTTTGACTTGCTTTTCTTCTTGCATATCAATTTTCTGTAATTTGTAATGGTGGTACAATTGGGAAGGTGTTTACAAATAATGGACTTTTATTAGTTGCCACTTTTTTTAATGGCTTGGCATTGTCCCTGCTTGAACTATTTGGGAAACTCTGAGATATATAATAATAATTTGTATAGATCAGTCCCAAATCCAGTGGAAGCTCGATTTTTAAAGAACTTTTAACCTTGATCCATTTATAAGACATGCAATGTTATATAGAAGTTTGAAGAAGAAGGGAACATATGGTACAATGGCAGATGTAAAAGAAAATAGTTGCAGGTGTCTCCTCCTTTTCAAAAGAAGGGGGGAGTAAAGGAAAGAAGAATTATTATTAAGTTTTTGTCATTAATTAATATTCTTGCCTGCTTGATGTCATTTAGTCATAGCCAATTCTTGGAGATCGTATGGATTGACTTCCACCAGACAGCAATTTTGTCTGTTCTTTCTTTGTTCTTCCGGGGAAGTTTTCATCATTGTCTTAATGGAGGTCTATCTTTATACAACTATCCAATCTCTTCATTCTTTTTACTTTCTCTACCATCAGCATATTTTCCAGGCACTTTGCTCTTCCCATTATGTACCCTCAGTATGAAAATTTCAGGGTCACTGTACCACAGAAGTTAAGATCAGGGATGGTGGCCAGCATTCACATAGCTAATGCCAGCCCCATCCCAAACAGAAACTAGACTTACCTGGGGGCTTGTAAAGTGCAAATAGTCCCATGCAGAATATATATCAAAAACTGGCCTGGAGGAAGATAAGCATTCTACATTCTGCATACAGATATAGTGAGTGTATCCTTGGAATCTGGACAGTGACAAAGATCATTTGCAGGAATGAGACTTGCCATTCAGATCTGTATCCCATTTTAGGAAATAGCATCCAAACCCATGTGTCCACCATCCCCTCCTTGGACTACTGCCTGTTTTCCTCTTTAAAAGATTTGTTTGGGGTTTTTGCACCACAACTTAATCCTGTTTACTTGTAGGAAGACAATACTTAAACAGTCATCGTGTCTCCTCCCCTCTTCTCCATGCTAAACATTCCTAGATCCTTTAAATGCTCCTAGTAGGACATGTAGGATGGGACAGAAAGTGCAGAAAGGCCCATATACTGAACACTGGTGCCTGTGGGCAGATGGTAGGGACTTAGGTCCATAGTCAATCTGGGTCACCATCCCACTCAGCACTCACTATGGCCATATACAAACGTGACCTTGGAGTGAAGCTTGATTATTAACTAAAATCCAAGTTATCTTAGCTAGCAAAATGTCAACTGAAATATCTTGCAGCACTGCTAGATATCTTCATGTTGTTACCAACATGCTGACCTTGGCAAAATACTTCTCCCATAAGAAAATGTCAACTTATTGGACACTGACAACTTATTAAGCTGACCATCTGCTACTCAAAGTGTCAGGAAAGGACATCGCATCTCCCTGTCAGAATGAAATCTAAAAGTAGTTTTCCATCTCAGAAAATATTTTTTTAAAAAAAATGAGAAAGAAAATTCAATTGTAGTTATATGGTAGGTGAATAGGTGCTGGTGGCAAGCTGATTCTTTAGACACTATTTGAAAATGGCATACTTTTGTTCTTCTAATATATCAGTTCAGCACAATGGTCTAAAAGAATCTTTGACTAAAAATGAAGACTTCAAATGTCTATATCATTTTCTTCTGGAAGAACATCTCAACATCAGAGCTAATTAAAGGCTGTGACATAAGTGGATGACAACCCTTTGAACTCCAGTGAGAGATGCTGACAGTCCACAAGGCTGAGAGAAAAAAGCTGTCATACATATTTTAATTTGAAGCAAAAGACACTTTGAATGGGTTAAATCATCTCCTTCCACAGAACAATCTTGGCACAGGTCAAATTACTCTTGTAACTGAACAAGTGAGTTAAAAAAAAGACTCTCATCTCTTTCTAATTTTTGGAAGACAGTACCGGTAGATTTGGAATGCCCAAAAGTTCCACCGTTATCATTTTTCAATGGTCAAGAAAAGTTATCACTGATTTAAATCAACCAGTAAAGACCCAGAAAGAGAGCTGAGAGGGATAGAAACATGGAAAGGGGACAGGGAGATTTAGACTGTGTCCGCATGCAAGTTTGGTGCGGTTCAGAATGTGGGATTGGCAAGGGGCATCCCCATGCGCTTTGGATTTGGCCCACAAAAAGCATGCCAAATCCCCCCGCCAAGCAATCCCAGAAGGGTACCAAATTGGATACCTGAAAAAACAAGTCTCAGCACGGTTTGGGGGACCAGCACACATTGGTTAGTGCATGGGGACGATCGTGGGCTGATGGGGAGATTGGTGCTCACATCATTGGGAGGTGGGGCGTGCTTGCTGTCCCTGCCTTGTGCATTGAAGATTGCAGCCACTGACCTTTTAAAATGCAGATCACAAAGGCAGGCTGCATAATGGCTTGATTTTTGTTCCATTTCCAACCGCTTGATTCCCCAAGAGGTCCTTGCATGTCTTAATAAACTAAATGTTAACAAGTCGCCGGGAGCAGATGGTATTCATCCAAGAGTCCTTAAGGAACTCAAATGTGAAATTGCCAACCTACTAGCAAAAATATATAATCTTTCCCTAACATCAGGCTCCGTACCTGAGGACTGGAGGGTAGCAAATGTAACACCAATCTTCAAAAAAGGATCCAGGGGTGATCCAGGCAATTACAGACCAGTTAGCTTAACTTCGGTTCCTTGTAAGGTGATGGAAACCATTATTAAAGACAAAATTAGTGTGCATATGGAGGAGCAAGAATTGCTGAACAAAAGCCAGCATGGCTTCTGCAAAGGTAAATCATACCTCACAACCTTGTTGGAATTCTTTGAGAGTGTCAATAAACACGTGGATAAAGGTGAACCCGTAGACATTGTCTACCTGGACTTTCAGAAAGCTTTTGACAAAGCCCCACATCAAAGGCTACTGTGTAAACTCACCAGCCATGGAATAACACGACAGGTTCTGTCCTGGATTTGTGATGGGCTTAAGGGCAGGAAGCAGAGAGTAGTAATAAACGGCAAAGTCTCAGGGTGGAAAGAAGTAAAAAATTGGGATCCCTCAAGGCTCAGTATTGGGACCAATGCTTTTTAATTTATTCATCAATGATCTAGAAGAAGGGGTACATAGAAAAATAGCAAAGTTTGCTGATGATACTAAATTATGTAGGGTAGTAAAATCTGAAAGAGATTGCCAAGAGCTCCAGAGGGATCTCTTAGCATTGAGTGAATGGGTAACCAAGTGGCAAATGTGCTTTAATCTTAACAAGTACAAAGTAATGCACATTGGGGCCAAGAATCCAAATTATGTAAATAAATTGATGGGGTCTGAGCTTTTTGCAACACACCAGGAAAGGGATCTTGGGGTTTTGGTGGACAGTTCAATGAAGGTTTCAACCCAATCCTGGGAATAATTAGGAAGGGAATAGAAAATAAGTCAGCAAGTGTCATTTTGCCTCTTTATAAATCTATGGTGAGACCACATTTGGAATATTGTGTACAATTCTGGTCACCACACCTCAAAAAGTATATTGTGGAACTAGAGAAGGTGCAGAGAAGGGCAACCAGAATGATTAAGGGGCTGGAACACCTCCATTATGAAACCAGGCTGCAACGTCTAGGCCTCTTCAGTCTGGAGAGAGAGCATTTAAGAGGCGACCTGACTGAAGCATATAAAATTATGCATAGTATAGAAAAGGTGGATAGAGAAAATTTCTTTTCTCTCACACACAATACTAGAACCAGGGGGCACTCTATGAAGCTGATGGGTAGGAGAGTCAGATCTGACAAAGGGAAGTATTTCTTCACCCAGAGGGTCATCAGCTTATGGAATGTGCTGCCAGAAGTAGTGGTGACAGCTACCAGTCTAGATGGCTTTAAAGGTTAGACAAATTTATGGACGACAGATGTATCAATGGCTACTAGAATGAATGCCTAGGTACATTTTTCAGGCTGGGGGTGGGGGAACCGGGGTGCTTCTAAGGCCATTTGTTGGGATTCTGGAGCAGGAATAGGTTTGTCCTTATCTCTGCTTGAGATGCCCATGAGCATTTGGTGGGCCACTGTGTTCAACAGGATGCTGGTCTAGATGGGCTGTGGCCTGATCCAGCAGGGCTTCTCTTATGTTCTTATGTTCACTTCAGAGGATCTCCAAAGATTCCCCGGAGCATCTACGGAGATTGCACACCCTCTCCCCCAAAACACCTGGGGTAGATCCAGATTTGCACATGGGTGCTCCGGCGTTTCCACAGCAGGCAGGCTAGCACCCATTGCTATTGGGTGCTAGAGCACCCATGGAAACACATTGGGTACTTCCCTTAATCCAGATTTACTAGATCCCATTCCTTAGATCCGGATCTTCTTAGATTAAAGGAGTTCAGTGGAAAAACACCCAGTGCCTGCATGGGGAGGTGATGTTGCTCCCTCAGCCAAAGCCCAGAGCAAAGAAGTATGTCTTCATCAGTCTTCTGAACACATACAGAGGGGATGCTGTTCCATAACCTGGGGGCTAAAAGCAAGGATGCTCTCCCACATGTTTCCATCCCCTTAACTACTGAGGGCGATGGGACCTCCAAGAGACTTCACTGTCATATCTTAGTACACAGGCAGGTCTTTATGAGAGGAGACCTTCCTTTAGACATGTGTCCATGGCAATCGCAACATAGCCCCAGGATATTGGAATGCTATCTCTCAACAATGTTATTGTGGGAAAATCAACTCACAACCTGGATTTTACATAAAAAGTGAGAGTATTTACCTTGTCTGGACACCTACTGGCACAGTCTGCCATCTTGAGAATGGTCATTGTGCGTGTGCAGTTGCACACTTCCAAGTACTGAAATACCCCGATGTACACATCACACCATTGTGAGGGCCTGCACTCCCAGTTCACATGGATGAAACAGTGTTGACTGACAAAATATATTATAGCCTGCGAAGTAGTGAAGAACCACAATCTTACCATCAAAGGAAAATGGAATAAATTGTTATCCTCTTCAAGTGTTGAAGTTAAGTGAAGGAGCAAATATTTGGCAGCTTTACTACATAATCTCCAACAATGTTGATATTTATAGACTCATCTTTAATGAATGTGTGATTTATGCATTTTGACAAGCTCCTTTGATTAGATTCCAGTATTTGAAATAGAGCTAAGAAATAGAGCTTTTCTCCATCCTTCCTCTCTTTTTTTAATCGTTTCTGTGCTGGAATACTTGAAAATACAGGCTGTATCCAGACATTGCTGACTTATTCCATTATATTTGGATACTCCAGGATAAAGCATGGTTAGTGGAATAAGTCAGCAATGTCTGGACGCAGCCTTTGATTATTCAATTTGTATACATTGTATTTCCCTTTTTTTTAGACTTTAATTTTTTAAACAAGC
Source organism: Aspidoscelis tigris stejnegeri (assembly GCA_023333525.1). Lineage (NCBI taxonomy): Eukaryota > Metazoa > Chordata > Lepidosauria > Squamata > Teiidae > Aspidoscelis > Aspidoscelis tigris. The sequence goes on along the minus strand of JALMGA010000003.1, from coordinate 34,025,015 downwards.
ATCTAGGGAGGTGGGAGTTCAAAAATGGTACAGTCCTTTTTCATCCTTTGTATGTATTTTAAGTGTGTATCTATTTATTTATCTGCACAAGAAGCTTTGGTTGACAGCCTGCTATATGTCTAAGCTGATTTGGGATCATGGGAACCGTCCCTAAGTGGCTCAAAACAGCAAATCATTTGATTAGCTGTAATTGGACTGAGACCCCAAAGTACACAGAGAATAATTCTCTAAAAGCTCTTAGCAACATACTCATTTAAAAGCAACAGACATTTTATACACCAGCACCAGACATCCCCCCTCCCCCCATTTGATATGACAAACCAGCCCTGATCACACACGGAACTTTAATTATGCCCTTAAAATTACATCTCTTTTAAATAAACTAAAAATTCTGTTGAAATAAGACAAAGTTGGAGAATTGTATTGGCTTGAAATTAATCATTATACTTTTTAAAAATTGTTGAATAATGGGATAATTAGTAACAATTGTTTTTCTTAATCACATTGAAATAATAGACACTGAATAAAAAAGTTTAATTAAACTGATTAATTTCTCATTTTGTTCTTCCTAAAGTTGCAAGGCACAAGGCAAAATCTGCCAAAAAAAGCAGAAAGCATTCATCAGTTCCCATAATGATTTTTGTTAATGTACATCCAATAACCATACTGTAAATTGTATAATCATGATGTCCTTAGAGCACTGTTTCTTTTGTGATTATCAGAAACAGACATGCTGCATTTATCAGTAACAAGAAAGATTTGGGTGGGTTGGTTGGTAACCTTAGTCAAGACCCTGACCATAAAAAAGACACAACACACAAGTAAAGGGGAACTGGGAGGAAACTGAGCACTTAACAACAGATGTTACATATAGCTGCTAATAGATTCAGGTCCTAGTCCTGTACACACAGAGAAGCAGTAGGCCACAGGTACCAGCTTTTCAAGTTTAGCTGGCAGAAACAGTTCATCGTCAGGTAGGAAGTCCAACTCTCATCCTGCCAAACTTCTGCAATCACTTTCTACTGAGAGGAAAAGCAGGCCGGGCTTTAATCTATAGGCTATCAGGTCGTACATGTCAATGTCTTCTTCATTCCTAACATGGCTCTGAGCAGATGACAATGGCAAGAGAGAGACTGGGATACCCTCTTTATTCTTCTGTAAATCTGAAAACACAGATTAAAATGCTCAAGAATCAACTCACAGAAATTTAAAGCTCTCCTGACTTTTATATCTTATCTCGTATTGTCACTGATAAGGTGATTAGAGAAGGAAAGTTCTTCTTTGCTTCAGCTAGGGGAATACATTCTTCCACTTTCACAGTGCATATTCAGTTTTTTTTTGTAAAGATGGTACATCTTTATGGTAGCCTTTGACTGGAAAGTGGCTGCCCTTCTCCTTTCAGGCAATGTAACCTACAGATTTCAATGATCTGAATTTTAATTGTGTCTTCCATCTGGTGTTATTGTAACCTGTGCTGAATCCAGGATTGAAATGTAAATAATTAAAGTAAAATTAAAATTAAGAAACACACTCCCAGGAAATATATAATACAGAAAGTTCATTTAGCTTACATTCCACTGAAATTTACAGGCAAATTAATCACAAGTAATTTATGTCCAATTGATTTCCATGGGACTAAAGGATGACTGATAACATAATTTGTGACAGAATTGTGAACAATTCTGAATTATATTCTTTACTGAATTATATATCAGCACCATGGGTAACTTCTTTTTTTCTTCCCAAATGAGTGGATAGTCTCACTCTTATTTAGTAGGAGGATGAATTCCACTGTTGCCAAAATGCAGTTGCCATAGAAAATAGGTACATTGATCCATGAGGAAGAAGAAATATCAGAAGCCACAAGAGTCACTGTTTAGACAATTAAGAAATAAAATAGCAAGTAAACTTCAGAGTTGCACAGAGTTTCTTTAGGGCTATAGGTCAATAAAAACAGTGGGGGAAAAGAAGAGGAAACACTGGAACCTAGGCCCTTTTGGAACTTGAAAGATAGGGACTAACATGCATGCTCAGTCACGGTGCATTTGCATACCTTTTGGACACTTTTTATCCTAATATAGGCCTGTAAAACACCTTCAACACCTCAGTTGCTGGAAAAGCCCTGTATCAGGAGAGTACCACTTGAAATGTGAATGACTAGGCAAGGGCAGGGCAGATCACAATGGCACTGACTAAGGCAACACCTGGCACCACCATCCTCACTCACTGTGCTGCACCCAGAAGAGGGTGCACACACAACACCCAGGAGCAGAGCAGAGCTGGGTAGCTCCAGTGTGGCTACTCCCAGTGTAGCTAGCTGTACTTGGCAGGTGGCCTCACCAAGAGGTATGAATAGATTTGTAGACTCAGATTCAAATTGCTCCCTAGAAAATCATAGCTGCAGCCTGTATAGAGCTCTTCATCTGCCTTACTAGCCATATGCAGAGCATTCACTACATCCTAACTAGTTATTTACAGACAAAACTTGTAAAATGTATTCAGCCCTGTACTTGCATTATTCCCTTCTGTTCTCTTACTACATTTTGCTGTCTTCCTACATCTGATTGACAATTTAACAAATTCCACACACACACACACAAACCCAGTTTATTCCTTTACAAACTGTGTGAGAAAACTACAGTGTAGCAAATTAAATTTTCAAGGATGATATAAACAATTTAAAGTTGATTCCAGACAAAATGTTCCTATTGGCAGAATCATCTGAACATGCCTTCAAAAGTCTGTGGGAGCTACTGTATGTTCAGAGTGTAGGAGGACAAACCCCTCTGACAAAATAACAGTCTCAGATATCACACAGAAAACCCGGGTGGAAAACATTACCTGTTGAAATTAATGAGCCTCCTGAAGAGCAAGAAACATCAAATGACTGACAGCTTGTCAGAGAAGTAGAGAAGAGGACAATCAGGGAAATCACAGCCAATCCACTGAAATAGTGGGCCTTTCCGCACGTGCCGCCGCAAACAGATCTAAAAGATCTGTTTTCCGGCAGAAGGTTTTAAAAAAGAATCTGACCCACACACACACGCAAGGCAGCAGAGCTGGATTGGAGACAGTGCACCCAACCCAGTCTGGCCTCTGGAGGCCCTGCCCAGCTGCCAAAGACGGACAGCTGGGGTCACCCACCATGCCGCAGCCTTGATTTCCCAGTCGCCCTCACGAGGGTGGCTGGTCCCTTCCCATTGGGCGACTGGGAAATCAAGGCCGCGGTGCACGCACGCGCAGTGGAAGCCGGGGCCCCGCTTCCGGAAACCACCGTGCCACAACCAGGTAAGACCCCAATCGCAAGCGTGCGAACCTGGGAGAAGGGTGTAGGCTTCGGCTTCCCCTCGCAAGAGAAGGACGATTGGCCCTTCTCTTGCAAGGGGAAACCCGGCTGCCGGCCTCACCAATGGCAAAGGCCGATGGGCATGCCACCTGTCAGAGAGGCAGAGCAGGGGCTCTGCCTCTTTGACAGCTGGGCTTGCGCCGGCAATCCAGCTTTTCCCCCTGCCTCTTCGGAAGGGTTTCCTTCTGAACCAGTTTCAGGGGGAAAACCAGATGTAAGACCTGATTTTTCCGGTCTTACATCTGGATCGGATTTTGGTGGCAAATCTGGTTTAAGCAACCAGTTTTGCTCACCAACGTGCGGATGTGACGCCCTCAAAGGGACCCTAATTCCAGTCCCTGTGTAGATGCCATGTCCTAATCCTTCCTGCATCTGGCTCTAAATGTGTTTTTAGAGCCTGTGTGGAAAGGCCCAGTGTTTCATATTAAAACTTGTTTGACTGGCTGAAACTAAGCTTGGTTTCTGCAGCTATACATTGGAAGTTGGCTAACTTAACTCCAATTTTTAAAAGACACTCAAGGAGAGACGTAGGAAATTACAGGGCCTGACAGCTTAATGTCTGTTCCAGAGACAATGGAAACTATTATTAAGGACTAAAAATATCAAGCATTTAGAAGTACAGATCACATTCATGACTTCTGCAAGTAAAAACCCCGTCTGATGAGCCTTTTAAAGTTTTTGTGCATGTTAATAAAAATGGGAATAAGGTTGATCCAGAAGACATTGGCCAAATTTCACTTACCTACTCACAATTCCAGCCCAGTTAGCAGCAGGAATGAATGGGACCATTTGCATGCTCAGTGCTAGAACAGTTCTGTTCCTGCCCAGCAGCCTCTAGCAATGTGATTTCCCTGCTGGAAAGATGTCCGAAATCACTACTAACCACTACTAACCATGATTGGGTGATTGTAGGAGGCAGGTCCAGACTAGCAACCCTTGCCTTACATCACCTGAGGGTGTTGCTAATGCATCTTTCTCAAACAATTCCTGATGCTGCAGGAATGCCTTTGGACAGAACAGCTCAGATGCCTCAGGGACACCAGGAGTAGCAGATTTCAGTACAAAAGATGTTCCAATGATCCACTTGGAACTGCCCTAGAGGTAAGTGGAAAAACCCTCTTGTGATATAGTACTTCATTAAAGACTCTTTAAGCAGTCATGGAAAAGAAGAGCAAGTCCTCTTATAGATAAACAGCAAAAAGAGAGGACAGAAGTAAACAAATATTTCTCATAATGGGAAGTTGTGCAAGTTGGATCCTTCAAGATTGTCTATTGAGACATGTACATTTACATAAATAATCTAGCTTCAGTAGTGAAACACCAAAGTGTGCAGAGTGATAGAGACAAAGAGGAATACAAATTGAGGCAAAGCATTCTACCCACTCATGCAGGCTAGTGGCATGTGGACTGACTGTGGGCAACCAAGGAAAGAGACTTGGGATACTGGCAGGTTGTGAATGAAACTGTTCACCCACTGTAAAAAAAAAAAAAAAGGTCAATAATGTGTTCTGGAGACTAAGAAGTGGTATTCAAAAATCAATCTGCCCACTATTATAATGTGTTCATTTAAACTGATAGGCCAACAGCACTTGGAATAATGTGCACAGTTATGGTTGCAAAATCTCAGAAAGGACATAGCAGAATTTTAAAGGTCTCAGAAACAATCAACAATATGTACACTTCTTATAAAGAATGGTTGCAAGTAGGCTCTTAACAAATCCATAATTCATATACATATGCTCCATCTAATAGAGACAGATCACACTAGTGGTGAGTTCTACACAGAAAGAAAATATTTATTAATATAGAACAATGAGACGTGTTCTTAGCAACCAGCATAAATGGCTTCAAAGAAAGGTTTGGATAATATCATGGAAGAGTCATCAATAGCTGCTAATCCTGATAACAGTGCAACTGCCTCCAGTATAGGAGGCATGACTCTAAAGCTCAGCTATTAAGAAAATGTGAGCACAGCAAGTCGTATTCATGTTCTACACTGGTTGGGTTACCATACATATGCAACTGGCTGCCCATGACTTGTTGTTACCCAAATTAAATACCTCATCTTTCGAAATAAGAAACAGAAATGCACTTTTTGCACTTATTTTTAAACTGGGTCACCAAGGGTCCTGAAGCCTCCCTTCTGCATCCTGGTATGGCATAAAGGAGCCCACAAACCCGCTTGGCAAGGTCTTGGAAGTGCTCTGTGAGCAAATGTTGCATGTACCTCGGCAGATGTGAAGGGAAGCAAAACTATTCTGGAAAATAATTAGTGTTAAGCTAGACTTCCCAGAACAGCGATGAAATGGGTTTTTTGGAGTCTGGACCCGCATCACTTTGGGAAGGCCGTGTGAATGACTGGTAATCCCAGTGCAATGCTGGTAAGATCAGTCTGTTTAACTCTGTGTTCTATTTAAAAGGAGCTTCCTTGCTCTAATCACTGTACTGCTCAGTTCATGATATTGCAAACCATTTAAACTCTCTTGGGCAAGTGTATCAGGTAATGGATAAAAAAGCTGTGCACAGAAAAGGGGGAGAGGACAGCATCCTAAATGCTATGAAACTTTTAATAGTTTATTAGGAATTAGGGCACTGGATTCTTCCATACTAAAGGCATTGTGGCACAAATGCCACTCTCCCACAGCAGAAACCTGGAGCAGCTTCGCAGTTCTTGGTAACAGGCAACAGAAATGGAACATGAATGTCTCATCAATATCAATTCCCCAGTTTTCACTGCAGTTTATTGATGTGGATGAGGAGGGGAATGGTTTGGAAATAGTGTCCTCTCAGTATCAGAAAAATGAGAATAAGTGCAGCATCACAGAACTTTACACAACTCTGCCCAAGTACTTTCTTAATTTATTTCTGCACATCTGGTGCCCGAAAATAAAGGATGGATGGAAAGCCTTTTGAAATTAACAGCCCACTTGGTACAAGCACCTACTGGTGTTTGCTAGGAAAGCTTTGCTGTGTGTTTCTTTATTCCTTCTTCAGGAGACACCAGCAGAAAGTCACTCTTTCTCCTAGGCTGTCTTCAGACATAAAAGGGGCATCTCAGGACTATGTGTGGACCTCATGTTCCCAAGCCTTCTCTAATCTACTTTTCTAGCACAGATTGGTCAGGGGAGGAGGAAGGGAAGACTGGCATGTGGAGCCTTCCCTAAGCTACTTCAGAGGTACCTCAGAAATGCTTTGATTGCTGTGTCTGCTCACAGCCCTAGTTTCTTCACCACAGAGATTCTAGTGATACTTTATTTTTCCTGGAGTATGCAATCCCCTATCCCTTTACATTATGACTCCACTCCTCTGACTCCTTGATCCAGGCAGTGGTGAAGAACTGCTTTCTCCTCTCTATTGGAGGATTATAGTAACCAAGGCCTGTTTCTGACTGCTCAGAAAAGTCCAGATTTTAACCCAGATTTTTTTAAACCAGTACCAAGAGCTCCTTGCAGCTGTCCTGACTGCACTGGGGCAGGAGGGAAGCAGTGGCTGCATTGCTCCCCTCAGCAGGAGGGAGACAATGACAGACATGCTGATCTCCTCCAACTCCACCTGCCGTTTACCTTCCCTGCCCCCGACTGTTCCTCTGTCTGTCCTCATCTCTCCCACTGTTTGCCTTCACCCCACCCCATTCCTCCATCTTTCATCATCATCCCACCATTTGCCTTCCCCACCATTCTCCAACAGAGAATGGGCAGGGGGAAGGAAAATAGTGGGAGACGATGACAGAACAGGGCAGGGGAAGGCAAACTGCAGGAGACAACAAAAGACAGAGGAACAGGGAGTAAGGCAAACAGCAGGTGGTGGAGGAAGAGATTGGTGTGGTGGTGGTGTTCCTATTAATAAATATTTGGATTATTCCAGGATTCTGCAGCAGGTCCTGTATAAGCCAAATAAGGATTTCCCAGATTGTGGGACATTTAGTCCACAGAAATGGGAATCCCTTCAAAACTGTCAGGATGCTGTAGACTCAAGCCGAATTCAGGCCAGACTAAATGGCCAATCAGAATGTGGCCCAAGACCTCTGATGGATCAGGGTTAGACAGAGGTTAAGATTTCCTGAAATGCACTTTGGCCCACTTCATTATTTAAGCTAAAGATAATGGTGGCCAACAGTGATGAGACCAGGCAGAGCCAGACTCAGTCTAGTGCTCTCAAAAGTGAACTAAAATCTGCCCTGCCCTGAGTCCAGTTACCTTTGGTTTCACAACACATAATTTTATCTTTCAGTTTGGCCATCTCACTGGGCGGGGGTGGGTGGGTACAGTAACGTCATCGTTAAGAGGGAACTAATTACTCTAAAGCAGCTGAGGTAGTGTGAGGTCTTGAGCCCTACTAATTTCAAGAGCTTTCTGTACAGATGGTGAAGGTAATTTCCCCACCCATGATTTTCCCTAATTGCCTCTCCTGCCTTGTTTATTCTGTCTTTCTGGCTAAGCGGACAATGCAACCATGCTCCAGATTTCCTCTGTATGACCAATTCATTTGCTTTGAACATCTGCCTAGCAGGTGACTTTGCTCCTTCTTTCCTCCAGATACTTTAACTGCAGTGTTCTAATTGGTATGCTGTAAATGCCTCCATTCTATTGCATCAGCTACCAATGTTTTTATTTATCTAGTTGTGTGCCAGTTTGCAATGGATCACAATTTAGTGCTATTTGGTGAAATCCTTTCCTTGCCTCCCTCATCCTGTAGCATTCAATCCTGAAACCATCTTTAGCAATTAATTCTTTGAAATGCCACTTTTTATACTTGCATTGAGTCATCTGTCCTATGTGACTTTTACTCCAATATATATGCTTTCTTCCAAAAGACCTCTGCATGATAGCTTTGAAGGCAAAGCAGCTTCTGTAACAGGATATGCTAAAGGTGATGCTGTACTATACCATGTGTTCTTAAATAACAGAAAGTTTCCACAGTTCTCTTCTCTTGAATTCATCAAAACCGGTTACCTGTTATATAATAAAATATGATGTCAGAATCATCTTCACAATGTCATAATCACATAACATTAGCACAATCTATCCCAGGGCTTATCACAACCCATGGGGACATTGTGAAATGCATACTCATAATCTGAGATGTTGATCATTACTGGGTTTAGATGGTATACAAACTGAAGAAGGATCCTTCTTTTAAAGTTTGCTGACACAAGTAAAGGTGTACTTTGACATCTAGTTTCTTGTAGAAAGGCAGGAAATAAGGGGAGGAAGAGAGGATGATTTTAAAGAGAAAATCATGGTGTTGCACATCCCACATTTACCCAAACAGAAGAAAGAAGCAAAGATGAGCTGCTGCCACTTGGGGCTCATTCCCAAAGGCCCTAAAATATGGGTTGAATGCAAATTCACCACTCAGAATTCCCATGCAATCTGCCAGTAATCCGAATCCGGCAAGCCCTGTTCCCATTCCACTTCTTTTCCCATGGATTTTCCTGAGAAAATAAACACCTGGTGAAACAGGGGTTTTCTTGCCAGATTCGGATTACTGCCGCTGCTCCTCTTCACTGGATTTTAGTGCCTTTGGGCACCATCCTGACACGCAATCAGAGGTGGACAGGGGAAGAGGAGAAGGAGGAAAGGGGCACTGGGCTCACTGCCATGAGCTGCGGCTTGACTGAGTAGAGGGGGGGTACCCAGGCAACATCAAGCCTGACACGCGATCGGAGCCGCAGGGCTTGATGATGCCTGGGTGCCCCCCCTCTACTCGGTCAAGCAGAGGCTCATGGTGGTGAGCCCAGTATCCCTTTCCCCCTTCTCCTCTTCACCTGGCCACCTCCGATTGCATGTCAGGATGGATTTCTTGACGTGATCAGAGGTGGGTGGGTGAAGAGAAGGAGGAAGGGGGTGCTGGGGTCGCCGCCATGAGCCATGGCTTGACCAAGTAGAGGGGGTGCCTAGGCAACATCAAGCCCAGTGGCTCCGATCACATGTCAGGCTTGATGTTGCCTGGGCGCCCCCCCTCTACACGGTCAAGCCACACCTCATGGCAGCGAGCCCAGCGCCCCTTTCCTCCTCCTCCTCACCATCCGCTGATGCACTTATGCGCACTTACAGTGTGGGAACAGCCCAGTGCATGCCTGGTGGTGTTCTCGACCAGAAACTCAAGCCCATATCAGAATCCGGATTACTCTGGATCAGAGTAATCCAAGTTCGCTCCGTATTCATGGTAGGTGGCCTTGCAGAACATCCCAGAAACAGAAAAATAGGAGGAAGAGAGAAAAATACTTGTCCTTTATGTTTGATGTTGTTTTGCAAGTTCCTTCCTGCTGGTGAGAAATGAAGAAAGAAGTTTTCAAGCACTTCTTTGTTTCCCTGTGTGTGCATGAGTGTGTAAGCATGTCAGTGTACAAGTGTGTAAGTTTGTGTGTATCTTGGGATCTTATAAAGAAAAATGTAGCCCAATGCAAACTTTCAATAAGTAACCAAAGGGAGAAAGATGCCTAAACAATGGCTACATTTGCATCTGACTTGCTCCAGACAACTGTGTCTAGTGATTTCCCCAGTTTGTAGAAAGAGTCAAAAGAGGTGATTTGGGGGCAAACCTAGAAAATCTTGGAACAGGGACCTGAAATTTGCATCTCTGGGTTCCCTCTGCCGACACTCTATTCAAGCGGACTTTAAAAGTGCCATGCACTTCTGAAATAAGTGTCTGCATGAGGCTCAGCAAAATGCACATTTTAAGCGCAACTTCCGTCCCCACGGAAGCATGTTTTCTTTGTCCGCATCTTTTTTTCCCTGCCCCCTCTCTTGTTGATAGGGTGCTGGCGGGAACGGGGAGGGACTGCGCTCTGCGTGGCCACAACCAGAAAGAAACCCCTGACAAGGAAAAATAGCCATCGGTTCTCTGTTCATCTCCCAGATCTCCCCCCCCCCCCCCGAAATGGCTTCCGACCCTGGCAAAGGCAGCAGCTGCAGCCATCAGCCACACAATCTCTCTCAAGACTTCACTCCCAACACTTTCCCTCTGACTGTCAAAATCCATGCCGTACAGCAGCCATTACACTGTAGCAATATTCTACCCACTTCACACCTGATAATTCTGCACTATTCTGGTTCTTTGAAAGTTCTGAGCTTTAGAAAGGGAAGGGAAGCTGCTACAGTTCTGGGAGATGTGTGAATGTGTTACTGCTGTGTGTGCAGGCGGCAATCCCCACCCATTTTGCCACAGAGCGTCCCCAAGGTAAATGCTGCAAGGAAAACCACTGACTTTGAAAAGGAGCGCTGAAACTCTTCTTTAAAGTGCACTTTTTTTGTCATGGGTTTTCCTCCTTTTGTAGCACTGGAAGCTCGTTGAAAAGCCTGGCATGGGGGTGCTCAGAGGCAAAAGAAGATTTTTAGCAGGCTTCAAATTGCTTGGGGACAGGGCCACTGTGTGAGACAGGATGTCGGACTATGGCTCCATCCAGCTCGGTTGCTCTGATATTCTTATGTTCTTTGCTTCGTGCCTGGGAAGCTAGGGGCTGCAGAGGTGTTTACAGTAAGCTTCTTCTTCCTCTTCTTTGGTACGTCACAAGTCGTGAATGTCCAACCTTTAGGATTTCGGTCCAGCAAAGTCTTTTGTAAATTAATCATTCTCTAACTCTTTATTTCCTTTTATAGCTTCAGTGGCATATCATGTAACAAACAGCTCCACTTTCATTGAGAGTTCACAGTAATACTCCATGACTGTTAATTAGCACTATATCCTCCTGAGAGATTCAACCACTGTAAGATATTGTAGCAAAACAAAGCATACACAGCATGGCAGGACGTAAAAGCACAGAGGTTATCCCATCCAAATTAAAGTCCTCAGAGTGAAAGAGGTTTTGTTTTTTTAAAAAAACCACATAGCCTTAGACTAACCCATGTGACCTTCATTCCTCCACAATCCATGACAATTCAAAACTGAAACGTGGAGGAAGAACAAAAAGATATACATGACCCAGGTGCATACTCCCAGCTCAGGGACAGGTTGTGTCACTTCTGATTTTTTTAGTTTTCCTTTCAAGAGCTTAGGGCCTTTCCACACAGGCTCTAAAAATGCATTTAGAGCCTGTTTGGGGAGGGATTAGGACATGGCTTCCTCAAAGGGAATGGAATTAGGGTCCCTTTGAGGATGCCACGTCCGCACGTTGGCGCACAAGACTGGTTTCTTAAACCGGTTTTGCCGCCGAAATCCGACCCAGATGTAAGACCTGAAAAATCAGGTCTTACATCTGGCTTTTCCCCTGAAACCACTTCGGAAGCAAATGCTTCCGCAGCAGTAGGGGAAAGAGCTGGATTGTTGGCACATGCCCAGCTGTCAAAGAGGCTCTGCGAGGCCAGCAGCCGGCTTTCCCGGGATCCCCCTTGCAAGAGAAGGGCCAATCGTCTCTTCTCTTGCAAGGGGAAGCCGAAGCCTAACCCCACCCCACCCCACCCAGGGTCACGTGCTCACCATCGAGGTCTTACCTGGTCACGGCGTGGCGGCTTCTGGAAGCGGGGACCCAGCTTCCACTGTGCATGCATGTGCCACGGCCGCCATTGGCCAACCGCTGTCACGAGGAAGCTGTCTTGCAAGGGGGAAACTGGGAAAGCTCGCTGCCGGTTTCGCCATGTCGGCTCGGAGGAGCCAATGGCGAAGGCCGGTGGGCAGGGCCAGCTGTGAAACGGAGAGCATGTGCTCTCCATCTTTGACAGCTGGGGAGGGTCTCTGGAAGCCGGATTGAGATGGGTTCTGATGTGTCTGCGCCAGCACCCTCTCCAATCCAGCCCTGCCACCACTGCCATGCACATCTGTGGACACGTGGGGCCTCCGAGCAGGGGCAGATTCTTTTTTAAAACATTTGGCGGCACGTGCAGAAAGGCTCTTAGTTATAAAAATCAGTGGCTGTTCAGCTTTTGACATGATTGCACATTCTTGATTTTTGCAATTGTCTGCTGAAATATGAAATCACTTTACTTGACTCAACAAGTAAATTAGTGGGTGGCACTTACATTAGAAGCTTCAAGCATCTGTGTGACTCACAAAATAAAATATGATTATTAGAGTTGTTGAAGAGAATATTCATCCTGAAGAAGTTTGGATCTGGGCAGCTTTTAAGCATCATGCCTCATATTGTAAAAAATTAGTTTCATTAGCACTAATAAAAGACCCAATGCTACATTATAACAATTATGCAAATTAAACAAGGCTGCTGAGGAACAAATGACCCAGGCTGAGCAAATTAAGAAGAACACTATGGTTTGGAAAAATTGAGATAAAAATAGTACAGTGTCCTAAACTCTGGACCAGGGATGTTCCACCAAAACACCTCTTGCAGGGCAGAAACTTGGTAGAAAGAGAATGGCATAGAATGTCCTAAATGAATGTAAAGGTAACTTGATGGAACACTTAAAGCTGCAACAGAGGCTGAAATTCCCAGAATGAATTAAACTGGTTTCCCTCTACCATAGTCCACAGAAGCATAAACATTTAAGGGGGAGAAAAAGAGATTTTGCTGTCCAGAGATCATCATGCCACTTTCAACTATTTTTCAAATTTAAATTCCAGCAATATTTATTTGCATTTTTATCCAACCCTATATCCATAGGCCTTAGGGTGGGTTGCAACCATAAAAACAAAATGTAAAATGTACATGCTGAAACATTAACAGCGCATGGAAGAGGGAAGGGCAAACTGTTTCGTTAACCAAAGGCCTGAATATGTGTAAGGAAGGTACCCCGTGCACCTCCCTACAGATCTTAAGACACAGGCAGATTGATATGGGAGAAGGTTTTCCTTTCTATATTTGAGATTCAAATCATTTAGGGCCTTATAAGTTGAAGTCAGCACTTTGAATTGAGTTGAATAGTGAATTGACAGTCAATGCAGCTCTTTTGAAACAGGTGTGATTTGCATGTGACCAACTCTTCCAGTTAACAGCCTAGGTACTCAACAGTCTACAAGGGAAGCCCCACACAGAATGCATTACAATATTCCAATATGAAAGTTACCGGAGCATAGATAACTCTGTGCAGAAGTGGCTGTAGCTGATCAACCACCTGGAGTTGAAAGTAAGCACTCTTGGCCATCACCTCCATCTGAGCTTCAAGTATCAGCACACAGCCCAAGATCACCCTTAAATTTCACACTTGTTCCATCTCGGGCATTAGGGATGGGCACAAATGTTCTAAACATTCAAAATTCAATTGAATGTGGACATTCAAATTTGAATAAAATGTCTACACATTCGGATTTCTGAATTAATGTTCTGAAACATTAATTCGAATGATTCAAAACATTCAAATGTACAGATATGTATATATTACATGCGTATCTGTACGCATTTGTGCTGATAGTACGGGACGAAACCAGGATACATACAGGATAAAATGGGATGTGTACAAAATGCATACAGAAGCATAATGCACATATGAATGTTGTCAACATTCATATCTTCAGATTCGAATCTAACATTTTGAACAAATAGATTTGAAAGTATTTTATTTGAATTGGATTTTGTTGCATTTGGATTCTAAACATTCAAATTGAATTGAATGTTTGGATATTCGATTCAATTTGAATTTGAATGCAAAAACATTGGTGCACATCCTTAATTACAACACTATTGAGAACAGGATGCTTCCCAATTTCATGGATCCAAGGCTCTGTGACACACAGTACCTCCATCCCGTCTGGATTCAGCTACAATTTATTGGCCCCAATCCAGCCCATTACTGCCTCCATTACTGTCAGTGACTAAAATAATACAAGGAAAACATTGAATCATTCTTCCTCATTTTTCTGTACAATGAGCATGTGAGCAATCTCACACTTGAGTGGTAAGTCCCATTGCAATTTAAAAGATGCTTATACGGTGGTGCAGACATAGAAACTTCTGAGTGAAGAGCTGCTTTTTCAATATACTTTCTAAGGGAGGCCTCCATTCTTGGCACTGCTTTTAAATTTAATCTATTGCAATAGCTGACATAATGTGAATTTATTCTAAAAATAAAGTAATGAGCAATTATCTACTGCAGAAGTATCTTCCAGTCTGAAGATTGCTTTCACAATTTCATGTAGAAAAATTAATCTTTCATGCTGTTGATTTAGAGCGTTTGTTTTGTTCAATTAACATTGCATGGTGTAGGTAAGATATCATTGCCTAAGTCTCCTAGTTGCTTAATCCCATTACAAATGATTATGATTAATTTCCATATTTAGACTATCTAAAAAAAAGATATAGCCACCTACTTTGACAATAAAACTACAGTTATTAAATTAGGAATCAAAAGTAAAAATAGAACTACTTCTTTGCCTAGAACTTAGAAAAAGAGAAATAATGCTTTGATGGCCAAGTGACTGAGCATCAAGACTACTGATTCCACAGTGTATAATGTACATTTTATGTATGCCTAACCTGAAATTGGATCCTCTTAAAGGAAAGACTTGAAATATTTTGCTGTCAGAATTTTTGAGATTGTCCTTAGACAAGATCAGCCCTACTGTGAAACCATCTTTCTCACATGATTGAAAATCAATTACAACCATTACATGAATACTCATGAATATCTGTTTACTTCATTGGGGAAAACCTGAATCCTGTTCTTAGAGGAACAGCTCTAGACAGATTTTTAGCAGCATTCTCACATACTCACAGGATTTTATGAGTACTGGTTTGATTTAACAGATTAGAGCCAATCCCAAAGAAGAAGGAAACATTTGGCTTATCTTAATATAAAGTTTCTTTATTGAAATTTAAAAAGGAACACAAGAAATTATTTTATTACAAGTCCAGGGCAAAAAATAAATAACAAGCACCAATTTTTAAAGTACAAGCTGAAACTTATAATCTTTTTCAATTATGGGTGAATTAGTCAAATGACAACATGTCATGTACATCAAAAATATGACTATGAGCATGGCAGCAACACAAAGTTTTACTTTTAACTGGAGGTAAAGCATTAGCTATAATTCAGCCAGAGATAAAGTAGAGGTGATAAGGGTCAAAGGATTGACATATGTATGGGGAAAATTAGCCTATCCAACCGCTGACCCAAAGGATTGAAGTTAAGTGCCAGGAAGCTCTGAGACAGGGTTGGCATTCTCAGTGTGAATGGAAGTGCGAAAAAGTGCAAAGTTGCTTTAATCCTTTCACATGCAGCAACCCTGTAGGAGCAGAGATAAATTATTATTACTTTTCTACTTTTCTTCAAACTGCATGATTTATAGCAACTCTCCCTTTTTTATGTTTACATTTCTAAATAAGACATTTGGGAAGTATATTTCTGTGAAAGTCTGGCTTTATCCTGCATCTGTAATTTTTTAAAAAAAGCTTTATGCTCTTGTGTTGTTGTTTTTCTCAGGAGATTTTGATCTATATTGTCTAATGCTGACTTTTCCATCATGAACTGTGCCCTTGTAACTTCCAGGCTGAGCTGCTGCTGTGCGGTCCAGCCAGATTCACATTTTAAACTCTTCAAAAGAAAACACAGCCGAGTAAAGCAATAGCTTGCTTTAAATGAAATGAAGTATTTAGACAAAGCAAAAATAACATGCATAGCATAAGATATTGTCTGACTCCTATATTCTATCATCTACTTTTTTGTTTGTATTTGGAAAGGACTTAACATAAATATTACACAAACCTACCTGGCCTCTAGAGACTTAGGCTTGGTTCCTCTCTTTTCTTTCTTTCTTCAAAAATTTTGCTTTCCTTGCCACTTAACTCTAGACCACTTAACGCGAAGCCCCATTTTTGTGTTATACTGAGGAGTTGAACACCTCTGGTAGATATATTCCCAAACAGGGTTAATCCTCAATTGTTACTCAGCTATTCTATTATAAACCATTGAGTGCCATGTTACTTTTGAGATTACAAGTCTGGCATATGTATATTTTAAGATGCAAGCTCATATATTCTTTCTTTGGAGAAGTAAATCCCATTTTATTCATTGTGCCTCAGTTCTTGGCCAGATGCAAGACTGCATGATCAGGCATGCTAAGGTGTAATTCATAAACAAATTGTTAATTTTTCTGTCTTTGATGGCTTGCATTTGAATACATGCATTGACTTTAGTTATATTTCATATTATGGGCATGTCTCCATGGGTGCTAATTGCTTTGCTATTGATGCAATTAAAAAAAAATCTGCGTTGTGGCTTGGGGCAACACGGATTAAAATCGCACTTTCCTGTCCCCATGGAAACCGCTTTTTGAAAGCCTGCATCTCCCCCCCCCGTCTGGAGTGACAACAGGCTCTGTTCAGCTGTCAAATCCAGCTGCCAGCATTCATGTAAAGAACAGCAGCTGTTTTAATGCAAAGCAAACCAGCAATCTCTTTTTCACAGCTTGTGTGCATCTGTCTCTTTCCCTCCCTTCCCTCCCTTGTTTCTCCCCCCTGTAAACTTCACATGTACATGTGTCTGTCTCTTTCCCTCCCCCCTGTAAACATCATTTTCTCCATGCGGTTTTCTCTCCCCCCCCCCCATGCCTGAGCCTTCAATCGCTCAGGCAAGGCCTTCCTTTAGCCCAAACGAGTGCCTGAAAGGTGCTCTGTAGTCAGCTAAAATCATTAAAAGCAGCTGCTTTCACTCTGCTCACCATTTTAGCGGGTCTCTCTCCTTCCTAATAAAGCAGCCTCCGATGATCACTGCTCTGCTTGTACGCTAAATCAGCTGTCCTTATGTGAATGGAGGAAGCTGAATCTGACAACTACAGGGATGCAAGGAGTGAGATGCTTTTAGTTCTACTTGTAAGTATCTCTGTGCTCCCAGGAAAACCTGCTGTTTCCTCCTAAGTTGGATGTAGCCTTGTTTAAACGGGGGGGGGGGGTTTCTGCCGTGGATTTTCCTCCTTTACACCTGATGTAGCCCAGATTAAAGCTGTGTATGGAGATGCGACGAGGCAAAACAAGCTTAAATTCAGAGTATTTTTGCATGTAGGCACACCCTATGTTAAAGGGTGACCAAGGTATGGCTGTGCATATGACACTGGACTGAACTGCCCTTGGCCAAATGGGCTTGAGCTCATGAGGCTTATAGCTCCTGAATATCCAGAGCGCACTGTTTGATGGGCATTTCATATGAGCCATAAATCTTAGATTCTTGCTTTTATAAAGTAGATCTCCTTCACATGAAGAAGTTGGGATGTGAGTCAAAATGATCAAGTACCATTACTCTGTGCTAACACAATTAGTCATAGCAGTAATTCACGGTAAGGCTGCATCCCCACTGGGCAATTTAATCCAGATTTAAATCAGGTTTTTGAAATCAGCTGTGAAGTCAGTTTTTTTGTGTTTCCCTTGTTAATTTATAATATGGACTCTCTCTCCATTCTTCAGTGTTCAGGAGGGGAGAAACCCCTAGCAGCACTTTTCATTCCCTGTTTATTTCCACCCTCCTCCATCTTGCATATACTTTTTTTCCCACTCCCGCCCCACACTAGCAGCTGTCTCCTGCTGATATTTCCCATTTGCTTCCTTAAGGCAGAAACAATTCCACCCACCTCCATCATTTTAAAAACTGAATTAAAGGGAAAATGTGTAAAAGAAAGTGCCCCTCTCTCTTCCTCACACACACACAGAGAGACGCAAAGACCTATCTGAAGAGAAGGGAGGAGGGATGGGATAAGAACTTTCTCTTTAATCTTTTGTTGACTGTGATCTTCTGAAGAAGTGGAACAGTGGCAATTTAAAGAGGAAGTAACAGTTTGTGGAGCTGCTGACTTGATTCTCCTCTCACAAGGAAGATCAGGCTTTTATAGAGTTTAGTGCAGGATTGCTATAGCAGTTCAGAGCAAAGAGGCAAAAAGGCATAGATTGGGAAGGGAGGGAGTAGGTAGGCTTTCACAATAGCTGTAAAATCAGACACTTTGTAAAATCAGAGCCCATACATCTGATCTTTTGTTACAAGTTCTGTTCATTCTTCCCCTCTGTTCCCTCCCCTTTCAGCCAGCAGAGGATTCCTTTAGCCGATAATCACGCCTTCTCATTGGCTAAAGGAAACTGAGGATAAGCCCCTAAAAAACCTCATGTGTTTCCATTTGCAAAAAAAGAGGATTATTTGAAATCCCACAGCAAAAGTTCTTTTCATTTGAATACAAATAATCCATCTTTTGGGAGATTTAATCCCCAGAAACTGTGGATTCACCTGATCCTGTGGGAACTGGCAGCTTTGAAACGAATTCAGAGTTCTTTAGAAGCTGAAAGGGAATGCAGTAGAGTAAATCATTTGTTGCTAAATTCTAGAGAAGAAAGAAGTTGGTTTGATTTTAAGCATTACAGGCTGGTCTTCACCAATGAGCAATCACTTTTAATTATTCAATTAAATAATTATTTAATTCCATACATTTTTTAAAATGTATCAAACACTTTATGTAGTTCTGACAAGCTCAACAAGTGCAGCCAAAAATCCTGAGACTGGTACATCTCAGTTTGTGATTTCATTTTAAGTCCATTGTGTGACACCAAATCACTGCTAACAAAATAGATAAGATCAAAGGCAGATTTTCCACAACACCATGGACTTTAAATGAAACCACAACAGATGTGCACAATTCCTGGAATTTCCTTTGCCCTCCACTCTATCAGATGCTATTGATTTTTTGTGTGTCAACTTACTGGTGTGTATATCTTTTCTAGCACCGCATGGCCAGTTTGAGACCATTGGATGAAAGGACCATACTAGGTTCCTTTCAAGCACATTTCTAGTCTCACGGTTCTTTGCATTTTCTCATGAAACCACTGAATCCTAGAGTACCAGGAGTTTGTAACTACTGAATAACATGCCTTCACCAAGCTGTTCTGGCACAAAAGGTAATAGTCTTGGGTGTTTTGAAATGTTTGAAAGATTTGACTTTCTAGAGCGGCTTTGGTTAGGGTGAGAAATTGTGCAGGAGGAGGTGCTGGTTCACAGTAATTTATTTTACCATACTGCAGTAGAATGAACACATCTTCAGTTTCCATATCATTTGCGTGGAATGAAGCTGCATTATAAATAGTACTAATAAATTTATGCAAGGAAAGCTGACTTTCGTGATCCTGGTATAAAATGAGTCCCACCCTCCACCCACAGCCAGTCATATAGATGAAATTAATTAAGGATAATTTTGTCTTTTCACATCCATCCCACATATGAAAAGCTGTGAATACAATTTTTATTTGTTTCCACTCAAACAAAACACAGTTTATGTCCTGTAATCACCTATATTATATATCCCTCAAAACAACTTTTAACCAGTGTAGACCTAAGATGACTAATAATCATTAGTTGTTTACTCAGCTATAATTCTTGCTGGTATAAATATACATCCTAATTGCATTCAGACAAGGTGGATCCTAGCCCTATCAGAAGACATAATATAATTATCCCTATTTTTCACAAATGGAGTAAAAATTAGAACTTTTAAGCCTATGGCAGTTGAAGGTACAAACCAGTCTTCAGGTAGTTTTTCCTGCACATCTGAGGACAGATCTCACACACTGGACATCCTATAAACCTGATGTTGGTAGGAACCTTTGTCAGCTGGTCTCCAAGGGCACAGAAGGAGTGACCAATATTTTTCCTGTGGATGCAACCTTTGGGAAAAATTTGCTTTTAGCTTGCATTAAAAGACTAAATTTTAAATATTGTATTCTAATTTTTAAAAAAGGAGTCATTTTTAATGCTAGAATATAACACAGTATGTTCCACGTCCTTTCATCTTGTTTGCCCACAGATACATAATATTTTACAGAAGCAGCCTCTTATTAATTGATGTTCTTTTTCATTATGTTTATAATTTAAGAAAGTTTAAATTATTTTATCTATGCTATATGCTGTTTTATGAAGTGTTGTGACCCACCCTGAAACCAGCTGGTGAAGAGTAGTATACAACAGTGTAGAAGAAATAAGTGAACATATAATAATATTGGCCAGTTTTAATCACAGACTCCATCTGTTCAAAACTAAGGTGTATGAAAGCATTCTTTAAGTTCTGTATCATGCAGAAGATGATAATGATGATGAAGAGTTGGCGTTTCTACTCCGCCTTTCTCACCCATTTAAGGGACTCAAAGAGGCTAACAAAACAACAGAACACCCTGTGAGGTAGGTGAGGCTGTGAGAGCTCAAAAGAGAGCTGTGACTTGTGGATTATGGAATCTAAGGCTTTCTGGACAAAGCAGAGTGCAGCCATATTTAATCAAGCAATAAACTAGCAGCTTCATATTACAGGGTGATTTAAAGTTACAGTAAGATTTATAATAGCAGTAGAGGCTTGGAAAACTGAGCAAGTAGAGGAAAAAACTAGAAACCATATAAGAAAGAGGCTTCACTGGTAGAAACAGAAACTATACAATGCCCTTAGAAATTAGGAACTATATTATTCTCTATGCATATGATAAGGGAAATTACTATATCTGACTAAACTGGGAATTTGGGGGATGGGCTGTTTTGTATCAGTATATAAGGCTTGGTATATGCCTTGAAACCTTAAGGAGGAACCCCACCCTCCTTTCATCGCATGCAATGTATTAGTGGTTGATCGATTAATAAAATGAATATCTGCTTCAACACTTAACAGTAGTTAGAATTTTCTTTGACAGACTCACCCAAGGCCACCCAGCTGGCTTCATGGAGGAATGCAGAATCATACCCAGTATTCCCAGATGACAGACTGCCTCCCTAACATTTTGGCATTAGCTAAACAATCTAAAATCTTTGAACCTGAGAAATCAGTCATGTCAGATTGGAAAGGACACTGATGTCTCTAATTCTTTGCTTAAGTGCTGCTTTAATGGATCCTCCTAAATGAAGGCAATCTCCACTATAGCATCATCATAATGGTGCTATATTCCCCCTGTCCGGGTGCAGCCTAAGGAAAGCATGAATAGAAAATCCAAGATATTGTACTGCTTTCACCAAGTGGCTACACCATGTGGAACTAGATACTGAGCTAGGCTTCATCCAGATAGTCCCTGCTCCAGGGCAGGAAGCCTGAGAGCCACCACAGGGGTGAGTGAATGCTTATTACACTGTCAAGACCCCACAGCAGTAAGTGAAACACTGCTGTATACACAACTCTTTTTGTAGTAGTAAAAAAAAAAAAAAATCCAGCTGGGATTACACATGAAGACCGGAAGGGTGACCGGAAGTGCAAAGGTTAGCACTAAAATTATAGAAAAACACTCAGAGAAGGGGATTTTAACTAATTATGTAACTCAGAATATAATTTTAAAGAAGGTGTTGTAAAACAAATGAAGACAAAGATACAAAGGGTAAAATTAAACTATCAGAAAATGAACAATACGTTGTTACTGCTTTACATTGGGAAGATTTAGTAAAAACACTTTTTTCTGAGTCAATGAAGGAAATGAAGTAGCTTTTTCAGCTGAGATTTTGAAATGCAGCAACGAAGAAATTCCATTCTACCAAATTTCACCTTGGGGTCCTAGAATCACATTGCAGATGACATTCAGAAGTTCAAAAGAAGTTTATCTTGCATGGTACATTAAAAGACTGGGATTGGTTTAAGAAATTAAGCTGAGGCAAGAGCAGCATATAATTCTCTGCCGAGCTCCTCCCCACCCTGCAAGTACTTAAGAGGGCAGAGGAACAGGAGAGACACCTAGCAACATCCAGGCATTCCCTGCCGAGCTCCTCCCCACCCTGCAGCTACCTCAGAGGGCAGAGGATTCAGGAGAGATGCCGAGCAACACCAGGGCACTACTTGCTGGGCCCTTCTCTCCCTGCAAGTCTACTTGGGAGTAGCAGGGGACAAAAAGAGTGCTCTGCTGGATGGGGCTCTCTCCATCCTTGCACAAAATATGACTAGTGTTGAAAGGTGGTGTGCATGAGAGTGGTTTTTTGTTTGTTTGTTTTGAAATAGTACTGTTTTAAAACTTTCACTGTTTAATAGTTTTAAATTTTTGGGTGCAAGAGCGTGTATGCATGTGTGGCTGTGTGTGTGAGGGTAGTGGTTTTACAGTAGCTTTTGGTTTGGTGGGTGTGTTTGTTGTGGGAGGTTGTCTTGTGTGTGGAAGGGACCATGTGCCAAGGCCAAGTAAGCGGGGGAGGACTACAGGCCACTATCCCTGTGCAAACGGGCAGGGGGAGATGTAGCGATGGAAGGCGGAAGAGACAGATAAGGAGAAGGGGTGTTAAGATACTTTGAAGCTGTCACCCCTTCTGTTTCCCCCTTCCAGCCAGCAGAATCTGGGGAGACCTGCCAACCAAAATCCCACTACTCTAGCAGTGTTGCTTTGATCAGTCCAGAACAAAACATCAATTATCCATGATTTAATTCTTGAGGAAAGGGTTGACTTGGCATGCATAACAGATCTGGATGGACGAACTGGGTGGGCCTGGCCTGACCCAGCTTTGTCCTTCAGGTAACTTGGTGCAACACTGTTCTAGAGTAGGGGGAAGGGAGGGGGTGTCGCTGTGGTCTATCGGACTTCCATCTCCCTCACCAGGTGGCCAATTCACGCTGTTAATGGGGTTGAGGGCCTGTTCTTGCTGTTGGGCCAGAGAGACAGAATAGGGATGCTACTGGTGTACCATTCACTCTACTGCCCAGTATCCTCCCTCTCTGAGCTTGCTGAGGTGGTCTCGGAGGTGGTATTGGAAGCCCCCTCCATGGTGATGTTGGGGGATTTCAATGTCCATGCCGAGGCTACACTCAATGGACCAGCTCAGTTCTTTATGGCCTCCATGACAACCATGGGGCTGTCTCAGTTTATATCTGGTCCAACCCATATAGCAGGCCACACCCTTGACTTGGTTTTTGCCTCAGAGCGAATTGATGACTATCCGTTGATAGGAGGGCTGAATGTCAGCCCATTGTCATGGACAGATCATTCGCTGGTGAGGTTTGGACTTACAGTGGCCTGTCCCTCTGTGAGGACATAGGACCTATTGAGATGGTCCGCCCCTGGAGACTTATGGAATCTCAATGATTCTTGAAAGCCCTGGGGGATTTTCCAGTTGGCATGTCTGATGCTTCTGTCGAAACTCTGGCCTCTCTCTGGAATTGGGAGATGAGGACGTGGACAAGTTGCTTGCAGGGGTGTGGCCGACAACATGCTCTCTGGACCCTTGCCCTTCCTGGCTGATTAAAGCTAGCTGGCAAGAAATGACCGGGTGGATTCAGGAGGTAGTGAATGCCTCTCTGAGGGAGGGGGTGGTTCCACTGGCCCTGAAACAGGCTATGGTGCGCCTGCTCCTGAAGAGGGCCTCCCTGGATCCGGAAGATTTAAACAACTATCGCCCGGTGGCCAACATACCTTTCTTAGGCAAGTTTCTGGAGAGGGCTGTCGCCGTTCAGCTGCAGGCATGCTTTGAAGAAACTGATTATCTAGATCCATTTCAATCTGGCTTCAGGCCCGGTCATGGCACAGAAACCACCTTGGTCACCCTGGTTGATGATCTCCTCCAGGATAAAGACAGGGGGAATGCTACCCTGCTGGTTCTCCTGGACCTCTCAGCGGCTTTTGATACTGTTGACCATGTTATCCTTCTGGAGAGGCTACGGAGTTTAGGAGTTGGAGGCAGTGCTTGGCATTGGTTCCGCTCCTATCTCCAGAGCTGATCTCAGATAATGGTGATGGGACAGACTGATTTGACACCCTGGGAACCCATTTGTGGTGTTCCCCAGGGGTCAATCTTATCTCCCATGTTATTTAACATCTACATGAAGCCACTGGGAGAGATCATCAGGAGATTTGGAGACAAGTGTCATCAATATGCAGCTGATACACAGCTCTATCTCTCTGTGCCATCTGAATCAGGAGAGGTGGTTGAAGTGCTTGACAGGTGCTTGGAGATGGTAATGGGCTGGATAAGGGCCAATAAACTGAAACTGAATCCAGAAAGACAGAGGTGCTCTGTGTTACAGGCTCTTGGGTCCAAGTAATTGGGAGATACCCTGTCCTTGATGGGGTTGCAATACCCGGGAAGGGACAGGTACAAAATTTGGGGGTACTCTTGGACTCTGCACTAACACTTGAAGCTCAGGTGGAGCCGTGGCCAGGAGTGCCTACTCCCAACTACGGCCGATGCGTCAACTGAAACCTTTCTTGGGCAGAGATGACCTCGTCACAGTTATCCACGCTCTGGTGACCTCCAGGTTGGACTATTGTAATGCATTCTACATGGGGCTTCCCTTGAAGACAGTTCGGAAGTTGCAGCTGGTGCAAAACACAGCCGCTAGAGTGCTGACTAGAACAGCTAGCCAGACATGCTCCAGAAGTGAACTGGCTTCCAGCGCTCAGCAAAATGTCGCCAGGTCCCAGAATGTGGGAGATGCTGCCACTGGTACTTCGCATCTTCTGATATGAAACAGGGCTTAGGCATCTGCATTGTGTTTCAGAATGCATTTGCTGCCATCTAGACTGCTTAATGCTAATGTCTCTGCCCCCACCCCCACGGTTGATCTGGATCAAGCTAATCCAGATTCATTAATCCAAATTAAGGGCAGTAAGTGCAGAAAGGGCCTAAGACTGCAGAACAAAAATAAGCATTCTAATAGTGCCACCACCAATTATGCATATCTACCTGGCCCATATTTCTCTAAGCATTGTGGCCAGCCACTTACAAGGCCCTAAATGATTTGGGGCCCAAATATCTAAAGGAATGCCTTCTCCCATATTGACCTGCCTGTGCCTTAAGATCTGAAGAGGAAGCCCTCCTGGTTGTCCCACCACCCTCAGTTGGGATGGGCACCCGGGAGAGGGCCTTCTCAGTGATGGCCCCTAGGTTATGGAATAGTCTCTCCCTTGAGGTCCGTCAGGCTCCTTCACTGTATATGTTCAGGAAGGCAGTGAAGATGCACCTCTTTGCCCTGGCATTTGGTTAAATATAAATATACTGTCTTTTCCCACTTCACAGACACTGATACTGCTTTAATATATACTGTTGCTGTTTTAATATGTCTCTGATTTGAAATGTTGTTACCTGCCCTGAGACCTTCAGGTAAAGGGCAGAACAGAAATACAAATAATAAATTAAATAATTAAAAATACAGGAAATATTTCACTTCAAGGGTCATTTCCTGTGTTTGAATAAGCATTCCCAGCAAGAAAAATCACAGCTCATGAATGAATGTACAAACAGCAGTTCCTGCTTCTAAAAGATCTTTACAATTGTAAACACTATTCATAGAATGCTGCTGGCAGCAGCATGTGGATTCTGCCAGACAAATTCCATCATGTCTTAACACAATTTCCAAGTGCAGAGGTAATTATAAAGCTCTGACAACTTGAGATGATAATAGCTTTTCTGGGTGGTTACTTATTTATTAGCTGTATTGTTTAGTATAATGTTTTCTAAATGGTGGTAGGTGTGCTGTTGGTTGTACAATAGCTGAATTTAGTTGGTGTAACAGCACAATATCCTGCCTACTATGTGTAGTGAAAGCATAGAAAAAGGTTTACTTTTCCACTTCCACTGCATTCTCAAGTGGCTGTCTAGAAAAACTGGTTAAAGGGCTTTGGTCATCTAACCATAGGAATTTGTATATGTCTCATTCAGGGGTTCTTTGTGATAAATTTGGAAGGCACTTTTGAGACAAAATTGCACAGATTTTCATGGAATTGGATTCCAGAATGGAAGTGGTTCAGTGCAGATATCTGTAGCACCATTTGGTTCTATTTTTTTGGATCAGTTTCAGTTATTAAAGCCTGAAGAAGCAGACAAGATGCTTGCCTATCATGGACTAATTAAAACTAACCAAGGGGGTATGGGTGGATGGGTCCAGGAAGTGATAAATGCCTCATTGCAGGAAGAGAGGGTACCAGTGGCACTTAAGGAAGCTGAGGTCCTCCCAGAATCCAGAGGTATTAAACAACTATCAACCAATTGCTAATATCCCCTTTTGAAGCAAGGTATTGGAGAGAGTGGCAGATACCTAGGTGCAGGCATACTTGGAGAAAACATATTGTCTTGACCCATTTCACTCTGATTTGGGCAGGAGTGTAATACTGAGACTGTCTTGGTCACCCTGATGGTTGGCCTATATTTGGGACACAGACAGGGGCAATGTGATTCTATTGATTCTATTATTCTCACATTTGAAACTGCATAAGGGTTTAGAATAGGACCATTCAAGCTGAGGCTGATTGTACATGGCAAACATATATAGGATATGTGGCTTCGTGCTAGCTAGCTATTTATTTATTTATTTATTTATTTATTTATTTATTTATTTAATTAATTAATTAATTAATTTATTTATTTATTTATTTCCTGCTCTATACCCAAAGGTCTCAGGACGGGTTACAATATTATATTAATCTTAGACAGGTCCCTGCCCTCAGGTTTACAATCTAAAAAGACAAGATATGAAAGGAAAATGGTGTAGGAGGGAATAAAATATGTGGGAAACGAGGCAAGGGTAGTTAAGGTACTACTACTGCCTTCCCTTCATAGGATCCCATGAAAAAAACCCTCTGAATAATATTCATATAAAGTCAATTTACAAGTTGAATTGCCCATCATTACATCTCGGTTAACATGTACATATAATTATAGTAACAATTAGTAGCTACAAGTGTGTATTGATTTCATTGAAAAAGCTTTTTGATTTGAAATGCTGTCATGAAGACTTGAAATCTTGCTTAGGGAGACTGTTCTGTGATAAGCCATTAACATAAAAAGTTACTGCAATGATACAAAATACTCCTCAAATACTGTGTGATACAGAATACTGTGTGAGACTGCCTGCTTCCCGTAACCTCTGCTGTCTTCTTTTGGGATAACTGTTGCCTACTTCTGTTCCAGTTGCCCCCTCCACCTGGATTCACTGTCACTTGAATCTCATGTAGAAGTGGTGACCAGGAGTGCTTACCACCACCTTAAGCCCTTCTTGGATAGGGACAACTTGACCGTAATAATCTATGCTCTGGTAACTTACAGACTAGACTACTGTAATGCACTCTACGTGGGGCAACTCCTGAAGATGATCTGGAAGCTGGAACTGTCGCAGAATGCAGCAGCAAAACTGCTGATGGGAGTCTTTGATTGGATGTACATCATACCAATCCTGAAGGAACTGCATTGGTTACCAGCTTGCTACTGAGTCCAATTTAGGATATTGATATTGACATATAAAGCTTGAAATGGCTTTTATCCAGAATATCTGAAGGAGCACCTTCTTCAGTATAGATCTGCCTATGCTTTAAGCTCACAAGGGCCTTCTTGTAGTTCTGGGCCATGTGGTGTGTGTGCCCGGGGGGGGGGGGGTCCTGCCAGTTGTAGGGGACCTGATCCCTTCACCCACAATGTGCAGCAACCTGGGGAAGGGCCCTGCCAGGTCTGCCCGCCCCTGGGTGTTAGTCACCCAATAGCAGGCAGACCTGGGTGGGGTGCCCCGCCTCCATCCCAGTCTCTTTAAACTAAGACACTCTGGGACACTTAACCCATTCGCACTGAGGGAGGCATATGTAGATGCGTTCCTCCCTCTGTGTGAATGGAGAAAGTGTCCCAGAGTGTCTTAGCCTGACCAGTAATTTTCTTTCCACATTATCTATCCCAAAGGTGAATTTTCAGATAATGCCAAAGAAAATAGTTTATCACTTTGCTGATGTATTCCTTCACTCTGAAAGTGGACTGAAGCTGAATTAAACCTTAGGTGTGACCACAGCTCATGAGATTTCCAGGAGGTCTGTGCATCCAGAAAGATTCTAGAGAACAGAACATTAGTGAATATTATTTGCAGAATGAAAGAGCATTCATATAGACCTCTGACCACCTTGAAAGTAAAAACTTTGTACTTCACTCATCACAATTTCAGTTAAATATTGCCTGTCTCTTGAGCTAATAAAAATTCAGCATTGCCTCCTGTCCATGCATTGATAATAGTTTAAAAAATGTAGAAGAGACTCCAGCGTGATATTCATTTTCATGATTTGTTGATAGCATACCAACTGCAGAATGGGACAGAAAATGAAAGTGCCAATATTCAAGAAGATACAGATGGCTGACAGGTTTTTCTGAATTTATCTTGTTAGTTAAACAAAATCCCAAAGACTTGGCCTGTGGTGAATTATTTAATACTTTGAGCCACTAAATATGAATGTAATTTTATTCTACCATTCTCATAGAGAATGGAGCTGGACGAATTGGTTTATATAGTAATCATCTTCTGAACAGATTAATCTAAATCATGCTGAAACATGAACGGGAAACACAGAAGATACAGCTGATTAAAGTAAAATGTGCCCCTTTATATTCTATGGAAAGAAATGGAGAAATCTCTCATCACAGAAAATGCAGGGTCCTACATCCATATTTGTTTTTAAAAACATATGAGAGAAAAGTGAAAGTAATTTTTTTTACTTGCCTTTTTTCATGGAAGGTGTTGCAGGCCAAAAAAAGTGATATAGAATGAAAAGCTTAAATGCCTTCTTACATATATCTTGGATGCATGTCCTAATTTATTATCTATTAGACTTAGCAGTTGCTTCTCACTGCATAAGGTCCAAAGCAACTTTCAGATAATAACCTTTTTTAAAAAATTCTGCTTCTAACCATAGAAAAATTACCACAGCCAAAGTGCTGCATAAAACTTGTCCCTATAAACTGCAGAAGTACAATGCAAAAGGATTGCTTACATTTGTCATTACTAAACGACCTGAACTATTTTGCATTCAGATTAAATGAGTTCTGATGTTTCAGATCATTAATCTATTTCACTTCATGAAGTGAGAACATGCCAGTAGAATATTTTAGGTGGAAACCGCACTATTCTAGGTATGTTTCCTCTTGTCCAATGACAAACTATGTTGTCTATTAGGTTGGAAAGAAAGCACAGTACCTCACATTCATTTCCTGGTTTATGCCATGTTGACCCATTTCATGACTTCATATGTTTGATTTTTATTTATTTTTTTAACAAAAGAGAAGACACAGTGGAAGTTCTGCTTCATCTGCCTTGGGCAACATCCTATTCTATAGCTGGCTAGGCACCACAATCACCTCAAAACGCATGCTTCTTCCTTTTTCTCCTGTCTCCGCAAGGAGAAGGGCAATGCATCTTCTTACATTCAGCTTTGTACAAGAGGGACAGCATTTTCTTTTATTAAAGGGCCATTTGCACAAAATGGGAACAGTGCTTTAGTGGTTTTAGGACAAACAGCACAAACAGCTTATGAGTCTTTTTTGAAAATGGCCAGGCTGTGGGGTGCATTCTGGTTGGGGTACACTTTGGCTGCACCTATTTGGAGGCACAGACCATTACTCCAACAATGACCTGCATCCCCATCAACTTTGCCATCCACATTACACACCTTCATTGTGGGGCATATGCCTCATGGGTGTCTTAGAAGGGAGAGTGAGGTGGAGGCCAGTGCTGACCACCATCTTTGGTACCATGAATATTGATCTCCTCACATGTTTCCCCCTTTTCACCATTTGAGAGCAAGCGACACTTTCATTGCATGCTGCTTTAGAATTGTAAAGTAGCTCAAAACTGCAATTACAAAAGAAATTGAGTCCTAGGTTTTAAGAAGCTCTGTTGTGTGGGAGATATAGAATTGAAGTTGTGCTTGGGTGGATACAGATTGGAGGGGGAGAAGGAATAAATGGTGAATGACCAGTAATGCTACCAAAGGAATCCATGTTTTGATGTGGAAGCAAGCAAATGCAGAGGATGGAGCTTGAAGATTTGAATGATGGGACTATATTTGATTGCTGACTACACAGGGAGAACAATTTGGCAAGGAGTTGGGAGAAAAATTGTACAGTTTCCCCATGCCAAGCACAAAACCCCCCACAAAACATATGTTTGTGGGAATGACCAGAACATGTACTCAATCCTTGATTCCCTCCAGTTTGGAATAATCTTACAATGTCTGGCTGTACTAAAAAAAGCATATGTCCCATAAATTGCTGTGGTGACTCTATACATCAATTTAAAATTAAACTGAGTTTTTCAGTTAGGGCAAAGTAGGGCTAATTCAATTTTTATGAAACAGAGGTTGTATCCTATTGGAGATATAAGAAAATAGAAAGGTGGAGACTTCTGATTAGAGGTAAATATTTGGAAGCATTCTTTATCAACAATACTCCAGTCCAGAGGACACTACTTTGGCTATTCTGAATTTGCACTATCACCAAACTCCTGTTTATTGCAGCTCTAGCACCTCTTGAAGCAACCTAAATGCATCGGGTTCTCTTTTTCCTGCCAGTAGATGCATTGCAGGTGCTTTTGAGAAATCCCTAAGCAAATTATGGTTACGTTTCCACTTACCAAGCAACTCACCTTGTAAAGTGTCTCCTGCCCCCACATCTCCACTTTTGGTGGTAACAGGTACCTTCTGGCAAGCATGCTATCCTATTACCTGGCAGAATCACCTACAGAGGAGTCATATTGGGAAGGAGCCATTTTCTGCCCTTAGGTGAAGCACTGTGGATCACCACTTCAATTGACATCTCAAGATATCATTTGGAGAGGTGATCATGTTGCCTCTCCAAGCACCTGTGGAAAAGATGCTTAATTATTCAAGTGGAGACCTGGCCTATGAACACAACAGAACTTTTTCACAAAAAAGAAACTGTTGAGGAAGCACCTCTTACTATGGTAACAACCTCTTCAAAAACTGAGGTGCCAACAATCATGAGAAAAGATAATTAAAAAATAAAATAAATCTTGGGGTTAATCCATACCCCATTTGTCCCCTTAACACTGTCTATCACAATTGGCTCAAGCATCTACGGCAATTGAAAAAATCTATGCTTTTAATAGATGTATATTAATTACTCTCAGCCATGCTACTTGTTGCAGGTGAACCTTTTTCTAAAATGTAGCAATGATCAGAGGATTCAGCTTTCCTCCTTCACATTGTTTGCAGTTGTTAGTCCAAAAATTGTTGCCCAGTCTACTCAAAGTGAGTATCAGTTTTCTGATACTGAACAAAGGACTTTGTATACTATTCCCCAAACAAGTTGTGTCTGTTCTATTAATTCATAGGAATTTACTTCTTGGCTGTTTGCCCGGAACACTATCACCTTGTGTTTTATCTATCTCAACAGAACTGACATGTTACCTCAAAACAACATTGGGCTAAGGACACCCCAGTGAATAGTTCCCTTGCCTCTCACAGGTTGCATTTGGAAAGTTCATTTTCTGGTCTTTAATGTGGATTAAGGCATTACCCCTCTAAGGCTGCATTCCCATGCAATAATAAGTCTGCTCAAAATCTTCTTTTGCCACGGAGCGGTCCCATGCACGGCTTTAATCCGGGTTTCCAGCGCCGCTAATGGGGAAAACCCGCTTTAAAAAAATACCTGTTTAAAGCAGTACTTTCTGGAAGACGTGGGTTTTCAGCGCAACATTTTCCATGGGATCGCTCTGTGGCAAAAGGGGCGGGGATTCTCTCCCAGGTGGGAATTGCCGGCCGGAGAGATCATCTCTCTCTCTCTCTGTCTCTCTTTTGCCTGTCATCCAGCCAGCGATCTATGCAAACAACGATCTAGGCAGGCATTTTCTCTTTGCTGTTTCTCTTTCCAATCCCAAAGAGAAACAGCAAAGATACATTGTGATGAATTGCTTCCACGAAAGTGAAAGTGTAAAAGAGCTGGCTGGGTGGAGATCTTGTAAAGAGTGCCGGCTGCCATCTTCGCAAGCAGGGGAGAAGAACAGAGAAGTTTTAAATTTTTCTTTTGGTCTTTTTGAAGGAAAGGATTGCAGGATTGCTGGCTGGGGGGGAGGCGTTTTGGCAGCTGGAAATTCCTTCCACCCGATCACCCAATGAAACAGCGAGGGGCGGGGAGAAAAAGATGTGGGTAAACAAAACACGCTTCCTTGGGGACGGTCCGTTCATTTTAAATGTGTGTTTTGCTTACCCCCTTGGGAACGCTTAAATCCAGATTGAACCCGCTTTTCTTTAATCCACTTCAGTGGAGGGGCAATAGAGATACAAATTAGGACCATGGGAACGCACCCTACACGTTTAATAGTCACTTTATTTTACTACATGTGGATTCAACCATAATCAGACTGAAGTGAAAGAGGTTTCACATTTATTGTTTGTATCCATTCTGGGACCTTTGGGTAAAGGCCAGAATATAAATATTTAAATAAAGAATATAAAAATAAATATGCCTCTGCCAAGTGCTATGACAACATTCAACAAAAATATAGCATTACAATTAATCCCTCATACATTTTAAATGTCATTATTACTGGCTATATATTGGTTCTCATCAAAGAAACTGCAGTTGGAGAATCTGAAAGGGACCTTTCTTTTTAGAGTTTTAACAATCTGGGTTGTATTATTTATTTGTTTGCTTGTTTGGATTTTTATTGCACCCTGCACCCAAAGATCTCAGGGTAGGTTACTACATTAAAAATTAAATATAAAAAGAATATAACAAAACAACAACAGTACCTGAAAGTGGGGAGGAAAAGCTGTTCCTTATTTAGCCAAAGGCTAAATCAAAGAGGTGGAGTCTATGGTTTTGACTGTCCGTATAAGGGTTATAAGGATGAAAATTTAGGAAAATTCCACAGTATTAAAGAGAATCACCAGTCAATGAGAAGAACACTTATGACACACCCCCATCCCTTTGTAAAGGGGGTGGGGAAGTGCCCTGGCAGAATATGTGCTCATTCTTTGGAAGTTCCCATGATCGTAGCTGCTCCAGCCTGAAGTGCTTACTTCTTACTTCAAGGAGCTTCAGAGTGGCATAATTTTAAATGTGGACAGCTTGTCAAATGAGTCGCCTTGTCATTTTACAAGAAATGATTGCTACAAGAAGAACTGACTTGTCTTACTGAGGATATCCTCAGGTGACAAAATGCTGCAGCTTCTCTATATTCTATCCAAGGTTCATGTAAGCTTTTTGGGAAACACATTCATGCCTTACATTATGTAGAATTTGTCTGACTTCGTTTTAATTAAAAGGGGCATTGTAGTTGATTATTTAGCTATTTGTCAGTGTGACATTTTGACAATAATGACATCTACGCAAGTCAGGGCATCTGCCCTACGTTCTTCTGAAAACTTTTAACCCCATCTCATGATTTTAAGGTTATCAGAAAGGAAGCAGAAAGTACTTCCTTTCTGATACGCCCTGCAGAAAAGTGTTCTGCTACTACCAATTTCTAAACTAATTAAAAGTCAGTTCCAGACAGAACCAAACTGAAGAAGGGGAAAGCTGAAATTGTATTCGCATCTGCTTTGCTGTTAGCATACAGAGCAGCTTTCATTTTGGAATGAGCACGATCCTTGAGATTGCAGCGGCAGACAGGGGCCTTTTCTGTGCTGGGCCTGGGCTTTATTCTGGAATACAGCATATCCTGGAATAGGGGCATGCTGCCCAGATTCTAATGCAGACTATGGCAGGCCGTGATCTCACTGCAGTTCTGTCATCTTGCACCTAAGATAAACCATGAAGGTGCAAGGGTTCAGTGGTGAAAGCAGCACTTCTGTGATGTGCTGCTCATTGTTGGATATGCTGTGCTCCTTTCACGTGGCCTGAGTTCCACTAAAATGGTAAGGCATCTCTGAAACTCCAAATAGTAGAGGAGTTTTGTTCTTGAGATTGGTGTGATGACAGGTAAATTGGGGACTTAAGACTGAAGCAAGCAAGCAACCTTCCTATTCCTTGCTGATGAGTTGTTGCTGCACCTGGAAAGGGAGATTATCTGCATGTGCAACACCATTCTTATTGTGGTCTCCACCAACACTGCTTCTGACCACAAGATAGATGAGCAATTTGGCATGGGACAATGGTGGTCTTTATAGTTACCAAGATGTGCCTTGCCATAAAGATAATTTATTGTTGTTGGTACCACCAAGTCATGGCTGACTCCTGGTTGACTGCATGAGCACCTCCACAACATCTCAGTGAAGCTTTATTGGCAGAGACACAGAATTAGTTTGCCACTGCCTACTTCGGGGGGTAGGCTGGGGGTCAAACTGGCATCCTTCCAGACAGTTTGCTTTACCACTGAGCTACAGTCACTCCCTCATGCAGACAATGAGTCTCAACAATTCAATTTCTTTGAAAGGTGTACATTCAGTATATTAATACGCAGGAATAATCATCTACAAATCTTTGAAGACTCAAAGGATCAAAGCTTTCACAGGCAGGTCTACCTTGCTATTCTCAGTCTATTCCTTTTTTCTTTGCTGGTTATGACCAGCCTCAGTAGCATGTGCTTCTTCTATTGTGTCAGCACAATTGGTGAGACCCAAACGTGGCGGCTTCAAGCAATGAGCTGCTATCCTCTTAGCAATGCCCCTTATTATCATTGTTTATCTTTGCTGTGCATAGAGGTGCTACCCGGCAGTGTTTCCCTGTCATCGCTGCAGTGGGCAGGACAGAGTATGGTGACATCAACCCGGCTTCCTATCGGGAGACGGGGGGGTGGAGAGAAAAAGATGTAGTTTCCAGATGCAGGGGTTTAGCGTGGTTTGCATGGGGACAAGTATATTCGACTTGAACCTGCGCTTTTGTCAATCACATGGGGGTGGGTCAGTTTGAACTAGATTCCATATTGAGAATATCCCGAATCCAACCTGAAGTAAACGGAATGCATGTGGATGCACCATTAATCACTTACTCTAGAAGCTGGTGAAATCAAAATGTCCAAAATGGGAAATCAATTTTTTTCAGGTTAAGTGTCTTTACTAGCTTGTCCTCTGAAGGGATCCCATACTATAATTCTTCCCATGCTTGCATCCTGCAATCCAACGCTTGGCCCAGGAGTTGAGTCTCCACTCCTGTGTTCAGGAGCTTAGTATCTAACCTCTTGATCAAACCTCTGCTTTGTCTTGGCATTGTTCCTGTGCATCTCACCTCAGAAGAAGAATCTTCACTGAAGCTGTTGCTATCCTTGAAAAGGCAGAGAACCTCCTAAATCATTACCCTATCAAGTCTGGAGTCTGGCTATCCTTTTGCCCTCCACCCTGGCTTTCCTGTGCTACCTGCCAGCTTGAAACACTTTGTCTTGCCTTTAAGTGTAACTTTGGCCCAGAGTCTGCCAGAAACTGCTGTCTTGCAATTAATAGTTGCATTCTGGCCATTTTTACACAAGTTATCCCTGCAGTCAAATACTTATTTTATTTGTGCTAAACTTTCCTCCTTGAATTTTGCTTTTGTAAACAAAGTATTGCTCTGCTCTATATTTAATACAATTATTTTTCTATTGTTACTAAAAAGTCATAGCAGTTCAAAATCCTCCCTCCCCATTTTCCCTTGGATTCAGTTACTCAATTGTGTAACCATGAAACCAAACCCTTATCTCCTATGTTGGAACTTGGGCACACATGTCTGGCTTGGAGAAATTCCCATAACAATGACCTGTGCCAGAATAGCAAGATCATCATGAGAACATTTAAGAGGAAAATAAAAAATAGAATATGTTACCTTACATATTATACTCTTCATTTATCCCTGTGACTGAGGCTGAACAAATATTGAAGCCAGGATTCTGTGGGTGGCAGTGGCTACACCATGCACTTGGAGACTTACTTGGGTACAGTCACATGTCCGATCACTGGCAGGGTGCCACCATCTTGATTGTGGAACCCGGCACAACTGCACATGTGCCAGTGCTGTCACCATGCGGCAGTAATGCTCTGTGCACCTGCAGTTGTGTTTGGGGTTATCTGAGGTGCCAGCACACTTGCGCAGCATCTCAGATGGCCCCTCCCACTGGTGAATGGTCACGGGCTGTATGCTACAGGAAAATAATTGGACAAGACTGGTTAGGGTTAGTGTGCATGTAGCACATGATTTTGTGCACCACTGCTAGTTGATGATAAGTTGACATCTGGGCAGCAGGAGACATTTCTACATTGTAAACGCCTCCTGCAAGTGCAGATGCACCTGCCCAGATGTTAACCTATCACAACCTATGGGGCCAAGTACAAATTGGCCTAAAGTAAAAAAACCAAACCCTAATTTGGGGGAGGGTGAAGGCTACATTTTTGCTTAAATGCTTAAAGTCAATTCAAAGTTAAAACAGTGAAAATTAATGACATTTTTAAATCAGTAAATCCAATCACTTTTTCTGAAAAACTATCATGAGATTAATTGTAAACGCTGTTCAGAGCAGGGCCGGTTTCACTTCTTTTCTTCCTAATATAGGCTGCATTTACTTGTGGCTCAAAGGGCCACAAATGGTGAGGCAGTGGGACAGTGACTGCAGAACAGTATCTGCAGGGCCACAGTGGTGGTGGTGTCAGTGGCAAGAGCAGTTAGGCAGCTTGTGCTTCCCCCACACTGATCTGCTATCGCACCAGAAGCCGCTCCCTGGCTCAGCTGCCCCTGACAAACTGGCTCAGTACTTTCTTGTTGGCCACTTTGGTGATACGGCTGGGCAAGCATCATACTCACTGCAGCAGTTGAGGTGCCCCATCAGTAGCATATGAGCTTCAGGCATATAAATATTTAACGATATTAAAACTTTGGCATTGGTTATGATTTTGAAAAAACAAGCAGCCCGCAAATCTTAAAATAGGCAAAATATTCAAAACAAAAGAATTTTTAAGTCCTCACAAACTCCTTGCACTTGAGAGATGACCTTGCAGCTGATGACCGTGAGCAATGTACCCTTTATTACAACCGTGCTGCAATTGCAGAACCGCAGTTGATTAAAATGCCAGAAAAAGACCCTGAAACAGATCTGGGCAGCTCAAAACTGTGTTTCCCGACAGCACTCCTAGAGTCATGTTTTCTTTCCCAATGCATTAAACAGCTGTTCCCATCTAATTAAGTGCCGAATGTCCTGGCTGTACAAGTAGGCATGTGTGGAGGGCAAAGCCATTCAAAGGCAGCCAATCAAGAAAGCAAATCAAAAGCTGTAGGCAGGCAAGCTGCTCTGGCAGAAACCCAAGCTGCCAATATAAAGGGGAACATAAAATTCTGACTGCGGTTCAGATCTAAGTATGAAGCCAAAATGTAATTCAGAACTGGAGGAAAAGGTATAGGTTGAAGTCTGTTTGGAAACTCGGTCAGTGTCTACACAGCACCATTGTGTGAATGTACTATGAGTGCACAGAGGCCATATACGTCTGCATACTCGAGTTGGAAGAGTTCAGGGTATGCACAGCCAACTCCCATTATTTC
Source organism: Aspidoscelis tigris stejnegeri (assembly GCA_023333525.1). NCBI lineage: Eukaryota > Metazoa > Chordata > Lepidosauria > Squamata > Teiidae > Aspidoscelis > Aspidoscelis tigris. The sequence goes on along the minus strand of JALMGA010000003.1, from coordinate 33,987,671 downwards.
CAGACAGTTTAGCCAAGATCAAGGGTGAAGAGTTATGATCTAACAATAACTCAGAGATCCATATATTCCTCACTCTTCTACCAAACTAAAGCCTTTTCTGCATTTAGCAGCCATGCTTGGATTCTGTGGGTCTGGACCAGCCAGGCCCACTGGTTCTGACCATGTGAATATATAGTCTGTCGATAGTGCTGTCTGTACAAATGCACTAGTCCAGATGAGACCCCTCCCCAGCTTCGAAGTGTGTGTGAAATTCAAGGCTGGACTCTAAGGCCTCCAAGGGCTTAGAACAAAATGCATTCCAGTAGTCCAAAAGTGGAAGACAAGTCTTCTGCAATTATCCACGCTCTGGACCCCAGGGCCCACTCTGGTCCACCAGTAGATTCACTTAACCCGGGTCTCTGATTAAGGTTGCAGTGGGATGGGGTCTCCCAGATTACTACTAACATGCAGATCAATGAGGCCCAGAAGATGCTCCTATTCCAGACTAAGGATAAGTGTAGAATATAATTATGGCTCTTTCAACATTGGGCCTTATTCTGAGATATATTCTAGAATAAGGTCCAGTGTGAAAAGGGCTTAGATTTCAGAGTCTCATATGAAATTATTGATCTTTAGCTTCTATCAGACAAGATCAATTAAGCCTACAACCAGATTGCAATCTAACTGGATAATCTAACTGGAATAGTCACAACCTACATAGCAGCTTAGAGATGTAACAAAGACATCTGTATTCCATATTATCACAACCAATTAGAAGATTTTATCCCTCCCCCTTTTATCTCATTTTAGAAGGGCCCACACTGGGATCCCCTATGTGAATCTCAGATGATCACACATTAATTCCTTTCCATTCCTTTTTATTTATATACCGCCTTTCCAAAAGTAAATTTTGCCCACAGTGCATATCTAGACATTCTGTACAGGAGAGTGGGCTGAATTTGTAAATTAATAATAATAATAATAATAATAATAATAATAATAATAATAATAATAATAATAATAATAATAATAATAATAATAATAATAATAATAATAATAATAATAATAATAATACATTCAGAAAAGCAGCGATTCCTAGAAATTATGCTCTTGAGAAGGGATGGGAAAGACAGGTTAGTGTGATAGACATAAATATTCCCATTCAACCATCTTGCCTTGGGAGAGGAAGAGAGAAGGAAGCTGGGTGAGCACCTTCCATCAAGCTCCCAGCATTGGCCCCTCCCTCCCAACTGCCTCCAGACGGGCCATGAAGGAACCACCTTGCCTTGGGAGAGGAAGAGAGAAGGAAGCTGGGCGAGCACCTTCCATCAAGCTCCCAGCATTGGCCCCTCCCTCCCAACTGCCTCCAGACGGGCCATGAAGGAACCATCTTGCCTTGGGAGAGGAAGAGAGAAGGAAGCTGGGCGAGCACCTTCCATCAAGCTCCCAGCATTGGCCCCTCCCTCCCAACTGCCTCCAGACGGGCCATGAAGGAACAATCTTGCCTGTGGGGAATGGAGGAGGAAAATAAAATAAAAGTTTTTACCTTTGCAAGGACTCTGCTGCCGCCAGAGCACCCCTGTTCCCTTCCACACCATTTTCCTTTTGTATCTTGTCTCTTTAGATTGTAAGCCTGAGGGCAGGGACCTGTCTAAGATTAATATAATATTGTAACCCGCCCTGAGACCTTCGGGTATAGGGCGGGATAGAAATACAAATAAATAAATAAAATAAATAAAATTATGAAGCTGAGTGACAACGTTGCTTGAGGTTTCTTGAAAGGTCAGCAAATTGTTAGTAATTTATTTCATTTATTATTGTATTTTTGTTACTTTTAAGTGCTCTACATCTGGAACACTTGGAAAACACTCCGGAACGAGCTGGGATGCAAACCCAGCCCCGGCAATGCGAATGCCACATTCCCGAGTGTTTTCCACGCATTCAAAAACTGTGTGTGCGAAAAGGCCTCTTGTCTCTGTTTGAGATGTCCATGGGCAATTGTGGACAACTATGTGAGACAGGATGCTGGCTTGGATGGGCTGTGGCCTGATCCAGCAGGGCTCCTCTTATGTTTTTATGTTCATTACCAGCTGCTAATCATGGAAATTAGTCAATGGTGGATTTAGAAATAAATGGGGAGGGGCAGAGGCCTACTATTGGTAAGTTGCTGCCCTTCCTCATCACAATGTTTTAAAAGTATAATTTCATTTTTCTCTCATTTTTCCTGCCTTGATGAAGTTGATGCCCTGAGTAAGATCCCTATTCTGCATGTATCAGACCTGGCCCTGAAATTACATTAATACCAGCAACAAAGTCAGCAGTACACTAAATTAGGAATAGGAAACAGCTACTTACCTGTGTTTCTTTCAATGGTGACTTGAGATCTGACTGATCTACAGTAGGCACAATGCAGTTAGGAGATATCAAAGGTGGGCCTCTAACCATAACCTAATTTCTTCCCAGCACTATCCAATTCCACTAAATAAATCACTGGGTGTGTTTCCAGTACCATGGTGGGAACCACCTTGGGGCAGATGGCTCTGCTAGAATGCCCTTCCCATGGTATCTCATGGCATCATCTCTACTTGATGCTGTGGATCCATGGCAAGAGCAACTTGACTGAGGTGCTCACTCTCCATGCTTGTTTCACAGCCTCACTTCCAGTTGTTTGGGGAAATTTCAGGTGTCTGGAGGGTGACAGATGCTGCTGAACATGGAGATACATCAAATAGCCCACAGGGGATTCTTTCAAGGTATGTGGAGACACAGGAGCCTCCTCTTTCTAAAGGAATTCTCACTTCAGATATACACAGGTGCAGGAGATAGCATGAATGAAATGCTGCTGCTGCTGCTTCATCTTTAATGTAGTGTTCAAACACTTTCAAAGCACTTTCTTTACATCTGACACACAAAAAAACCAGCTTATGTCTTAATATTCAAATACCAAAGCAGCATCTTTCCACTGTGAGCCCTGAGAAGATGAACTATATATGGAGAAATCAATTCACAGAATAATTTCCCAGTCTGTAGGGGGGGAAAGGACAACCGTACTGGCATTCAAAATTTACTATGACAGACTTTAACAAAGTAAAAAAATTATTTACTGCTTTATTTAAAAGGGGGAAAGTAACCTTGCTTAGGTGGCTGAGGGGGGTAACAGGTATCTAATACAATCGATCCCAATTCTGTGCTGTTCTATAGAGATTTTGAGGTTATCTTCACCATTGCAAGTGGCCTTTAAATCCAAAGTATTTGGAATTTTGACTTGACATCATAAGCTGAAGACTGATACCATTTAAAAACAAAGTGACCTTTTTGTGAATACCAGATCAGTTCTCTTTTTGCTGACTATCCTTTTCTTTGTCAGATTAATAGGCAAAACCTGCTGTCCAATTTCATCAGGAAGGACAAATGGTTAGGAGATGCTCTTAAGAGATATGGAACAGCCCCAAGTGTTTGAATCAGATAGCCATCAGGGTCTTTGGAAAAGGTGATATTCTGCCATCGTAGCAGAAGGTGAAGATGCATGGTGCACACAAGACAGGAGTTAGTTTTTCAAAGGGACAAAGGCTGTGTTCACACAAAGCAAAGGAAGCATCTCAAGAATGCACAATAGCAAGTGACCCTTGTGTTTTCATTCTAGCTGTAAACCATTTTTTTTGTATTCTAGAATATTAATTAGAGGGCAGAGAGACAAACTGGAGTATAAAAATTTCATCTCCCCAATACCTTGAAACCATCTCAAAGATCGAGATCGAGATATCTGAAACTGAAAAACCAGTTTTTTGGCAACCAATGTTACTTTTGAGGATCTCTTGTTAGGAGTCTAAAGGGTTCTACCTATGAACTGGTCTCTATTACTGTATTATCTTTAAATGGTTCTTGTGCCATGAAGACTTGATTTCAGACCATGCTTCTACAGGCATGCTGGGCCAATGGAGTCCAGGCGTGGGCCATTTGCAGTGGGGAGGCTCCAGCTCTGCCTCGCTACACACACCCTTTGTAGGTCTGTGCATCCCACAAAGCTGCCCAAAACCTGTGTAGCAGCAACATAGTGGTCTATGTAGCCGCCCTCACTTGTCTTTCTGTGATGCCCACTGTAAACAGAAGTGACAGTTTCACAAGCCAATCACACTGCACCATGGGCGGAAATTCCTGCACGGGCCTAATCAGGGCCTCAGGATGTGTGCTACAGTGTTTGCACCCATTGCCATAGGGTGCTATATGCCCCATGCAGATGTATGGGATCTTCATTTAGATCCGGAACTACAAGGAATGTTTTCGCCAAGGAATGGATTCTGAAAATCAGGATTTACTTAATCTGGATTAACTACAGTAATCCAGAAATGGCCCCAGATCATTACATTATGATGGCTTGTAGTCGGGCTTCCTCAGTAGTGGCACCTTCCTTTTAGAATGCCCTTTCCTCAACTGTTCATAGGTGCCTATTTATTTATATTTATAAAAAATTATATCCTGTGCTTTACCAAGTCTCAGGGTAGGTCATAATAACAATACTAATGCATAAAAATATTAAAGCATTTTCAAATATAAACCTGCCTGCCTCCCTCTTGTCGAAATTACTATTAAGGATTGTCTTTTTACACAGGCATTCCCTGTGTGAATGCACTGGCCCACCTAGTGTTAATGTGTTTCCCATTGTTTTTTATATTCTGTGCATGTTTTGCCATTGTTTTAATGTCTTTTGTAAGCTGCTTGGAGTTTTTTAAAAATGAAAAATGATATACAAATGCCTTAAATAAAATAAATAAATCTGTTGCATGCCTCTGGTACTCATTCAATCAAAGTAACTGCAAGCCAGTACTCAGTTAACCGTATTTGGGAATATCACCCTAATTCACTTGTTTATTGGAAACACTCATACACTGTGGTCCTTTATTTCACATTCTGAAGTGCTGAACAACAGCCGAAGAAACAGTGTGGTGAATGCTGGCCTTCACATCTAGTGTTCCTCTGGCTCAGTAACTTCAGGATCGTAAGGCTGGGTGAGATGGGGCGACTTCAACTCATTAGGCTTCCCTTTGTCCCAAATAATAACAGGTTGAAGCTGCAGCAACTATTGCAACGGTCTGCAGTGGCTTCAGAAGCAAACACGTCCTCATTTTATTTTCCACTTGGACAACCTGCGATGAAGGAGAAATGAGAGTGTATTTATCATTGAAACCACCCTCCACCCTACAACAGTGCAGCCCAAAGGATGAAGTGGCACATCTTCATGCAAGTAAACTAGGGGTGTTTTTCCACTGTCACTAGAAGTACCCATTAAGTACCCATTAATGGGTACAAAAATGCCATTACGTACCCATTAATGGGTACTTAATGGGTACTTTTAGTGACAGTGGAAAAACACCCTAAGGGCCTTTCTACATTTACCTGCAGTGATCCAGATCAGTAGTTTCAGATCAAACTACATCCTCTGGTCTGGATCATAGCAAGACCTTGAGCCCTTTTCACACTACAGCCGGATGGCTGTAGTATACCAAGGTTGGTACACATGGGGGACAGTTTGACCATTTGCTTTGGCCAGTGAGGGACACGTTCCCTTACCGACCAAGGTGCAAATGGTCTAACTGTCCTGTGCGTGTACCAGCCCAGATGGCCCATCCCGGGCTGCTACCATTGGCCACTCTCAGGCCACTGGCTGCCAGCCCAGTTCTTGGGCGACATCAGGTCAGCTCTGGGACAGACCAGCACACTTCTGGGCAGAACCAGCCTCCCACAAGAGCGAATGGCCTGTCCCAGAGCTGTTCTAATTGTTAGCCAAGGGCCTGTGAACGGGCCTCTGCACTGGCACCATATACACGGCAATGGTATGTTCCAACCCAGCCCTGCATTGGTCCCTAGGCTTGCACAAGTTTTTGAGTCAGCCTCCAAAACGTTGAGAACTGGGAACTGAAGTTCCTGACCTTGAAGCTCCTGGGGGAACCATTTTGATGAAACACATTGTTGCGCTGCCAAAATAGGTTCCCCAGTAAAGCAGAACATAGATTACTCAGTAAAACAGAACTTCTGCATGCCTCCATGATCTAAGAGCATCCCCTGCTAGTACACTAGGAGCCTCCTGACCTCAATTCTGTGTGGTGCAGTCAGAGTGTACTAGCTGGGGTCACAGCCTCTTTAATCTGCACTAACCTGTAGACGAAAGAGGCCCTGAAGAAGACTACAGTGTGCACCTAATCCAGATCTAAAGTAAATACAAAGAGGTCCTAAGGGTGCAACTTTCATGCAAAGAATCTGCAGAACTTCCAGTTTGCGGGGATGACAGGATGGTATGACAATGATATGAACAAATTTCCATGTGAGTAATTCACTGCACCAAATGACTAGATTCATATACAGACTAAAACAATTGAGTGTCAATCTATCTATTATTGTAAAACATCCAATATTTCATAAATCAGCCCAAATGGACAATCATATTACGACCACAAAAGCAACGTTACTGAAGATTTAACATTCAGTGACTGGTAATAAAACTTTAATGTTTTAAAACTTGGTTGAAGTAATTAGGGATATGCAGGGTACTTTTGTTTAAAGGTGGTTAGAGGTCAAAGCTGCTTGTGATCTCACATTCCTGGCTGTATTCAATCTCTGTCTCCATGTCCCGTCCCTCTTGCTCTGAGTTCTCTGAGTTCTCGCACGATCTCCATCTCTACGTCTCTCCCTCCTGCCCTGACTTTCTCTGTCCTGTTGCCCATGGCCTCCACCTCCACACCCTTCCCTCTTGCCCTGAGTTCTTTCTCTCCTGTTGCCCATGATCTGTCTCCACGTCTCTCCCTCTTGCCCTGACTTCCTCTGTCCTGTTGCATGATATCTGTCTCCACGCCCCCTCCATCTTGCTGCAGGAAGGTGTGATCAAGCTGTTCCAGGCCGAAAACAGCTTGGATTCAGCTGCCTTCCTGATGCAAATTAAAATGGTAAGGTGTAACTGCAGCCTAAGTCATATTGCCACCACTGTCCCTGCACCTCTTGCCCTAATACTGCACTAACCTATAAGAAAGTCACTTTTGTACAACATCTAGTTTCTTCCTCAACCAACACACAAGGCTTCATTGTGCACTGCCGCTCACACAGACATTAGCTTTTATGTTCTGGAAGCTCTTCTCTCTATCTTCCAACATTAACAATTTGTTGTAATGATGAAACAATGATTGTAGGCTAGCTTATGATTACAAGGACTCTTGTGTATAAAGCTGAATTTCAAATAAATATTTCAGGGCATACTTGATATTAATTCAAGTGTGGTGTGTTGGTTTTGCTGCATTTTCACTATTCGATGATGTGTGTCATATAGGGATGTGCCAAAGCTTTTTGGCACCTTCAAATTTGCATGTGAAGCCATTGTGCACAAAGTCAAAGAGGCCTACATTCATAAGCCAGCATTCATGCTGTGGTGGAAGCTTCATTGTTTCCAAGGTGAGGGGAGGAATCACAAGAATTCTTCCTGGAGGTGAGGCAAGGTGGGGGGAATCTTCAGAAGTCAGAGGGGAGGCAACTGGCCCAAGTGGTGTGGGATTTTCTCCCTTTGTTTCTCACCCTGCCTCACATCCCAACCTCAGGGCACGGGAAAATCTTGCCCCCTGTCACTGCCCCAGCTCACCTCACCTTCAACAACGTTGCCACTTCTGCTGGCCCTCCAGAAGTCTTGAGTGCTTTGACTGGTGCACTCCAGAATGCTGGTGGCAGCAGCCAGAGAAGTGGCAGCGCAAGCAGGCAGCCACATTCTGCCCACACAAATGGGACATAAGGTGGTGGTCTGATGTCCCTTCACCCAGAACCTGTCAAAGGTTCACGGCAAAAGCAGAGACTCCCTATTCCACCACCACCCCCTTGTGCATATCCCTAGTGCCATTATTTCTTTTTTTTAAAAAAATAGTGCTTTAATTTTATATTACTAATTTTCTATTATTAAGACTTATCAGCTGAATAAGAGAAAAATAAGTGTACCAAGAGCAGGAGCACTTGTTCCCACTCTATAAGCATGGCAAGTGGCACCAGCTTCAAACATGCAGCATGAGAGATTTTCTGTCACAGCTGGTACTTATCTCACCTGTGGGAAAGATACTTGTGATGCTGCTGGCCAGTCCTTAAGTGCCCTCTGGAGACCATGCCCAGGAGCATTACTGTTGTGCAGAAGCTCTATCTCACAACCCTCTACCAGTTTTCTGTGTGGATGTACCTGAGTTATAGTTCTTCCACTCTCACCTGGCTGTGCTTGCAACATCCTGGTACTCCACGTGCAAGTCCCATAAGCAGACTTAGTGGTTTGGCACCAAGGTCAGCTCATCCCCCAAACCCACAGTTGACTAACATTATTGCTCATGCTTAGCTATAAAGAAACTGCAAGTCTAAACAACCAAATAGTTCTGGAGTTCTTTCATAATGCTCTGAATGGAATTGTGAAATGAAATGATAAATGTTTATGATTCTGTGACCATGTTGTTTAAAATGCATAAAGCGACAATTTTCTTAAAATCCACCCACTTCAATTGTGCTAGGCTTCCCACATTCTCTTTGAATCCCTGCCACCACAAGTTGTGCCTCTGAATCTGATCAAATCCAATCCGAATCTGATCCAAATCCTCTCTGGAGGTGACTGGGCAGCCACTTCAAACATAACAAGCCTTCAAACGAGGGCACAAAAGCTTTTGTTTCAGATGTGAAGGTCTGTCTTTGAATATTCAAATGCAAAGTTCAAACATTTGCAATTTGTACAAACTGCAAAGGTGATGAACTTTTGTTTTTTTGCCCATCCTTAATAAAAAACTGTTGATCTTCGGAACTTAAAACCATGATTAAGTGTTTATGGGGCACCAAACATATAGCAATGCAAAAGATGTGCTTAAATGTGAACACTACTTGAACACATTCCTCAAAATATGCAGTAAACATTTTGCCAAATTCTTTTGGCAGCATGGGTGACATCCAACAAATTGTAATATATGATAGGACTGCATCAGTGTACGCCTATCTGCAGATTTATAAACCAGCACCTGAATATCAAGAAGCTGGGAGCTCATTAAATGACTCATTAGGTGACTTATTTCCAAATGATAAAAGCAGACAGCGCCTTGGCATCAACACCTCTGGCAAATGATGAAAGAACTGGGGCTCGATTTTTGAAGCTGCATAGCTGGTATATATTGGCATTTATTTAACAGCATTATATCCACTTAAAATAGCACCCAATCTTTAAATTTTGATTAAGCTAGAAATTGTTTTATCCTTTCTATTCCTAGCTAGTCCCTAAAATTAAACAACTCAGTATTTTGTTGTTGTGTGGAAAAATCCCAGAGAATTTTCTCATGTCCATCATAGTGAAAAGCTCTACAGCAGTACTATTTTTAAGCTGTAGAATTCAGGAGTACCTTTTTACTATCTGCATAAGTTTCTGAAGAAGATAATACAGTGCATGTGGCTGCAATCACACATTGCAACTAAAGTGGCCCCAAAACAGCTTAGAAACATTAGATGTAAGGGCCACTGTACGTCCATCTTGCATTCTTGCTAAAGTTCAGCCTTCTTTGCTGTCATTCCTTTTGGACCAATATTTCCTTTATTTCCAGCATAGACTCAGAAATAGATAACCAGGCTGTGAGAAGTGTTATCTCAGAAATGCTTCTGCTAGAAAGGTCTTAAGCAGTGGGGGGGGGGGGGGTTGTGGGAAAGCTTGCTCAGAGCCCAACTGATAAATCTTTCTTGACCATAATACTTTTCTATTATCAATATTACATGGAGGAACTTGCTATAAATCAATTCTTGTCTTGTTATGGATCTTCTGGTAAAAGGTGAAAGTATTATACGATCTGAAGAGAAACCATCTAGGCACCGGGTGGTGACTCTGAACGTATGATCCTCATGTTCTCACCCCATCTTTCTTGAGGGAGAACTGGCAGGCTGGCACATGAATAATCCCACCTGTGAACCATCTTTAAGCCACCTCAGAGGTGGTTTATTATTAGTATTATTATTAACTGCTTGTAAACATGATCACAATCTATGAAAAAATGTGCTTGGAGACAATTGCCCTTGGAAATTCAGTCAGTACACAGTGTGGCAGGTTTGAACAGGGATGATGTCAGCCAGGTTCTAGTTTCCACTCATAGAGATGGTGCTGGATTGTAGAGCTTTGAAAGTGTTTGGGGTTGTATTTTCTGTCAGTCTCTGAACCTTTAAAAGCTGTTCTTCCACTTATCACAGCTTCCTTCAATTGGTGCAGGTGACAGAGAAGATACCCAGCAAATTTGCACTTTGATTGTGAAATAACCAGTCCCAAGAAGTCTAGCTAGGAGCCCTTAGTAAACAGATATGGACCTTGTGGATTCAAGATCTCTCCATGCATTCATAAACTCATGCTCATGAAATCACAAATTAATTTTTATGGCACCATTTTTGAAAGGGCATTTTTCAACTTGTATACCAGCATTTACTTTTTTTCCAAAGGAGAGTAGCATGCCATAGACGGAATGCTTTGTTGTTTCACAGCATTGTGAGAGTTCTTTAAAGGCCTTTTATAGTTAGGCAGCATGGTAGTACATGTGAACATGCACTGTTTGTTGCTGGCACCAAGGCTGGGATGTTGCCAGGCTGGCATCAGGCCCCAGTTTAAATGCAGCCAAATATTCCGCAAAAAGCATCATGATTTTCTCCCTTCAAAATATTGAAACACTGTCCAACAATTTTTATGAAGGTGCACACTGCTGCAAATGTTCCTCATCAATCAATCAATCAATCAATCAATCAATCAATCAATCAATCAATCAATCAATCAATCAATCAATCAATCAATCAATCAATCAATCAATCAATCAATGCTCTTCTTTTTTAAACAGCATTAATTTTCAAACAAATAATCAGCCCCACCCCCCACCCCCAAAAAACTCCTATCGGGAACAATTCTAGTTTTAGACAATCATTAATTTTGTGTTTAAAAAAGTGTTAATTGGCACATCATTCAAAAATAACTCACTCCTAATCTGAACAAAAGCAAATGCATGACACTTAAAAGCTTTGGCAGCTTCCATATAAAAGGTTTATCAATACAGAGACTCACATTAAACTTACGATAACCCAGTACAAGAGTAGCGGAAGGGCCTTGCTTTTTAACCAGCACAGGAAATAGTTTTTAAAAGAAACGCAAGGAATGTTTCCCCAGAATCTCCCTACACCAGGTAATTAAAAACAGCAGCATGTTTCAAGTGTGACAACAAATAAAAGCCAATGAGGTAAGAAATTGTTTTTTACCACGGTGTGACCAAGAACACAAAAGTGCCCCTTCCCCTCAATCCTCCCACACACACACCCCGGATTTAATATCTGTGATAAAATACAAGGGAAGTTTGCACGTTGCTTCCCATCCATGGGAAGCAAAGCACAATTTTGCCCATAGGTGTAATAAACCCTCTACCGGACCAACAGTAAAGTACAATTGGCCAGGGCAGGGCTGGATCACCATGGCAATGTCAGAGGTAACATCCAGCGCATGTTCAGACATTGCCATGGTGATATGCATAGGTGTAGTCATGCTGCCACAGCCAATTGCCTCACAGCACTCAGAAGAGGGTAAGAAACCACCTCCCCACAACCTATACAGATACTCTTGGTCAAGCTGTGGACTGCTTTTTAGCAGTCCACAGCTAAGTTACTCAGAGGAGGGGTAATCCCACTCCAGGGCAGCAGTGGCAGAATGCGGATCCAGGGAGCAGATGGAAGTACTCCAACTGGTGAGTACAACCAGATCCTATGTGCTTCTACATCATCATCATCATCATGTTTTAGTACTGTATTTTCTGTCTACGTTTAGCAATATTATCCAGGAGCAGAAGAGTTTAGCTTAATCTTTTAACCCACCTTTCACATTAAAAAGTCAAGTGGAAGATAAAAGCAGACCCCCTTGGGTTGTATCCAATTGACCTGCTTTTGGTCTATCAACATTCTCAATGAAGACATTACATCCTACATCTTGATCTGGATCTATATTATCTGGATCTCACAAATACTGATTTCACTAATCTGGATTTACTTAATCCAGATTTGCAGAGGTGATGTGCTGAAATAGACATCTGGTCTAGCACTAATCTGGATCAAGGAATCCTTAGTACCCATTAGATCCAGCTGTCCTATGCAGATAATGCACCCTTAATGGGGGCTTAATGTGGCTTGCTATGTGAAAGGTGTATTTCATATGTGTACCTTATGCATTATTATTGGGTGCTTAACCTCATCTAAAGTGTAATATGGAAACATCCCTAGATTATGCTGTGCTGGTCTGGAAAGAGTGCTGAGTATTTTTATTGGAAGTGTAGTATACAAATAAGCACATGCAGATACAACATGAGGTAGGAAGTATAGCTGGCTTTGAGGTTACATGATTAGTAAGAGATGCTGTCTTTCTAAATAAACCACACTGAGATATATGACATTTCTGAAAGTACAGTCACTTATGGATCTGCTTCCAGGGTTAAGAGAAGTTACTATTCTAGAACAAACTGTCTCTCATATGAGAAGTTGGGAATATTTTAAGATAAATTCATTACAAGGTATAATTAATAATTTCTATCTTGGCCCCAGCTCAGTTCAGGCTCTCTTCATGTAAGGGGTGGGTTGAAGGGAGGGGAGATGGGATAGGGGAGAATGGAAACAGGAAAATCATATAATTTTAATGTCGTGTAATGATGTTATGGTTATTTTTTGTGTTTGTACATTGCCTGAGCTGTAAATACATTTAATTGCCTCCCCTCCCAAGAATGTTCATGATAATTAGGATCCACTCAAAAAGCACAAATTCAAAAGTATGCCCAATAAAGGAGCCAAAATAAACAGTATTTTGTGACCTGTAGTAACCTCTGGTGGCACAGGCTGTACCTGGAAAGAACACAATTTTATTGGTGTTGTCTGAAGTGCTCCTGTCTAACCATTTTGATTTGCCAACATGTTATAGACTTTAAGCAACACTGACAAACCTTCAAATGCCGGTTCCAACCATTTCATATGCACCTACAGGAAACAGGCACCTTGCTGACTTCTTCAGTCCAAAAAGTAGCATTTTCTGGCCACAATTCACAGACAATTGTGAATTGTGAAAATTGTGAAAAAGTTTACTCTGGTTTTCAGGACTGCAAATAGCAAGGACACATCACAAACACTTCTTGTTTTTTTTTTCCATTCTTGCTTGAGTGCAGAAAATATTACCACACTACCGGTGAAGGATCAAAGGCTGGATTTAAAGATCAAACTCCAGATTTCCATAGTCAGTTGATTACCCATGGAATAGCATTTTTTTAGTTCCTATTCTAAACTAAGTCATCCCCTCCTTAATACATCCTTGTTTCAAAATAAGTAAAAAAGCATCTGGGAGCACTTTAAACTATAAAACTCCCCAAGCAAAGAGATAGTAATGTAGGTCTTTCACTTATTACCATAATGCTCCACCCTTCTATATAGCTATTGAATAAAACCAAAGGAGGTGGTTATGTGGCCATCAGTGACAATTGATGTGTGTCAGTCATAAAAATGTGAAAATCACACACCCATCAATTGGACAAAATAAGTGTGTTCTGAGCTCAACTGCCTTTTTGAGATCAGGGACACCAGGTCACTCAGGGAGGAGTGAAGTGACAATTAAGAAAGACACAGTCTATTGCAGAGAACTTGCTTTTCACCTGTAGCAGTTCTATGCTGGATTCAATGAAAGGAATGACATTTTTCCTGACCTCCAACTTGTTTGCATGATACAGCACTCATCCAAATTTTGAATCAGGTTGAAGGAGGGGGTACAGATACCTGATACAAAGACTGAACACTCTGAAAGTTGCTTTACACAAAGGTCCCTTCCAGACTGGCAAAATAAATCTACGGTGAAGGGGAAGATCGCAGCTTACCAGCTGCAAAGCGGTGACTGGGCATCCGGACTAGAGCAGCCTCCCATAGCTTCTTCATGAAAAGCTGTGACCTGTGTGCACGGTCACATGGGATGAGGCATCCAATCAGAGTTGAGCTGCCTTCCCTGTTCTCATTGGCTCTTTTTGCTGTTCCCTCCAGACTGTCCCCATGCAGGCTTTTTAATTTGAGTTCAGTGCTGCTTCGACTGTTTTGGGGGACTATTTTGAACTGAGTTCTTGTCAATTGATTCAAATATAGCCATCCCCTTGCAGCATTTTCAGTTCTGGTTTGGGACAATTTTTAAAGGTAAAAAATAGGGCTTTTAACACACACACCCATGCAAACCCTGTTTGCAATAAAAGAAGCAAAACAGCAGTTTTTAAAAGAATTTTTAGAAGCAAATACTTTCCTTTTCACTTCTCTCCCTTTTGAGATTAGCAGAAAAAGTGCTCTCACGCAGATCTGGGAGGCTTCGAACCCAGTGCGATAAAATTTGGGGGGCTATTTTTAAAGGCAAATAAAGGGCTTTTAAATCCCCCTACCTTTGCAAACCCTGCCTGCAATAAACAAAGCAGCTGTGAAAGGAGTTTATTAATTACTTTCTTTTTCACACCTTTCCCTTTTGAGATTACCAGAGTAAATGTTTTTAAAGCCCCTTTAAATAAAACACAAATAAAAGCCCCTTCTCCCCCCCTTTCTGCCTTTTTCATACCATATGGAGCTTTTGCGAGCATGGCAAGGCAGGGAGGGAGCTTTATATCTGTAAAAAAAAAAAGCCACCCACAGCTGGCTGCCATTGGCCAGAAGGCTAGACCTCTACCCCAAATAGCCCAGTATTGTCCACATGTAGGGGGAAATAAGTGGACTCGGCTCCAAAAGGGGGACTCTGTCCTGTTTTCATCTGGGCTTTTTTCTCTCCAGATTTAGGCAGGATAGTCCTCATAAAATCCGGGAATAAGGAATTGTGTGGGGATGTTGGGTGCCAAATTCAGATTCTATTTGTATTAATTACAGTACTCATGGGGATGCTACTTCCTGAATTTGAATAGAATTTGGATTAAAGTGCCCAAGGGCAAACACCCTAGGTTAAAGGTTTCCTAGAAAACTATTGTTTCCTAGCCCAAATTTACAAGGTGCATGACTGGGAACAGCTGATGCTCACACACACACACCCAGACCGTATTCTAAATTGAACACACTGAACAGGGCTTTGTAAGACAATGTTCTAAGAAGGAAGGAAGGAAGGAAGGAAGGAAGGAAGGAAGGAAGGAAGGAAGGAAGGAAGGAAGGAAGGAAGGAAGGAAGGAAGGAAGGAGCTAGATATCCAGAAGCACTACACTCTTGCTCTTCATAGTTATCAGATATACCCCTTCCCCTGAATGGCAAAACTTCTTGAATTAAAGGGGTTTGATGAGAAATAGCATGCCCTTTCTGCTTACCTTGATGGGAAATTGCAATCTCCTTTCTGACTTTCATGACCGGCAAAATCAGGACAGCCAGAACACATTTGTACACTTGGCAAGACTTCACAAATGAAAAGTAATGTTATTGTATATTTCCTAAGCCTGTGTTATTTCCCTGAAAAACTACTGGATTGCATTCCTTTCTCCCTTACCCCCATGGTATTGATCTGAAGGATTTTCACTATTCATTTGATCCAGTATAGGCCATCCTAAGCTGACAGTAGAAGCTTGATACACTGTTAAACATACTGGTAAATATTGATTTTATATAGCGTTAAGTCTTACGATGGAGCTGACTTGCCTTTGCGTAGAATTGTGACACTTCTCAGACATGCTTGATTACATTTATCACACAGTAATTACAGAAAAGAGTAATGGATTACTGACAGGAAATTGAAACACAAATTCTTAAAAGACAAAATGTCAGTTTTAAACAAAAATAAACCAAAAGATAGGAAACAAGAATAGTAATATGTCAAGGACCATGCCATACAAGGCTGAGAAGAGGTAATTAAAATAAAAAACTAGGTGAGAAATTTACTGTTCTTCTTGAATTAGACAGAGGGGCAAGAAATCACATAGGACCCTTCTGCTCTTTCTGGTATGCTCCATCCACATAGAATAGAGTGTAATTCAGATCAAAGGGTCCTTGATTTGAATCACTAGTAGTCCTCAGCAGCCTAGTCACTACTCACTAGTCACTACTCACTAGTCACTACTCACTAGTAGTCCTCAGCAGCCTAGTCACTACTCACAGCCTAGTCCAGAACAAGGACATGGGACAGAAGGTGCACCTTCATTTTCTGAACAGGGCACATCACTGAAATGGCTTCACCAGGGGCTTCAAGGTTAGGAAAGATCATTGTGCAAGCTTTGGAGCAGGTGTGGGAGCTGGTCTGAACCAGCATTGCCATGTTGGGGTGTGATACCTTGTTGGTATTAAATCAGCAGATGCGCGGCCGTGCTGTAAGACATCTCTGCTGTCCCGGAAACTTGCTGCTGGCATCTCTGCTGTCTCAGGTTTCCCTCCTGCCCTCAGAGTAAGAAGCAGACGGAAGCAGGAATCTCTTCTAAGAGGTTTATTTACATAGTTGCTGCAATTTACAAGTTACACACGCTCTCCAACTCCTTCCGATCAGCAACCCACACACACACAGCCGTGTGCGGGCTCTTTATACACTTTCTTATCATACAATGGTGACTCACTTCCCTTGTATTGCATAAGCTGTTGCAATCCAAGTGTTGCATAGACTTACGTAATTCTTACTCAATCCAGCCTTGAATACTTTGCTGATAGTCAGCACTCTGTGACTCTTAGTTACCTTTGCAAGCACATCCGTGCATTTTCCTTATACGGGCTTCCCTGCCTAACATGCCATGCAGATGACACTGTTCCAAACCACACCTTACCATGGTCCGAACCCACAAATCATGCTGGTCCACACCCATTGGTTTGGATCATGGCCTTTTACTGCAGAAAGCCCCTTAGCTCTACCAGGAGATTCTTCTAAGTCCATAAATAAGAACACAGCTGGATCTAACTACGAATCTTGCGTCTTGCTGCCCAGAATGAGAGGTGAAAATAAGCCACGTGGTCACGTGATACTTGTCGCCATCATTACACATCCACCACTGCTTCCTATGTATTAAAGGTTATGTTAAACTGAACAAACTAAAAAAAGAAAAAAAAAGATTGGTATGCTTTCAGAAGACCAATATTTCTAATGTCTCCTGGCTCTATGAAATTCTCTTTTAAAAAATACACACTTAACAACAAAGTCAGTTGCTCCTTACAGTTTTCCTAAGAAATGTTCCCTGCAGCCTATCAAACAGCCCACTTTGACAAAGCAGTAAAGCAGGCTAGAAGCAGCCACATGATCATGCTGTCACAGACTATTTGACAACAGAAGGTGATGAGAAATTTCCACTCAGTCAATTTTAGAACTTTTGATGTTGTCAAATTCCACAGGCATAACAAACTGTTAGTAAAAACTTGTTTATAAAATGTCACAAATATTCACATCCAAGGGGACATCCAAAAAGATGGCAAACTAGTGAAATACCTTTTCTTATCCACAGGAATTTGTTAATCCCACAAATTTATATTCTGTAGGGGGTGATAAACTGCAAAAGGGGTGCCTCAGAGAGACAGAGTGTGGCCCTCATGTTCCCAGCCCTTCTCTAATCCACCTTTTCTAACACAGAATGTTAATGAGAAGAGGAAATGGTAGACTGATGTGTGAATGGTCCCATCTCAAAAACTTCTCTAGGGTGCCTCAGAAGTGCCTTAGATATGTTTTTCCCTCCTTTTTTGGTGTGTTTGGGAGTCTCGTTTGAGCCTCTCCCAGGTTCTGAATGTACCAGAAGTATGTACCAAGGAAAACTAGATACAGTAATGGCTGACAGCAAATTGAGACAGGCATAGGGCCCAGTGAGTACACGGTATATGGTGCTAGAAATGAAACATAAAGAAAAAACGATATCACAATCATAATCTAGAAGAGACTTTGCAAGAACACCGATGAAATAAAATGTACTTAGTGAATGTTTAACCTTTATTCCATTTATGGTAAATGCCCTTATATAGGACCATCAGGCTATATGATACTGAAAAGGAAGAAGTTCATCAGTTATGTGAACAAGAACAAGCTAAGATTGATATTTTGATAGTGGGAAGGAAAGAGGGAGGGAATTTTATATTTTAAACACTACATTATTTTATCTTTTTCTTATTGTGACCCAATCTGGGACCTTTTTCTGAAGGCGGGATATAAATTCTTAAATAAATAAATACAAATATTTATGGGTGACTGGAATGTGGAAGCTGTGAAGTGATAAGAAGGCCAAATGGCTGGAAAACACAGGTGAGGTAATTGATGAAGATGGTAAACTCCTGACTGAATTTTGTAAGGCTAACAACTTGTTTATTTCAAACGCCTTCTACTATAAACATGAGAGACAATTGTACACTTGGCCCTTACCCAAGGGATTGTTCAAAAATCAAATAGACTACAGCTGTGACTATGATACATTGGAACATCAGTAAGAAATATGTATCAGCAAGCAAAAATTGGTGGAACCACAAGAATGAAAAAGAGAAAATGAGAAGGTTAAAATGAACAGACAGAAAACCATCTTGCATATAATGCTGTGACTGAGAGAAACCATGTGTGCATTATTGATTGAAGTAGTAGAGATGAGGGAAAACAGCAGGAAAAATAATGAGGTACACACACCTGCAAATTGAGATTAAATGCCTATGGCAAAAGACAACAGTTGTTCCAATGGTGAGCTCCAAAATAACTTGTGGAACATCTTAACATCTTGGGCATTAATAAAGTCATTGTCCATCCATTACAAAAGGTGACACAAATAGAAATACCATGAATTCTGCACAGCAAACCAATCATAACCCTCTACTATATGGTAGGATATATCATGAAGCATTAATAGTAGTAGTAATGACTCAACTCACATTGCCACTGGAACAGCAGGTATAGAGACAGGGAACCACCATACGGGCAACTGAAGAAATGGGTACATGTCATGTGACTCATCATGGTCCCTGGAATGCTTCAGGTGTGAAACTTCCACTTGCAGCAGTAAAGGCTTTGTTGGAACTTGCGGTAACTGACTGGAAAGGGTGCTGAAATTTGGTCATTTATCTTTTGCGAGAGCATGATTTTCCTCTACCCAAAATGATTTAGAATGCTTTAAACAGGATTAATGGTAGGTTGCTTCAGTTGGGCATCTCAGGGTTCCTGACACCGGGAAGAGGAAATCAAGCCTTCCGTGAATATATCCTATATAGGGTATTCTAATGAATTTCTTAACAAAACGGAAATCAAAGGAATTTTTCACAATTAACTTCTGTGGGACAGTGTTCACACAGCAACTTATGGCCCTGTCCTTAACTTCGCTCAAACTTACCTGTCAGTTCCAGAAACGTGAACAGTCCGATCTGGGACTGCCCACACTTATGTGCACCGTGCTGTTGATATGGCAGTCACCAACACAGTGGGAGACTGCACAGCCATGCTGTGCCATCCCCACACAACCTTCACATATGGGGTAATGCGAAAGCTGCACGTGGGAGTTGACAGAGAGTGCCCTGGGCAATCTGCACAGCTAGTGGTAATCAGGGTGGTTTTAGGACTCTCTGGTTGTGGAAGCATCACAGTAGTATGAGGATCTCAGAGCACAGTGAGTTATCCTAATCGCCTTAGTGTGAACAGACCCTGGGTTAACATATTCTATGCATATTAATAGTAACAAGGAAAAACACTAAATATCTCTTTAGTCTTAAAAAAAACATCTTCATAAAAAACAAGAAATCCCTACTGCATAATGAAACAGATGACAAATAAAACTTAGTGTCTTGCTCACTTGCTCTAGATGTGCACGGGCCTTAAAAATGTGGTTTGGTTCAAAGTTAAACAGCCTTGAATAGCCTTGCACTTGTTTGTTATCCAAAAATAATTTTAAAAAAGATTTAAAAGCCCTTTAAGAGAGCAAAATAGCAACAGACTGGTTCAATTCCAACTGGGCACTTCAACTCATTTGGATGAACCCCCTTGTTTCTGTTCAAGTTTGAACCATCGCTCCCAAACCAGGAGCTAAATTTTTAAAATGGAACCAATCAAACTACCTGGTTTGGAATATCTCTCTTTTCTTTTTTCTTCACTAAAACTGCTGGAGGGGTTAATCCAAATCATTTCTGTTGGCAATGATAAGTTCTTTGTATAGTTGGATTTTTGCAATTTTTTAATGACATCGTTGTGATATTTAATCAGATTGTTTTTAATCTTTCGGTTCCCTTGGGATCTATAAATCTTCCTTGTAATCTGTAATTTCTTAACTGTCACTCAACTTGTTGGATCCATAAAATAAAATTAAAAGGAGAAACAAAAGGAAAAAGGAAAAAAGAAACAGTAAACAGTAAATTTCTTTCACTGGATAATAATGACGCCTTTTCACACACGGGGTTTGGAACACATGGAAAACACTTGGGAATGCGGCATACACACTGCTGGGGCTGGGTTTGCATCCAAGCCCATTCCGGAGTGTTTTCCATGCATTCCAAATGTAGAGCACTTAAAAGTGCTGTACATCTGTTCCCGCACGTATGAAGCGTCCCCGGCCGTTCGGGGAGGGAAGCATTCGCACACACTTCCCTCCCTGAAAGCCACGGGCACCCCCACACACACCATTGCCCAAAAATCGGCCGGACAGGTGATGGGGGGGTCACACTAATTACCTACCTTGCCGGGGTGGTGATTGTGCAGGCGCGCTGACCCTGGTAGACGGCGGAGGGGACCCACCGACTTGCAGGCCCCGTCTACCGGGAGCGTGCATGCTTGCGTGAGCTGCGTGACCTGCTTGTCCAATGAGGGGGCGCGGCATGCCCATGTGGTGCACACTCCCAACAGCCCCGGGTCATTCCAACCCGAGGCAGCAAGGAGGTACGTCTTGCGCGCGCACACGGCACATTCCCAGGCCCTGGGGTGGGGGGTCATTTGTGCGGTGTAGGCACCTTGATCCAGTTGCCTACACCCCACAGATGGGCATGATCGGGGGGGATGGGAAGCCTTTGTAGACCAGAGCCACGTGCTCCAATCTGCCAAGGGGTCCTGCCCCATAGGCAGCTGGCCCCGGGCCCCAGGGTGGGTGGGTGGGTGCCCAGGTGGCTTCGTGCCAGCTGTACAGGACTCGATCGAGTCCTGTACAGCCCGCAGGAACTGGGAGAAGCGGCCTGACAGGGCTGCCTGCCCCTGGGTGCTCGCACCCAAGGGAAGGCAGCCTTGCGGGAGGCGTCCCCACCCCTGGCTGGCCTTTCCCAGCTAAGTCACTTCAGGACACTTCAGACATTCACACACAGGCAGGCAGGAACATGTGTAAACATGTTCCTGCCTGCCTGTGTGTGAATGGGTAAAGTGTCCCAATATGACTTAGCCCACGTGCTCTACAGCCATTCCAGCTGTAGTGCGAAAAGGCCTCTGGTTTGTATACAGACAGTGCTCACAGAAGAATGATAAATGAGCATTGCCCCTGCACACCAGTAGCTGGGGCCCTAAGTACACTCCTTCCTACTCCTCCTAACATTTCAGTTCAGCGATGACTAATGTGTGCATCATACACTATGTTCAATAGAGTCAATTTCCATGTGGTTAGCATGGCATTGCACTCTGAAAGAGAATGCAGCTGGATTTGCTCTTCCCAGTCTGGTATGGCAGAACATTACCATGCCAGGCCAGTAAGGATCCATTTTGGTAGCAGCCATTAACACTAAACTAAGCCATAAATGCTAAACTAGCCCATAAATGCAAACAGCCACCTAGGGCTGCCCAAACTGCCAAGGCAATATCCAAAGCATCATCTGGTGTTGCCGTGGCAATCCTGCAGTTGCGTGCACCTGTGCAAAACCACCTCCCCAGGAGCAATCAAGCTGCTTCTTTAGCTAAACACTCTGGGGAAGTATTATCTCACTCCAGGACAGCTGCAGTAGCAGCGGCAGAACAAAATAGGGATGTGCACGAATATTTGTAACATTCATTATTCATACAAATCTATACGAATTAGGGTGTTTGTACACAAATAGAAAGTTACAACATTCATACATTAATATTTGTAGAAATATACAAATATTCATAACGTTTTTTATTCATATGAATCCGTACGAATTAAGACATTCATACACAAATTGAATGTTATGACATTCATACATTAACATTTGTATGAACATGATAGTTTTGGAACATTTGTACCAATAGTTTGGTCATTTGTTACACTGGGGGTAATTTGCATATAATCCTAGTGCATTCTGGGAGTAAGGCGAAATGTCGCTGCGAGAAGGAAGGTAGGGGGGAGGAGCCCCACTCCAAACAGTTGAGAGGAAACTCCATGGAGTTGAGAGGAAACTCCATGGAAGGAAGAGCTCTCTGCTAAAACTAAACAGAAAATAACTGGGATTTTGACAAAATAACCTGGAAAAACTGCCGCTGCACTGTGGTAAGTTTGGGAGGTAAGTCCTCTGGGTTTTTTTACAGTTTTGGGGGTCTGCTTTTAGAAGCCAACTGAGGTAAAATCTAGGGACGTTTTCGCACGGGGGAAAACGGAACGCGAAAAAGACAGGTGAGGACACGTCATCCGCACTGGCCGCGCGCGGCTTGCGTCCCGACGTGTCCTCACCTGTCTTTTCCGCGTTCGAAATGTAGAGCACTTCGAAGTGCTCTACACGCGTTCCAACGCGGACGAGCCGCCGGCAGCCGTTCGGAAGAAGAAGCGTTCGCGCTTCTTCTGTCTCCCGAACGGCTGCCGGCGCGCCTCCGACGCCGCGCGGCTTTGACAATCAGCTGTTTTTCAAACAGCTGATTGTCGATCTGCCTCCGCGGCTGCCGGCGCGCCCCTGGCCGGCGTTTGCCGGCTAAGGCAGCTTCGGGCGCTTTGACCATTCGCACCCAGACGCTCCGGAACGCGTTTACACGCGTTCTGGCGCGTCTGTGTGTGAACGGGGAAAGCGCCCGAAGCTGGCTTAAGCTTTCCGCCTGAACGCGTTCCGTCTGGAACGCGATTCAGTGCGGAAATGCCTTAGGTCTGCTGTAGCCAGCTCAGGTTACTCTAGGAAAACTCCTGGGAGACCACATCAAAATAACAAAAGGGACAAAGCATTAGCATACACAAAGAGGATTAGCCACTCCTGAGCTAGTGGGTGTGTTTTAATTCAGTTTGAATTTGTTAGTTCAGTTTGAATTTCACTGCACTGTGGTAAGTTTGGGAGGTAAGTCCTCTCGTTTTGGACAGTTTTTGGAGAAATATAATATATCATAACATAAAATATTCAGAAAAGTTTAGCTTAAAGAAAATATTTAATGGCTTTTTAGGTAATTTTTCAAAAATAACACAAATCCATTAAATAAAATGACGGTAGAATGCCAGCAAGGGAAGGGGGCTTCCCCGTGTTTTGCACTGAATGTCATATGTATGACTACCTGCCCAGGGGGCAGAAGTCTTGGGTCTGTGCTCAGTGCAATGAGCTCCGGGCTCTCAGGGAACGTGTTTCTTCCCTCGAAGCCAAGGTAGCGGACCTGGAGAAGGAGATAGAGTAATAGGGCTGAGGGTGAGGCCTTCAGGGATGCAGTAGGAGCATCCCACTCCACGACAAGCAGCTCTCCAGCTGCCTCAGAGAGTCAAAGCCTCAGGCACAGAGGACATCAAACCAAGGAAGAGGGACAGGCTCCCTTAGTTGGGACCCCTTCCTCAGTGGATGTGCCTGTATCCTCTTACACCGAGGACAGTCCTCCACGGGTAGCAGGAGGGGGGCTTCTTCTAGTGGGCAATTCGATTATCAGGAAGATAGAGAGCCGGGTTTGTGATGGGCGTATTGACCGCATGGTGACTTGCCTGCCAGATGCGAAGGTGCAGGCATCATGGAACATCTAGACAGGTTAGTAGACAGTGCCAGGGAAGAGCCAGTGGTCATGGTACATGTCGGTACCAATGATGTTGGGAAGGCAAGATGGAGCGTCCTGCAAGCCAAATTAAGATTTTTAGGTAAAAGACTAAAGTCCAGGACCTCCAGGGTTGCATTCTCAGAAATGCTACCTGTTCCAGGTGCAGGACCAGCCATACAGGCAGAGCTCAGGAGCCTCAATGCGTGGATGAGGCAGTGGTGTCAGGAGGAGGGGTTTAGATTTGTAAGGAACTGGGGAACATTTTGGGACAAGCCAAACCTTTACAAGAGGGACAGGTTACACTTGAACCAAGATGGAACCAGATTGCTGGTGATTAAAATTAAAAAGGTTGCAGAGCAGCTTTTAAACTGATCCCTGGAGGAAAGGCAACAGGAGCTGGGCAGCATCCGGTTTGGGAGAGTGCACCCTCAAATGAGGAGGGCTAGAAATATGCAGATAATGCTGAGCAAAGTGGGGGATTAGTCATTAGTATGCAAAGAAAACGACGCAAGAGGCAGCATAAGGATTCACATGTTCCTTGACGGCAGAATTTGGACAAGAGGAGTGAATATAAATGTATATATGCAAACGCCAGAAGCCTTCGCTAAAATACGGGAGCTAGAAAGCATAGTTATGGAAAATAGGATTGATATTATTGGCATAACTAAAACCTGGTGAATATGAATTTTCTAACATTCGTTACCAATCATTACGAATCAAATGCAAAAAAACACTTTCATGCATATTCCTACAATGCAAGTGTGTCTGAACTACTTCAGCTGGAAGATGCAAAAAAAGCGGTTTTCCTTACTATAATATTTCAGCATAAGGTAGGTTTCTTGACCAAAGAGAATGCTCATATTTTTCTTGGAATCCTCAGGTATGATATGCTACTTAGACTAACAAGTTATCATGAAAACCTGCCTCCTATGCAAAGTTGGAGCAGCCTTATTTCTCATGTGCTCTAGCTAGGATAGCCAGGTTATATGTAACCAAAAAAGAAAAAAATCTTCTTTTAAATATCTTTTAAAAATACTGTGATGGTTTCAGGGGGCAGGCTGCAATGGGCAGTACTATTATTTCCCCTTGCAAGCCTCCTTGCAGGATGCATGGCTTGCTGCCCATGCAAAGCCCTTGGAAGCTGAGTTTGCAAGCCTTGTTGCAAGACCTGGGCATAGGCTGCAAAAAGGGCGGGAAATCCTGTGCGGGCCCTGCTGCAATGATTGGCTGCAGCTGGTAGTTGGAGGGAAAAGCTGTCCAGGGATCTGAGTGCTGGAGGGGCTAGAGCAGGAGTTCCCACCAATCAAGGGGGAGGGACAGGAGTTTCTCTTAGGACTCTCCAGCAGCATTTTATTTCAGCAGCTTTCCCCAAGAGGTGACAGCCAATCAGTGCCAAGGGGAAAAGGTATAAAGGAACACAGATTACAGCAGACTAGAGGGATTTCCGCACTGCAACGCGTTCCAAACGGAACGCGTGCAGGCGAGCAGCTTAAGACACTTCCGGGCGCTTTTACCGTTCACACACAGACGCGACAGAACGCATTCCGGCGCGCCTGTGAGCGAAAGGTGAAAGCGCCGGGAGCTGTCTTGGCCGGCAAAGGCCGGCCAGGGGCGGGGATTCGGCCGCAGCGCTGCCCGCCCATTGGGTGAGAGCACCCAAGGGGCGGGCAGCACTGTCAAGCCACCCGCCCCGTGCTTCGTGCCAGCTCCCACAATGCCACCCTCAGTTCGACGCTGGACGGCGACGAGGTAAGTCATTCCTCGCGCGCGCGTCCTCCCAGGGCCCTGGGGGAGGGGGGGAAACATCTTCGCTCTCTGGGTGCCCCGCTGTGGGCACCTAGAGAGCGTAGATGGGCCCGATCCGGGCCGGAGGGTGGTTGGGGGTGGGGGTTTTGGGGACTGGGGGGGGTGGGACTCATCTGCGGGCTGCAGGCGCCTAGATCCAGGCGCCTGCAGCCCGTAGATGGCCGCGATGGGGGCGGGGGGGACCCTTGGGGGACCGGAGCGATGCGCTCCGGCCGCCCAAGGCGTTCCTCGCCCCCAGCGAGCCCAACATCGACCTCCTGCCACCCCAGAAAGGGGCGACAGGACGCCGATGCTGGTGGCTCCTTCCCGGGTCTGGCAGCGCCATTGGGGCTGCCGGACCCGGGAAGGAGCCACGTCCCGGCGGCCGTCGGAGGCGACAGACGGGACGCACCGAATTGGGGTTCCCCTGTGCCATCTGCCAGGGTCACTGACCCTGGCAGACGGGAAAGGGGAACCCCGATTCGGTGGGTCCCGTCTACCGGCTTCGCCGCGCCGGCGCAATCGCCGGCCCGGCAAGTCGGCCCCTGGGGGCGTGCCGACGGCTGTCAGGGAGAGAAGCGTGCGAACGCTTCTCTCCCGGAACGCGCCGGGGCGGCTCGTCCGCGTTCGAACGGATGCAGAGCACTTTAAAGTGCTCTGCATCCGGAACGCGTGGAGGACAGCTTCGGACACGCCGGGACGGAAACCCGGCCGCAGCAATGCGTATGCTGCGTCCGGAGCTGTCCTCCACGCGTTCGGGAAAGGCCAATGCGAAAAGGCCTTAGGTCTTCATGCTGGGACAAGAGCTGAAAGGAGAAGAAGAACTGAATCCTGAAGGAGTCGGACCAGTAGTTGACCAGGGGTCTCTTGGCTGGAAGATCTTGGTGGAAGACTTCACTAGCAACTGACCAGACTGGATGATCGTCAAGCAAGGATGGGCCGTGCCTTCTGATCATCTAGAGCCACGTTCTGGCTCACTGGCTTGGCTTGGGCTGTGGCAGAGCAAGTCAGAGGGGGAGGAACGTGGAGAGGTTTGTCTTTTAAAAAGGAACTATTTTCCTTTAGGGAAAGGGGTAGCTCCTAACCTTAAGAGACTTACTGAGTTAAGCCAACAAATACCTGAACCTTATTTTCCTTTCTAGTATTGCTTGTGTATAATAATAAACTTGTTTTAGTTTACTGTTGAAAAGCATGCTACCAGTGTTTTGTGTCCACACTGTAGTATTCACTTGGCCGTTGCACGAAATCAGCATCCTAACAGGGCCAAGCTACTCCTAGAGAGGGCAGGCACTTACTGGAACGCTGGGGATCATGACAAATACCCTCCAATCTACACATTTAAAACTTGAATATGCTAATTTAGGAATAATTACTACTACTTAAATAAGAATGGACAGCATAGCAGTAAAGACTGTGGGCAGGTAATAATTAGACATGTCTCCTTCCTCGACACTAACTGTTGATGGGCAATTTCAAAGCTTATGTGTTCTCTTCTTATGGTTCTTTATCTTCAGAGGAGATAATTTTTCAAAAATAGGATGGCCTTCCAATACCCAGACTGCCCTTCAAAATATAGGGATGCCTGTAAAGTAAAACATCAGTAGGATATAAAGCAGGCTCCAGTCTGAGATCATTAGGAAAATCCTGCCTGACCATTCTGTTCTTTGACAAATGTTTGGGATGGTTGCTAGGAACAGGACAGCTGTGCCAGGTGAAGCTGAACCTTTTTCTTTCAGACATTTGGTAATTAGGTCATCTAGTATAGTAATTTACTGTTCTAAAATAAATTTAGAATTGAATTTTAGTTTTTGGTTAGATTTTAATGGCTCATTTCTTTCTTTTCCTTAATTTCACTTTCTTAGTCCAATGTTTTATTGTCCTATTTTAACTTTATAGTTTTACTTTTTTATTGTCTTTACCTTGTACACAGCCTTGGAACTGTTTTGTATACTGCCCTGGAATTGTTTTGCAATGCTGGTTTGAGAAAGTCTAGCTTCTGCCTATATACCTTATCCATTTATAGATTTATTTTTGTTATTTTTAGACCATCCTTCAACCTGAGTAGCATAGAACTAAAAACTGTGACTAAAATTTTACAGAAAAAATAACAATTTTTAATAAGAAGTGTGTGTGTGTGGGGGGGGAATAGATAAGCCCTACAGCAGCAGGAGAAACTTAGATTAATCACAACTTTCCAGGGTGAATAGACGAGTTTTTAATGGGTGTTAGAAAGAGATAAGTAACTATACCTGGTAAATCTCTAAAGAAAGTGTTGGAAAATAAAGATATGCGTGTGTGGAATTTTTCTAGGTGCAGAGCTGTACTTCTGTGCCAGAGTACAATAACAATCTGGTTACCAAAAATAAGAGTCCACAAGTTTTGTTAGCTTCAAAACTTATAGTTTACTAAGTCTAACAAGGTAGGGTTACTTGGATATAAAACAATAACATCTCAGTTTGCCTATTCTGTCCTGTTACACTACATGGCTTTTTCTTTCTCTCCTGTTGAACAGCAACCAACTAACTACAAAAGCAAACTGGAACAGATCTCAGTTCCTACAGAAAAAAGGGCAGAAACAAACAAGGTTACATTTACCCAGTCAACTCTTTTCTGCTGTTCTGTGACAAGTACTTGCAAAAGACACAACAGGAAGGCTACTGCCACATGGATATAATCCAGGATGGGATCATCAGAAGAACCCCACAGGATGATTTTAATTGACAGGTAGGCCTGCATCGGAGGAGATGCTCGTTTAGGTATCTAAGTACAAACTTGCTTAGGGCTTTAAAAATCAGTCTCTTTCTCTATAGATCAAGAAAGTCTTTGAGTTTGACCCCATTTACACTGACCCTTGTGTCCTATAATGTGAGGGTTGGGAGGAGCACAGCTTGACGATTATGAGAACATCTTCCATGCATTTTTTTGCTTACAGTACACTACTGTCTCAGCTTTCTGTATGTTGTTTTAAAACTGTCATGCAGCTTGCACACCATTCTCCCAATTTAGCAACATGACAAAGAGGTCACATAATTTAAACCTACTCCTCGCACACCATGAGGATAAGTCTGAGCGGGACCCTCCAAAAACAACAGATAGAATCAGGACACACCATTGCCTGTATTTTGGACTGCTACAGCCTTCAAAAACCAGAATTACATCTCAACATTGTTAAACTGGTTACTTTACAAATATATACACCCTATACTGTAGCCATGTGCTTACCAGAATCTCAAAATGAGAGTGCTGTAACACAAGCCAAGGCAGGACTCTACCGAGGCCCAGACTCTTCTAGACTAGACATAAAGTTATGATTGGCATCTAGCTTGGATGTACAGAATTGTAATTATTAAATATGAGATTCTGTACCAGGCAAAATCAAGATACATGAAACATTTTAAAAAGACAAGCCTTTACTCTGATTGTTAAGGCAAGGACTGGCAAATGGTTTGCTTTCGGGAAGGAAGTAGCTGATTAAATCTGTATCAGTGAAGAAGGAAAGATGACCCTCTCAAACTCCCCATGTGGCGCTACTGCTGAAATAATTCTACATGAGAAACGAGGTAGAAAATAAGATTCAAACTGACCAATAAAAAGTGGGGATTTTGATCCATCTTTTGTCCAGTGGGATAGCTCTGTTCTTTTTTCATTTGGAAAAAGAGTATAAAGAGTCCAGGTTTCCCAGCTTTTTGTATGAAGAGTTTTCTCCACTTCTTCACTGCTGAAATCACTACAGCCTCAGAAGAAAACATCTCTTAAGACCATCCATCCCACTTCCTTTTCCTTGTTGGTAGCTGCACTTGATTTCCTGTTGCTGAATAAAATAACTCTGCTTTTCAAAGAAGATTGCATTTTAAGCTTTTTGCAGGCAGCTTCGTATTGAGACTAATAGACCTCGTTTTTGTTTTACTTTGTCCTTAGGGTTTACCTTAGAGAGAGCCTCGCCCCAGACGTTTATACCGGTGATGGCCAACCTATGACACGCGTGTCACAGGTGACACGCCAAGCCCTTTTGGGTGACACACATGGTCACCCTGGCACCCAGGAGTGTAGTGCTTGCTTGTTCTTGAAGTGTATGAAATACCAACTTTCAGTTGAAGATTTAGCAACAAAAGTCACTAATGTTAAGAATTATTTGTTTTTGATTTTAGTAAAATACACATACTGTATATTCTGGCATATAAGGCTACTTTTTAACCCTGGAAAATCTTCTCAAAAGTCGGGGGCCGTCTTATACGCCGGGTGTCGTCTTTTTATATGGCGAGTATATCCCAAACTGTATTTTAACTGGAACGTTGGGGGTCATCTTATACGCTGGAATATATGGTATCAAAAATATAACTTTTTTACTAGAGCTACAAATATCAAAAATTATGGATATTTCTAGATGTGACACAGCACCCAAGTTAAGCTAGGTTTTCTTGCGAATTTTGACACACCGAGCTCAAAAGGTTAGCCATCACTGCGTTTATACACATACCAGCTGAGTCTCCTTATATATTTTTGAAGTGAAACCCTTCTGTTTGTTGGGTTCTTTTCTTCTGCTCTTGACCATTATTGATTGTCAGCTAAATCTTGACTGGTTGCTGCCACTTTTCCTGGTTTTTAAGCTTTTTTGCTGCCTCTTAATAAAACTTTTCTGTCTAATCAAATAAACTGTCTTGAAAAGTATTCTGTCTTGTTTCCTTCCTGTCTGTACTACAGAGTACTTGCCAATTTATTGTTTTTTTTTTCAAACCTACACACTGTAGCCTGCTTGACCCCCAAAGACCCTCTTTTCTATCTGAAGCCATGGCAAAACCAGGCATAATACACTGCTAGGCAAATGCTGCCCTATAAGTCTTACGAGGATACTGCCTTCATGGCAAAAATGAGGCTGGATGCACAGATCTGATAAAATATTTATCAAGACTCTGTCCCAGACCAAATAAAAGGTAATTTATACAAGATACTTTTCTATAAGATATAAGGAACGTGCGCTCCAGGATTTCTCAATTACAGCCACTATTACAAATTTACATATGAGAAAACAGGCCAAAGAAGAAAGATAATCCTCTCACCTACATTTGGCTACACTCTGGAGAATTTTATGCAAAACAAAAAAGAAGACCACCCTTTGTTCACAGTAACTACCTGGGAAGTAACTTCACCTGAGATGCTTAAAAGGACTAATGTATCCCAAAATCAGAATCTCTGGCTCGTGCCACATGGTTCCTGCTGCCATGTGCTTTGAAGAAAACCTGCATGGGTTAGAGACCAAGTTGAACTAGACAGAACAGGGAAATAAGCTATTATCTTCCTTTTTTCTTTTTTATCTTGGGGGGAGGGGGTGTCCACAGACCTCCCTTAATCCAGATCTCTAAGGAATGGGTCCTTCAACTAATCCAGATCTAGTAGAGCCGGATTAAGGGAGGTACCCGATGCGTCCCCATGGGCGGTGCAGCACCCAATAGCAATGGGTGCTAGCTTTCCCACAGTGGAAACCCATGTGGCAAATCCTGATTGACCCACATGGGGCCCGCCCATCACCCCAGATTTTTGGGGGGACAGGGGGTGCAATCTCCGTAGATGCTCCGGAGAGCATCTCCGGAGCTTTCTCATAAGCTCTAGAGATTCTCCAGAGTGATCTGCCGCAAACTTTGAAGATTCTCTGGAGCTTTTGACAAAGGTCCATAGGACTGGCATTGCTCTCGCATGGGGTCTTCTTTGGAGCCTGTGTTATTCTTTGGAGCTTGCTTCGGAGCCAGCTTCAGCAATTCTGCACAGGCTTTGGAGCTTTGGGTTTCGGTGCACCCCCGATGGATGTGCCTCTCCAGAGCCCCCCCTAGACCCCACTGCCTCATCGCAGTGAAAACGTGCTGCATATAATCCAAATTTGATGCCTGAAGACCCTATTGTAGAGCCCTTTAATGGGATCTACAGGAAATCCGGATTATAGGTCCTGAAGGACCCATTCAATCTAGATTTCCCTAGAACTGGTGGAAACAAATGTGGCTCTAATGGGGTCTGCAGTGGAAATGGGGTCTTCCTGCTCTGAGCTTAATGGGTCCCTAATGGATACTTAATGGGTACTTAGTGCTAGTGGAAAAAAAACCCTAGATTGCCAAAAGGTGTGCTTTTAAATACTTTTTTCCTATACCAAGCTGCTGCCTCACTAAGAATCTGTTTTGCTTATGTTTTGAAACTCTGCACAGTACCCACAGGCTCTGGGTCTCTTTTCTTTCTGTTTAAGCACCAAACTGCTCTGGTGTTTTATTCAAACCTCCCAAGGACATCCTGCATGAGCTATTTCCCCAAAAACATCAGGATGGCTCTTAACAGCACTTTGATCCTTTGGGCCAGTGGCTGGTCAGGCTAACTTCCCCACACACGTGTCTAAACCATTCCCCATAACAATGCAAATAAACTTGACAAATATACAAAGTATAACATTTGGTAATGCTTTTATTTGGTAGAACGTTTTTCTCAGAGTAGCTCAGCAAGACTTCCCTCTCACTTTGTATATAAGTATACAAATTTACTTTACAAATACATACAGACTATACAGAGCCTAGCCTGGCCAAAAGCAACCCACCCATCACAAATTACAGTCTGGAAAATATCTGATAATTTCCCTGTCCTAGACAGGGAAAATACACCAGAAGCCTTGAATGTATCTTACATTCCTACTGGATCTTCCAGATTAGCGCAACAGAGCAAACACAACACACACACACACTTTTCCCCAAGGCGCTGTACTAATCAGGATTACTCTGTTCAAATATATTTGGATCTAGAATTCTCTTAATATTATTTATTTCAGAAACTGATGGTGGTATTTTTTTTCTTCAGTTTGCATATCATTAACTTTTGCTTCTTGATAGTGCCTTAACATTTCCTACAGAATATTTTACTAAAGTCTGCATTTCATTGTGATATGAAGTCCAAAGAAACACATGCTGGCAAATAATGGACAGGCATTTGAGTGTGGTGAAATTGCTGGGAAATAACCTGTGTATTCCCTTAGTTTGTGCATTTCTACACATTTGTATCCCTTAATAACACAGCTTCAATAAGAAGTAATTTTCAGTGGAAAGTCATAGCAAGGGATTTTTTTAACATGCCCCTGGACAAATTGGGTAATTAAGATAGATCCTAAAATCTATGGGACAATACATTTCAGCAGAAATCAAAACATCCAATGTAATTCTGTGATATGTGGAATAAGGACCTGTTTGCACATAAATCAATGAGAGGGTATAACAATACTATCCCATTGAGAAGATCAGGCACAAGAAGGAGACATCTGCAAGTGCTGATACACTCTCCAACCAGACCACCAGCACTTAAGAGTGCAGATTGTCCAGCTCAGGCAAGATGGATCACCATGACAATGGCCATAAAAACATCCAGCTTGCACTGAGATGTCATCAAAATGATCATCCCATGGTGCCCAACTGTGTAGCTGCCCACTCACAGGATTCCTACAGCTGCTGAAGATGGGGGCAGCTGGCTTCTGGATGCTCTGAGACAC
Source organism: Aspidoscelis tigris stejnegeri (assembly GCA_023333525.1). NCBI lineage: Eukaryota > Metazoa > Chordata > Lepidosauria > Squamata > Teiidae > Aspidoscelis > Aspidoscelis tigris. The sequence goes on along the minus strand of JALMGA010000003.1, from coordinate 33,954,582 downwards.
TCCAGGACAGCGGCAACACTGCAGCATGTGGATGGAATCCCCAGGAGCAACTAGAACTGCTCCAAGATGGTAGCAGTTCCCATTCTTGTCTCATTCAATACAGAATATTCTGCAGGAGAGATTGGGGCTCAATAGGCTTACTCAGCTAGAGTGGTAGAAGTATTCTACCACCAAATAACCACTGTTAAAGTACAGTGGCCGATGGAGATACTGGGGGAAGTTCATACTTCCTGTCTCATGCAGGGGACAGGAATGGTGAACTTCCCCTGGCGAATGCGAGTACACCCCCCCCCCCCAAAAAAAAAACCCTACACAGACACACATTTGGACACTTACGTGGTGTTGGTCTGGACACGCCATCTTGGTTCACATCACTGCACGTGTGCCAGTACCATCACTGAGACAACAGCAGTGTGTTACATGCCTCTTTGTGCACCATAGAGGTGCAGATGGGACCACTGCTGGCTGCCACTGGGCAGGGTAAGCGCATGTGTGGAGCACACAATTGTTTTATGCATGTAGTTTGCTTGCAGTATGCTTCTGCACAGAAGGGGCTGTTTCTTGGATGGAAATGGCTCCTTCAAGTGCAGATGCAAACTACGCAAACTATGGGGCAAAGCGAGGAAAGGCCCAAGTAACCAGCAGTGACACAATGGATTACTGCAGAAAAACACCCATTTTTAATGAATAAATTATTTCTGTATTTGAATTTACCTTATCTTTTTGTGTTTAGAGTTTCTCCTTTTAGAACAAAGTATTGGCAAAATTGGCTATAAACTCTTACCAGTCTCAAGAATGACTCAGGCATTTTTTTGCACTAGAACAAAGGCATTCTGTAATGTAAAATTGTTGCAAACATAAGGCATCGTTGAGTCAATACAATAACAGGCTACATCTATCACATGTACCCATTAGGTTGCATATTTCTTTCCCTAGAGAAATAATGAATAATCAATGGCTTGAAAGACTTAAATCTAGAATGGAACTCCTGCTGATTTATTGTAGTAATTTTTTTTTTCAGTAAAGGACAAACTATTCAACATTACCAAAAATCATATAAAATTCAGCATTTATTACATTATGACAGTTAAGTGCTGCAAAGGATTTATGACTAGCTCTATAGGTGAAAAATGGAAATGGCTTTTGAGACTGTACCGTCATTATTACTTAACTTTTGAACAAAAACCATGCTAAATCACAACACGCAAGCCATTTTTAGTGTTGCTAATGCTAACTCTTTATAGCTTGTTCATTTATTATTACCATTTTCTCAGGCATAAGACTTTTTCAGAGTTTGGAGAAGTTTCTTTTTAAACTATGTCTTACAAACTTTGTAGCCCCTGAGGCAAAACTATAATAGAAACTACAGTATATCCTATAAGAGAAACTTAGGCCTTTTCTATAGTGGCCCCCAGACTCTGGAACAGCCACTCTCTGGAGGTCCTTGAGAAGCCTACATTACACAGTTTTTGGCATCTGGTTAAAACATAATTCTTCTTCTAAGGCTTTTATGTTCAGCTTCCTTTGAGTGCTGACCTGCTAGGGGGGATCAGAGGGAAGGAATGGTCAAGAGTTATATATTTTAATACTTCATATATTTTATCTTTTTATCATTGTGACCCACCTTGGAACCTTTTGGTGTAGGGTCCAATATAAATTCTTAATAAAATAAATTCCATATGGGAGTTTATGTCTATCATGATACTGTTGTGAAGTGTACTGGCTGCAAACTGTACAGCTGAAAGGCCCTCCAAGGGGGTAGGATATACACAGCCCTACATCCTATGATTACTCCCTGCACCCTTGACACTCATTACAGTACTATAATGGTCGGTCAAACCTCACCCCTATAAAAGCCTGTCTGCCATTCAGATCATGGCACCAGTTTTTTTCACTTCCCCTTTGTTTTGTGCTAGATTGGTACATCAAAGAAGCACGAAACAGCAGGGGGAAGGGGAAAACCAGGTGGGGAAGGGCGGGCAGGAATAGAAATTGCGATGGGAGAAGGAGGGACGAGGGACAAAGTAGGCAGACTTTTAAAAGCCACCAGCTTTGCTAAATGGTGGGCATTGAGGCCAAAGTCTTTCCAATTGCTGCCTTTTTAAGTACAATCACTTTTGACTCACTCCCACTATGGTCTGATATTTCATTACATTGTAAGGTACAGCAGGCTCTGCTCACTCTTCCCTTTCAACCAAACCCGATCCTTAGCACGTAAATGGAAAAGGGGAGGAAATAATGGCTCATCATTGGGTCAGGGGAAACTGAGGAGAAAGCCTGTAAAGCATGGTTCCCTCCCCCCAAAAAAACCTGCTTGTGTTCCCATTGCTAAATAGTGAGGATTGTTTCTAAATCCAACAGCGAGTCCTCTTTTGATTTGAATATAGATAATCTGCATTTCGAGACCTTTAATGTTCAGAAACTGCAGATTCTTTTGAAACTTTGGGAATGGTGAGCTCTCAAAATGATTTCAAAGCTCTTTAAATCTTGAATGGGAACATAGCCTAGGAGTACGACTTTAAGTAACAATTTCAAGCATACTATTTCAAGTAGATCCCAATGAATGCATTATGTCTTATTTCTCAGCAAATAGGATTTGGTTGTTAGTACTTGTAATGCTGTATTCATGAAACATTTCCTGTGCAATTCACACAGTAATATGAAAGATTCTAGAAAATTCTCTTCACATTATAGTGGGTATTATTTCAGATTCGTTCCTTGCAAATATAGATTCTGTCAACAACTTCATCTAGTATTGTACAATCTTATACATCTTATTCTTAATAAGTAGAGCTTAAACAAGCTACAGGCAAAGAAAACTAATTGGTCACAGAAAACCATAGTTAGTTGATTTCATCCACTGGCACATGGAAGAAGAAAGGAGGGGTACTTGTTGACACTCAGGATTGTAAGCAAGCCATAAAATGATGGATTAAGTCTAAAGACAAAGAACTAGAGTGCCTCCAGACATGGTGAAAGATGGACTGTTTCCTTTGCAGTCACTTCCCATGGTGAAGAAACGCCACTACCACTGCTGCTTCCTGTTGGTCAATCACCTGCCAAAGAAGTGCAGCATTCAAGGAAAAACCCACAGTAGAAGGCTGCTACCGCAGGGCAGAACACCACACTCCTACAGTGGACGATCAAAGCAGTGTAGCCCCTTTGCTGCTTTTGCCCATGTCTGGAAGAACCCATAAGAGTCTCAGAGAGTACAGGAATATAAGGCCTTTTCTGCACTGCTGCTTATTCCAGATTTTATTCTGGAATAGGGGCCTGCCAGCCAGATGCTAGTGCAGACTAGGCGAGATCTGCTTTAGTCTGCACCAGCATGTGGGTGGCAGGATCCTATTCTGAGATATAATGTACAATAATGCCTAGTGCAGAAAGGGCCTAAGAACAAAAAAGTGAGGCATGTTCCACATAAGATCCTTTTGTAGCTGTGGAACTGTAGCGAGGCTAAAAGGATTGTGAGTGTGTTCAAAGGCTGCAAGGACCACATTTCACCATTTCCTTTGAGCTCCTTGAACTCTACTGTAAGAGGTCGTTTGAGCAGAGGAGTAGAACTCTGGGAGCTTTTCCTAGTGCTTTTCCCCTTTGCTGTGCAGACTTACCTTATTGCTCCCTGTTGCCCAGAACACAATAAAATGGCCAACATCCATGACCATTTCCTGTGTTCCAGACAGTATTGTTGGGCTAATACTTTCTTGGCTGGAGCAGCAGCAGGTTGCTTTTTGAAGAGTGCTATTGATTGCAGAACTCTTCTCAAAGCTTTTGGCAGAACTGCTGTTGTGCCAATCCTGCATGAGTCAGGCCACAAAAACACTTGAGTACTGCAGTAAGTAAGTCATTATTTGCAGTCAACTCCAAAAGCAATACAGAGAGCTTCAAGAATATTTTAAAAGACCTTTCTCCATTTTCTTAGAAATCAGCTCCCTAAAAGTAGTAAGTGGTTTTTGTTGTTGCTGCTTTTGAGTAAGGCACTAAATTCTTAAGAAAGCCAAGGGAGACTCTGGGTTTTTCTGCACTTGACGAAAAGAAGTCTGCATATGCCACAGCATGGGGCACACGTACTGTGTGGAGCCACTTCTATCTCTGAAGTGGCTCTGTGTGTGCCAGAGCATCCTCCAACCGTACAGCACAGGCCAGCACACACCCATTCACACCTTTTCCAGGGGCAGGGCAGGGCAGGGCAGCTGCAGTTGCATGCACATGTCCCATGGCAATGGCCAGCATGCACATCCATTGCTGGGGCAAAGTGACTGCCTCTGATACTGTGTGTGGTTGATCAGGCATTGCAAAATGCAGATACCTGATCCATCCCCCATCTTCACTTCCCTGGGACAATTTTCTAGGGAAGTGAAGGTGCAAATTCCCCCATAGTTTCTGATTCACAACATTATACTGGGTATAATTAGTACTGTACTATTATACTTTTTTCCCAATGGATTCATTTTGCTGACCATAAGATATATTTGTTCTGAATGGAATTGGAAGGAGTTTTTGAAATCCATTTAGCTTAATACAGATATCCAAAACCATACCACCTCCATCTGCCCACCGCCTAAACTACTTGAAATTCACCAGCAAAGAAGAGCCCCCATGATGTAGCCAATGCCATGCACACATTCAGGTTGCAAAGATGAAATGGCCTAGGGAACACACGATGAAACCATAACAATGTTTCATGCGTGTCAGAACACTGATTATACTGCACATTAGAATAGACCCATCTTTAATTACACTGTTGTTGCTGATACTGCAGCTCAAGCGCAAGGCTTGGTTTCCAAATAAAGAAGTGTTCCTTGAAACTTGGAACCTGAGACAGCCTTAGCCTATGTACTGGGCACACAAACAAATACTTAATTGAAGCAGGATCTGCACAGCTTTTGGGTTAGTGCACTAGCAGCATGAAGCAGTCCTTATGGAGCTGATGCAGCCAGCCAGCCATCCCCCCATATGTGCTTGCTAGAGCACTGAAAACAGCAAGTGAGTATAAGTGGTCCCTGACTTCTTACCGCACTCATTTAGCAACCTTTTTACCACTATGCATCACCATCATCTGGTCTGCTGTAGTCACTGCTGTCACCAGCTCTGTTATTTCAAACCCAGGAAATGAGTGACATCGCAGCCGGAAAACAAAAGTAATTACCAGTGACACTCTAGTTGAACTACTTAAGAACATAAATGTAGCATTAGAGCCTACTGGAAAATTGGTGCAGAGGATCAAATACCATGTGTCCCCTTTCTTCTAATGTATAAGATATGTGCTTAGATTTAAAATCTCTTATATTATTTATTATTTATTTATTTAATTTATACCCTGCCCTTCTCCCAAGATGGGACCCAGAATGGCTCACAATATTAAAATTCCATGAAAAACAAAAACAAACCCCCGTAATACAAAAATCAAAATAAAACTAAACAGCCGTTATAAAAATCCAAAAAATACAGCTAAAAAAATCATTAGAATTAAATAAAAGTTAATCAAAAGCCCATCTAAACAGCACCGTCTTAACCTGCTGACGAAAGGAGAGCAGAGAGGGGGCCAAAAGGATCACCAATGGAAGCAAGTTCCACACTTTGGGAGCAGCCACATAGAAGGCCCTCCCCAGCAGATCTTAATGCCTGCACTGGGTTATAGATGGAGATACGATCTTTCAAATAACCTGGACCCAAGCTGTTTAGGGCTTTATAAGCCAAAACCTGCACTTTGAATTCCACCCTGGAACGAATGGGTAGCCAATGCAACTGTTCTAACAGGGGGGGTCACATGCTCCCTGAAGCCAGCCCAAGTCAAGAGCCTGGCTGTAGCATTTTTGACCCATTGAAGGTTACGAGTAGTTTCCAAAGGCAACCCCACGGAGAGCACATTACAGTAGTCCAAATGGGATGGAATCAAGGCATGTGTCACCATAGCCAGATTTATTTATTTATTTATTTATTTATTTATTTATTTATTTATTTATTTGTTTGTTTGTTTGTTTGTTTGTTTGTTTGTTTGTTTGTTTGTTTGTATTTCTATCACGCCCTATACCCGAAGGTCTCAGGGCGGGTTACAATATTATATTAATCTTAGACAGGTCCCTGCCCTCAGGCTTACAATCTAAAGATTTGACATCTCAAAGACTTCTCAAGGAACGGGCACAGCTGGCATATAAATTTTAACTGGGCAAATGCACTCCTGGCCATGGCTGAGACCTGGGCATCCAGGCTCAGCTCTGAGTCCAGGAGCACATCCAAGCTGCAAACCTGTGTTTTCAAGCACAGGTTGAACCCCTGATCCCTGATCTGCCTTATGACCAACCAGAAGCACCTCTGTCCTGTCTGGATTAAGCTTCAATCTGATTACCCTCATCCAGTCCATTACAGCTGCCAGACACTGGTTTACCACAGGAACCGTTTTCTTGGAATTAGGAATACTAATTACGCTTCTTAAAAGTCAAATTGCTTTTATTTTCTGTATTTGGTAGCTGTGTCTGAGATGGATAGAATGATGCAATCCTGTCTGACCTCGGTCAAAAATAGCTGCATAATTGCTTTTGGCACACAACATAACTTTACCTGGCATGGTTCTTATTAGTAGCTGGCACATGGGAAACTTAATTGGTCTAGCCTACCTTTTGATCCTGGGAAAAGCACATCTTCACATTTAGCAGAGAAGTAAAAAGAGATAAGGGAGAAACATCAAAGCAAACATTAATTAGGGCCCAGGTAGAGAAAAGATACCTGTGTGAGTAAACAAGTACAAAACATCTATAAAAGGGTCCTGAGATCAGCCAACTCAGACCTCAGCCCAGACTGCCTGGAAGATGCCATGCATTGAGGCAAAGGGATGCACTCGCCATTGCTCTTAGAAGTCCCTGATTGGCAGGAGAATGCACAGTTGTCTTATTTATTCTGTCTAAAAGATGCTACTTCTAGTTAACCAAAGCTGTCTCTCTCTTTTTTGTCAGAGTTTGTTTTACTGCTTTCAGTAGTCAAAGCTATCTTGTAAGCTATACCTTACAGCCATCTCCATGCAAACCGCACTAAACCCCAGCACAGGGAACAGTGCCATCTCCTCTCTGTCCCCTTTTTCCTGATTGGAAGCTGGATTGACATCACCCCCATCCCTGTGCCACCCGCTGCAGCAATTACTGGGAAATGCCACCAAATGCCACATGCCCCCCCCCCCCTTAGCGGCACATAGTAGCTAGGGTTGAATGGCAGTAATAATAGTTTTAAAAACCCAGCTCTTTGACCAAAGCAGCGACATCTCACGGTGGCAGCAGTTTAGTGCACCTCCGTATCGCCATGAGAACACCCAGGAACCGCGATCAGGGACAAAAATCAAGCCATGAACAAGCCATCATGCCTGCCTTGGCTATCAGGGACGGGGTGGTGGAATACTTGTTGTGGAAAAGGGAGAAAAATCAAGCCATTATCATGCCTGCTTTGGCAATCAGGGAAGGGGGGGTGAAAAAGAGTCTTGTGGGTCAGCGGCCATTCAGACCCCACATCATTTTGGCTTTAACACCATTTACTTCCAAAAAGTCTCAGCGGTTGTGATCTCCAATGCACAGGGCAGGAACGGCGAGCACAGGACATGAAACCCCACCCTCCAGTGACGCAAGCACTAATCTCTTCCCCAAATAGCCCAGGACTGTCCCCATGCATGGGCTCGGCTCCAAAACAACTCGTGTTCAGCCACTAAACCGCAGCAAGAACAGTTTTTTCCATGACCAAATTTGGTATGGGTTTGGTACAGGTTTGGGTGATTTGGTCCATGGAAATCGGACCAAATCAATTTTGCATGGGGATGGCCCTTCCCAAATCCAATTTTGATCCGGACCAAAATGTTTATGGAAACACTGCCAGAGAAGCACTGCTGGATCAGGTCAAAATCCTTCTAGTCCCACATACTACCTCACACAGTGACCGACATACTACGTCACACAGTGACCCACCAATTCTGGTTGGGACCCATGGGCAGAACATGCCTCACAGTGACAAGCTCTACCTGATGAAAATCCATCCTTTACAGAGTTACTAAGGCTGTGGGTTTTTGTTATCTCTTCCATTGGGATAATGTAAGCCCTTTCTGCACTAACTTGTTAATCTGATCAAGAAGTTGCTAAGAACATGTTGTCTGCACAGCAGTAGAGTAGACTGGGATCAGAACTGTGCTAAGGGCTCACTCATCCAGTTTAGCGGTAGATCAGATAAATGTGATCTATACCTGAGACCTCTTCACACTACAGCCAAAATGCTGTAGAGCGCTTTGGCCCAAACACATCTAAGACACTTTGGCATCTGCATTGGCAGGTAAAGGTTGTATTGCAAACACATCCTTTACCTGCCTACATGCGGATGGTGAAATGTCTTAGACACGTTTGGGCCAAACGGCCGTCCCGGGACTCACAAGTCCCGCCCCCGGCCTCCCCCCATTGGTTCCTGTGGAGCCAGGGGCGGGGAGGCCTGCTGGGTGCCTTTCTTGGTGTTCCACGTGCTCCCTGGGCTGAGATCGGCCTCCAGGGGCCAGCGAGACCCCCACCCAGCCCCAAGCCATCCCAGGCGCATGCGTGTGGGTGTGAACGGGGCTTAGCTGTTCAGCACTGGGCAGCACTGGGGCAAGGAGGTTGGCTACGCTGTGTGCATGTGCATGGTGTGGCCTCTGATTGGCCAGGCACATGAGCACAGTGTGGCCAGCCTCCTTGCCCCAGTTGCTGCCTGGCGCTGAACAGGTAAGCCCGTTCACGTGTGCATGCCCCTGGGGTGACTTGGGGTTGGGGTCCTGCTGGCCCTGGGAGGCTGATCTCAGCCCGGAGAGTGTGCGGGGCCCCTGGAAAGGCACCCAACAGGCCTCCCCGACCCTGGCTCCACAGAAGCCAGTAGAGGGAGGGGCCCAACTGTCACAGAGGAAGAACGTGTGAATGCTCTCCGTCGGTGACAGCTGGGAACGGCCCAGGATGGGCCAAATGGTTTCAGAGCACATTTTTGTGCTCTGAAACTTGAACGCGTCCACGACATGTTGGGACGGCTGGGGCAGGTTGGAACAGATCTGGTCACCCCAGAAGAGTGAATGCGCCATCCCAGCACGTCATAGAAGCATTCAAAAAGGCCTAATGCGAAAAGGCCTCTGTGCTAACACTCTTCAGCACACATTCGCTGTTCTAAAGCCCATTCAGTGTAGATGCCTCTGTCTGTGGCTGATCCGGATCTAGCTAATATGGATCTAATGCAGAATGGGTTCTAGCAAGAAGATTTAGTACAACAAGCTCTGCCCAAAAACTTTGCTGTACATTTCTTAAAATCTTTTCTTAACGTAATTTCGCTGGATTTCACCACTAGGCCATGTGCGAATATCCCCTTCCGTTCCCTTCCAAAAGTACAGCTAGCACTGGTGACTCTTACCACACAGGATCTGCATAAATAACAGTTGAATAAAAGTCACTTACATTTTAAACTGCAGCAGCAATTTGTTTTCTAAATTAAGGCTGCATTACTCATCATTAAAGGTTATACTGTTAAACACAATTATGCAACCGTGAAAGAAACACAATTGTACGCTTTAAGGCATTAGTTAGACAAAGTGAAATGCTTTTGTTTTTGCCTCCAGGGAGAAGGAGTTCTTGAAAGCAGGACAAAAACCTAGTGAAAACACAATGATTTATATTATTTGCATCAAAATATTAATCTCCATATTCTAAAATTTTGTAGGATTGTCATGATTTGAGTTGGGAGGATTTATGTTTCAGTGGAATGGTTTCTGCTCTGTGTTAAGAAGATTCCAGGTTCAGTTCTTAAAAGTTACTCAAACAAACAAGGAAGAGAAAGATTTCTGTTGCTTCCAGAATGCATTAGTTGGGCTTCAGAGGAGTCCTGCTTTATCATACCAGCTTTCATGCTCTCATAAACCAGGCTGTTGCATCAGGATAGTGACTCAGCACAGAAGACCACCAACATGTTCCACAAACATGCCACTGCATTTCATTCATGTAGATACAACTTTATGGGAAAAGAAGTAAAGTTTTGAAAAAGCTTCTATGCTCATTTGTCTTAAATAAATCAGTGAAAGAATAGCTATATACCTTAAAAACCTCAAAGCCAAAATTGCAATATGTGGTTTGGAAAGGGTAATTGCCATATTTATGTAGTTAAGTAAAAAATCCACAGTGAAGCAATTAATATTATTAATTCATATTTCAGAGATTTCATGCAATCTGCTACACTGACTGGAGATCTGCCCACATAACTGGCTTCTTTGCATGGCAGCTGTGAGATGAAATCATGTTTAGTATAAAACATGCATCAATATTTGCAGAATTAAACAAATGTCAAGAGAATAAGATTCTTGGAGGGATCTTTTCCCCAAACCTACAAAAGATAACCACAAAAATCCCAGTCAGGCAGAAATGTCACAATATCATGTAACTTTAGAAGCGGGCAATTAAATATAGAAATTTCCCATGGGCTGCAAGATGTACGCTGCCTCAGCTTTCTTTGCCAACAGCAAGCATTAAATGCAGGTAAAAGCCGTTTTGTATAGACACTTTCCCTTAAGCAAGAAAATGTAACGTTTAAAGCATTGACCAACTTGCCGAAGGCTTATCTCAGTTGCAGTACAAATAATTCTGTCCATGATAAAAACCACTTTTTAAAAAAGAACATTTGCACATAGCAACAACACATGAATTAGAATCCCTTGTATTCTTCTCTTTTGATCCAAATAACTTCTACCACATAAGTTATCCAGATTCTTTGCTCTGCAGTTCCCCTCAATTCCAGCCTGTGCAGGGCTGTAGTATGTTAACTACAGCTAACTATTTGAACTTGCACAGAAGAACTTCTCCAGAACCTCAGTTCTGTAGACTTCTAATTTATGTTGATAGCTCCCCTTCTAATATTGAACAAAGAGAACTGACCTGAAAATGCGCATTAATGATAAGTAGGCGAGCAGTAAGGCAGCTGTATAAAGCTATCTCCATGGAAACCAACTAGTCTATTCAAGCCCCCTCCCCTAGTAATGTTTAAGCATCTATCATCTAATCCACAGAGGAGAAAACTCATAACACAAAAAGCACCCTTGTTTCCTTTGCATCAGAATGGGAAAAGCAGAGATACCAAGGGAATGTTTCATGATAAAGGACAAAAATGGGAGAAACCCAACAAAAGGAGAAGAGATTAAGAAGACATGGCAAGAAACAGAATAATTATACAAGAAAGATCATAACATCACTGAAAACAGCAATGGTGTTACTCCAGCTCCAGTCCACTTTCAGGGTAGAACAACACAACAGCAAAATGATCAGTCACTTTTTTTCCCACATTATTTAACACAAAGGGGGATTTCAAAGATGGATGATGCCAAAAGAAAACAGCTTCCCACTTAATCTATATGTTCTCTCACTTTGAAAGTGGGCTGAAGCTGGATTAAACCTTAGGGGTGAATGCAGTCCTAGAGCCAGACATTTTAGAGAATGAAGTCAATTGGGCCTCAGGAAGTATTTCTAACAAGGTTGATGGGAGTGATGGAATTCCAGCTGAACTATTTAAAATCCTAAAAGATGATGCTGTTAAAGTGCTGCACTCAATATGCTAGCAAATTCAGAAAGCTCAACAGTGACCACTGAAATGGAAAAAAGTCAGGTTATGTTCCAGCTAAGCTTCAACAATAAATGAATGAAAAATTACCAGAAGTGCAAGTTGATTTTCAAAGGGCCAGAGTCACTGGAGTTCAAACTTTTGGAGAAAACCTGGGGTTCTCATGGACAGCTCAATAAAGATGTCACCCCAGCACAAAGCAGGGCAAAAAAACAACCACCACCCATGCTAATTCAATGCTAGGAATAATTAGGAAGGGAATAGAAAACAGGTCACCAAGTGTCATTTTGCCTCTTTATAAATCTATAGTGAGGCCACATTTGGAATATTGTATACAATTTTGGTCATCACGGCTCAGAAAGGATATTTTGGAACTGGAAAAGGTGCAGAAAAGGACAACCAAAATGATTAAGGGACTGGAACACTTCCCTTATAAAATCAGACTGCAACGTCTAGGCCTCTTCAGTCTGGAGAGATGGCGTTTAAGAGGGGACCTAATTGAAGTATATAAAATTATGCATGGTATAGAAAAGGAGGGTAGAGAAAACTTCTTTTCTCTATCGCACAACACTAGAACCAGGGGGCACTCTATGAAGCTGATGGGTGGGAGAGGCGGATCCGACAAGGGAAGTATTTCTTCACCCAGAGGGTCATCAGTTTATGGAATGTGCTGCCGGAAGAGGTGGTGACAGCTACCAGTCTAGATCGCTTCAAGGTAGGGTTAGACAAATTTATGGATGACAGATATATCAATGGCTTCTAGAATATATCTAGGTATATCTTTCAGGCTTGGGGTGGGGGCAGAAGCAAGACACTTCTAATGCCATTTGCTGGGATTCAAGTGCAGGAAAAGGTTTGTCCTTGTCTCTGTTTGAGATGCCCATGAGCTTTTGGCTGGCCACTGTGTGCGACAGGATGCTGGACTAGATGGGCTGTGGCCTGATCCAGTAGGGCCTCTCCTATATTCTTATTTATTTTTATTATTTATATTTCTATCCCGCCCTATACTTGAAGGACTCAAGGCGGGTAACAACTTTAAAACAACAGATTACAAATCAGTATATATTAAAAATGATAATATACATGAAAACACTTAAACTATTCATGATAATTAAAACAATATCCTAAATATTAAAAGAATAGTATGTGCAGCAGGGGGGGAAAATAAACACATTAGCCAAAGGCCAGGGCAAAGATGTTCACCTTCACCGCCTTCCTGAATATATACAGAGAAGGAGGGGGAGACTATTCCATAAACTGGGGGCCATTACCAAAAAGACCCTTTCCCTGTTGCCCACCCTTTTCACTACTGAGGCTGGTGGGACAACCAGAAGGGCCTCACTTCCAGATCTTAAGGCACGGGCAAGTCGGTATGGAAGAAGGCGTTCCTTTAGATATTTGGGGCCCAAGTCATTTAGGGCCTTATAAGTCATAGTTAACACCTTGAATTGGGCTCTGTTGTGATTTGGCAGCCAATGCAACCCTTTTAAGAATGGTATGATGTGCATCCGGCTAGATGTTCCGGTCAGCACTCTTGCAGCTGCACTAGCTGCAACTTCCAAACATCTTCAAAGGCAGCCCCATATAGAGCACATTACAATAGTCCAATCTAGAGGTTACCAGAGCATGGATAACTGTGGCCAACTGGTCTCTGTCCAGAAAAGGCTTCAGTTGACATACCAGCCATAGTTGGGAGTAGGCACTATTGGCCATGGCCTCCCCCTGGGCTTCAAGCGTTAACAAGAGTCCAGGAGTACCCCCAAATTGTGCACCTGTCCCTTCCAGGGCATTGCAACTCCGTCAAGGACGGTGTCTCCCCCAACCACACGGACCCAAGACCCTGTGACACACAGCACCTCCGTCTTGTCTGGATTCAGCTTCAGTATATTGGGCCTCATCCAGCCCATTACTGCCTCCATGACACCTGTCAAGCACATCAACCACCTCTCCTGATTCAGATGGCGCAGAGAGATAGAGCTCGGCATCGTCAGTATACTGATGACACCTCACTCCAAATATCCTGATGACCTCTCCCAATGGCTTCATGTAGATGTTAAATAGCTTGGGATATAAGATAGCCCCTGGGGAACTCCACAAGTGAGTTTCCAGGGTGCCGAATCAGTATCTCACACAACCACTATATGAGATTAGTTCTGTAGATAAGAGTGGAACCAATGCCAAGTACTGCCTCTGACTCCTAAACTCCGTAGCCTTTCTAGAAGGATACCGTGGTCAATTGTATCAAATGCCACTGAGAGGTCTAGGAGAACCAGCAGGGTAGCATTTCTCCCATCTCTCTCCTGGAGGAAAGACCAGGGTGACCAAGGCAGTTTCTGTGCCATATCCGAGCCTGATGCCAGATTGAAATGGGTCTAGATAATCAGCTTCTTCCAAGCATGCCCGGAGTTGAACAGTGACAGCCCTCTCCAGAACCTTGCCAAAAAAGGTATATTAGCTACCGGGTGATAGTTGTTTAAGTCTTCTGGGTTCAAGGAATCCCTCTTCAGGAGGGGGTGCACCACAGCCTGTTTCAGGGCCAGTGGAAGCACCCCATCCCTCAGAGAGGCATTCACTACTTCCTGAATCCAGTTTTTTATCAGCCACAAGGGGCAGGGATCTAGACAGTGTGTCATCGTCTGCACCCCCACAAGCAGGATGTCCACATGCTCAGGCCACAATAAGTGAAACTGATCCAAGCAAACTGGACCAGACAGTTCTTTGGATGCCTCACTTTGACTATCCACTATGAATCTGAGCAACTTTGTCCTCAAAGTGCTTTGCAAATCTGTCATAGCAGATGTTGCGACCAGGGGGCACTCTATATTAGAAAGTGAGAAGTATTTCTTCACCCACAGGGTTATCCTTTGCTGCCAGAAAAGGTGGTAATAACTCCAACCAGCCTAGATAGCTTTAAGAAAGCAACCAGCCTGGATAGCTTTAAGAAAGGGTTAGACAAATTCATGGATGACAGGTGTATCAATGGCTACTTGAATGGATGCTTAGTTTCATCCTCCGGGCTGGGGAGACAAGTAGGATGGCTCCAAAGGCCATTGTGGGGATTCAAGAGCAGGTGAGTCTTTGTCTTTGTCTTCTGCTCAAGATGCCCATAAGCAATTGGTGAGCCACTGTGTGAGAAAGGGTTCTGGACTAGATGGGCTCTGGCCCAATTTAACAGGGCTTCTCTAATATTCTTATTTATTATTTTTACATTTATTATTTACATTTATATTCCGCCCCATACCCGAAGGTCTCTGGGCGGGTTACAAGCTTCAAACAACAGATTAAAACAGAATGTACATTAAAAGACTTTAAAAATTCAACAACTTTAAAACAATACACATTATGTTTAAAAAGATAGTGTGTGGCCTGGGTGGGAAATATAATCAACTCAACCAAAGGCCAGGGTAAAGAGGTGCATCTTCACCGCCCTCCTGAATATATATAAGGAAGGGGCAAGACGCACCTCGAGGGGGAGGCTATTCCATAGTCTAGGGGCCATCACAGAGAAGGCTCTCTCCCAGGTGAAGGTGGTGGGACAACCAGGAGGGCCTCACCACTCGATCTTAAGGCACGGGCAGGTCGATATGGGAGAAGGCATTCCTTTAGATATTTAGGGCCCAAGTCATTTAGGGCCTTATAAGTCAAAGTCAAAACCTTGAATTGGGCTCGGTAGTGAATTGGCAGCCAGTGCAATTCTTTTAAAACCGGCTTGCTGTGCACCTGGCTAGATGTTCCGGTCAGCACTCTAGCGGCTGCCTTTTGCACTAGCTGCAACTTCCGAACCGTCTTCAAGGGCAGCCCCATGTAGAGAGCATTACAGTAGTCCAATCTAGAGGTTACCAGAGCATGGATAACTGTGGCCAGGTTGTCTCTATCCAGAAGAGGCTTCAGTTGACGGATTAGCTGTAGTTGGGAGTAGGCACTCCTGGCCACAGCCTCCACCTGAGCTTCAAGTGTTAGCGCAGAGTCCAAGAGTACCCCCAAGTTATGCACCTGTCCCTTCCAGGGCATTGCAACCCCATCAAGGACAGGGTATCTCCCAACTACCCGGACCCGAGACCCTGTGACACACAGCACCTCTGTCTTGTCTCGATTCAGCTTCAATTTATTCACCCTCATCCAGCCCATTACCGCCTCCAGACACCTGTCAAGCACTTCCACCGCCTCTCCTGATTCAGATGGTACAGAGAGATAAAGCTGGGTGTCATCTTCATACTGATACCACCTCACTCCAAATCTCCGGATGACCTCTCCCAACGGCTTCATATAGATGTTAAATAGCATGGGAGATAAGATCGACCCCTGAGGAACCCCACAAGTGAGTTCCCAGGGTGTCGAAACAGTGTCTCCCATAGCCACTATCTGAGATCTATTCTGGAGATAGGAGTAGAACCAGTGCCAAGCATTGCCTCCCACTCCTAAACTCTGTAGTCTCTCCAAAAGGATACCATGGTCAATGGTATCAAAAGCCGCTGAGAGGTCCAGGACAACCAACAGGGTAGCATTCCCCCTGTCTCTCTCCCGGATAAGGTCATCAACCAGGGTGACCAAGGCGGTTTCCGTGCCATAACTCGGTCTGAAGCCAGATTGAAATGGGTCTAGATAATCAGCTTCTTCCAAGCATCCCTGCAGTTGAACAGCGACAGCCCTCTCCAGAACCTTGCCTAAGAAAGGTATGTTGGCCACCGGGCAATAGTTGTTTAAATCTTCCGGATCCAGGGAGGCCCTCTTCAGGAGCGGGCGCACCACAGCCTGTTTCAGGGCCAGTGGAACCACCCCCTCCCTCAGATAGGCATTCACTACCTCCTGAATCCACCCGGTCATACACTGTTATTGTGGCCCCCTGACACACCCCTCCCCCACCTGCCTGGCCTCAGCACATGTTTCCCTGCCCAGAGAACAACAACACGCGCACACACACACAAAGTAAGAAGGTAAGAACAATAAACAGTTAAAACAATTCTAAAGACACCCACCCCACAATCTACCCCCACACAAAAACACCTGTACTCAAACTAGCACACCCACCCACCACCCAAAGCAAATATAGCCCCACCACCCCCACTTACACAACCACTCACATACACCCACCCACCCAAGTTAAAACAGTATTAAAAAATGGAAGAAATGTTAAAACAATACTATTTCCAAAAACATACACTCTCTCATGTGCCCCATGCATTAAACTGCTAAGACAGGCAACGCTTAGATGGTATTAGATGTCTGTCCTCGTTCTCTGCTGTTCTTAAATAGTGCAGCAAAGGGAGGTGCATTCCTGTTTCTTTTCTCTCCTATTCTTCAGCCTAGGAGCTCAGTCGGCTTGCAGCCAGATCTTCCTCCTCCTCTCAGCCCTTTTGAAGCCTGAGAGTGGGTGTGACGAGGCACTCAGTCAGCTTCTTATGTTCTCTGTATCAAATTTAATTCTACTTCAGTCCATAACAGGGCATAACCTGAATGTAACCTTAGTTTGAATCGGGCTTCTTTTGGAAAGCTAAACAATGAATTTGAGACCAGTATTTATGTTCTTGAATATACATGAAGTCTTAACGGGAAAAGGGAGAATTCTTTTTAAGTATTTAAAATCTTTATGTATGAATCAACCCACTGTCTTTCAATATAGTTTGTATTTCTTGTTTTAGGTGTTGTGATTCATTCTTGGATTTTTTTGGACATCTATATCAGGGTCTACTATTAGGTTTTAGGTCTCCTTCTGTAATAACTGTTGTTTGTGCTATTTCAATTATTATTTTCAGTTTGTTTCAAAAACTTTTTTTGTTTTATATTTAGGGTGTAGATTGATGGTAAAGCAATTTCTTCATTATATATTTTGCTTTAAGCTACACTATATCTTTATCTTTCAATGTATCATCAGCCTGGAACATTGCTTGATATTTGTATCACTACTCTAGATTTTGAGTTTCCTTTGTGCTCTGTATTTTATATACATATATATATTTACAGCATGTCCCGGCACAAGAAACTTAGATTTATCTTTTTTATCTTGATGAGTTTCTTGTAGCATAATTATCTTTGGGTTGAATTTATGAATTTGATTAGCTAGTGAGTTCTTTTTTAAAACTGCATTCATTCTTTTGACATTATATGTCATTATCTATAATGGCTCTCTATTGGAGTTATTACATGTCACCATTTATTACTGTTTTCTAATTCATTTAACAAATGTATTTTGTTTCTTATGTGTATAGGTGCCACTATTTTTCTTTTAAAGTAGCACTGCCAGCAAAATAAATAAAAGTTCTTGGAAGGATTGCTATTTTTATTTTCAAATAATTTTTGAAAATTTCCAAAACCCCTATATTTAACAATAGAATTTTGGGAAAATTTGTGCAACTGTGTGTGTGTTTCATGCATTCACTGGTAGGTAAAGGGTAGTAGCAAAAGGGCTGGGCACCCAGGATAGGTCTTTTCAATGATGGCTCCCTCCTGAGGTGCATCAGGCACCTTCACTTTATGCATGTTTTTAATATGTTCGTTTTATATGTTCACTGGTTTTTAGTGTTGTAATAGACCTGAGACCTTTCGGTATAGAGCAGAATGAAAATTCAAATAAATAAATTACGTTAATCACCATCATTTCTGCAAGATGCTTAGTAGCTTGTAGATAGAAACCCCACAATACTGTCTTTTCGATCTTATGATTCCAGCATTTTTTGCTTGCTAACAAACTACCGTATGGATACTCCAGTGGATCATAATTTCTTTATAATCAGTTTGTACTACCTTTTTGCAGCTACATATGTAGTTTATTCAGCCTCTTTGCACATGTAGCATCTATTGTCATTAGTTGGTTGTTCAGGCTTGGTCTTCTTCCTCTTATGCTGGAACAGCTGGCTAGATGCACATTATGGGTGTTTTTCTACTGTCACTAGAAGTACCCATTAAGTACCCATTAATGGGTACAAAAATGCCATTACATACCCATTAATGGGTACATAATGGGTACTTTTAGTGACAGTGGAAAAACACCCTATGTCAATCTTAAGAGGTGCAGTAGCTGCCAATTCAAGGTGTTAACCTTAACTTATAAGGATGTAAATGACTTGAGGTCTAAATATCTAAAGAAATGCCTTCTCCCATATCAACCTACCTATGCCTTGAGATCTGCTTGGGACGCCTTCCTGCAGTCGAGGCACAGGCATCACACCTGACGCCCGATACTTCATAGCGGCAACGGTTTATGTCACCGCTACTGTGAATTTACCTACTGCGGAACGATGAACACTTGCTCAGCAGTATCAGGTAAATTTGAAGTTTCCAGCCAGTCCAGACGGGATGGCCAGAGCAGCGAATGAGAGCTGAGCCTGCAGCTCAGCTCCTGTTGGCTGCTCCATCCCACATGACACGCACCTCACTATGCATGCCACGGAAGTCTCATAGCTTTCTGTGAGAAAGCTATGGGGAGGCTGCTGGAGTCCACCCGGAGCATCGTGGATTCACATTAGGTAAGCTGCGTATTTTCTATAATAGCAGATTTTATTCCACTAATCTGGATACAGACCTAGTCTCACACAGTGGCTCACCAATTGCTTCTGGGCATCTCAAGCAGAAGAGAAAAGCAAAATCATCTGCTCTCAAATCACTGCAAATCCCTTTTCAGGTATTTTTCATCTCTAACCTAGAGAGAATATCTAGATATCAATTCTAATAGCCATTAATACTTCTGCTTAGATGCCTTTTTATGATGCATGTATGAATACTAAATAAAATGAACATTCATTCAATTAAATTGTAAATAAAAGTTCACCCAGTTTTAAAATAATTGAAAACAGTTTAAGCACATGGCTGTTGCTCTGCAATGATAATGGTGTCTCTTATTTTTCTACTGATCTTGCACATTTGAATCAACCATGATGGGTGCCCTTCTTTAGAAAGCTGAACATTTTAATGTGCCATAAGGTAAAAACTTGTTTTATTAAATATGATTGAGATTATTTGGCATTCACTTTTTAGGAAACATAGTTATTTGAGTATTATATTATGGATTCATTCTAAGCAGCCATTTGCTTCGTCAAATGCCTAAGAAAACAAGAAACATATATCCATATGATTTGCAATACAATACATGGTCAGGTAGCTCAACAGGGAAAGAACTGAGTCATGGTAATCTTGGCAGATGACTCAAGACATGATTTGTAACTACCTCTCCTACTATCAGCTGCTACTTGCAAGCTTTCCAAATACAAAATGTATCCTTTGTGGATAACAATACTCATCTCTAAGCAACAGAATCCCCTTCTGCATGTTGTCACTATATGTCACTATAATGCTTCAAACAAATGGCACCAAACACCCAAAATTCCATGACTAAAGCAGGAAAAATTATACAAAAGATATAAATTACACCAAAAGATTACAAAGGCAAGATCACATTGAATATTTACACTACAATGTGGTTTTTTTAATGGTTATCAAGGATGTTTTTTTATTATTACCCCATAAGTTCATAAATACCCCCAAACCAGTAATGCTGATCAGTGGGAGCTTGTATGGAGGGCAACGGGGAAAAGCAGGTTCCAACTGGAAGCCTCTCTTTGATCAATCTAAACCAAGTTTTGACCAGCATGCTTGCCTCCTTTTAGTTTGCATGAATTATATTTTAAGACATAAGTTATAGCATAAACCATGTCATACAAAGGCCTATCTTTACAAAATAGATACAGGCTGTAGATCCACAGAGGGTGGGTGCTTCGCTCAGTGCTTCCTTGTCTGCTCATCTGGTGACATGAGCAACTGCAGAAGTGTCATAAAAGGCACCTAGTAGAAGAGCAGGACTTTGGCTTTCACCCCAAGTGCTCAGATGAGCATCATGTTCACCAGTGGACCTGAGGCAATACTGGGAATGAAGACACAATCATGAGACCCTCTCCTAGGTGCCCACGCAGGTATGTGGAGGTATACCCTCTCCGTGTTACAGGAAAACAGACTAGAGTTTTTACACACATGTTGTCCACCTGTTTCTGTTCATGTCCTCAGGTCAACCATCTTAGGCCCCAACGGAAAGCTTCCAAGGGACTCAAGTAGTGCTGAAAACCGATATCAGGCTGGGATCTTGACTACCCCTCCAGATGTTCTGATAGAAAGGCATAACACTCTGACTAAGGTTGCATTCACATGTTGCAAAAAACATGTATGTGGCACACAAGTTCTCACACCATCTCTACTCCTCCTGTTCTAGAACCTTATTGAGAGGGGGAAAGGGCAGGCTGGCATATGAAGTCACCTGAGCCTTATTTCAGACTTAGGCACTACATTTATTGTGCTGGGTTAAAACACAACTCTTCACTTAGGCCTTTCATGTATAGTTTCCTCTGAGTGCTGCCCTATCAGGGAGGGAGAGGAGTTATATTTTAATTAAATTTTACAATTTATGGATTTTATCATTTTATAGTTATGACTTACCCTGGGACCTTCAGGTGACAGGTGGCTCTGTCTTCTAATTTTGTATTTTTCAGAATCTTTGCAAAGTCTACTATGTGGGCAAAGGAACGCTAACTGCAGTTTTTGTTGCTCCTAAATTGACAGTCATGTTTAGTAATAGCTACAAATGCAAAATGCCAGAAAATCAGATACAACCTAAGGGAACCCCAAACTCCTATTTGTATTTAAATTGGTGGCATGAAGTTTTATATACTAGAGTTTTATACACACTTTTCAAGATGCATTACAATGAAAAACACTTCCCCTTCAGAAGGAAAAGTATTTTACTAAATATAGGTGCATTCATTCATTTCTACCAGGCATTCAGTCAGCTATTTAGTCAGTCACCCACAGACCCTAACTCTAAATATTCATTCTAGAGTGATGTTCATTCATTCAAAGGATTAAAACTTCAATACAAAGAGGTAGAGGAGGACCTGTTTCTCTTCATGGAATTTGCACACTGTTTGGTTTTCCTCATGAAAATCCTTGCAGGACCCACATTTTCATGTGACAAATAAATATTGCACACCCAGAGAGTAAATGGTCATAAATGTAAATTGAATGTGTGTGTGTGTGTGTGTGTGTAAAGACTATTGCCAAAAAAACACGATATTTGTCAGAAGTATCACATTTTATTACTTGCAGTATAATAAAATATGGAACAGAATTTTTTTCTTCACCAATCCAATTTATAGTATCTATTTCCTGAATATAGAAATTTGCCATTCTTATTTTATAAATGAAAAAAATTACAAAAACCAATTAGATTAAACTGTTCAGCTTGATTCACCACAGGAATAAAATATGCAAAATTTGACCTTCCTGTGTCAAATTGATTCAGCAACTTTAGAAGTCATCTTTTCTATGGAAGTTTTTAACAACACTAACAACTTTTACTAAATAAATATCACTTATTTCTTTTTATTTGTTTGTTTGTATTAGTACCCCACTCTATACCTGAAAGTCTACAGGGCAGGTGTCCACAGTAAAAACAAATTAAAAGAATTCACTAAAAAGTTATATCCTCAGCCAAAGGGCAGGGTAAATAGGGTCATGTTTCTGCTTACTGTCTAGTGAGCAGTGGTCTGCTCACAGAGAGTAAGTGTTCTGCACACCACCGCCATCCCAGAGCTCACAAACCCTTCCACAGTCCTGCCTAGCTGTCAGCTTTGAAAATGCAGTCCACAGCTTGCTCTGGATTGACAGCAGCGTTCACACTCTCTTCCATGACATCTTGACTTTTCCAGCCTAGGTGAGTCTTTACCAGTATTCTAAATGTATCTAGTGATTAATTCTGGCACACCTTAGGGGGGAAAGTATTCCATAGCCTGGGGATTACCACTGAGAAAGCTGTATCCCTTTAGCTACAGAGGGTGGTGGTACAATCTTAAGGCATGGGCAGGTCAATATGGGAGAAGGAGTTCCTTTAATATTAGGGCCCCAAGACATTTTATATTTGTTGTCAGCTTTTATCCACAAAGCTATTTTCACCGTTCACAATCTGCTAGAGATGACAACAAGAATTTCTATATACAGTATGGTGGATGTGATTTGAATATAAATTTGTATATGAAAATACAAAGTGGAAGTTCCAAAACTAAATCAGCATTATTATGGGGTAGAAATATAGTCTCATGTGATATTTTCTCGTAACTGCAGTTTTATAGTAGAAAAGTATGTTAGGCAAAAAGCTAAATCTCAATTTACTCTAATATAAGATTTCCAGCAATAAAGGTCCAGGTGCTTAGGTTAGATCAAGGTTAAACTGATTTAATAAGCCAAGTAAAATATTCTATTTATTCCTGTTACTTATGCATACCTCATAATAATTACTACACTATGATTGTGTTATCATAATAGTCATTTTTGTATGGACTTTTTTTTTGTAAAAAAAAAATTATGGATATATCTATATTTTTATACCAGGAACAACAATCAATCCATAAGAAGTATAAAAATGCTTTAAATAAATAAATTACCCCTTCCCAAGATGCTGTATCCATAAAAGTCACACTTCCCCCTCAGCTGCATTTATTACAAAAGAACCCACACAATTTTCACCAAGTTATCATTCACTCTAGAAGAGACAACTTCTTATTAATCTTGGACACAGCAAGGGGTAGGGAGGCATTTAGATTCCTCACTACCTCAATGTCAATTATCATGTTCCAAGTTCTCTACCTCCACTTCAGATTACAAGTATATAACCTTGATCCAATCTCTGAATAGGACATAAAATACTGAAATACAGTGAAGAGTTAGCATACAGAATTGTCACACCAAACCTGCTCTTACATATTACTAAAGCAACACCGAATTACTTTTAAAAGCATAATTCATATTTTTCAACAAAAATAACCTACCTCATAGATTAAGGCTGAATTCAGTTTATGGACACATTGGCAGGGTAATCTTTTAAATGCTTACATAATCAGAAAAAAAGCATGTTCCATGAATTTAAACTAAAGTTAGTATGTGAATTCCTGCTTTTGCCTGACACTGCTTCATCACAACTATGGTTCTCTCA
Source organism: Aspidoscelis tigris stejnegeri (assembly GCA_023333525.1). Classification (NCBI taxonomy): domain Eukaryota; kingdom Metazoa; phylum Chordata; class Lepidosauria; order Squamata; family Teiidae; genus Aspidoscelis; species Aspidoscelis tigris. Next base: position 33,931,031 of record JALMGA010000003.1, on the reverse strand, counting down.
AGCCTCCAAAGACATCAACCAACTTCTTTACCAGTAATGATGAAAAATCATCTTCAGAATAAAGTAAACAATCCGTTGAAAATGAACCAAAATGTCCGTCTCAATGTCTAAATCTAGAAAGACTCTCTACAACAGCACTCCAATCAAATCCAAAACCAGCTCCAAATGATCTAGCAGCAGGCACTTCTCTAATACCCTTCTGCGTCTCTTTAAAAGCATTTTTGAAGGATTGTATCGAGCCTGAATTGTTGCATTCTCTTCAGTCATTTCACACAGTGACTACACATTTTGTTTTACAATAAACAAGCAAAGATACATACAACCTATTTTGGCTATGGGGATAGTACAAAAATACCTAGCCCTGAGCATGTAGATCATAAAATGTGCAAAATGAAACCCTGGCTTCATCTTACACTGGCCCTGGAAAGACCAGGATCTAGTGTAGGGGATTGGATGTCACCACAAGGACAACTGAAGCAGCTGGCAAACACTATGTACCTTAAAGGAGCTCCCAGAATTCATAGTTTTGCTTTTGTGAGGAAACCCCATCTCACAATGACATAATTTCCAGCCTGTCAGAAATATGACAAGAAGTCAGCCATATTTTATGCTTCAGGAAAGCGGCCTGGAAGGAAATCAGGCTGGTCTAAATTGCTTCCTCCCTCCAGTATATATCAACATGGAGAAGGGAAAACAACTTTCCCCAAAATATTTAGAGGGGGTTAATCTTTCAGCATGTCATTGGGGACTCCTGGGAAAGGTAGGAAATGGAAGTGTCTGAATGCCCTCTGCCGTGACTGACCTGAGACCCCTTACTCAATTAACAGAATAGAAGACCTCATTTTAAGGCTTTATAATTTCATCTACACCTCCAAATCTCTGAAACATGCTAACTACCTAGAACCTAGAAACAAGCATATCCTTTTGTTTGGTTAGGAAAGTGAAAAGTACCTTTTATTTAAATCCCTTGTTCTTTGCAGTTTTCTTTTGAACATACTTCTTCGAACTTGTGGAAAACTGCCTCTGATTGGCATTTTGATTTCTTCAGAAGCTGTATCAATACAATTATCAGAAAGAGGAAATTACATTCTATATACACCAATTGTCTGTATCTCCATGAAATATGTAGTAAATTCACATCTAACAGCCTTTATTGTTAAATATAATTATCATGGTTATTGGAACATTAATGTTGTATAAACATAAAAACATAATTCAGTTCAGTTCAAATCAAACACTGAGTTTGGTTTGAATTTGAACCGGATCAAACAGGCTCAACCTGGGTAAATTCAAACAGGGTTGAGCTGTTTGCTTCTTAAAATACCATTGAAATGGTCTTTTTAAAAGGCCAAGGTCAAACTAGAACGTATTCAAATGGAATCACATATTCAACTGTTTCATTGAACTGGCCTCCCTTTGAACAGGAGGATGGTTCAACTCAAAGCAAGTGTTCAATTCAAGCTGGTTAAAAAACAAAACCTGTTCAGTACATCTCTGCTTTCACATATTAAGTGTCTTATCATAATACACACCTTATCACGTTAAATAATTGATGAAGGACCGAAGAAACAAGAAGTTACTGAATTCTGTTGCAGTGGGGCCACCACAGAACAGCAAGAAAAATGTTACAGTGCACTATGAGCACTTGAAGCAATATGTTGGAGGATGATAGATATATACTGTACTTGTCTCCTGCATTAGTGCAAATCCTGCCTCCATGTGACGAGTCACAGCACCAAAAGTGCCATGCAGTTCTTGCCATATATATCCAATGTGGAAAAAACAGGCATTATTCATGGAAATGACTTTGATCTAGCAAAATGGAAAAGAGGAAAGTTTACCAAATGTTCCCTTTCTACAGCATCTCCCAGACTACCTCTTATGTTGTTCAAGGACTGCTCAAACGGGTAGCAGCACTGGGAATATTGTATAGAGAATGGAAGGAACAGTAAAAGCCTTGGAATCTTATTTTCCTCATTTCCACTGCAGGTTCCACTGGATTAAAACCTTTCCATGAATGAAAGCATCAGGATGGGTCATAATTAAAATGCAAATTTAAAACCTCATAATTAATTTAAATAATTTTATTTAAAAGAAAAAATATATCCATATACTACCTGTGTTCCCAACAAGTGAAGGCAGCAACCACTATTCTTCTCCCCAGTCCTTTATGTACTTAGAAAAACCCTATAAGGAAGGTTAGAGAAGAGGTAACGACCACCTAAAATTGCCCAGTGAGCTTTCATTGATGTGTGGAGATTTGAACAAGGGTCTCCCAAGATCTTGTCAACTCCTCAGCACAGCATTTCTACTACCACTAAACACTCTTCTCATGAATCATTTTTGACATGAAAATGATTTCTGGAATATTCACATTTATCATGTTATTGGTTTGACCAGAAGGAAATTGGTCTCAGAGTGTAATTTTTAAAGTTATATTATTTGCCATATACTTAATATGCATCTGTTTGTTCAACTTTCTTTTACCTGTCATAGAAATCTGGTGGTCCACAGAAGATGTCCTGTCTTCCATTCCTCATATTTCACCACCATCTCATCTAAGCGTTACCTCAGCTTTATTAATACATATAAATGCTCAGAATAGTTGGTTAGTTTAATAATTCCAGCAGCCAACAATCTTTAGTGCACTAACAAAAAATCATAATGCAAAAACAACTGGAAATTCTTTTTTTATCATGTGATATAAATGAGCTATTTGATTATTCAAACTGCTTCCCACCATTATTTATTTCAGTAATTGAATTTATTATCTATGGACTATATTAAGCTTCCAATGAAAACTCATATTATTTCATTTAAAATCAGAATTGAAATCATTATAAAACATTTTTAAGGAGCAAAGAAACAGAATTTCACATGCCAGTGCAAAATATATAAAGCTATCCAAGAGCAAATATCTGCAAGTTTTCAACAAAAAATATATCTCAAGTGAATTTTTGATGAAACATTGAAGATATAATTACGTAAGCTCCCAGAAAGCTTTGGATTTCTAACAAAGACTCAGGGGGATGGGAGAAGCCCATATCTTAATTCAATAAAAGCAAACCAAAATGGGAAAATGAAAGATATTTAAAATAATAATGCTTTGAACTTCCTAAGTTCTGCCCTTGGCTTATTCTAGTACATATCTCAGGATAAGGGTCTTACCTGGGCCCTACCATAATCTGCACTAGCATGCAGACAGCAGGCCCCTATTTCAGGATATATATTCCAGAATACAACCCAGTACATAAAGGCTCAGAAACTCAAAAGAGACGTAACCGCATTTTATTTCAGTGGGAAAATTTAACCTCTGCATTAGTTTGGAGATTTAAACTTTAATGTACCTTTGTACATCAAAGTCCAAGGCACAAGTTCAATAAAATAAGGGCAATAGAAAAAGATGTACACTTACCTACTTTTCATATAGATTGCTTTACCAGATTATGAGCAGAAACAAAAGAGCCTTTTTTTACAAGCTTTATGTAGCAGTTTCCAGCCATGAATCTGCTGATAAAGCCACATCCCAGGAATATTCTACTTTTATAAGTAAAGAACGGGAAATAATTGTTAATTCAAGCAATAGACAATCATTTAATTACTTTTTTATATAAACTGTTAGCTCAAAATGTACAGTAACCACAGCAAAAGCTTTTGTTTTGGTCTTGATATGAAGCTCAATTGATTTTTATCCTCAACTGATTTCCTTTTTTGAGAATGGAATAGTCATTTTATCTGCAAGCCTTCAGAAATTACTGTGCACAAATGAAAATATGGGCTTCCAACCATACAATTTTCAGCAACTTTACATACATCTTCAAACCTAAATTCCAGCACGGCATCAACAACCCATTAGTTTACAATGCCAAGGGTAAGAAGAATGAGGTAAAACAGGATATAACTTCTGAATTATCTTCTGAATTATCACTCGCTAAAATATAACAAACATGTTTTTCACAGAAAAATACAGATTTGAGGCACTCTTTTTCTAGTCTCTTTAAAACTTCAGGTAAATCCGAACAATGAATAGTTCTTTTCTCCAGATTGTATTAAATCATCTTAAAGCAGGTTTTGAAAAGCTATAAGCAACCCATATGATTAACACATTCATTCCCAGAAGTACATGATGAGAAGATGCTGAGAACCATCATAATTATCAGAAATGAATAGGGGGAAATGCATTTTCAGTGAAGAACTGATTAATCAATCCCTCTAGCACAATCAGCAAAACATACCCAACTTATGGAAAGTATTACGTTCCAAAGAAACCATTTCCTGAATGAGTTCCTGTTGTAAGTGAAGTCAGTGCTTAAATTACATAGATGAAATACAGAACTTTTCAAGTTGCTGTTGTTTGGTCAGTGGCCGAACTACATATGTGCTCAGTTCTCACTCATTCAATGGGGGTTTGAAAAGGAACCGAGCATAATTTAATAGTATAATTTAAAACATGTGAATTTAAGTACTTCAAAACCCATTGATAAGAGTTTAGTTTACTATTTTAGGATCTGAAAATGTGCAACCATGCAAAAAAAAAATTGGAAGAAAACTGTGAGAAATATCATTGTTTGATAGAATTATGTGATAATGTTCTAACAGTTTTAATGAATGTTCCCTAATTCTGAAAAGTCTGAGAAAGGGAAATTAAGAGTTAATCCTCTCTTATGACACTTATCAAAATAACTTTCATGTAAAGTCATTTGACTCTATTCAAGAGACAAACATAGTGAAAACATCCTGTTACAAGCAATTAGAAGATGTTATAGGACCTTTTCGCACTTTCATTAAGGGCAGTTCTTGGCTGCTCATGGGAATGCCGCATTCCCACAGCAATCCAGTGCAACTGTCCCCAAGGTGGCTAGAGCTGTTCACTGGGCTCACCTGCTGTGGTCAGCTTCACAGCTGTTCACAAGCTCCCCAGCAGAGTGGGGAACAGTGTGTCTGTAACACTTCCAGTGTTGTGAGGCGATGGGCCTAAAGGTTTGGGCCTTCAAAACTTAAAGATCTGCACCTCAAGGCCCATCCCACCCTTGCACAGCTGACATGATGTCCCCTCACCCAACTGTGGCAAAGGGTGGGTGGGTCATCCACTGTCAGGACATCCCACCAGGAACAACACTGAGACAGCTGCCATTAGCATTCTTAGATCAGCTAGAGAGGAACAGGCCTGTTCCAATGCACTATTTGTAATCCCCACCCCCCTCTATTCCTGACATTGACCATCTGGGAATTTTCTGCAGAGAGAATTCCAACAGCCAAGTGTGGATTCTGCCTGAGATAGAAACTACATTCACACACAGTAAAAAAAAACAAAGCAATTCAAAAGCAGCTTGGGAGTGGTACCATCTGCATGTGTGAATTAATCCACATTAAAGGACAGAAAATGCACCTCCACAATGCACACTCTGGTTAGAGGTGGTACGGGAATGCTAGCTGCCACATGCTACCACCTCTAAGCCACCTTTGAGCAGTTTGTTTAATGTGTGAAGATTTGGCCACAGATCCAGTGGTTGGCAAGATAATAGCCATCACATTAGAAAATTATATCAAAAGTGAAATATACCATAACATTAGAATCTTATGTCAACCTGGCTTTCAAGCATCCACCACTGAATGAAAAATTTAGAATTGGTGTGCATATCACATGACTCTTCCTTTACCCATCCATACGTAGCAAATATGAGCTGTCCCTCTTACATGTATTATAAGATCTATAGCCCCCATTCCTCATTTTGCTGTCTTTTCCCTCACCTACTTTCAATGATCCTTGTTCAAACACTGGGGAAAGGTAGAATATTTGTTTGTTTAAACAGCATTAGATATAAATATTTGCTTACATATAAATGTGTACCATTGATATTTGTTCTTTAGGGGTAACCCTAAGAAAAGATGACTTAGGATGAAACTGACAAGTACTTTTCAAAATACACAAGATTAAATTAAATCATATGAAGTGGTAGTGGCAGAGGCTGTGATAACACACAGTAAAGAAAATCTGAGGCTTAGAGATGGTTTTGAGTTGAGATACTTCACACATCTGTTTGGCCCTCCCCCCTTTCATTAACATTCTATGTTAGAAAAGGGGGATACGAGATGATTGCATGAGCGCAAGAGGGCCACATGTTACTCTCTCTGGGTGTTACATGTGATCACAGCCAGGATCTATCAAGGGTGGAATGGACTCTAGGCAAAGAAAGCAAGATTGTTCTTAATACGATTCAGACTGAGACCAAAACAGGCACATATGAATAAACACCAAGCTCAACAGCTAGCCAACCTGGACATGCACAGAACAGCTGGGCTCATTTTGGTTAGTTGCCCCCTGACAAAAAATTGTCCCAGCTACTGAGTGATTATACCCCTGCATAAGGGCTGAAGAACAGTATCATCTTACAAGAGTTCACAAGAGCTTTTGGAAGAGATAATTACCTCACAGCAATGACCACTGAAAATGTCTCTGATACCTGGAAACCCAACTCCTTTCAGTGACTCATCAGATGAAAGGGCTGCTCTTAGGTTTTGAACAGGGCCATTCAAATGATGTTTAATCACTGGAAATACATTACCCCTGTTCACAAGATGCTTCACAAAAAAAGTTGTCTACCCTTCCAGCTTTAAAAGTACGTTCAGAAATTGTACTTTTTCCCTAAGACAACAGCTTTCCAGAACACAGGAAGATAAAGTGCCTACTTGCTTGATTTTGGAGAGCTCACATCACCAACTGAATTCAGCGTCACAGTGGATAGACTGTCTCCACATGGACTTTTAATACAATGGAGCATTCAAAGTGGCAAATTCTTTCATGTTATTCTGAAAAGTTTCCCCCAATGTTTGTTCTAGATCTGTAGCAGAATAGCTTTCAGTTTTAGTAAGTAAAAGATGAAATGCCACATCCGTGTTTGAGTTATTCCTTACTATTAGCACAAAAGACAGACATAAGCAGTTCTTCCTTCTTTATCACTCAAAAACTGTTTTACAGTGAATTTGCAGTTAGAGCCAGGCCTTTATAGAGTGTGTGTGCACCAAATGTGCATTATACAGAAGTATCCAGAGACAAACATCTGATGGCTATGGGCATATTTTGTTTCTCAGAGAAAAAGATGGATAGCTGGTTAAGCTTCACACCCTTCTAGCCATGCAACACTATGGTTCTACGAGGCAGAGTTTCACATGCTTATTTATGTGTCCTGCCTGAGCCAGTGGTGGTCTTGTAATATATAGCTTATTTATACAGTTTTTGTTATTGCCCACCACCTTGTCTTTAAAAATTAAAAGATTCACCAGTGTGTCCTCAGATACTGAGTTTTTCTCCCTCTGGTTTCCAAATTAAGATTACATCCAAATTTTCAGTTAGATCTCATACCTTAATTTACACTGGTATTCATTTATTTACACTTTTCTGCCCTTACTGTGCCCCTTCCCAGTTGTTCTGACATTTGTTCCATAAATGAATTCTTTCAATTCCCTGCACATGCGGAATTTCATATTCCTTTAACATAGTGCTTTCCAAAGCGTTATACCGCAATTGTATATTAACCTATGCTTTAGATAGAAATGTCCTGCAACGCTTGTTGCCCAATTCAGAAAAAAATTGCAAGTCAGAACGCCTTAAAGGAATCAATAAATAAAATTCTACACTGCAAATTGCACAATTACTGAGATCATACTTAATCTGCATTATGCTATCAATGGCAACCTCAAAAATCCCCCAATCATCTAAGACAAATACTTTTTCACAGAGGTATGTAGACCCTGACTCCCAAAGAATTCTCCACACTAAAGGGTTCTCTCACAGATGGCATTTTTCTATAAATGAAGACATAGGTACTTCTAAATTTCTGTTTCAGAAAGATGTAGAAAATCAGTTCAATAGGCACCATTGATTTTCATGGCTAAGGCAGGGTCCGCATGGCACAATAGTGGCACAATAATGGTAACATGGGAAAGCCAACAGTGTACAGGGATCCCCACACGCATTGGGCCACCAGAGGGGTGGTAAATGGTGTCAGTTGCTTTTTGTACAGAGTGAAAATACTGGTGCTTCCCACTATCCTCTCACCCCACTTTCTGTCATGCAGACTTACCTTCAGTGCTCTAACAATTCATAACAATCTGCCTGGCCCATTTTGACAAATGCCACTTCCTACATCTTTCAAAACAGGCCCAGGCAGAAACTCTGAATTTATCACAGCCAGGGATTGGAATCCACCTGAACAATGCTTTTCAGCTTCCCATATGACTATTAATGCTCCTCAATTTCAGTAGGACAGTCCAGTCATTTATTCCAGGCTGTATTCATATTGACCTGCACTGGCAGCAGGCTCCCATAACATAGAATCATACCCTGAAGCTTTACACAGAGAGGTCTTATGTAAGTTGTGTTACTTGTTAACAAAAAAGTGCAAAAAAAAAAAAGAGAGAGAGACAGACAGACAGACAAGGCAAAATATTAGCATGGCATTAACAGACTTTGACTAAGGAAATTTTAACTGAATCAGTATTTTTGCAGGCCAACATACCTCATACAATATTTTGTGAAGACAAAATGATCTGAAGCACCCCAAGATTCTCAAAGAAAAGATCCACACAGTAAGCAAATAATGCCATAAAAGCAAACAACCCATCAAAATGCTTTCTGGATGCTTGAGACAGAAATTGCTAACACGTGGCCCTGTAGAAGGTGCTGAATTAAAATTCCCATTGTTTCTTCCCATTGGCAATGCTGATTGAAGGAGCTAGTAGCTGTAGTTCCTCAAAATATGGGAGACCACAAGACTGTTATCCTTGTTTTATAATATTTGCTGCATTTTACATCATGATTACAAAGCTGAAACTCCTTTTAAAAAAAAGGAAGATGTATTCATCTAAGTAACCTGCATCAGAAAAACCTGTTGTTCAACTAGTCTTATTTCTAACTCTGTACTCATCTGGGAAAATTCTACTTTGAAGGAAAGCCCTTGGTTTGATTTGCACATAACTCAGAAGCAATCTATACATCATCCATTGAAGCACAGAGACTTTTCTGTGATTCGGGTACAATTTGTACTGCATGTGCACACCGCCCTCCATCTGTGCAAGACACAGAAGTTCCGAAAATGATAAAGGGAGGGGGAATGGAATTTGGGTGTGAAATCACTTTATCCCAATGGTAGACGTAGAACTACTTCTGGAAAAAAAAATGGAAAAGGAATAAGGCTCTTGGATGGGACTCTTTGGTAACTTTGGTATGGCACCCATTGATGGATAGGCCATAAAGGCCACTCTTGCTCAGAGCGAGTGAAGTTAATTGGTTGGGGATACTTTCACTAGACATGGAGAAATGGGTCATTTCTAGGAGCCCAATGAAATGGTCCTGGGCTCCGTGTGCCAGCTAGACTGGTCCAACCATCTCATAGCCAAGACTGGACTGGTCTACCCCCAGGAAACTTGGAAGTCCACTTTAAAGCTGTGTCCCCTAATCCTGCTCCCTGGCACCATTATTGTTTGGTAGTAACAGGCTGACTGCCAGCATCATATAGACAGACAATTTCCTGGAGACACAGCCTCCTGAGGACTGATCTGCCAAGAAGACATGACATACCTTGTGGAAAGCTAGCACAATCTAAAAGGACCACATGCAAGCTGCCTTTGTTGAAGCTCCCTGAAAACTGTGTTGTTCTGCAAAACATAATGTGCTTCAGAGAAATCAAAGGGGTGCTTCCTGTCATGGCTTCACCATTCCTATCTGTTTCTTTTGGCACAACATGCAGAATGTGGACTATTAAATCAGCATCCAACGCACTACTCAGAAGGTGTTCTAGGTGATTTCTATGTGGCTGGAGTAATTATCAGATTAAATAGAAAGGAGTAAGGGTGTTTTCCCACTGCACTCCTTTAATCCGGATTTAAGAAGATCTGGATCTAGGGAATGGGTACTTCCCTTAATCCGGATCTAGTAGATCCAGATTAAGGGAAGTACCCAATGTGTTTCCATGGGTGGTCTAGCACCCAATAGCAGTGGGTGCTAGCCTCCCTGCCATGGAAACACCGGAGCACCCATTTGGAAATCTGGATCTACCCATGAGTGGTCTGCCTGTCACCCCAGGTGTTTGGGGGGACAGGTGGTGCAATCTCCAAAGCGGCTCCGAAGTCACTTCGGAGTCACTTCGAAGTTCACTCCGAAGATCAGCACAGACTTCAAAGACGCTCCAGAGCTATTTTGCACAGACTTCGAAATGACTTCGAAATGACTTCGAAGCTTAGGTTTTGGGGCTCACACCCCCCAAGGGTGCCCCTCCTCCTAGCCTCCTTTGGACCTCATTGCCACACAAGCATGGAAACAGGCTCCCTTTAATCTGGATTTTCTGTCTGAAGACCCCATTGTAGACCCCATTAATGGAGTCTACAGAAAATATGGATAAAAGGCAAAAAAGTACCCATATGATCCAGATTTCCCGAGGCACGGTGGAAACAAATGTGTCCTTAATGGGTGCTGTGGTGGAAATGAGGTCATCCGGCTCTCACCCAAATGGGTCCTTAATGGGTGCTAAAATGGGTACTAAGTGACTGTGGAAAAACACCCCAAGATTTGTTCTACTTCTATTCCCAGCAGAGGGAAAACCAATAATGCAACTGCATATTGCTATGTTAATGAAAAGACAAGCAGGCAATTTTTTTGAGAAGAATGTTTGCTCCATATTCTATTAGAAAGAAAATAAATGTCCTCCTCCAAAGTTACCTCTGTGCACGTGGATGTAAGATACCAGCTCAGAATATCTGCCAAAGATAATTTGATATTTAATATCCAATGCAATTTACTTTGGGCATACATCTATTAGTTCTGAATAATGGACATGCAGCATTCATCTCTCATATTTGATATATTGACTCATATTCAATATTATTTGATAAATGACATGCAATGGTATGTGGAATCTGATGTGTGGAAGCTTATTTGGTAATTGCCAAAATCCACATTTTAAATGCTGAAGTAAAATGCTGCATTCAGAATTTGCATTTAAATTTTTAAGAGAGTATACATTTGAATTCCATGTTGTCCTGTGAGATGAATAGTTTGTTCTCGGATGGCTCAAGCAGAATACCTATGGGTTAGCTACATCCCGCTAATCCAAGAATGACCGCTAGGGGGCGTAGCCTTAAACACTTCTGAACTGAGTCTTATTCTGGATTATATATCTAAATAGGGACCTTCCATATGCATGGTGCAGGCTACGGCAGGTCATGGGTTTTATCTGCCATGATCTCCATCAGCACTCTCATGACAGATTGCTATTCCAAGATACAATCCAGAGTAAGGCTTACTGAAAAAAGGACCCAAGATCCAGCTGTGATTTGTGGCACAGTTGCACAAAAGTAACAGGGAAAGCAGATAGCTAGAAGTCTCAGTTTGTACTGTCAAACTGCATCTCACTGCAGGATGAAATATGGGCTGTCTCTACATGTTGCCATGACACCAATATTACAATAGCCCAGCAAAAGCAGCAGTTATTCTGTTTTCAAGTGGCAGCTTTCATAAAGTGCTGAGAGTCCAAGTGGCAGCCTGAATGCACTTCCATCTACTCTATGGATGTAGCCCAAAGTGGACTGGAAGCAGAGCTAGAAAAGAGTGCCAAAAAGCAACTTAAATGGCCAAGGGATGCACAGTGGGAAGCAATGAACCTGACACCATGTCCCATATAGTGCTAATAGCACCACAGTATAGACCTCACCATGGTGTGACGAGACAAAAAAAAAGGGCTTCCAACCAGAGACTCATTCTATCCCCCATTGCCCCATGTGACCTAACCCAGAGGTCACCACTAATCCAAAGGTCATCACTAACAAATGGTCCCAAAGATTCCCAAAATATTGACTAGGGTAAGGGGGAATTAGAACCTTTGTTTTTATGAAAGCTCATGATTGTTGTCACCAGTAGCATCTGTGTGCACCACCAGAAGCCATCGAGCAGGCTTCTTTGAAAGTCCACTGGTATGTGGTGGAAGCCCGACAAATCCCCACTCAGGCATTTCTGGTATGCCCCATATTGCCAACCGCTACTGGTTATTACTGTCACTCAGCTAAAAAAATTATTACTTGATTTTTACTCAGATTTTATGTGAGCAAGCATATGAATGAAGCTCTTGCTGTACTAAAGGAAGAAGAAATGTCCAACTATTGCAATATGCAGAATTTTGAAAGAGACATTTTACCAATGTGTTTGCAGAAGTGTCAGCTGGTGCCATTGGGAAAGTATTATTAAAGCATTGTGTGAATCTGACCCACTTGGCTAACTTATTTTAAAGACAAAAATCTCCAATACTGCAAGATGTGACTGAAAGTTTACAGTACTACTCTGCCCTGCAATTGAAAGAAGCTACTATTTCCTTTAATTCCGGAATTTCCAGCTGTTTTCCTTCTGAAGTGTGTGTGTGTGTGTGTGTGTGTGTAATCTGAGACTCCACTTTGTTCCAGTTCTTTGCCTCTACAAGTGTGTATCATATTTAAAAACACTTTTATCACATTCTTGGACTTTGACTCCAAAGCTGCTCTACTGCCATACCTCCCAGAGTTCATTAAGGGGAACCTTGACATCAACATATTGCTATTGTCCTAACCAATGAGAACCTATTCTATTTTCTATTGCATACCTCCCATCTTTTGATCTTAAAAACTGTTGAAATATACTTTTTGCATTTTGCAGTTCATGTTGCAATCTTGAACTAATAATAATCTGAACATTAAAGACAGCTAGCAATTCAAAACTAAATAGTTTTAGTCCCTTACCTCTAATTTAAATGTGTCAGTTTAACTTGAGTTTTCACTTTGTATTTCGTTATGGGTCCACGATGCCTGTGAATAAAACTACAGTACTATATTCTGTTTAAGCCCCTGTCCAGTATGCAGAAGTACTGAAGTAGTCTTAAATGCATACTATTATTCATAGGCTCTGAATATTTAAGTTACATAGGAAAACAACCACCATCACCAAACAATGCGTAACTACTTTTACTTGACCCAGGGGAGTACACTATAGGCAGGATCCATTTTATTTGTCTATGGCTATTGCTATATTTAACTAACACTGCCCTTTTCTCCAGGCCACAAGACAGTGTGCACACAGTTCAGTAAGCAGGTGAATACATACACGCATCTGGTCCTATGAAGAATATATTTGTGTTCCTTAAACAAACTAGATGACTGAGCCTTTTTTTATTATCATCATTAGTATTTGTTATTACTATTATTATTTGGTATGATGGTTTCAAAAAGATTGATTTAGGGGGCAAACAATTATAAAACTTTACTTCACAATCCTTTTTACCAGATAAACAGATGTTCAAAACTAAAAGAGCATGAAGTTAATGTAAAGTTAGCTGCTTAGCCAATCTGCATCACACACAAAAAAATACAAGAAAATAAAGATGCGGGAATCACTCTTCCAATGATTGTCATTGAACATTAGTAAACATTCACAGTATGAAGTCTCTGTCAGAAATATCTCCAGCATATAAAGTAGTGCAAAAAAAGCAATCCAGTCACTTCCCCAACACACCCAGGCCATGTTAAGTAATTTTCTTACTCCAATTCTTCTGTGTATTTCTCAACAAATGCTGAAAGGTGTCCAAAGCAGAACTATAAAAATAAACCATTTCTGGGGATTTCCTATGTTCTTCAACAAATAGATATCCATTGTTCTAAAAAAATCAATGTTTTCAAACAACTTAAGATTAAATTTGGACTTGCCATAGAATAAATTTCCTCACAACCTTTCCCTCTCTTTTTATCCCTATGCATTCTTTAATGCATAAATGCCACTGAGCTAGAACGGCTGTTCTTAAAGTATTAACAGATGGATACATGGCTAGGAAACTTCACTATGCTTACATAGTAAATACCTTGAAATGCTAAATTTCACCACTGAGCAGTGAGCGAAGTCAATAGACGCACCCTCTTGAAAAGTAAAATTGTCTCCCTTATGTGCAAAACACCTGCATTCTAGTAAAAATATAAACTTTGAAACTACTTCTGGAAAAAAAACCCTCCACAAGATATATCATTTACTTGATATGTAATGCAATTTTACTAATGCTTTGTTATTCATGTTTAACCAGTAAGTGGCATATTGGTATATGCTTGATTTGACTTCTGTTTGCATATTTCTTTCCCTCTCTTTTTATCCCTATGCATTCTTTAATGCATAAGTAGTTCTGGAAACAGTTAAACATCGGTTTCCACAGATTTTGCATTTACACAGTTTTGTTTTGATGTTTCACTTCCATTTCCCGTGACCTGACACTTTTTCTCCTTTACACAAAGAGACTCTTTAACCCCTTCCTCCATTTCCAAATATTCTGATTTGTCGTCCATGGACGATGACGACGAACTTCGGAATTTCTTAAGTATAGTTGGAAGGTATGGACAACTGACTGCATTTTGTGTCAGCTGGCTCTGTTCCTCATTTTCAGTCTCTCTGTGATAAAAATAGTTAAAGTTGGAGACAATCACTGGCACTGGTAAAGCAATGGTTAGCACACCTGCAATGGCACACAGGGACCCAACTATCTTCCCACCCACAGTTATGGGTTTCATGTCACCATAACCAACAGTAGTCATAGTCACAACAGCCCACCAAAAGGCATCTGGGATGCTGTGAAAATGGGTGGCAGACTCGTCAGCTTCTGCAAAATAAACAGCACTGGAAAACAAAATGACTCCAATAAAAAGGAAGAAGATCAGCAGCCCCAGTTCCCTCATGCTGGCCCTGAGAGTGTGACCCAGGATCTGCAAACCCTTGGAGTGTCTGGAGAGCTTAAAGATACGAAACACCCTGACAAGTCGGATGATCCTCAGGATAGCAAAAGACATGGCCTGTTGACCATTACTGCCCTGTTGTTGAGCCAGGTCTGTACCCAAAGTGATGAAGTAAGGCAAAATGGAAACGATGTCTATGATGTTCATGATGTTCTTGAAGAAGGCTGCTTTGCTGGGACAAGCAAAGAAACGCACTGTAAACTCAAAGGAGAACCAAATGATGCAGACAGTCTCAACAATGAAGAAGGGATCATTAAAGATGGTATGTCCCCCACCTTGCAAGTGCAGTGTTTCATTAACATTCTCCAGGTTGTAGGTCAAACTAAGTTCCTTTTCATCTCTGAACTCTGGCAATGTCTCGAGGCAAAAAATGACAATGGAGATTAAAATAACTAAAACAGAGACTATGGCAATGATTCGAGCTGGACTGGAGCTCTCTGGGTATTCAAAGAGCAACCATACCTGTTTCTTAAATTCATTTTCGGGCAATACCTTATCATCTTCTTCCTTGACAAATCCTTCATCCTCTCTGAACTTCAGCATGGCCTCTTCTCCAAGTTCATAGAATTTTACCTCCTCACTAAAAATGTCAAAAGGTACGTTGACTGGCCGCTTCAGCCGGCCACCAGACTGATAGTAGTATAAAATCGCATCAAAGCTGGGGCGGTTCCTATCAAAGAAATACTCATTTCGGAGTGGATCAAAGTATCTGCCCCGTTTGGCAGGATCACCCAGCAATGTCTCAGGAAACTGAGCCAAGGTCTTCAGCTGAGTTTCAAACCGCAGGCCCGATACATTTATTACAACCCGTTCACAGCACTCATACTCACTATAGCGGACTGACGTGTAGCCCCCAGGCCCAACACCATCATCTGGAGGCTGATCTGAAAATGAGTACTCATCTTCTCCATCTTCATCACTGCAGTAGAACTTTCTCTCCTGATCTTCTTCATCCTCACCATCATCTTCCTCCTCTTCTTCCTCCTCATCCTCCTCACTCAAGTCCTTCAGGATCTTCTCCTCTGAGCCGCTGAGGGGCAACAGCTCAACGCAAGGGAAAGAGGCCCCAAATTCCCTGCCACTGAGCAAGGGAGTCTTTTTTCTCCTCTGCTTTCTTCTTCTGCTGCTACTCTGATGGTAGCCACTGCGTGACGCATTCCCACCAAAGGAAGAAGAAGCCCCGCGACTCTGTTCCTGATGATAGTGATGGTGAGGCCCTCCTCCTCCTGAAACTCCAGATTCTACAGCTGCAGTTGCTGCTGCTACAGCTGCCGCCGCTGCTGCCCTAGACTGTGCTAGTCGCTCCCGTTCTCTGGCTCTTGCTTGGGCTGCATATCCATAGGGCATGTGGCTGTTGCACCCAGAGCTATCTGCACTTACCATGGCAACCTCCATGTTGTATTTATTTGATTAGAAGACTTATGAAAGAAAAAAAATGTCAAATTTCTCAATAACCATTAGTGCGTACTTTGTGTGATGACAGCAGGAGCACTGAATTGTGGGAAACAGATTCCTGGAAGCATAGTCCCATCATGTTAACACACCTGTTTTTTTACTCTGCATGTTCTTCCAAGCGGAGGGTTCCATTTGATTTTGCCCAACAAATTTGACACAAATTACTGAGGTTTATCTGTACACATCCTCTAACAGGGGCAGGAAATATTCCTGGACCACA
Organism: Aspidoscelis tigris stejnegeri; assembly: GCA_023333525.1. Taxonomy (NCBI): domain Eukaryota; kingdom Metazoa; phylum Chordata; class Lepidosauria; order Squamata; family Teiidae; genus Aspidoscelis; species Aspidoscelis tigris. The sequence goes on along the minus strand of JALMGA010000003.1, from coordinate 33,914,566 downwards.
TTCTTTTACATTTGAAATTCTTTTTCTTAAGGTATTCTTCAGTGGTTCATGCCAAATCCACAGATCTGAGTTCATGATTTCTGCCAGCACTTTGAGTCAAACAGGAGTTGCACCTAAGTAAGTAAAACATAAACAGATCTTAGGTTCTGCAGGCTAATCAAGTGCAAAATAATATGCTCAGTATTGCCTTCACATGATGCTTTGACCCAGCAATGAAGCTGTGGATGTATACTGCTGTTTGAAAAGTTGAAGGAACTTCCAGTCTTCACTTTGCTTACATAGTGTAGCCCACCCACTTTCACCAATGTCAACAACATCTTATGCTCAGGAAATCTTCTCCCAGGGCGGCGGCAGCAACTGTGGCAAGGAAAAGAGGAGGAGGAGAAAGCTGGCTCTTTCTACTCCATTGGAGAGAAGGGACTTGATCTTCCCTTTGGTTACTGTTATGCAGTAGATGCACTTAAGCTGAAGCACAGATATGCATATAAATAATAAAATAATAAAAAGGGGAGGAGGAAGGGAGGTCAAAAAGATGGGTCATATTCTAGGCATGACAATGATGGTATTTCATGTAAAAGGGTTGAGATTTGCCTACTTGCACTGTTCATAGTTCTCCATCACTGTATACCCACCCACACTACACACAATTTTTCTGTGTCTGTGTTCATCAGTCTATATATAGACATTGTTAAAGAAATATGCAGGCAAATACACACCCACATCTCACACCAAATTCTTTTATCTCTAGCAAAAGGATTCTGAATGCAAATGGCTACTGTGATTTGCAGGTGGTTCTTTGTTATATAATATACATGTATATACAGTATATACCTGTGTGTAACATAGGTACAAATGACAAATAGGTGTGAGCAGCAAATATAACACAGCAAAGTGCACAGCTATGCATGATTTCTGTATGTCTCCATGTTCTGTTTCAGAGGGAGTATTTTTAACCCTACAGAGAGAGTTTAATTTGTGTCCACATTGCAATGCCTAATTAGTTTGGCATTACATTATCTATGAATGATAGGGCTGCATATTCAGATGCACAAATATGGCATGTAAATCTGCAAAAAATCACAGGCTGCACACAATCAAAGAGAAAATATTTTGCCTATAGTGTCTACGCTGGCTATAAATGGATGGATAGGCAAATGCACAGAATGCATAACTAGATCAAGAGTCTTTTTCACGCACACTCATACATCACCTGTCAAATAGAAGAAAACACTGACTTCAAATACATGGTCTAATATATCATCCTTACCTGTAACCTTGCAACCTACATCTCCATAAACTCGTTAGGGGTGGAGGGAAGACTGGACACTTTCTAAAATCAAATTACGACTTAAGGACGGTTGTTATCAAGGCAAAAAACAGGTATGTGGCAGTACTAGGAGAAAGAATACGATCGCACTGCAGGGTGAGCAAACAGCAGAAGCAATGAAGCTCTCACATGCTTAGACACACACGCAGGCTGAGCACTGAGAAACATGCTTGCACGACAATCTTCTCAAAAGAGCGGCAGCATATATATATTCCAAATAAACCACTAAGCATCATGCAGGGAAGCACAACAAGATTCCTGTCTACTTACCGGTGCAGGATTTGGTGGGTGGGGGAGGGAACCAAGCAGCGCTGAAGCTCTGAAAAACGAGGGCAGGAGAGGGATGGGGTAGGGCACTGAGCAACCTGTTTTCACAGGTGAAGCCCTCGAAAGAAGGAAGGTGTATTATCCGGGGAGCGAGACACGACGCGGAGGCAACGACGTTCTTCTCCCCTTTGCGGAAGGCGAGAGACCGAGAGCCCCCGACTCCCAGTTTGGCGACGGAATTCTGGACACACAAGCCAAGCGCGATCGCTTCCTTCAGCTTTGATCTTGCCAAATTACGTCCACCAAAACGAAGGAGAGGGGAAGACTGAGAGAATCCAACATGTTTTTTTTTTGGGGGGGGAGGGGAGGAGACGAGCAAGAGGGGGGGTCTAGAGGAGCTGAGATCTGGCGCTCGCCTGCTTTGGGATCAGATTAGGGTTGCCGCCGCCGCCGCCTGTTCTCTAGCCCACCTTGCGTCGGGCGACCAGCCGGAGCGTGCCGATAGTCCTCCGTTTCCACCACCGCGACCGAGGCGGACTGTTACTTGCGCTGGAAGAGGTCGGCGCCGCGCCAGCTGCGCGCTCCCTTGCGCCCCGTCTCCTCCGCCCGCCTTCCGAGGAGCCCCCGTGGCTTCCCAAGTCGGTCGGTCGCTCGCTCGCTCGCTGGCCGGCGGAGCCCACTTGTTGTCACCTCTGCGTCGGGTTCCTTTTCCTTCCCTCCCCTCCCCTCCCCGTGTCGGCTCCCCGCGATCGGCGAGGGGGGAAAGTCGGTGGGGTCTTGATGCTTTTTTTAAGGGGAGGGGGGGAGATGGTTGAGTTTCTTCCCCTCCGATTTCCCGTTTCCCCTCGCAAAGCCGCGGCGCCTCGCTGAGTTGCACTCGGTGATGGGCGCGGGAGAGCCCTGTTGCGCGCCGGCGCGTTCCCCTCGCCGCAGCAGGACTCCCTCGCTCCTCTCCAGCCGGCGCTCGGCCGTGTTGACGAACCCACCGAAGGACAAACGGCGCGGGCCGAGTCTGATTTATTCTCCGGCTTTTCCAGCTCTCGATCGGCCCCTAGTGGCCTGGTCTTAAACACACGAGCACCTTTGTTTCGGCAACATCCCGGCACCCCACCCCACCCCTTGTCTCCTTCTCTTTGGCATTTTTATTTAGGTATATTACTCTATACATTATTTCAGTGGAGGGATGTGACCCATAGCTAATCTACACTCTCAACTGATGCAACTGTCCACTCAGCATGAGAAGGGTTGGTGCTTTGTTTTGAATGATTCATACGGATATCAAAATCAATAGTTTGACATAGCCAAAACTTCAGGTATATACAGGGTTTTTTACAAAAAAAAATACTATTGGGAAAATATGGACTTGAAATCAGATTGTCAGTGTTATTGGTTGTAAAGGAGACTTAAACCGTGTTACTGGATGCTCTGGACCAATCATATGCAAGTGTGGGGGGGGGGTACCCAAAACATACAGACAGCCAAGGAGACACTTAGGTGAAGTAAAATGAAGCTCCATGCTCCAGTTGGAATGTCACCTACTGATCTCTAAATGTGCTCAGACTGGCGCATCAGATCACGGTCCAATAGGATGAACAGGAGAAACCCATCCGGAATAGGACTGCTCCCCTCTTTTCTTCATGTCACCAACTGTGCCCTAACTAAACAAATAGGCCCTGGAAGAATGAATGAAGTAGAATGATCTAAAGCAGTGGTTCTCAACCTGTGGGTCACGACCCCTTTGGGGGTTGAACTACCTTTTCAGAGGGGTCGCGACGTGTCTCCCACTGCCCCTCCCCCCCCAGTTGCCTTGTGGTTTGGGGTCTCCATAACATGAGGAACTGCATTAAGGGGTCACGGCACTGGGAAGGTTGAGAACCGCTGATTTAAAGGTTTTAGATGAAGGAGGCACTTTGAATGCATCATTAAGACAATAAAAATAAAAGATTTCTAAAGATTATGACGTTACACAATGAAGCTAGAAATTGTAACTACTCATGAATGAGATCAGAGCTGACTGTGACTGAATAGAAAAGAGATCTTGGAATAACGAAATGAAAGTACTGACACAGTGGGCATCTGTTGTGCTAATATTATAATGCTGTTATACAAATCTATACTGCATTTTCTATAGTACATTTTCTGCAGTTTTGGCTACCACATCTCAACATGATATAACAAAGTTGGAGGAGGTTCAGAGGAGGGTGACTTGTGGTGGATTTGGGGCAGCCTTAATGCGAATCTTAATTCGCATTAAGGAGTCTCCGTGGCAAAAGCCATGTCTGTTTTAATCATTTCACCGGAGCTCTGCTCATGTGCACGACAGCCCCTCTACCTGCCTGACAGCTGCTCAGCTGACTGCCGGGCAGCTGGCAGGCGATCATTTGGGGCAACTCAAGCCCTTACCTGGGCGATTAAGTGCTCAGGCAAGGGGGGACAGTTGCGATCGCAGCATTAGTGGCGGGGACAGCGAAACCCCACCCGCTAATGCTGTGATCGTAACCCAGGAGTATCCCCATGCCCCCGGGATAACCCACTCTTGCCCCCTAATTCAGGGCGAGAACAGTTATAAAGGGGGGGTTTAACTTCAATTTCTTGCTTTTTGTCCCTCACATAGTCCGAATTAGGGCTTTGCATGGGGACTCTCCCAAGACGAACTTCCCAGAAGCAGTACAGACATGGAGCACTTAAAAGTGCTCCATGCTTAAACTAGCAGCAGGGCTGGTTAATGCCTGGATGCTCCATCTGTACTTCTTCCTGTTAGAAGATGGGCGGGAAGAACACATGAGTGGCAATGCACACATGATGCCACATCACCAGGTTGCCTCAACAATGCTGCACAGGGACGCTGGTGCCATTGCTGGAGTCCTGCAGTGGCTGCCATCCAGACAGCCATTCAGATCTCAAGTAAGGTTCAAATCCTCTAGCCATCCACTGGTGTGGATAGTTAAAGAATTCTAGTGCTTTGCCTTGCAGTGATGAGGGATAAAGTGAATTCACTTAAATGCAGAATACAGAGGCCAAAATTGCCCAACTAATCATTGTTTTGCCCAGTGCTTAGTGATGTTTATATGGATTTGAAGACAGGTTGCAAAAAAACTCTGAAAACAAAAATCTGCCATAAGAATATCTAATATTATTTACTTCCTTACTAAAGTATTTTCATCCTGCTCTTCAGCCTAAGTCCCAGAGTGGTTTACAGTCAGCAATAACTTAATCTTCTCTCTCGGATTTATCAAATGGAAGACATCGCACAAACTGGAGAACAGGGAGGGAAAAACAAAGGCTCTCCTTTGGTATGGACAGCAGCTGCCTGTAGAACTCTAATTCAAGGGCAGTAGGAGCAGCACAAGGCTTTGATTGGAAGATAAACACAATTCCAGGAGATCAAAGAGGTTTCCAACTGGATCTTTGTCCTGCTGTTGCCAATCCCCAGACAGACACTAGGAACAGATTTCTTGCAAACACCGAAATGGAAAATAAAAAAATCAAGACAGGACAAGGCTGAAAGATGCCAGGGTGACATCTTTGGTCTCAGTTCTCTGTCAAATTTGCAGGGACATGATATACCTACCTCAGAAGACAGTTAAGAGAACAGGGGAAATTTTAAAAAAATCATTCATTCGTTCATTATAGCAGGGTTTTCTGAGCAGCTTGCCAACAAAAAAATATAACAAGTAAAACAAGTAAAAATAAAAAACAAAAATACATCCTTAAGATTAAAAAAAAACCCTAAGATGTAGGGCGGGGGAGCCTGCAACAATATTTCCTTCAAATGCCTGGACAAATATTTAAAAAGTCTTAATCTGGGACATAAGGTAAGGTTAGGGTTAGGGTTTCGGTTAGGGTTAGGGTTAGGGTTAGTGGTAGGGTTGGTTAGGGTTAGGGTTTCGGTCAGGGTTAGGGTTAGGGTTAGGGAAAGGGTTCAGGTTAGGGTTCGGGTTCGGGTTCGGGTTAGGTTAGGGTTATTTATTCATTTATTTATTTATTTACATTTCTATCCCGCCCATACCTGAAGGTCTCTGGTGGGTTACAACAGGATAAAATAGATTAGAACAAGACACAAATTAGGAACAGATACAGATTAAAATGAAATACAAATAAAACAAGATGCACAACTAAAAACACCTTAAAAGTCAACAAATTTAAAACCGTGCACTCCGTAGTGCATTAAAATGATGCCATTATAACTGGGGAGGGAAAATAAATAGGGTTAGGGTTAGGGTTTTGTTTAGGGTTAGGGTTAGGGTGTAGGGTTAGGGTGTAGGGTTAGGGTTAGGGTTAAGGTTCGGGTTAGGTTTAGGGTTAGGGTTAGGGTTAGGGTTTGGATTAGGGTTAGGGTTAGGGTTAGGGTTAGGGTTAAGGTTCGGGTTAGAGTTAGGGTTAGGGTTAGAGTTTCGGTTAGAGTTAAGGTTAGGGTTAGGGTTTCGGTTAGGGTGTAGGGTTAGGGTTAAGGTTCGGGTTAGGTTTAGGTTTAGGGTTTGGATTAGGGTTAGGGTTAGGATTAGGTTTGGGTTAGGGTTAGGGTTGGGTTAGAGTTAGGGTTAGGGTTAGGGTTAGGGTTAGGGTTAGGGTTAGAGTTTCGGTTAGAGTTAAGGTTAGGGTTAGGGTGTAGGGTTAGGGTTAGGGTTAGGGTTAAGGTTCGGGTTAGGTTTAGGTTTAGGGTTTGGATTAGGGTTAGGGTTAGGGTTAAGGTTAGGGTCAGAGTCAGGTTTAAGGTTAGGGTTGGGTTAGGCTTAGGGTTGGGTTAGGGTTAGGGTAAGGTTTTTGGCCAGGGTTAAGGGTAGCGTTTCATTTAGGGTTAGGGTTTCGTTTCGATTTTGGGTTAGGGTAGGGTTGGTTAGGGTGAGGGTGAGGGTGAGGGTTAGGGTTAAGGCTATGGTTAGGGTTAGGGTTTCATTTAGGGTTTGGGTTAGGGTTAGGGAAAGGGTTGCAGTTAGGGTTAGGGTTAGGGTTAGGGTTAGGGTTAAGGTTAGGCTTAGGCTTAGGGTTGGGGTTAGGGTTTAGGGCTAGCATTATGGTTTGGGTTCAGGTTAGGGTTAGGGTTGGGTTAGGGTTAGGATTAGGGTTAGGGTTAGGGTTAGGGTTAGAGTTTCAGTTAGGGATAGGGTTAGGGTCAGGGTTAGGGTTAGTTTTGGGTTAGGGTTAGGGTTTTGGTTAGGGGTAGGGCTATGGTTAGGGTTTCGGTTAGGATTAGGGTTAGGGTTTCATTTAGGGTTTGGGTTAGGGTTAGGGTTTTGGTTAGGGGTAGGGCTATGGTTAGGGTTTCGGTTAGGATTAGGGTTAGGGTTTCATTTAGGGTTTGGGTTAGGGTTAGGGTTAGGGTTAAGGTCAGGTTAGGGTTAGGGTGGGGGAACGGTTTGGTGTTAGGGTTAGGGTTAGGGAAAGGGTTGGGGTTAGGGTTTAGGGCTAGCGTTATGGTTCGGGTTCAGGTTAGGGTTAGGGTTAGGGTTGGGTTAGGGTTAGGGTCAGGGTTAGGGTTGGGTTAGGGTTAGGATTAGGGTTAGAGTTAGGGTTCAGGTTCAGGTTAGGCTTAGGCTTAGGCTTAGGCTTAGGCTCAGGCTTAGTTTTGGGTTAGGGTTAGGGTTAGAGTTAGGGTTTTGGTTAGGGTTAGGGTTAGGGAAATGGTTGCGGTTAGGGTTAGGGTTATGCTTGGGTTAGGGTTAGGGTTACTGTTAGGGTTAGGGTTGGGTTAGGGTTAGCGTTAAGATTAGGGTTAGGGTTAGGGTTAAGGTTTGGGTTTGGGTTTGGGTTTAGGTCAGGTTAGGGTTAGGGTTAGGGTTGGGGAACGGTTTTTTGTTAGGGTTAGGGAAAGGGTTGGGGTTAGGGTTAGGGTTAGGGTTAGGGTTAGGGTTTCGGTTAGGCTTAGGCTTAGCCTTAGGTTTGGGTTAGGGTTAGGGTTAGGCTTGGGTTAGGGTTAGGGTTTCGTTTAGATTTAGGGTTAGGAATGGTTAGGGTTAGGGTTAGGGTTAGGGAAAGGGTTGGGGTTAGGGTTAGATTTAGGGTTAGGGTTAAGGTTTCGGTTTCGGTTAGGGTTAGAGTTAGGGTTAGTGTTTCGGTTAGTGTTAGTGTTAGTGTTGGATAGGGTTAGGGTTAGGGTTAAGGGTAGGGTTAGGGTTTCGGTTAGACTTAGTGTTAGGGTAAGGTTTACGATAAGGGTTAGTGCAGTGTTCCCCAAACTTTTGACATATGTGTACCCTTTCTATAAATTTCATAATGCTGAGTACCCCTCATAAAAAACATATGCTTATAAAAATCAAAATATTTTTATATTTTCTTTTTTTGGTACATACACAAAATAAACGAAAATAAACTCTGTTTTAATGCGTACCACCACCAAACTCTTCCCGTTCCCCTGGGGGTACGCGTACCACACTTCAGGAAACACTGGGTTAGGGTTAGGGTTAGAATAGGATTAGGGTTACGGTTAGTGTTAGTATTAGGGTTTATGTTAGGCTTAGGGTTTCGATTAGGCTTAGGCTTAGGGTTAGGGTTTCATTTAGGGTTAGTGTTAGTGTTAGGGTTGGTTAGGGTTAGCGTTAGCGTTATGATTAGGGTTTCAGTTAGGGTTAGGGTTAGAGTTGGATTAGGGTTAGGGTTTCAGCTAGGGTTAGCCTTAGCATTTCGTTTAGGGTTAGTATCGGCTCATTGTTAGATTGAAAATCACCTAGTCCCTAAAGCAGAGCTGGACTGGACTGCTTCCAGACAGAAAAAGATAATGCACGATCTAAAGAAGATCCCATGTTTGCCTCTTGCCATCCCCTAAGAGACAGAAAAGCTTACATTCATGCTTACCTTCACAGGCTTATCTTCACATTTGCTGGAACCTTCCAAAACGGGCTCAGCATATTACCGGAAGCCAGCAAAGAGCCTTCCCAGTTCCTTTTGTTATTTTTCTAGTAAGACGAAACAAGCTCATTTTGGACACTACCAATAGACATGAAAATAAGGGAAAGTTTTGCAGGAAACTCAACATCACCATGAGGTTTCTTCAGATTATCATCTCACTAACTCAGGACTATGGGCTTTTTCACACTTGGCCCTTGGGGATGACTATGTGCGGACGCACAAGGGCCCTTCGGATCTGTCACTATTTATGATGGATCAGGGGGAGGACAGATCATCGAAAAAAGGATTTTTTTAGACCTGTTTTTCGGTGGTCAATGTGGAAGCACCCTGACATTCCCAATATAGCGGCAGAAGTGTAGGGTTTAGCCCACATCTGGAGACACCCTTGGTATCAAGTATGCCTCTTTGTCAAACGAATCCATTCTGTGAGGTTTTAAACATCCATCTGTCATAAATCCAAAAGTAAAGATGCCCAGAGGATGGCAAGTTCTCATGTTATGAGGGCTGCCTTACAGTACCTGCTTCCCATGGGGGGGATTACATCTGTAGACAGATCAGGAGCAGTGTATATATTTGTGCACATATATGTTTTATTGTACATAAAAGAACCAATGTATATATTGATGTATATATTGGCATATATACTGTATGTTTTATGCGCGCATAAAGAAAGCACATAATGTAGTATCACCCGAAGTGACACGCAACTTGTCCTACATCACTCTGTCAGCCTTTCTTCGATACTTCCCAGGAAACAGGAGTAGGAAATGAAATTCTGTATCCAGGCTAATAATTAGAACGTCATTCCATTAAATCTTGGCCTCCAACCAGCAAGGTCTAATGCCAAAAGACAGACTATCTCACCATGCTAACATGCCCTAAAAATAATTGAAACTGTGACATATCTTTATTGATGGCAACCATAAAAACCATGAATAGCATACAAATACTACTGGACCTCTTCATTTTTGGCTTCTGCTATCTACAAATTACACTGCAAAGGAAAGGCAGGAGTCTTTACTTCTCGGAATACTTTGGCTACCGCATGTATTCAAGTAACTGCTGGACTATCCCAGATATTGCCAGCCATTCTGGGCATTCTCCAGACATACTTAAATTTGAATACTCATTGATTTCTGCACAAGAGAGCATTTTATTTAATGTGTTTAACTTAAGCATGTGCCGAGAAATACCTTAAGTTAAAATCAATGGTACTGACTATATTGTAAGTTTGATTTTATGATTACTATTATTAGGGATTTTGTTAGAGCAGGGGAATTTTGTGTACAGCTTGCCAAATGTGCTGATAAATCTATGTGCTACACATGTCTGCTGGGCCACAGTAAAAGGCAATCACAGGAACTTTGTTATATCCCACACTTACTATCTGGAAACAGCCTTGATGTCTTAAGACTTTCAGGTATTGATCTCTGACTGTACACTCTAAGGCCATTTCAACACATGGTATTCCAGTACAAAGTGGAATGCTCATTCTTGGCTATGCAACACATCCCATGCTAGGACAGGTTAATACTGGAACAGGCATCCATACTTGGACAGCACTCTCTGGCTCAGGCCCAAGTGCCATATGCAAAGGTTGGGCCTAGTGCTTGAAGCTGGTGCCCAGGCTTTGAAGTTCCTAGCCTAGACTTTTTATGGGGTTGACGACTTCTGGTGCTGCTTCTGGTAGTATTTTCTGGTGTGCCACCAAAATGGGTCCCCAGTATATTTGTCAAGTTCTACTGGTAAATCAGGACAGGGTTCCATTTTAGCTTAGCCCTCTATCCCAATCTACTGCTCTGTCCAGTGAGGACGGAATGTTCCAGAGGAAGGATCTAGCCTCCGCCATAACCCAAGATACTGACCCATGTGGAAAAGTCCTACATTTGTGCATTGTGGTAAAAGAAAATAAAACCAAGGTTTTCTCAAGTTTGTATAGATTCATCAGAAAAGTAAAAGAAGTACAAACTCTACCTACTTGGTTAGGTTTTTATACAAGTTAATTAATCCTCTTTATGTCCAATACACTGCTGTGCAGACTGTGGATGACCTACAAGTAGCACATTTAATAGCAAAAAAATTTTTGCAACTTTAACAAAACAGCAAAATGAGCCACAATCAACCACAGCCCAAAACAAAGGTTGTTGTTTTTTAAAAAAGTCCAGAATGCCACTAAACAAAACAGAGTCATTACTATTAGAGTACTATAAAATTCACAAAATTCTAGTTTTTCTTTTGCATTGATAACTAATTATTAATGTACAGAGGTTAAAAATGTTTGTAGCCACACTCTAAGGAGACTGGAGCCACTTCAGATGTGCCAGAATTAAAATTCGCTTCAATTTCTCTTTGAATCCCTGTGGCCACCAGTCACACCTCCAAATCTGATGCAAATCTGCTCTGGAAGCAATTGGGCAGCCGCTTTGAATGTAACAAAGCTTCAAACAAAGGCTTTCACTTTGTATGAGAGTGCCAGTCTTCAAATATAGCCAACATTTGATTTGAATGCAGAGTTTCATTCACAATTCACACGAACTGGGAAGGTGGCAAACATTTTTTGCCCATCCCTAGTTCAAACCTTCAAGGCTAGAAGGTCTAGACCTCAAGGCTCATGATGCCCTCATGCACTGGATGCATGTTCCCCTCACCCAATCACAGCAAGGGGTGGATGGAACATCCAATGTCAGGACCTCCCGTCAGGAAAAAAGGACCTGCTCTCCACACTGCACTGCTGCAGAGACTGGATGAAACAGCTGTTCCATCCTTCAGCTTGCAGATGGCCTCATCCATTCCTTTTCTTAACCAGCCTGAAATGGTAACCAAATTGCCTAGATTGTGTGTCACTAAAATACGCAAAGACAGTGTTGTGGTCACCACTGTCTAGATAGGCAGCAGAGGAGTGATACCCCACATTATTGCTTCCTATTCTATATCCAGCTGCATCTGGCAGCCACCTGGATAGGGCAGAGAGATCCCATGTGACTCTGCTAAGCCTCCTTGCGAATCCAAAAAATGTTTCAACCATCTTCCTCTGACCCCCTCCTTTTGGGTGGGTTATAAACTTTATTGTTTAAATTATTTAATTAAACCGATTTTGTCTGTTCCATAGGAGTTTGTGCTAAGAGTGGTTTTTTTGTTGTTGTTGTTCCGTAGGAGAAGTGTCCTGGAATGCCCTTTTCTAAGGAGACTGCACAAAAACGCTACGTAGCGCACCATGTGAGTCTTACTCAAAGGTATGAACTGCCAGAGCTTGGCTAATTCCAATACACAAGTCTCATTTTGTATATTCATAACTTTGCAGTGCAAAAATGCATATATTAAGAGAGTTGCATAAAGTGGATAGGCAAATATAGCTTGTTGATAATGAACGTCTTTGTGATTAGAAGGACCTCCCCTGAATAAGACAGATGTCTTGTGCAATACAGAGAAGCAAAGGGATATGAAATTTAGGCTTGAAGCCATATGACGCCTTCATAATGCCGGAATTCTGATTTACAGAAACCTCTGTAACAATTCCTGTAATTAATTGCTTTAGGGCTGGATAGCAAATCTTATATACGTTCATTTAATCATCTTTTCCTTCATGCTTTTATTCTTGCTTCCTACACATTTTCCAGTAGCTCTTTCTTTTAAAGACAGTTATGTCTCTAGACAGAAACATTCAGCAGACTGCTGCCAGATGCCAACTTTACGAGAAAGGAAGTCTGAACTAACCAATGTATGGACTGAGTCAGCAGCAAGTAAGGAGGAAGAACATTTTCACAGCAAGCAGGAGAGTGTTGCATAGGTGATCTGTGATGTCTCCGGTGTAATGTCCTTCTTGTAAAAACAACTAAAACATCTCTTTCACACTGAGGCTGTAATATCTGAGCAGCTTGTTAATCTAGAGGTAGGGCGAGCCAGAAAGCCCATCTAGTTGAAGGCTGGTTCTTTTAAATGTTTTACACTGCACAGATGCCATCCTAATGGAGCAATCTCAGGTTGGATAGTGGGTAAGCAGTGTAGATGTCAACAAAGATACCTGCACTGCCAGTCAGTTATTTCTTACTAGTACCCCTCAAAGTCTTCTCTTCCCTCCCTCCTTCCTAAATGTGTTTTGGCCTTGGTAGTAGCTGGAGGAACTTCTCCTTTGCTTACCCATAGGTAAGTGAATTTCTGAGTGAGAGGTCCTGCCCTTGCCGTCAGATCCAAGACCCTCCTAACACAACCTTCTGGGATGCAGTTCTTTGCACAGCTTGGCTTCCCTATACCTCTCAAAGTCAAATACTTCAAACTGTCTTCAAAGAGCTGTTTGCGTGTGGCTCTTTGGCACATTTTCAGCCCTGCTTTATCAGTGTGGTGGGTAAGTACAAGAAGAACATAAAATACTTGTTTATCTCACTCAGATGATCCTAGAGTTTGGAAAAGCGGCTCTTTACTTCCTGTGACCCATAATCCTGGTTGCCACTAATTAAGCATCATGGGGAATGTAATTCTTTCCCAACACACACACACAGACATTTGCCCAAGCCCTGGGTTTAGATACAACAGATAACATCTGTGGGCTTGTAAAATTAGGGCTGCAGGTTTTCTGTTCTTGGTTTAGCCATCCTGTGGGAAAAAGTCAAACTTCAACAGCACACAGAGCTCCCATCCAAATTGTGGTCCCTGAAATAACTGTTACAAAAGACAGGTGATGCTGGCAGCCCAAAGTACACAGTTCAAATTTGAGCAAAGTTTGAGAAGAGTGCCTCTGAGCATATACAAGCATATACCTTTATATTATACAATTTTGCAAATCTAGGTAAGGTTAGTTAATTCATCTCTCTCCTGAATCTGGTTTTGGCTGAAAAACTTAAAATCTTTAAATACAGAGCCTGGATCCTATTTTTTTGTTCATTCCTTTGACTTCAAAATTCACATAGAATTAGTTCTGGTCTTCAGGATGGTTAGCATTTCACATGTGCAGGCATATAGAATGCACCTATATCTCTGCACTGTATGATTGTGTGAATCTGTGTAAATTGTGTGAGGGCTAGTATTTAAAGGTTCACTGTGTACCTGAGCCTGCTGTATGTCTCAGTGTTATGCACGCAGATTGACTTCCTCCTTTCATGGAAAAGCCTGCTTATTAAAATGATAGCAGACATCCCAAAATTAAGGTTCTTTTAAGAGCATTAGAGGATCCCGGTTGGATCTGTGAGGAATGCTCTCAAGGACAGTGTGTCTGCAAAAACAAACTGATAAGGAGCTTCAAAGAAGTAACTGGTCTGAACCAGTCAGCCATTTCGACTTGTCTCTATTGCGCATGTCAGAGAAATCTGATATGTGTTTCTCTTTCTATTTAGAAGGCGTTACGGGAATATTATAATTACCGGCCATGGTTTAAGTATAACTTGTGTCCTGGAATGTGGGAGGTTCGAAGTTTGTCTTGATGGGGTTATGGAAAGTGAACTTCCTATGCTGCAGGATACAAAATTAAAAGGAATCTTTTTCTCTCTGACCCATCTGCTTATTAAGAAACTAATATGAATAGCATTTGCTGATAGGGCAGCAACTTGTTTTCATAGTGGTCTGGAATTTTTCTAACAGATCGAACCACAACTCATCTAGTTCAGTATCCTTCTCACTCCATGACCCACCAATTATCTCTGAACATCCTCAAGCACATGACAAAGGCCATTCTTCACTGGTTCTCAGCTTCTACAAATGGCCTTTAGAGACACCCTGCCTATCTCTCCAACCTGGAAAATTATTATTTTTAAAGCCCCTAAAAATAAATGTAGTTGTTAATAGTCACACTTCAGAAAGCAATGAAGTCTTTTCTTTTTCTTTTTCTTTTTGCTTTGGGTACATCTTTTCAAAGCAAAGAAAAAGATACAAACATTTACAATACATACAAAAAAGAGTACCCCCCCTGTTTTTTCAGACCTCTCCCCATTAACTGCAAGACAGAATGCAAATCCATATTATCTGTATCATTTTGTTGTAATTTGTAATTTTAAAAAAGTATCGCTGAGGTGTTTTAGAGATGGGTCCAAGGTGGGATTGTTCACAGTCTGTCCCCTCCCCCCATAGAAATTCTAGGCCAGAAAATGTGGATTCAAGAGAAGACGAAGGCCACATGCTATAAAGCCTAAATGCCACTGTTCTGCTTGCAATTCAAAATATTCCAAAATTGCTTGTAGTGATAAATTCAGGATCTGGAACCAAAAGCAGGCTTGATAATCATGTTAACTACTTTGTCTGTCACTAGCAAAAGGAAAAAGTGTTAGTCGGCAAGGTCTGTTGTCCACTGTTGATAGAAATAAAGCCACAAGCCTAGGTATCTTACTGCCTAAATATGACAAGCTTGTTCACCCTAAAGTGAATTCCTGTCCTTTTGCAAATGATTTGGCATTTGTTATGGCTGATGTTTTCTACACCCATTCCCACTCATTAACAGCTTCTTCTTTTTCTCTTTCTCCCATCCCCCAGATCATCCTACTACTGTAAGTAATTTCAGTCTACGCAAATCCCTGACAACAGGACTTTTAAAATATTCGCAGTAAGACTTATAAAATATTCACTATCACGTAATTCCTTTTATGAAAGGCATTTTTTAAAAAAAAAATAGAAAACGAAGCAAGGGATTTTGCATTATTTTGTACACTGCTCCGGTCTTTGGAGATAAAGGAAAAACAAAATGACAAAGCTTTTAAAACACATTGATTTCATAACCTAATTTTGGATGTATTTTAGCTGAATTCTTAATACATCATCTTTTCTAACCTTCTAGCATATCAGAAGAACTGGAAGAGGTTGCCCCATTGATATCTCTGGGTGTTTTGTTTCTTTTAATCCGAGGGATGGAGATGCCAATTGGACTGCGAGTAGTGAAGAATAAGACGGGCATAACGCCATTCAGTTCACAAATGCATTAGACACAGTTAAGATGTTTATTTTTAATTTGTCTATTAATTTACCTGCCTACCTATTTACCTACTAAAACACATTTTTCCAATATATCCTGTTGCCTCCATTGCATTTCAGGACACCCTGAGCCAGCCTACCCCTGACTACTGGCTTTGAAGATTGGACCCAACTTTGAAGGCTGGGCCCAACCTTCAAAGGTCAAGGATGAAAATTCTCAACATCTGAAGCTCTCAGCTGGGGCTTTCTGGCAGCATCCCTGGGAGCAGAGTATTTCTGGTGTCTCTTACTGCGGTTTTGCTGAAAAGAGGCCAAAGCTGATATTCCAGCCCACAGGGCAGGTAGTCCATATACTCTTTGTGGTCTAGTATGCCAAGAGCAGTGTGTTGAACTAGTTTTAAAAGGTTTAACAATAGAGCAGATATGGTGCCATTTTGGTGCCATAGCCTCATCTGCAGCCTAAGGCTACACCAGAATGAAAGAGGCCTAGGCCAGATTATGGTCCAGTCTACCACCCTGTGTGGAATGGGCCAAGGTGCTCTTGGGCAAGCTATGCAGATCCTGCAAGGGTTTCACCATTCAAAAGTGTCCATTCTATTTTGTTGTCCTTATCATCCAGATAATGCAGTGGAGGACTAGTAAACAAGAATCATATGTACTTCAGTCAAACTCCATCAGTTTCACAGTTGAGGAGAAAAATCCTTTCTCCTGCTGCCCTGCACTTGTTCCAACTGTGCTACGCCTCCTCCGGGGAGATAAAAGTGGGAAGACGGGGCTCCCAACTCGGCGTCCTGCTGCCCTGCACTTGTTCCAACTGTGCTACGCCTCCTCCAAGGAGATAAAAGTGGGAAGACGGGGCTCCCAACTCGGCGTCCTGCTGCCCTGCACTTGTTCCAACTGTGCTACGCCTCCTCCAAGGAGATAAAAGTGGGAAGACGGGGCTCCCAACTCGGCGTCCTGCTGCCCTGCACTTGTTCCAACTGTGCTACATCCCCTCTGAAGGGATAAAAAGTAGGAAGAGACACTCATTCCCAACTCAGCCTTCTCCTCACATGTACTCACTTCTTAGAAGTGGGTATGAAGAAAAATGGACACTTAACCACCTTTCCATCCAAGTGGCCATGCCTTCCTCCTGGGAGCTAGAGAGGGAAGACAGGTGGGGGGACATTGTTCATGATATGTTTTTTGATCCTTTATTTCTTGACATTTTTTACTTGTATTGATTTGTTGTATTCTTTGATGTGATGATTATTTATTGAGATTGATTTTTTACTTGTTGTATTGATTTGTTGAATTCTTTGTATTTTTTTTCTGTTTGTTGTAAACAATTTTTGTAGGTTGTTGTCTGTGTATATTCTCATTGATTGTATATGTTCTATTTTGTCAGGCCCTTTGGAAGAAAGGGCATTAGAAATAAACGTTTATTTATTATTTATATATCTACCCTTTTCAGCAACAGGCTACAGTAGGATGTATGCAAGAAATTGTCTCAAAGTAGACATTAACATGCCTTCATAGTTTCACAGCTAAATCAAATGACAATTTGGGGTGCTGCCTGGAAACAACAAACAGAAGAAAGGAAATACCAAACCAATAGAAAGGAAATGCCTCAAATAGATCAATAGCTCATTGATTTGGTGTCCATTGGGATTGACGGATGGAGGGCATCGTATGGCATGTCACAATAGGTGACTGAGACACAGTCAAATTTTCATTTCATTTTCTTCATTTTATTTGTATATGTCTTCCCAAAAATCTGCTCAGAGTGATTTACAATATTATTTTTTAAAAAAATCAGATGTCAAAATTATAAAAATATATAGTATTCAAAATAAAGCCATGCAGAAACATATAAATTGCTACGGCAAATATAGACATAACATTCCAGTTTTATACAAACCCCTATGAAAATTGATCCTAGTCCCACTGAACATAATGGGTTGCATGCAAATAAGGCACATAAAATGTGCTAAAAAGCAAAGGAAAGTAGACTAAAGCAGGATCTGCCTAAGGTTGAAAGCAGCCCTCTAACCCAAAACACCACTGCACAGTGCAATGAGAATAATGCTACAATTGCAGCAACATGCGACTTGCCTTCCTGCCACCATCTCCAGCCATGAGTGTATCACAGCTGCGGAACTTCTATTCCCCAAATGTGATGTTTATTCAAACACAGGAGATGGCCTCGGATGTGGATCATTTCCTGTGGTCAGAAAACAGGGCTGCCAAGAAAGCCACACTGAAGGTAACTGAATTAAGTCACATAATCAGCAGTGGTGGTACCAGAAGAGCAAGTGCTGTTTGAATGCCTACTCCCTTTATATCACTATAATGAATGCTTAGAGAAGGATCCCAGCTGAATAAGCATGTGGTTGTGCAGACTTCACACTCAGGCAGGACACCCATTATGTCATGAGGAGCAGGATTATACATATCCTGCACCTCATGGCTCACTCACCCTACCACAAGAGCACCCTGTGAACATGGAAACTGGGTGAGAAGCAGCACTGCCACTTTGTTGTTACAAGCCAGCCCCTCACCCCAGCAATAGTATCAATAACGTATTCTACCATGTTTGTGCTCACTGATGCCTAGCACCATGGGAGCCTCTAATTAACTAAGTCTGTTCTGAAGTGATCCCATACCAGACTGTATCTTACATACATTGTATTCTCAAAATGTTCATCTGGACTCTGAGTAGGGGGTACCTTAGCAGGAGATACCTTTTGATGTAGGGAATGTTTATAGACTTTCTGGGGCACAAAAGTTTTCATGTACTCTGAATTAAAGCTTCAAAGTGAGACCTTTCTGTTTAATTAAATACAATTTCAACTGCCTCTATAGCTCCCCCTTGTGGTCCTGACATGCCACTGTCACAAGCAATTCCTAACACAGTATACTATATGGCCCAGTTCCCATTGGCATTTTAAAACGGTTTAAAAACGGTTTGGATTCTCTGTGTCCCCATTACCAATCCATTTCAGGGGTATTTTGGGGATTATTTGGCTAAAAAACAATAAATAGACACCTGTTTTTTCAGGTGTTTTTTCCTATTTTTTGCTTTTAAAACGCTTCTTCCTTATTGCTGTGGGAATGCTACAGCAGTATTGGGGCAAATATGTCATGAAAGGGGTGGGCTTTCACCCTGCACAGGGACCAGCCCCTTGCCAGATTTGTTAAAGCACTAGATCCATATTCAGCAGAGAAGTAACAATTCACCCTGATAAGATGTAGCAATTCACTCCACACTGATAACAAAGTTTCATTTTACACTTCCCCTTGCTTTCTCCTTGCCGGGAAGCACACTCACACGCAGCTCTCTCTCTGCTGCTGCTTTTTCACTTTTCTGCAAGATGGACACTTCCAGATGGGAGTGTCTGCACTTTGACAGCACTCTGGCAAATGCCAGGTAGCTCTGGGACAATCATTTGCAATGTGATTGTCAGCCACCATCCCTATACTTAACTTCCATGGAATGCTGTCCCACAGAAGGTAAGTGCAGAATGCCCCAGTCCTGCCCACCAGTTAAGCTCTTCTGGAGAAGCCCATTTCTCTTTAAAGACTGGCATGGACCACTGCATCCAAGCAACCCATATGAAGGAAAGGAAATATCTCATAAACCAGCTGAAGTTAAAAATACATATTCCTAATCAACCCTACCAGCTTAATATCAAGTGACAGCACTAAATCTAGGAATACCCCAAGCTAAGGGAACCTCAGAGATGCCTCAAGGAGGCAGTATGTGGCCCTCATGTTCCCAAGCCTTCTCTAATGCACCTTCCCTAGCATAGAATGCTCAGGGCAGGGACAGGGACAGAGTGTTGTGGGAACAGTCCCACTTCAAAGCTTTCTGTAAGCTGCTTCAGAGGTATTTCAGAGATTCTTCTTTATACTGTGTTTGATCACAGCCTAAGGACATGGTCACACCTTCACTTTAATCCTTCTTCAGCCCATCATCAGACCATACAACTCACACCTTTTTAGTTCAGTCCATTTGTGGACTTTCCTCCCTTCAATCTTACTTGCCCAAGTCCTGATTTTTACAGGCCTCAAGCCATTTTAGAGGGTTAATCTGTTTTCATTTTTTGGATGTGTGATCAAGGAAAAGGACTAAAAGGGCCTGAATCAAACTACAGTGGGTGGATACTTCACAAATTTGCCTTCCCTTTCACCCAGTGTGTGATTACATGCTGTTTAGTCACAGAATTTTTATCCTATCAGAGCGCAGGGGGTGTTGTGACACTAGAGAGGGATGGTCTGGTAAAAGTCTGGTAAAGGAGTCTCATCACAGGAACATAAAGGTGTGAGCATAGTTACCCAAACTGAGGATGATCTGTCGAAGGGTCATCAGGTATTGGATGTGATTGGAGTTAGTGCATTTGAGTCCAGCTTCTTAATAAGATGCACTATTTCAGCAAGGTGTGACCATGGCCTAAGGGACTATCTCTTCTGAAGAAGTGCAATCCTATCAAGCATAAGGTTCATATTTCCCAGGACTGGTGAGAGGTGCTATGTAAACAAGGCAATGTGGAGGCAGAGGAGAGCAATTCCACCTCCACTGTCCATTCAGAATTATCAAAGCTGCTCTGTTATATATAAACCAGGCCTGAGAACTGCTGTATATTATTACTATCTCCCCCCCCCCAAAAAAAGGTCTAACTTAACACACTGCAAAACAAATGACTGAGCCACACTTTAATCCTAATCCTGTTAAACAATGTCGTTATGCCAATGACAGTTTGTGACTGATGGCTGAAATTATATGTGCCAAATCCGTTTTATACACAGTGATACTCAATTATATGTGCTAAGCTTGTAAAAAGGCGAACAAAATGCTGATATCCGAGGAGAGCTGTATTCTGAGCCAATAAGTATTAATTTTGACAACGGAATACAAAAAATCCAGTAGCATTGTCTTGA
Source organism: Aspidoscelis tigris stejnegeri (assembly GCA_023333525.1). Classification (NCBI taxonomy): domain Eukaryota; kingdom Metazoa; phylum Chordata; class Lepidosauria; order Squamata; family Teiidae; genus Aspidoscelis; species Aspidoscelis tigris. Next base: position 33,894,315 of record JALMGA010000003.1, on the reverse strand, counting down.
GTTTCATTAATACATTCCTACCTGCCTGATGCTAAACAAACGAAAGGTATGAAACTGATTTATGTTACTGAAAGCTTCAAGTATAACATAGGTAGCCCTGAGACTTGAATCTTGGTGACTATAAAGGCAAATACTATCTAGACCAGTGGTTTCCAAAGTTGTCTGGGCTACGACCCATCTAATATAAGTTTACCAACTCAGGACCCACCTCTAGGAAATTTAACCGTTACCAATATGAATAAAGGACTTTTCAAATAACAAAGTTTTAATACAATTTTTTTATTACTTAATTAAATAATTACATGAAAAAAGTTATTTCAAATACGGTTAAATTTCCTAGAGGTGGGTCCCGACCCACAGTTTGGGAAACCCTGATCTAGACCTAAAGTACAGCATATTCTGGCATGCAAGACTACTTTTTAACCCAGGAAAATCTTCTCAAAAGTCAGGAGTCATCTTATACGCCGGGTGTCGTCTCCTTATACGGCGCATATATCCCAAACTCTATATTTTAACTGGAAAAGTTGGGGCTTGTCTAATACGCCCAGCCGTCTTATACACCGGAATATACGGGTAGTTACAATTGGTAGCATAATTAGCAATTAGCAGATCATTTCACATCTGAATTCAGTTTAAAATGTGCTATTCATAGGTATCTTAATTAGTTGCTAATACTTGCTCTGGGGGGGGCAAAAGGGCAGGAAAAAGGCAAGGTATGTTTGTTTTTTCTGGCTGCTAGGTTTATTTCTATGGGATCACATATTATAACACGTGTGTTTCTCTTCATTTCTTAGAAGGCCTTATTTCATTTTGACTACAACTTTATGAAGAATGTTTAGTGGATCGGAAGTGGTGGTGCCATGGTCAGTCTACAAAGATTTTATTCTCAAGTATGAACAGTTCATCTGTCACAAACTAATTTTCCTGTCATATCACAAGGCTTGCCTCGCACTTCAACCTGTTCCCATCTCTCAAGACCCATTCTAGGAGCAGTAGATTAAAAGGGAGAGGGAAATGGATGAAACTGTTGCAGGAATGAAGAGAAAATCCAGCTGTCATGAGTACAAAAGTATTACAACTTGGGAAGAGTGAAAGGTTTATGGGGAATGTTAGAATGCATAAAATGTTAGTGTGCATGAATTCAATTTTTGGGATTTGATTCGAATTGAATACCCCAAAATTCGATTTGATACAAATGTTTAAAGTTTGAATTTAACCAAATTCAATTTGAATTAATCAAATCTGAATCTATTTGTTTGAATTTTTCATTCAAATTTGCACTTACGAATGTCAACAATATTCATAGATACCCATATGCATCTTCCCCAGGTCCATACACATCTGTACACATCTGTACATGTACATAGTTATCCCATATGCAACCTGTTTTCATCTCGTATGGATGCGTACAAACACGCATGGAGGTAGGAAAGATGCAGATCTTCAAGTATGCATCATGTATGAACCCATACACAAAGGAATGTCCAAATAATTCAAATGAATAGATCTGAAATCCAAAATTCAAATCAAATATTTGAATTTGAATTTAAGGGCATTCGATTTGAATGACAAAATTCAGTCAATTCGATCAAATTTTGAATGCATTTGAATATTCGTGCACATCCCTAATTAGAAGAGACTTCTGACAAATATGATTTTGTGTGTGTGTAGGGGTGGTTTGCATGTGATGGCTAGATAGAAACTATACAAACCTTTATAGCACAGTCTATAACTAAGAAGACAATATGCAAATAAAGTGCTTAAAGCTACTTCTACTTGAGTGATTGTGCAGCATTCATTATACCTGTTAATTCTCATCTCATGGTAGGAGCCACATGAAACCTTGAGGCTGGCATGGGATTACTATGGAGGCACTCTCGACACACATCTACGTAACCAAAAAGTCACCCTGGAGAACAGGATCCAGATATCCTGCAGCCTGGGAGCATCTGCTGTGCCCTTAACTCTTCAAAGAGCACTCTAAGGGGAAAACACTGCGGAGAACTCTGAATGAGCCTGGAGTGGTACAGTGAACGGAGTTGCCTGATCCTATCTTGTCCAGTGTGCTGCCTTTTGGTGAGCCAAAAAATATAGCCAACTTCCATGGCCACTTCCTGGCCTTACCGAAAGGACCAGGTTGGAAATACTGAACCCAGGGACAGAAGTTCCCTGGTTAAGTGTAACTCTCATTCAGAGTAGTGGCAGTCATGGGAATAGCATGCTGCCACCACTGCAAGTGATGGCAAAAATAATGGTCCTTTTCAGCATGGAACCTTTTCAGCATGGGTCATTGCTAAAACTCTCCATCCACATGGGAAAAGCACTAGTGTGGATACGATGCCCAGTAGGGCCAGTCTAGAACAAAGAGCCATGGAACAGAAGGAAAACAGTCCTGGTCTGGGATACAGGGAGGGAGCATTTCAGTGCCACAACAGCTTTCAAAAGCTCTTGCACCAGTTCTGAAACTGGCCCAGCCAAAGGAGAAGAAGGGTGCTTCCACACCTGCTGCCGAGAAACCAATTTAAGAAAATCCATTTCCCAGCAATCTGGCCTCCCGAGGATCCATCTTAAATAGGGAACGGATCCTTGGAGGCCTCCCACACATCCGCACATGCACAGGGAGGCCGGATTGGGCGGGCTGGATCTCCTGGGTGCTGTGCAGTGGTCGCAGCACCCATTCCAAAGGGGATCCAGCCTCCCATGCCGATGCCCCTGGAACCGCGGGACTGGAGCATACAGCTGCCAGTCACTGCGTGTTTCCAGTGGTATGTGGTGCATGGGGGAAGGGTGGAAGAAGGCAGACCAGCCTTCCACCCTTCCCAAGATGGCAGCCACTGGCAAATCCATCCCCTCGCCTCTCCATGTGCAGAAGCATCCTGCTTCCGACTGGAAAGAGGCAAGAGGCCGGATGGAAGACCTAATTTTTGAGGAGGCCGGATCCTTCGGAAGCAAGATCCCATTAAGAATGGGTCTCGCCTGCCGGAATGCTGAAGCGGCTGCCGCGAAGAGTCCCGGATCTGGCCTCCAGTGTGGAAGGTAAGTCTTAATGTGTTCTGTACATGTCCTGTATGTGTCTTTATATGTGTTCTAAGGGCCTGTGTGGAAGCATCGAAAGAGTTGGTTTTTATACCCCAATTTTCTCACCCATTTAAGGGGACTCAAAGTAGCTGACAAAGCTTTCTATTCTTCTCCTCACATCAGAACACCCTGTGAGGTAGAGAGCTGAGACTAGCCCAAGATCACCCAGCTAGCTTCATGGAGGAAGGCGGAATCAAACTTGATATTCCCAGAGAAGAGTCTGGCTTCCTAACCACTAGACTAAACTTCTGGATGGTCTTGTCCCATTCCAGAGGCAATCCATCCCAGCTTGGGACAAATGCATATCCAAGGCCAGAGCATCCAGTTCTGACTTGGCATATCAAATCATGTCAGTGTGAAAATGGCCTTTGTTCACTGCATAGTTAGGGTGCTTCTGCACCTGCTGCCGAGAAACAGATTAAAGTAAGCCCGTTTCTCGGCAATCTGTCCTCCCGAGAATCCATCCCAAATAGGGATGGATCCTCAGAGGCCCCACATGTATGCACACGCACGGGGAAGATGGATTCGGCCAGCTGGATCCCCTGGGTGTTGTGTGGAGGCCGCAGCACCCATTCCAAAGGGGATCTGGCCTCCCACACCACCGACGCCACCCCTGGAGCCCCAGGACTGGAGCATGCAACTGCCAGTCACCGCATGTTTATGGTGGCACGTGGCACACAGGGGAGGGCGGAAGGAGGGAAACCGGCCTGCTTCCACCCTCCCCAAGATGGCGTCCCTTTGCCTGTCCATGTGCGGAAGTGTCCTGCTTCCACATGGATCAAGGTGAAGGGACGGATTGAAGACCTAATTTTTTAAGTGTTAGTTTAGAACAGGTTTTCGGCAGCGAGACCCAATTTAGAGATGGATCTCACGCGGCTGCCTGAAACAGTCCCTAAAGAGGTCTGCAATGAGGAAAGTAAGTACCCAAGGGTTTAAAATGTGTTCTAAATGGGTTGTTAAACCAGTTTCCACAGCCAGTTTGGAAACACCCTAACTCTCCTCATGTAGAACCTTCCTTGTGTTTCCATAACAGTTGTTATTTATCTTTTGTGGAATTGCAGGACAGGTATCTATAAGATAGGCCTGCATATAATGGAATTTATATAGTGAAACATTGGCCATTAGCTGTACTGTGGTTAATGCTAAGAAAGTGGGAAATGCAACAAGTATTAAACTAGTCTCTTAAACAGAAGGAGGTCTTTGAATAAAAATTAGCCCAAAGAATTAATCAAGGGAGGAAGTGTTATTTGTGCTGCATTCTTGCCCTATTTAAGGTGAGAATTCTGTACAAAACGTGACACGTTGTTCCAGTCTCATTCATCCTTCCAGCCTAGAGAAATTAATAAGGAACAAATTCCATTCATTCTCTCGGTGAAACAGCTTTCACAAGGATTTTCATTGTGAGCTCTTTATTCCGCTGCTTCACTGATGTGACTTGTGCTTCTGGAGCAGCAGTTTATAGACATCTTTGGGAGAAACACATGTTGGAGCCCTTATTCAAAGATGTCCTCAACATGACCATAATGATTAATCTAGAAGGGACCTTGTTGTTGTTGTTGATCAGTTATTTAGTTATGTCTATTTATGATGCCATAGACCATAGCACACCAGGCCCTAAAGTCCTCCACTGTCTCGTGAAGTTTGCCCATACTCATATTCATTGCGTCTATAGCACTAACCATCCATCTTTTCCCCTGTGCCTTCATGCTTTCCCAGCGTTAGAGTCTTGTCTGTCTTCTCATTCTATATTTGAGTTTCAGCTTCAGTATTTGTCATTTCAATGAACAGGTGGGGTGATTTCCTTTGGTATTGACTGATTTAATTTCCTTACAGCCTAAATGTATTCTCTAGCACTATAATTCAAAAGAGTCCTGACACTGCTGCTTCCGACCCGATCGAGGCGAAGGGCCAGATGGAAGACCTGATATTTCGGTGGCAAGACCCAATTAAGAAATGTGGAAGCGGCCTCCTCAATCCGGTCTCCAGTGTGGAAGGTAAGTTTATATGGAGTCTGTATGTATCGTTAATGTGTGTCTACATGTGTTCTTAGTGCATGTGCGAAAGCACCCACAGATATACATTACTACAGGAAAAACTATACAAACCTTTATGATTCTCTGCTTTTTAGTATGCTGACCAGAGGCCTTTTCGCACACACGGTTTTCGAATGGGCGGAAGACAGCTCGGGACGCGGCATTTGCATTGCCGCGGCCGGGTTTGCGTCCCGGCACGTCCCGGGCTGTTTCCGCGCGTTCCAGATGCAGAGCTTCTCTCCCTGACAGCCGCGGGCATGCCTCCCCCGTCAGCATGGGCCGAAAATCGGCCCAGCAGCTGATGGCAGTCGGGCTGATTGCCGGTCTGTGGAAGCGATTGCGCAGCTGCGGCGAGGCTGGTAGACAGTGAGGGGACCCACGATTCAAATCGTAGGTCCCCTTGCCATCTGCCAGCCTCGCCGCTGCTGTGCGATAACTCCCGCAGCAGGGCCCAGCGGCCCCATTGCGGCTGCCGGAGTCGGGGACCTGGGAGCATCGGCTTCCAGGGTGGCAGGAGGCCAATGCCAGACTGGCTGGGAGCGAGGAACCCCTTGGGCAACTGGAGCACGTCGCTCCGGTCAGCCAAGGGTCCCCCCACCCCCATCATGACCGTCTGCGGGCGCAGGCGCCCCACAGATCAGTCCCCCACCCCCACCCCAGCCCCAAAGCCCCCACCCCACCCACCCCCCGAAGGCGCTCGCCTATCTACGGGGTGGAGGCGGCTAGATATAGGCGCCTGCACCCCGCAGATCATCCCCCCAACCCCCCACTCACCGCTCCCCCAACCCCCAACCCCCCACCCCCAACCACGATCGCGCCCATCTTCGCGGTGTAGGCACCTACACTGAGGCGCCTACACTCTGAAGATGATTCTTCCCCCCCCAGGGCCCCAGGAGGGCCTAGCCGAGCCACGTGGTGCGTGCTCCCAGCATCCTCGCCTCATTCCGAGGCCGGACAGCGAGCAGGTAGGTCCTGCGTCGCGCGCGCATGCATCCTCCCAGGGCCCTGGGGGGGAGAATCATCTTTGGGGTGTAGGCGCCTCGATGTACGCACCTACACCCCGAAGATGGGCGCGATCGGGTTCGGGGGTGGGTGGGGTGAGGGCTTTGGGGAGTGGGGAGGTGGGGAGCTGATCTGCGGGGCGCAGCCGCCTAGATCCAGGCACCCACGCCCCGCAGATGGGCACGATACGTGTGGCGGGGAAGCCTTTGGAGATCGGAGTCAGGGGCTCCGATCTCCGAAGGGGTCCTGCCCCATACGGACCTTGCCCCGGGCCCTGCGATGGGCACCCGGGTGCCCAGGCGTCTTCCTGCCAGCTGCACGGGCCCCGATTCGTCCCGGTGCAGCCGGCAAGAAGCAGAGCAGCCGGCTTGACAGGGCTGCCCGCCCCTTGGGTGCTCGCACCCAATAGGAGGCAGCCTCGCCGGCTGTGTCCCCACCCCTGGCCGGCCTTTGCCGGCTAAGACACTTCGGAACGCTTTTGCCATTCACACACAGGCGCGCCGGAACGCGTTTACACGCGTTCCTGCGTTTCTGTGTGTGAATGGTGAAAGTGTCCTGAAGTGTCTTAGGCCACCCGTCCTACACCCGTTCCAAATGGAACGAGTGTAGTGCGAAAAGGCCTCAGGTTTGTCACAGCTTTCCTCCCAAAGACCAAGCAGCTTTTAATTCTTTGGCTGCAGGCACTGTCTGCAGAGAGGCCTAGAAAATAGAATCTTACACTGCCCCATTGTAAACTGCAAATGGGGTAGTAACAAAAAACTTCCAAAAGAAAGAGAAGAGCAAGAAAGCAAGACAAGTGTCTGATGAGGAAAAACTAAATTATACCTTTGTCTTACTATGTGTGAGAAAAGGAAGGCAGAGGAACACAGGGGAATAAAAAATAAAATCCATCATTTTTAATCCAAACTCAAAGTGTTGGACAAAAAGAAGTGTTTGAGTGTGGGTAAACCCATACTTATTTTTAATCTGGGAAAAAAGGGTTAAATGTAGATGATGTCATCATATATAGGAATTGTATTGATGCATGTCTATATCGATATATAGAGCAATTCTTCTCAGAAGCATTTGGAATTTTATAAAATGTTTATCAATGTACCCCACACAGCTTTTTAATCTGGCAAAAAAAAAAAAAGGCTAAATGCAGATGATATTACTTTTTATGGGAGTAGATTAGAATTTGGTAAATTCAAATCGAATCTTGTTAAATTTGAATTTAAAAGATTCAAATCGAATTGGATTTTTGGGTATTCGATTCAATTTGAATAGAATGTCAAAAAACATTTGTGCACATCTCTAGATTGCACTACAAGGCTGGAACAGCTCATATATTATGCACAGGGCCTTACTTAATGTATTTTTTAAAAAAAAATATTTCTAAGTAAACAACCAGAACTATAGCAGGCAGTAAGTTTCCATTCTATTACATTCTTGTCTGTCTTCTCTCCCTCTGTGCCTCAGGTGCATCCCTGCCTTGGCAACATTTCATCATTCTTCTTCTCACAAAAGTGTCTAGATGTGGGAAGCTGTGGTATATTGATTAATTACGCTGTGAATGGGTCCTGACAATATTCTTTGTGATGTATAGGGCTTTATTCAGTAATATCAAAGGATGTGAGCATGTGAAATTTAGGGTCAAAGCATCACTGAAGGTGTGTGAGTTTTGTTCCTGAGCAGAATATAAATTAAGTGTATTTTCAGGCTTGAATCACATGTTCAGTAATTTAAGCCTGATAAAATCTGATGTTCACAATAGGGCAGTGAAGGTACAAGAAGACCGTAGTCGAAGGGGAGGTGTGCAATACAAACTGCTTCTCTGGCTGATCATCATGCCATTTCAAGGTTATTACTCATTTGTACCCCTTTTATTACAGAAAAACAAAGAAAACAATCTTCTCTATGATAGATTCCCCTTGCCTCCTGCTATGGAATAACCCTCCCTCCTAAGGTGTGCATGCCACCGCTGCACGTAATATGTGTCCAAACCCAATTTGCCAACTGAGCATGCCATTAATCAGTCTAGAGAATCACGCATTACCAAAGTATTACTGTGCTCTGATCCTAACTTGCAAGAAGTCACAGGGGAAAAGCCATATCTGGATTTTGACACACTGTGTCCATTTCTCCCTTAATTGGCTGGCTCCTGTACAGATGCCCTCATTCATGGCAGGAAAAATAGACTGGTAGAAAAAGGCTGAAGTGCATTTGATCATAGTATTAAAATAGCCAGATGTTCCTGCAAGTCTTGTATGCCTGCCTGCCTGCCCGCCTGCCCATGATACTGAGGGGGCAGGCAAAATGGAGATGGAGCAGAGTCTGTGGTTTCCATCCAAAGACAACCTACTCAATTAGATCAAGTTCTTGGAATTGGATTCTAAATATTGACTGAAAGTAAATTTTTGGTTAGATTCCTACAAATAGCTGCATAAGAGATCTACAAATTTAGGTGTGGGTATGCACATGATCACTTCCGATTGCAGGTTATGCTAAACTAATGCTTAACCAGGGACTTTTGAAACCTTAAATAGTAGCTTTCAAAATAGTTATCCTGCTATGAGCTGGGAGGTGAGAGCCCCAGGCTGAAGAGACCCATATTACAGCTGCTGCCTGTGGGTTGTTAATTCTGCCTTGCTAATCCCTCTCAGGTAGCATGAAGAGTGATACCAGCTTTTGGGTGCTCCAGGGCCTTCTCCTGCAACAATAACAGCATCACGAAACAGCCACTAGGCAAGCCTTCCCAGCCATTTCACAAAGGGCTGATTGTCTCCTTCCCCTTGCTTCTTGTCCTCCTTTCTTGTGGCCAGTTAGAGTATGTCACATACAGTTACAACCCACTTAGACCGCATCCCCATGCAAGCCATTTGGGCTCTGATTTGGGCTCTGGACTCATGGGACCAGGAGCGGGTCTGAGATCAAATCTTGCCCATCCCCATGCCATTTCCAGTAAGGCGGGCTGGGTGCAGGTTGGGCACAGATACAGCCATCCCCATGCAAACCGTGCCTAAGCCAGGCATGCGGGAGCAGCACCATCTCCTCTCTGCTCCCTCTCTCCTCACTGGAAGCCGGATTGACATTAGCCCACCCCTGTGCCGCCAGCTGCAAATGCCACATCCCCCCCCCTCCCTTAGCAGCACAGAAAGCCAGGACTGAGCTGGGAGGCACGGAAAAAAAATTAATTTAAGTTTAATAAATTTTAAAATAATTTTTAAAAACCCCAAGCCGCTACGACGTTTGGCAGCTGTTGAGCGGTTGAGCAGTTTTGGGCACCCCCGCTCCACTGGGAACTGCGAGAATGCCCGGCAAGCTTAAAAGGGGAGAAAATCAAGTCATTATCATGATCGCCTTGACTACTGGAAAATGGGGTGGAATATTTGGGAAAAGGGACAAAATCAAGCCATTATCCTGCCTGCCTTGGCGATCAGGATTTTTTCACTCCCAAAAAATCTCAGCGATTGCAATCTCCAATATACAGGGCAGGAATGGCAAGCAGAAGTTGCCTTTCTTGGTCATATTCTAGTGAAACAGAACATACAAAAGAGATAATATAATGTTTGATACTGGCTTTCATAGAGAGTCCTGTCCATTATAAGACTTTTTAGGGTCAAAATAGAAATGAGTATTTTGTTGGTGGCTGTTCCACTCCCCCCACCCTTTTAACATTTATTCTGTTCTGAAGTTGAATAAAATTCTTTGTTTTTCAGAATAGATTAGTCACTTTAGGAAACAAGATGCTAAGTTGCTATAAGAGATCCCACACATAATTCCACATAATTATGTGATATAATTTGCTTAACTGAGGCCCCGTCTTCATGCAATGAAAAGCCCCTTTAAAAGCTTCTTTTGCCACAGAGCGTCTGCACGCAGAGCTTTTCTCCAGGCTTCCAGCGCCACAAAGAAGGAAAATGCGTGGAAGAAAGACCCCCCCCCCTTTAAACAAGACTACCAACACACTTTTTGGAAGCTGCGGGTATTCCTAGCAACATCGTGCATGGAGACGCTCCATGGCAAAAGAGGTATTTGGTGGCGGGGATTTGCCAGCTGCGGTCCCAGCTTTCCTCTTTTTTTTCCAGCCTTCTCCCTTGTTTTCTCTTCAAATAAAATAATCTCTCTCTCTCTCTTTTTGCCTCTCATCCACAGCCAGTATTCAAGATCTATACTGAATGCAAGAAAACAGTAGGCGGACAGAGATCTTGTGGAAGCAATTCATTATGTTACTCACAAGATCTCTGAAAAAAGTACCCTGGATCTGCTGCCGCTGCCACCTACACACAAAGCCTTAAACATTCACACATCTCCAAGAACTGCAGCACCTTCCTTCCTTTCCCTTTCTAAAGGTCAGAACTTTTAAAGAGCCAGAATTGTGCAGAATTGCAACATTGTTATCAGGTGTGAAGTGGGTGGATTGCTACAGTGTAACCGATGCTGTACAGGGTGGATTTTTACAGTGAAATCACTATATTTGGAAGCAAGCTCTGGATCCCAAAGTGATAAATGTTTCTGGTGGGTTTTTCAGGCAGGGGAGAGAACTTGTGAATACCCATAGCTATTTTTCTTTTGGACTTGTCAGGGGTTGTCTTCCTGGTTGTGGCCGCGCAGAGCTCAGTCCTTCCCTATTCCCGCCAGCACCCTATCAACCAGAGAGGGGGCAGGGAGAAAAAGATGGGGGCAAAGAAAACACACTTCCATGGGGATGGTAGGTGCATTTTAAATGCGCATTTTGCTGAGCCTCATGCAGACGCTTAATTTGGAATTGAACGGCATTTTTCAAGTCTGCTGCAATAGAGGGACTATAGAAGGAAAATAGAGAAACAAAAAAGTTCCATGTAGACGGGGCCTGAAGCAATTTGAAGTGATTCATTCTAAAATAATACAGTACATCATTCAAGCATTTCTTTAAAAATATAAAGAAATCTGGAATGGACATTTAGTTGAATAAGTCATACTCTAAAAATAGACTTCTTTCTGCTTGTTAAGGAAGAAAATATGGTACAATCAAGAGCAGTTTTCCCAGTATTTGTGGAAATAATCTACGAAAAATAAATATGCCTTCATAAAAGCAGATCCCTCCTTGTTCTGTTCTTGAAACCCCACACACACATTTTTAAAATTTCTTAGTCAACTTATCTGAGCTTTCCCTGCATTACTGCTACTGTGTCCTATGGTCAGACCATTTCTCTATATAAAGTGGGTGATGGGGAGGTATATGGAGTGGAGAGGCAGAAGTTCTTTAACCAAGCAATTCATTTCCAGCGGCCATTACCTCTTTCCCTTCATAGGGTCCTATGTTAACTGTTACTAGGATCTGTCCATGAACAGCTGGTCCAGACCATCATGATGGAATGTTTTACAGCACCATTTTGGTGCCATAAACCAATGCCTCTTCCCATGTCTGCATGGTTTTCCACAGGAATATTGGCCTACTTATAGACTGGCCCCCACAATGGGCATGAAGTGTTCCATTAGGGTTGTTGGGCTGGCCAGCCAGCCCAGTGTGAATGTTGTCTGAATTTCTGCTGCAAAGGAAAGGTGGGGAATCACTAAGCCTATTCACACTAGGTGTGCTGGGGAACTCCAGGATCAGTCCCCCATGGTGCATCTATAAAAGAATACTGCATGCTGGAGTATTCCCCACATTTATGCTACAGCCAGGCTGGGTCAGCCTGGCATGGTCCATTTGCACCTCTTCCAGGTGGAAGAGGTTCAAATGGAGTGTGCAACCGGGCAGGTCAGGCATGGCACCCAGTCGCCATGGCAACAACACCATACATGTGCATTGGCACCATTGCTACAGCACCACAATCACCTCCTTAATAGAGGTGATTTGCATTTAGCTCACATATAGTTAAGCACCAGCTACGTTTCAAATGGTTTGGTCAACTATTCCACAATTTTGCCACCGCAAACAGCCAAAAGGGCCAGTGATAGGGGCTTGTTTCAGTTTTTGCAAAAATATTGAGAGAATCTATGGGCCCAGTTTTAATCCACATTTGATCCACCTTCGTAATAAAGAAGGCATCAGCAAAATGAGTAGCCATTTCCTTTCCTCACTATTTAACCAACAGGGGAATTTTCTGGGTTAAATAATGTACACAGGAAACTGTTTGTCACTTTGCTCATGTGGTCTCTCACACTGAAAATTGATTTAATGTGAATTAAAATATAGTAGTAACTGGCCTTTATCATAGTAACAAGCTGATGGCAGATGATTACATATCTAAATCCACACAACACTGCCACACACCACAACAAAAGTTCCATGACTACTTTTCTCTCCTGAAGCTGGCACATTTACCAGGTGTGAAGCTCTCCAGTGGTACCAGATCAACTGGAGTGATCTAGTAGTTGGAGCATTCCAATTCTCCTAGAACAAGGCTGTCCGCATTTGGGCAGCTGTTCCAGGACATCCTCCCCACCTGTGAGCTTCTGAGCCAGCTCTGGGAGCTCCAACAGCTAGGAAGGAATGTTATGGGCCTTGAAGCACCTGAGTGATTCATTTCAGAAGCACAAGGGTGTGCAATCAAAATGAGAAACTGGACTATAGAGGCATAGAACTTTTTGCATACCCTTGTGTCCAGTTTAATAGCCTCTAGTCTGCCAGTAGACTTTTAAAGATTTACCAGTATCCTGGACAAAGGGACCATTTTGGATCACCTACTCCATCCAGTGTGAACAGAACATGCTAGAGCTGAGGTCTCCCTTTTACCATACCAAAATGTGAACCCTCACTATTCCACTTGAGCAGTAAAAGTGGAAAGGTCCTGAATCTCTTTACAGTAGTCTCACAGTCAAAATATATGTATTAATATTTGGGGAATTTTAAAAGGTTCCCATAATCGTATTTTGTGCACTCATGATTAGGGTTTCCACTGTGCACCAAGATGTCTAAACACTGAAGGACAAAATAAATAAATAAATAAAGCTCTGTCCCCCTGTTGTGAAAGCTAATGTTTTCCTCCTTTGCACACTTTGCATGATTTTTCAAGGAAAAATGGGGAAAGTTTTGTTTTCTCAAGAGACTGACTTTTTCTAGCTGATTTCCTTTTCTTTCTTGAGGTGCTTTCCACCCACCTCCTAGCTCGGCTCCAGGCACTGTTTCTTTCTGTGGGCACACATTCACATGTTGATAGGGGAGAAATATCTAAAACAAGCACGAAGAAAGAAAAGAATTGAAAAATGCTTTTGAAAGCCTCTGCTGTGCAATTATCTTTCTCAGGCTGTGGTCATACCTTCACTTCAAACCTTCAGTCCATCTTCAGATCTGCTCACACCCTTTCATTTCTGTCTATTTTATTTGGCTGAGTCGCCAAAAGACTTATTTGCCTCTCTGGTCTCCCTCTACTGTCACTGTATTCAAGCGGACTTTAAAAGTGCCCTGCACTTCCGGAGTAAGCGTCCGCATGAGGCTCAGCAAAACACACATTTAAAACGCACCTTCCATCCCCACAGAAGCGAGTTTTCTTTCCCCGCATCTTTTTCTCCCCGCCCCCTCTCTTATCCGGAGGAAAAATAGCCAGATCTCCATCCCCCGAAATGGCTTCCAGTGCCGGCAAAGCAGCACTTACTTTCACTCTGTTCTCTGTTAAGCTGCAGCCATCGGCCACGCGATCGTGTGCTCATTTACTCTTAACACTTTCACAGATCACCCACTTCACACCTGATAACAATGTTGCAATTCTGAGCAATTCTGGCTCTTTGAAAGTTGTGACCTTTACAAAGGAAAGGGAGGAAAGCTGCAGCATTTCTGGGAGGTGTGTGAATGCTTTATGGCTGTGTGTGCAGGCAGCAATCCCTGCCCCTTTTGCCACGGAGCATCCCCAAGGTAAATGTTGTGAGGAAAACCCATGACTTCCAGAAAGAGCACTAAAACTCTTCCTTAAAGGGCATGTATTTTGTCACGGGTTTTCCTGCTTTTGTCGTGCTGGAAGCTCGTTAAAAAACCTGGCATGGGGGTGCTCAGAGGCAAAAGAAGAGTTTTAGCAGACTTTAAATTGCTTTGGGACAGGGTCTAAGTGGACTTTCTGTTCAGGAAAGTCCAAATGGAGTGTGAAAAGTCCTCAAATAAATAGAGATTGAAAAAGTGTGAGCAGTCAGACCTGAAGATGGATTGAAGAAAGTTTAAAATGCAGGTGTGACCACAGCCTTGCTGTCTGCAGCAAATACAGAGGGACAAACGGGGCAGAGGCTCCCTCATCACTCCAACTCCACAGCAACCACAAATGGCAAACAACAAACACTCCACCAAGAGTTGAGATAGTTCAGGTTATTTTTGCTGTTACCAGTGGCATGATCAACACCCGTAAACACTAACAACCCTGTGAGATGAGACTTATTTTATTTAGAACGATATCAGAAAGGATTTAGGAAAATTAAAAATTGTTTGGCTAACTAGCAGGATCTTTTAAATTTGTTTTTACTGTTGTAACTCACTCTGAGACTTTCAAGCATAGAGCAGGATAAAAAATACAATTAATTATTAAATTATTGTTATTATTGTTGTTAATTTATTTTGTGGGCTGGGTGATAGATTGTAACCATTCTAATCTACCATCCAATTTACTTGGAAGCCCTTGGGATCCACTGAGTATGAGATGCTTAAAACTGCACATGTTGGAGAGTAGCATCCATTTTCCCTTAAAGTTAGGTTTTTACAATATACAAGGCTAGCATTTGCATCATTTTTCTGGAACTTAACCTATGCAGGCATGGAAGGAGTACTGACAGCAAATGCTCCACCCCTGTCTGTGACACCCTTTAGATATTCATGAACCACTATGAAGAGTCAGTGTGAAGAAAGGCCTCCAAGCAATTACCAGTACCATATGAGCAATTTAGTCTTCACTAGACATGACTCCTGGACTGTATTTTTTAAAAAAAGTTCCACACTAAGCAGCACATTGAGGATAGTTGCTCCAGATAAAGTGGGGCATAGGGGCTCCAAGTTTCCCCAAAAAATTTGGCTGGAAAAACAGAGAAAAGACATGGTGCATTAATATCTTGTAAAATCTTGTACCTCTGGTCAAGTAGATGTGAGACACTTGCTGGCATCAGAGAGCTGTGAAGGCCAGTTCCACCTCCAGTTCAGAGACCTTTGGGTATGGGTTGGGTTAGAAATGTAAATAAATAGATAGATAAATAAATAAATTAGTCCAGGCATAGACGTCTTTAAAGTTGTCCACAAATAGACTCCTGCATTAATCCCAGACCATGAAGGCCATGTGGAAAGCATGGCCTGTAGTCAGATATGCCATAGGGGACCCTTTATGGCTGAACACAAGGAAGCACTACCAAAAGTTCAGTGGGAGCTGGTCATGTTTCCAAAAACAATCTGACCTGGAACTGCAAAGGTTGGGAACTTGCATTCCTAGACTTCAATGGCTGGACTGCACTGTTTGAATGTGGACGGTCCTTGGAGTAGACTACTGCTAAGCAATCCTAGTGGAACAGTCTCCATAATGTAGAAATAGCCAGAGATACTTATTTATTTACCGTTTGTGTATGACCCTTCTTGTGTATTTTGTTAAGCAGAGATACATTAAAACCTGAAAAAGCATCCTTGTGTACCTTTCCATTAGGAAAATAATTTTCTGATGGAAAAGGGAGGAGAAAATTGCAACCATATGAAAGAAAGTGTCCTTAAGAACTGGCTCATTAAATGCCTAGTCCCAATATGAATGTGTTTATTAGTTTCATTATTTGATTACTTTTAATCATACTTTATTGCCAATGTCCCAATTTTTACAACAATCAACAATGGGCAGAATAGTTTCTATTTCAGGAAAGGGAAGATATTCCTGAAAAAGACTGCTTTTTACATTTTTGTACTCCTTTGTGCTGATTAAAGTAATTCTTCCCTGCTACACTGCTGCTTCTGCAGAGTATCTTCTTTAGCCTTTGTACAACAGAAGATAAGTATCAGCAGGATCTACACTGCCAAAAGATATTGGAAATTTCATTACTTGTCAATGCCAAGCAATTAGATTTTTGCCACACATAGCTATGAATGATTAACTGGAGAAGTATATGATAGAGTTTCTTTTCCATATGAAGCCCATAATAATTAGTAAGCACAAAGCCCCAGTGACACATTCCCACCTGTTCTTCAACCTCATCCTGATAGATAATCTTGGATCCCTTTACAGAGATCATGGGGAGGTGGTTACCATTTTGTATCTGCTTGTAGGGGTGTGCAAAAATGCAATTTTCAGGATTCAATTTGATTTGAATAGCCAAAAATTTGATTTGATTTGACTGTTTAAAGTTCGAATTAACCCAAATTTGATTCAAATTAAGCATATTTCAATCTATTTGTTTGAATTTTCAATTTGAATTTGCACTTATGAATACCAACAACATTTGTATGTGCCCGTGTGCATTCCGTACGCATCCATGCATGTCCATACAGGTCCGTATGCATCCCGTAGTTAGCCTGTGTGCAACACGTTTTTGCCCCGTATGGATCTGGACAAATGTGTACGGATGCAGGAATGATGTGGATCTTCAAGTACACATGGTGTACTTGAACCCGTACACATTCAAATGTCCAAATATTTCAAATGAATAGATCCAAAATTTGAAATTCATTCACTTTTTTCATTTTGAATTTATGGACATTCGATCTGAATTTGAATGTCGAAATTTGGACAAATTCTATCAAATTTTGAATACTTTGAATATTTGTGCACACCCCTACTTGCTCGTGTTGTCAGAAAGTGCCCCCTCACATAAGTATAACTGTTCTTTAAATCCTTGAAACCTTTTGCGTATAGTCTATTGTATTTTCATTTCATTATCATTCTCCTTGGCTTTTTATGACCAGCTTGATTATTCTCATTCTGCCCTTAAGCAAAACAGCACTGGATTTAGAGAGTGTCACAGATTTGCCTAAGGCTTGACCATTTAGGAAGAGTTAAATAATTAAAAGGCAGCTGCAGCAGTTTGTTAAGGCTTTTGTTGCTGCTTGGAAATTTGTTTCCATGTCACCAACACTAATCATATGCACCAGCCTTCCAATCATTGCACAAAACCTGAATATTGCTGCAAAAGTTCAAACACTGCCAGAGGTAAGTTAAAACAGAAACAAAAATGAACACAATTAAGGTTTTTTCCTTTCCAAGTTCCAGTATTTTCCTCTAATTCTCACAGACTTTTTTTTGCTCAATTTTTCCATTAGAATGAAAATGAATGCTCAAATTGCATTTATTGCTTTAAACTAGATAATGAATGTTGAAAACATCTATCTTAACACATCTTATGCATGGATATAAGGATAAATGACTTTCAAGGAGTTGGAATAATGTCTCTTGCTTAGAATATGGAACAGAATATGGAACACCTCCTAGGTCATGGTGACACCTTATATTTTCCGGACACCAAAGTACATTTCAAGTTTTTTCTGAGAACTTACCTGCTTCCAATAGGACTATCTTCAAATCAGATAATCCCAGCACTGAATCTGCTTCAGCCAGAAACGGACCCAGGCAAAGGGCTACCATCCAGCTCAGCTGCAGCCAGCAGAGAAGGGTCTGACCTTGCCAGCCCATCTCTGCCACTGTTGACACTCCAGTACCACCCACACCAGTACATTTCAGGCTGAAAAGGGCCTGAGTTCCCCATTTGTCCCTCAGACGGACCATGTGGCTAAGACGTGACCATGGCCCAGGTATGCATACAAATAGTGAAAAACTCATTGGAATAAAATAAAACATAAATAAAACAAACTGGAAGGATACATTTTCACAGCAAACTACAAATCCTTAGATAGAAAAGTATGTCCTGACTTAACTTTGTACAATAAGAAACCTACATTTTGAATTTACCAGTTGTATCCTGGGCCAGGGTACAATGTCCTGCCTGGGATACACAACCTGTCCCATTGGGATGGCCTGGCCCAGCTCAGCCCAGGCCAACCTCAATTAGATCATATGGCTAGACCAGCTTTAGAACCAGCACAGAGAGCTTCAAAGGCCAAGAATGAAAGTATCTGACCTTCTTTATTCAGGACTCCTCATTTCAGTGGTGCTCCTAGTTGTACTGCCAAAATCAGACCCCAAATGCTGCAACAGAGGATCATATGCCTTCCACATATGGCCCACTCTTGTGGGCCAGTGTCTTTAGCACCCTGAGCAGGATGTCATCTGCGGTGCCCTTTCCTGCTGTATGTTCCATCATGTGCAGATGAAGCATGTTAAGATGGGGTGGGGCCTCCCTTATCCCATATTAGCATGCATAAGGGAGGCCTCTTGACTAGGGATGTGCCTGAATGGGCTTTTTGACATTTGTATGTCAAATCTGTATAAGAACATTTGTATTGGTTTGAATAGACCCCCTTTGAATGTGGTAGGATTCTATTCAATACGAATATATTCATACAAATTCGTATGAATATTGGATACAAATGGACACATATCTGATATCTATCCCATAACATATCCACTCTGAAAGCATCAAATTCGACCTGAATCCATTTTTCATCCACCCATGATCCATGTCAAATGCAATCTGGATCTGTTGCAGATGTGACTGGTGCAGCTGCTTTCCCACCTCCCCAGTTTAACAAATGTCCAAATTATTAGTACGAATGTCCAAACTATTCATACGAATGTCCAAAACATTCATATTCATATTAATGTTAATGTACAAATGTCGTAACCTTTGATTCATGTATTCCATTCACCTAATAACAAATGTTATGAATATTCAAGCACATCCCTACTCTGGACTCTTTCCTAGCCCAAGATAACAACATCCCATGCATAAAAGGCCAAAGTCAGAACAGACAGGCATCTTACTACTGTTCATTTAAATGTAATCAATAAAGACAATTTCTCAGTAGATACATTTAAATACAGACGACTTAAATAAATACATTAAATAAACATGGGTACCGCATTCTCTCACTCTGAAAGTGGACTGAAGCTGGACTAAACCTTAGGTGTGATCACAGGCATGGTAAGCATGTGGTCTGCTTTTTAGCTCTCTACAGCTGGAGTGCTCCAGGGAAGGCTGCAGGCACTCTCAGTGAGCTCTAGTGAGTAGACTGGAGCTCACTAGGAGGTAAGTTCAAACAGGCTCCTGGCTGACTTTCCTCTTAGTGTGAGGTCCAAACAACTGATCTGCCTCAAATATGATACAAAGTGCAGATTTAACTTATAAAACCCCAAATTGCTTATCTGTCTCCTGTATCATTATGGAAGTTACTAAACTTGGCCTGAACTCACACACAGTGCTTGATGACAATGGTCGTTTTAGCCAAGGCAGTCAGCCTGTGAACATTGCAAAGTGGAGCCAGCAGCTTTATTTTTAACAAGTATTTTAAAAAAATAGTTTGCCCGAGCTATTATTTTTTAATTAGAGTTACTGAAGGTCTCAAGGTCATCATGTAAGAACTGGAAGGGAGTAGCTGAGAATGTGATATGTGCCAAGTGAGAGATCCTTCAGAGAGGGTCTAGTGTTCAAGTGTTAAACCATATATTACTCTGCCTATAATTATAATGCTATGGCTTCTTATCAACAAGCCAGCATCTTTCCTGCTAGCCTTTTTTCATGTCATTGCTTGCTCTCTTTTGAGGCCTGTGGTCATGCATTTTAGAATAAGACAACACTGCCAACTAGGCCTAATCACCTCCAGAAGGATGAGCTTACGTCACCAAGCACGGAGATACCTTCCTTCGAGTATCTGTCAGAACCCCAGGACAAAGTGCTGGATAAAGCATTGTAGATATTCAATCAGCTTTGCAGCCACCCTGAGAGCCATGCACCGCCTGACTGGGTGTGACCACAGCTTCAGAGCTAAGGCTACTTCAGATGGTCTGTACTCTACTCTGAGGTCCATGGCAAGTCTGTATATCAAACAAAAGGCCATTTGTCTGAAAGCATATGGTTAGACAAAGCCCAAGATTCCAGATACTCCTTTCCACTCCTTCTGCCTCGCTAGGTCACATGTGAATTAACACATCATAGAGCTCCCATGTTCATGCTCATTGGAGCTGGCTTTATCCAGTGTTACCTGTGCAAATGATCACTTATGTTCAGTTCACTTCAACAATATCAGTGTCTCCTGAAAGACATTATGGGATGGGAAACTGCTTCAGAAGAGACTGAGGATGACTTCTTTGCTTTCACTCTCATATCTAAAGAGTCATATCAGCAAACTCTGGTCCCCTAAACCCCCATCATTACCATTAGAATTGTTACTACCCCTGTTTCCCTGAAAGGAAGACCTACCCCCAAAATAAGCCCTTGCGTGATTTTTCAGGATTTTTAAGATGCTTGAAATATAAGCCCTACTCCAAAAATAAGCCCTAGTTACATTTCAAACTACAGTGGATAAATATAGATTATCGTTCATGGAAAAATAAGACATCCCTGGAAAATAAGCCCTATGTGGTGCCGCCCATCTCCCGGCGCAAGCTGACTTACACTCTTCACCCCTGGCTTCTAATCCTGTAAGGGGCTTTTATAATTTTAAAACCTTGGTAGCGTGTTTTATGGTTTGTTCAAGCCTCGCGCCCACAAGCAAACACCATCAATGCTCAGTCCGTTTCCCCACTTGCCTGCCACTCAGAACTCTTGTCTCCAGCCTCCTGGCTGCTTATTTACTTTAACCTCAGCTTCCTTGGAAGCTGTAACCACCATCTAGCTTAGAATATAGAGAAGCTGGCAAAGTCTCTTCAAAGGGACAAAATAAAAAGCTTTATTCTATACAACTGGAAACAAGTTAAGTGTTCTGAAGAAGAATACAATTATTTCAGTTCATAGGCACACAAATTAGTTCTTTAACTTAACAATCCTTTTTTGTTCTACCCCTTCTGGCTCTATCCCTGGCCTAGAAGGTCTGGACCTATGCTGGGATCTATCCCCTGAGGAAACTAGACAGTTTAACCCACCTTCCCCCCAGAATCCCAAAGCATGGACAAGTCTCTCTTCTGGCAGGCAGGTTTTATACCCCCTCACCAGACGTAACTCGATGCCTGGTTGGTTGAGTGCTCTCTTCCCCCTCCCGTTATGCTAATAAGGGAGGTTTCGCCCCCTCCTTACCTGCTCAGGCTGTCTGTTTAAACTTTCTTGCTTATTCCACATTGAATGCACTTTGACTACACTTTTAAAATTACATCACCCAGCACTGAAATTTAGTGTGGGCATCACACCCTAACGCTTCTTTTGGAGCAAAAATTAATATAAAACTGTCTTATTTAAACATGGTACTAGTAGTGGGGATATGCCAGTAACTTCAATTCCAGTCTCCATCAGGGAGATGTCTATCACTTACTCTACACAAGCACCTACCACCATTACAATGGCTGGTGGAGCTCCACTGGGATCAATATTTAGTTCCCAGATGGAAGGTTAGGGAAATCAGGCAGACTGGAAAAACTATGGAGGATTGATATCCTATTATTACCTATTCACAATTCCAATTATTGACTGTAGTCCAACCTCCAGTGGGGTTTCCTCAGTATCCACAGCAACTACAGCTGCCAGCATGCAGACAGTTCCCATGGCATTACAGGTACAATACTGGTAGATACCCCTGTATTCTTTTCCCTGGTGGGGTCTCAACCTATAAGATCTTATATCATTAACCCCCTGCCTATAATAATGGCAGCTTAATTGTCCAGTTGAGGTGTTAGGATACACCAAGTGAAGATCTTTACTAACTTGGATCTCCGAGAGGCTTATCACTGAATAAACATCTATGAAAAAGATGAATGGAAGACAATTTTAATATACGCCAATTTAGTAATGCTATTTCGTCTCAGCATTGGGACCAAGATTTCCCAAAACTGTATAAATAACATTTTTAAAGATGTAATGGAGAACTTTCTTATCATCTTCAGGATGATTTGCTGATCTTTCACCTGGCGTGTTACACATGTCAATCATGTCTGTCTGGTATTAGGCTCAGGAAAAAAATATAACTAATAAGCCATTCTATTTATGTTGGCATCATTATATTCCCTGCACTTCTTGAGATATGGAAAGATATGCTTAGAAGTATCATTTCATGAGGGTGAACCCTTGCATACCCTAATGAATTTCTTTGGAAGCATTACTTGCATGAAATTATGACGGGGGGGGGGGGACACTAAATAAAAATGCAAAATAACCTTAACTACTACTTGCAACATAATCCTGTACAGAACTCCACTGTGCCTATGACTCAAAGAAAATGAAAAATAAACCCGTGGAGGTGGGGTGGGACAACGATGACAGTATTTACTAACACATTGGTGTGAAATGTCACTCTTTTCCCCCCTCCTTTCTACATCCTGCAGCATTAAGAAACAAATAGCATAAAAGAATAACCTTTTGTCCCTTGTTCTTTAAAGATTTCTGAAAGATCAAACTATTCTTCCAATCTCTGTGCTTCTAAATTGAGGCTATCTGTATTCAGGACATCCTGTTATAGGTCATAAAGAGCAGGCTCAGCTGTGACAAAGTTCAAGCAGTCTAAGTGCTGGATTCTAAATTAAGAAACTTGCAGCATTGCAAGAGGAACAATTATACTAAAGCAGTCAGTATCACTTATGAAGTTCATGAATTCAATGTGACTATAAAACGTTATTGTTATTTTGCCTATATATCCTCTGGGATGATGTAATGATTCAACAATATCACTGTGTGAAGGGATTAACATCCAGCACCCAGGTCACCAGAGTACCAAGGAATTGAGAATTGGCAGTTGGGAAGCAGCACTTGTGAATTCTGGGGAAAGATTCTGAACTTCATTCCCACTTCACTTTTTAAATCCAGGTTGGACTGTTTAAATCCAGATTCAGGACCAAGTGCACAATCTGCCTGTCCACAACTGCTTGAGGATAACACAGGCTGAATTCGAATACTGCAGTTCCTACTCAAACCACAAAAATCCCCAGCATGGAGAAACAGGACCTTTTAATCTCCGCCCCTTGTCCAACCCCTGTTAAGCCTGCCCTGAGTAAAAGAACAGAGGGCAATCACAAAGCAATCATCCCTTTCACACTCTCCCTTTCAAATCAGACGTTCCCAGTAACGTTACCTCCATTCATGTTAACAGGAAGGCAGGGAGTTTGTGATGAAGCAGATGAGCGAAAGATCAGACGGCACAAAGCAATCTCTCCCTTTCAGAACAGAGGCTCTTAAAGGCAGCTCACATGAAGGGAGGGGAGAGAGACGCTATTACTCTCTTTCAGTTTCCCTTCCCTCTGCAAAATGGAGGCTTGCAGCTTAGTTTTCTCCTGCTCTGCCATCCTTGCTATAAATGTATCTCCTGAGGCTGGTGTTTTAAAAAAGTTTTTCTTTCCCCTTCTCAGTGATTGTATCTCTTGTAATT
Organism: Aspidoscelis tigris stejnegeri; assembly: GCA_023333525.1. Lineage (NCBI taxonomy): Eukaryota > Metazoa > Chordata > Lepidosauria > Squamata > Teiidae > Aspidoscelis > Aspidoscelis tigris. The sequence goes on along the minus strand of JALMGA010000003.1, from coordinate 33,870,894 downwards.
GGTATGTGTTCAAAGCAGGCATGGCAAGGGGAGGGGGGAGACCTTCCCAGCTGTGAAATCCCACCCACATCTGGCAGGCTTTGGCCAGAAGAATAGATCTCTGCCCTGAATAGTCCAGTAGTGTTCCCAAAGGTGGCGGCGGCAGAGGAGGGGGGACGGGCTGGGCTCCAAAAGTGGAATGAGAACAGTTTTTCTGAGGACCATTTTCTGCAGATTTTCACAGGATAGTCTTCATAAAATCCAGGAATAAAAAAATTAAATGGGATTGGAGGATCCCGAAAATGGATTTGATTTGGATTTAAACTTGTATGGGAATGCACCTTGAGTAAGGCAAAGAGTAGGGCTTAATGGACACCAGAGCCAGGCCACAGTGATTACTCCCCTAGGTCCAAACTAGTGATGAGTATAGAGGGGTCCTGTAGAGGTGATTGAGGTAAATCTCTCAAAGTACAACAAACATGATCCATAGGGCAAGGTGGAGCCCAAAACTCAAGCAGACTGTTTCAAGTGTGGAGCAGAGAGGCCAAAAAGTTAAAGGCTTAGATTAGTTGAGTAAATGCCATTGTGAGGCAATGATTAATGATCAGCAACTGACTGCCCTCAGGAACACAGGGGTCTTACTTACAGTGGTTCATAGAGACTTTCTGGGGGAATGTGACTTGTCCCAACTACCTCAAGTTAAGGCAGAAAAACTGCATACAACAGGTCAACTTCCCCTGGTAACTGTCTCCATCCAGACTGGTAACTGAAAGATGGATCAGCCTTTCCTCACTGGCTCTAAAAACAGATTTAGAGCCAGATTAAGGAAAGATTAAGACTCGGCTTCTGCACTGCGAACTCAATTAGGGACCCTTTGTAGAAGCCCCTTCCGCATTTCGGCGCACAAGACCAGTTTCTTAAACCGGTTTTGCCGCCGAAATCCGACCCTAATGTAAGGCCTAAAAAATTAGGTCTTAATCTGGCTCTTCCCCTCTATCTGTTTCGGAAGCAGGACGCTTTCGCACACGGCAGAAGAGACGGATTGTTGGTGCCCGCCATCTTGGGGAGGGCGGAAGCAGGCTGGTTTGCCTGCTTCTGCCCTCCCCAGCACACCATTGGGACTTTGCTGACAGGCAGGGGTGGAGGTTGCCTCCGCCCTCACCTGTCATCCAAGCCCCTTTGCTGGAACAACCACGTGCCGGGGTGGGGGCTGCTCCCGCCTCACCATGTGGCTGCTGCTCTCCAGCAAGGCGGCAGCCTAATGGCTGCCCAATTGCTGGAGAGAAGGGAGGTGGCAGCAGCAGCGGCAACGTCACGTCACCATCACCGCCACCTCCCACCCCTGGACAGGGAGGAATCGCGGATGGCAGCTGCCTCTGTCCACCCCTCCGCTACCTCCACCACCTCCAGGGGCAGGGCAAATTAGCCCCTGAAAGCTGGGCATGACAGGTGGTGGCAGCAGCAAGACAAGGAGGAAGCAGTTTCCTGGGGGGGATCAGGTGGCGGCAGAGATTTCTCCACTCCCACTAGATTCCCCCTGCTCCTGGAGGCAATGGGGCTGGGCCATCAGGGCACAGAGGGGGTGTGGAGGGCAGCTACCTCTGTCCCAACTGCCCTCAGCCCCTCAGGGTGGCTGGCCAATGAGAAGCTGCACTGCACACACATGCACAGCACCACGGGCCTCCTGCAGCCAGAATCAGTCCATGCACGTGCGACCAGGGGTGGGTAGTGGGGTGCAGGTCCCCCTTGCCCGAGAAGTGGTTATTGCAGCTTCTGGGGTGAGGGGGACCCCAGGGAAAGGAGGCCCCCCAGGCTGCCGATCAAGGGGGAGGAGCCAATCAGGAAAGCCAGGGGGAGGGTCTTGGGGGGGATGGATTGGAATGGGTGCTGATGCATCTGCACAGCATCCACTCCAATCCGTTTCCGCAATCCAGCCTTGTGGATGCGTGGGGCTTCCGAGGATCTATCCCTATTTGCACTGGGCTTCCGAGGATCTGTCCCAGTGAGGAAAGGCCCTAGGAGTCTGAGCCAATCTGGGTTTCCCCCACCCCAACCCTTTAATGCTTTGCCATAATTGACAGCTGCTATTCCCCAACTGTCATTTCTCTAAAGTTAATTCCCAACTGCTTGATACTATGTTGAGCTTTCTTCACCCAATGATCTTGTGGAATCATAACACCCCCTTGCTTCAATGAACCCCAGTAAGGCTAAACTATGTGTAGAGAGGTTTTTAATTATAGCCCATCCCTTCCCTTACCACCCAATGCAGATTAGTGAGCCCATTGACATTAACATATAAAGCCCTAAACAGCTTGGGCCCTGGGTATCTGGAGGAGTTTCTTCTTCCATGCAGACCTGCCAGTGCACTGAAATCTGAAAGAGCAGGCCTTCCTCTAGTTCCTTCTCTTTCAGAGGTATGAGGCATAGAGACATGCAGGAGAGCCTTTTCTGTGGTGGCCCCCAGACTGTGAACACCCTCCCTCTTGAGGTTTGTCAGGTGCTTCCGCTGTATAGTTCTCAGCACCTCATTAAAACATATCCTTTTACTCAGGCTTTTGCTGTTTAAATAGCTTCCTCAGGATGCTATCCTATTAGGGAGGGAAGGTTATATTTTTACATCCATTTTAATGTTTGGTATGTTTTATTCTTATTGTAAAGAAGGGAGAGATATAAATTTCTTAAATAAATAATGCCTCTATGCAAATAAACAGCTCTTTGCTGAATTTATTGGAACAAATCTTACAGGGAGAAGAAAATTCTCACACTACTTGTGCTTCCATGCGTCTCTGGAACCACAGTGTTTGCAAATGTTTCCCATTTTATCCTTGGGAAAGCCTTGATTTGGTAGCATACTTATTTGTACCCATTACTTATTCAGAGAAAGGATTCTCTTTAAGTGTTAATAAAAATGGATCACTGAGTGTGATAATATTTCCATAAACTCTACCACCATAACAAAGTGCTGTATCTGTTATTCTCACCTACTCTAAAGCAGTGAAGCACTGCTAATTTCAATCCTCCTACATCATCTTATATCTTTGCCAGTGTACACTGGTGTCTGGAACATAGGGCAAGTCAAAAACAAACTCATAAATTATATACCTTTAGCCAAAAAAAACTTATGTACCAACATAAATAAGCCACATGGCAGATAGCTAACATATTTTGTTTAACAACTTTTTGACTGTCTTAAATGAAATCTCCATGGTTTATTTTTAATACGTGCAGGTGTTGCAACAGTACAATAAATGTACTGGCTCATATATACTGTATATATATATATCCAGAGAAAAGTACCAAATACATGTATTCATGTCAAGCAAAAAGCACACCAATCTGGGTTCTGCTGTGGGTTTAGCTGGAGGCCAGGAACAGCACCAAACGCTCCTTGGGCTGTTCCCAAACCTTACCCAGGAACAGTGCAGCACAGCATTTTTTGCCCTCTGGGCAAAGAGAAACAGATCAGAATGGCAGCGCAGGATTCCAGCCACCCAGCCACCCTTTGTCTGCCTGCCCTCCCACATTCTAGGTGCAGCATCCCAACCAGGCCACATTTCCCCACCCAGGGCTCCCACCGGTCCGGCCCGCCCCGCCCACCCGTCTGTGAACCACCTAGGCCCCCTTGTCGACCAACCAAGCGACTGCCCCCCACCCTGCTTCTCCTTCCTCCCGACTGGGAGGCTGCCTCCCAGTCCATCTCCTCAGGCCAGGCAGGTCTCTGGTCTGGTCAGTCAGTCGCTTGCTTGAATCAAATGCCAAAAGAAATTTGTTCACATCCCTGTTCAGAAGCCCTGTGCAGATTGTACCAGCGGCCTCCCAGAGGTGAGGCATGGGGCCTTTCTGCATGAACCCTTAATCTGGATTAAGGGAGCACGGAGTATACATTTTGGGCCTCCATATCGGCATACTAATGCAGAACACAGAGGCCCCACCCCTGCACACACTGGTCCAGCTCTCTCTGCATTAGATGGAGCCTGATCCAAATTAAGCAAGACTTCTGCATGTCTCTGTGTTCCAAGTAATCCACATTGGGGTGGGGAGCGCTGATCTGGATTGTGGCTCCTTCCTGTGCCAATGGGGTGCACTAGCAATGCATGGGGCCTCTTGTATTTTGCAGTAACTTGCAGAAGGGAGGCTGTTTAGTAAACTTCCTAGTAAGGAATACAATAGTAAGCCAATTCACACTTGGCCACTTAGTTTGCAATTAGTTGACATCTGGGCAGGTGCGTCTAAACTTGCAGGAAGCTTTTATAGCCTACAAATGCCTCCACCTGCCCAGATGTTAACTAATTACAAACTAGCTGTGATGCATGAAATTGTGCACAACAAGCAACCTAACCCTCCTCAATCGCAACCCCAAGCTTACCTGGCATGTCCAGGCGGCAAGCACGGGTTCCTTTTCTGGTGCAAGGGGTCATCTGAGGTACCGATATCTATTCATATCGGTTCGAATGTCTGACATTTGTTTTTCTCTATTCTTACCATTCGGATTTTTGAATATTCGATTTGTTATAAATTGAATGTTGCAAATTGCATTCGTACACACCGCTAGCATTGAGTCTTCACAATTATCCATGTGATGTCCATAATCAAAGAAGTCCCAGATGATGTTTTCCCCACAGGCCTATGAATGGATGCTGTAGCTGGAAGGTCAGGATAATTATGGCAGCAGGAACACAACTTTATAGTGAAATATTTCAAAACCTTCAGGCAGCTGAAGTGAGGCCTCCTGCAGTCAACACCCGGAATCTAGAAAAGCTAACAGAATCAGCCACAAAGGAGAAAGAAGAGCCAAAGGCCAAAACTACATTGAGGATAGCATCAGAACTGTCTGACTTTGTCTTGGGCACTGATCTCATTATAGATTGACACTTTGAAAGAAACCTTTCAGCTGTACAAAAAACTATAGCACCACCTGCAAAAAACAATGCAGATGACTACAAGTGCATTCTTCAAAGCATTCTACATACACACTACCATCATCCTCTTTAGAAGCTCAAAAGGCAGATTACATTTCCCATTTTTACTATTCCTCTTGGCACTGAACTGTCTTGTTGGGGGAAGGAGTGAGGCAACCAGTCAGCAAGGTGTGTATCAGCATTACACTCTGTGAAAAGTCCTGTCTTTTTTGGGGGGAAAGTGTGCAGTCCTTTAGGCATGTCATCTGTAAGTTTTGGCATTGGCCCCAAGATAGATTATCTCTAAGGTGACAATAAGTTGTCCCTTTTAATGCAGATTCCTTACCTCCATTGACTGCATTGAGAGGTAGTTCAGTTCAGTGTTCCCGTTCAGTTCAGTGTTCAGGTCAAGTAGGTGAATCAACCCAATGGCAGTCTGTAGTCAATGAAACTATCAACCATGGTTACCGTAACCCCCATTTTTCCATTATAGTTATTAACTCAACTTTTCTTATTTGCAAGGAAAAGTATTAACATTTTACGTATATTTTATTACAACATTAACAAAGTACAGAGGATATATAGCTGCCTGTATTTAAAAAGATGATCATTAAAAGACAGCACCAAAAAAAAAAAAAAATTAACCAAACTTAGCTAAAAGGGACTGTGGTCAGCTTAACATTTTGAATATTCTTCAGTAGGACATTCACTAGATTTTCCTTGTAAACATTATACCACACAGTATCTGTTAGTAACAGGATTTTTCCATTTCCTTTGTATACCAAGGCAGTTTACAACAAACAGAAAATACACAATGCAAAATAATAATCAAAACATTATAATAAAAATACATTATAAAAATTGTACATCATACAAAGTATTGCAAACACCCACACACAAATAGAGGCAGCGGTGGTCAAGTGGAGCCCAGAGAAGCTGACAAAAGCTCCAGTCCACAAAGAATAATCTCCTCCAAGATGTTCATGCCCAGCCAGGCTGGAGAGTCACCCAGACGGCAGGATGTTCTAGGCTGCCACCACTAGACCACCCCCAGGAGTGATGGCAAGATTCTCCTCCTCTGGCAGGATGGCATTCTATGGCTGCACCCAGAAGTTTAATTATTCTGCAACATTTGGATATTCTAGAACAAAATATGGATATTCCAAAATATTCATGCTTTATTCTAGAATATCCAGATATAGCCGAATAAGTAACCAGCATCTAGATACAGTGTTTGAGTCCAGAACGACAGGTTGTGTCTGATTGGAAGACTTTTTGATTCCACTCTTTGTACAGCTGCATTTGTTGGACACCGTGGATTTTCCAAATTTTTAAGTTCTGGTAAGCACAGCACGTAAATGAAGGCCAAAGTTTCTACATCCTTAAGTCATGTATCTAAAAGATTATGAAGTTAATTCCTGATTGGCAGCAGTTGATCATAACTTTGATGGAGAATCAGGTTGTAGCTGCAGGCAAAAACCTCAGCTGGCTTTACGTCAATGCCAATTAAGAAACTATCAGATCAATTTGCAGACATGCCATAGGAAAGACATCCATGAGCCAAGGTTATGTGTGTTTCCTATGACAAGAATGTCTGTAAACCTATTTTGATAATAAATCTCCTAAAATACACTGTCATAGAATTTCTGCCTCTCTATATCGTTTGATACAAATCAAACTGTTATTTTTAGAAAAGTGTCATGAAAAATCACAGTTTATCAAAGATGAAGAGGTATTTACTTAAGTAACTATGCTGGGAAAGAGTTCAGTCCTTTGTTTCAACTTGTGCTAGAAAGGCTTATACAATACATTTTATTCATGGCAGTAATCCCCCCAAGTGAGCTAACAGATTAATTTTTTCCATAAAAAAATCTGTCATAAAAAAATTTCCATAAATATGCATCGCTACCCCTTTTTTAAAAAATGAAGAAATTCTAAGGGAAAGATTTTTATGTTCCAGTGCTAAGACACTTGGCAAGTATAGGGAAAGAGGGTAACTATGAACAGATTACAGTGTCAGCAGCAGAAGAAAACAATTGTAATAAAATTAAGCAATGCTCTTCTGGTTTTAACTACGTCAGTCTCGTGTAATTTAGCTCTAGAATCTGGCAGAACATAAAAAATATTAAGAAATGAGATGCAACCATAAGGAACAAAGATTTTTTTCTGCACTTACCTGTAGTCTTAGCCAGTGTTGGAACTAGTCCTCTTCTGGGCCTCTCTCTTCTGCACTCTGGTGTGTGTGTGTGGGCTAGAAAGTTCCTACCTCTGGTAGGCCACTGTGTCCACATTGGGCACAGCATAGGCTAGTCTAGGTGGCCAAAATTGTTACAGGAGAAATGGAGTCCAAACACTGAAAGGAGGTACTCAGAAAGAGAGTTTATTGCATGCAGAAGGCTGTTTTTTGGAGTATTTTCGCCTTTGTTTGGACAGAGATTGTCTTGAGGGGGTTTGGAGCTTATCTGCCAGATATATTTTTTTTCGGGGGGGGGGGGAGAGAGAATGCCATTAAGAGGATTCAACCCCTCACGATTCAACCTTACCTCAAAGGGGCAGCAGAAATAAGGAAAAAACCTCTCTCCAGACAGCCATCTAGGGCTGTGAGGGTGAGATAAACTAATGACAGGCTAATACAGTGATGGCCAACCTATGACACACGTGTCACAGGTGACATGCCAAGCTCTTTTGGGTGACACCCGTGGTCACCCTGGCACCTGAGCATGCAGTGCTTGCTTGTTCTTGAAGTGTACAAAATGCCAACTTTCAGTTAAAGATTTACCAAATGAAATTCAGCAACAAAAGTCACTAATGTAAAGAATTATTTGTTTTTGCTTTTAATAAAATACATATATCCAAAATATAACTTTTACTAGAGCTACAAATATCACAAAATTATGGATATTTCTAGATGTGACACAGCACCCATGTTAAGCTAGGTTTTCTTGCGAATTCTGACACACCGAGCTCAAAAGGTTTGCCATTACTGGGCTAATAGGAACAGCAGAACTCACTAAACTAGGAATAAAAATATAGAAATAATCTTCTCAAGGACGAGCTCCCTCAGTCAAACAGCGTTCTGTCAAGCAAATGAGTTTAGACTGGGGAGACTATGTCAGACCAAGACCTACTAGGGCAGGCACCACGTGGTGGCCAAAACTCGTTCGGTCAAGCAAGTAATGAGTGCAATAACCCATAGTGGAGTGAGTCGTCTGAAATCAAGGAATAAGAGAGTTTATTGCATGCAATGACAGCAGGGAGTTATCTCTGCAAAGCTGGTGTGCCGAGAACAAAGAGCAGAAAGCTTTTATACAGGGGGTGTTGGCTCATGTTATAATGCACAGCTCAGAAACTTAGAACTTTCCAGAACTCTACAGACAACGCTATGTATCTCCTTTCAAGGCAAAGTGCTCAGTTACAATATGTCATCAGAAGGCAAAGCAGTAGTTACTGTCTAGTGACAAAGCACAATAGCACAATAGAACAACATCTTTCATTTCCTTCTCAAAATGGCTGCCAAGATGGAGATACCAGTAAATTCAACTGGAAGTCCAGGGGCCATTGCACTGGCCCAGGGAGGTGTACAGAAAAGCACATGCCTCTGTAGGCCAGTGTAGCTGGGGGGGGGGAGGGGAGGGGGCATTTTGGCAGTGTACCAAATAGTACTGCTAAAATGGGTCCCCCTAGGGCTCTGAGGCCAGGAACTTTAGCTCTTGGCTGTCATAGCCCTCATAGCAGGCCCCAAAGCTCTCCTCAGCTTTGGAATGGTGTGCAACCTATCCCATAATGGCTGTCCAAGGATGAATGCCCCTGTTCCAGGCTAGGTGGACTGCTACAGCCTATAACCATTCTAGTCAGAGCAGTTTTAGCCAAAACAGTTCCTTGCCCACACAAATGTGCAGACAAAGAGTGAGATTCATATGGGGGTATGATGTACACAGGTTTTTTTTTTAATGATTCCTCCGATTCCAGTGCTTCGAAAGGTATATTCAGACTTGGCTTACTCAAAAACACACTTCTTCATTGATCAAGCATTTCACATGTTACATTAAACTGTCATGGAAAGTAAACACACAGGCTTATTTTCTGCCACAGCAGAAGAAATTTCAGGTCGTGAAATCACAAAAGCTTTGTATGCACTATTAAGAATCCTTCAAAGTAGCTTAAATTAATATTGCACATTTATACCCCTCCTTGAGCATTCTGAAATACAAATCAAAAGATTAAGCATATGAGAACATTACATTTTTGCCAACTAGAATAAGACAAGGATCCCGATCTTCTTATTTTTTTTCCTTGTCTACCATAATATTACCTGTTTCTTAATTTCCAGGGATTATGTTAAGTCTAGAATGGCCTACTTTACTGAACAGAAGTCTCACCCATCACAAATTTATTTTCTGCTTTTTTAAAAAAAAATGTATATATTAAATACGTATTAATGAACTTTTGGACACAAAAGTATACCGGAGATAAATGTGAAAGATATTAAGACAGTTGGCAACACAACATGTAGTCATACAATCATTTAGCAAAGGAGTTTCTACAGATTACAATTTGAAGTGCCAGGATAAGACCCTGTCCAGACAAGGAGAATATAGTACCATTATGGCACTGCTGTGGTGGGGCTGCCCCCGAAAACCCCCCGAAAAATCTATTGCTGGAAAACCTGGTTGTGGGTTTTTTCCAGCAGTAGTGCTTTTTACTTACCTTATGGACAGAGATGCCCTCATAGCTCGATCCACTGTGTATGCATAGAGGCTGAAGCAGACCTCCACACATGTGTGGTGGTCTTGGCATGTGCATCTGGATATTCAATGCTGGACAAATGCCCAGATGCCCATGTCACTAAAACAGAATTAAGTAACACATATATCTCTAAAATGATGCATCTGATGAAAAAGGAACCTTGTGAGGCAGTTTGGTCTAGTGCTTAGAGAGCTGGTCTCTTATCTCAGAATACTGGGTTCGATTGTGCCCTATCCCACAAAGCCAGCTGTGTGACCTTGGGCTAGTCACAGCTCTCTTCTGAGCTTTCACAGCCCCACCTATGTCACAGGGTGTTCTGTTGTGGGGAGAAGAACAGAAGCTTTGAGTCCCCTTAAATGGGTGAGAAAAGCGGGGTAGAAAAGTCAACTCTTCTAGGCAATAAACTGTTCATTTTTGAATTTTCACAGAATGAAATCACATACTTACATTTCTACTTCTTTATATTTCAAATGTGTATTTTCCTTCTTTATTGCTGAAAGCTAGGAAGGTTAAAAATTCTAAAAGCAACTCAAGCTGGTTAAATAGAATAGGAATTTTCTAATGGAAATTGGTACACGTGGGAAGAGGAGGTGAGACGGAAGAGTGACAACTAGAATATGTTCCCCAGCAGATCCTGGTGAAAAATATAAAAGCTAGTGATATGATGTTTAAAAGCAAATTACCATAATATAAAAGTGGATGGAAGAAATTACTGGTTGCATCTTAGCAAGCTTCATACACTCACCACTAGATGGTGTCCCAAGAGCAAGTAAGTGTCAAAGAATACAGTTGTCACTAAAACTGTTGTAAATATGGGGAGAATAGTATAAATTTTCTTTTAGGGAGTCTTCTACAGCCATATAATTCTTGGTTTAAAATGGGGCAGGGGACCAGATGTTGTCTTCAAAGGGCCCTGTAAAAGGAAATCTCTTTTTCTGATCTCCATAGGAAAGCTTCTGTTTGACCGTTTTGTGTGGCTCCTTCCAGTCCAAAACCATTTTAAAAGGGTCTTTAGTTTCCCATGCACAGTTAGGTCTGGGCAGTAGATGCACAGGAGACTTTCCTCTTCCAAACTATATCATCATCTTTTTGACAACAGCATCTCAGTGAGGACAGTGAGGGAAAGGGAAAAGGCTGGTTGGAAGTTTCACTTTCATTCTACCAACCTGCAGTTTAGTCTGACAATCACTCATTGCCATCATGAGCATCCCATTAGATGTGTATAGTTTCTCTCTTTTTCTTTAGAATTCTGCTTGCTCTTTGAGTGTTTAATTTCATTATAAAAAATAAGCTTTTGGATAGAAGCCAGAGGCCTGGAGAATTGTGCCCATGCCCCCCATCAACACCAAACCTGCAGCCCTCTCCATCATAAAATGTCAATTCATTAACCTAACAGCCTCACAAGACACATGTGGCCTCTTCTTCCATGATTCTTAACTCTAAGATCATCAGCACAGGTGGAGTTGCAATTCTACTCCCAGCCAGCACATCTTGTCACTCAAAGCACTCAGATCTGTCCCTGGAGCTTTCAGGCTACACCTGAGCTACCTACCAGAGTTCTTCCTACAGCTTGGCATCTCTTCCAGTCTTGCCACCTAATATAAACATATAAATCAGTTCAATGCCAATTAGTACATTATGCATTGTCTTTGACTGTTTCTGCATTTACCTACCTGTAGTCAGAATTATTGGGTCTGGATCAGGCAGGTCCACTTAGTCTGGCCACAGGAAAGGAAGGTGTGATCAGAATAGCACTGCCTGCATAACAGTGCTGGTCCAGATGAGGCCACGCTGCAGCCTTGAAGTGCACATGAGCCTTGGCAGCCAGCATTTCAGCAGCTACTGGCATACAATTGAATTGTATCCCCAGATAGGCTCAAACATGAGAGACATGGCCTCCCTAGTCTAGATCATGGTCAGTCTAATGCACATGGAGCAGGTCAGCAGGAGAAATTTGGCCACCTAGATCTACATTAATGTGTGAATCTATCAGACTCAAGCCCCATTCCCACTCATGGAATAAAACGCTATTTAAAAAGTTATTTAAAATGCTTTAAAACTAAGCAAACAAGCATCTGGCAATCGCATTCAACCCTGAATTATGTCCCCACACTTCAAACACTTCCAAAAAACGGACTGAGGAAAGCGATTCTTCTCCCTCCTCACCCTTTCCCCACCTCTCTCTCTCCATTGGCTTTGATCCGATGACGTGGGGAATCCCAGCCCCCTCCCTCCTGCTTTTGCTGCCTCTGTTTGATTCCACAGACTAAACACCATTACATGTTTCACAAAATTATCAGCTCTGCCTGTTAACAAATACAACCCAAATAACCAAAGCAACAGGAACCCACCCCTAGCCTCAGAGACACACACAGACACACACACAGACGATTCCTGCATTTCAAGCAGGGAGAAGAAGAGAGACAGCTGGCTGACAGCATGAGCTCTGCTGGGTGGAATACTAATCAGGCAGCTTCCCCAAGCAAGCAGTAACTTTGTTACCATTGTGCATGGGTGGGAAATGAAAGTATATGGGATGAATTGTTACTTATTATCAGAAAATGAAACTGTGAAGTGCTGTGACAGAAAAAGGCTTTAGGCTTCCTGGCATTTACAAAATCTGGCTAGGGGCTGTATTGCAAGGAGAAATTCCACCCATTTCATGACAGATCTGCCCCAATCTGCTGTAGTGTTCCCAATGGAATAAAGATAAAGCATTTTAACTGCAAAAACGGGGGGAAACACCTGAAAAACCACGTGTATTGTTTATTCCATTTTAGAGCCAAATACTCCTCAAAACCCCCCTGAAATGGATTGGTAATGGGGACAAAGAGGATCCAAACAGTTTCTAAACCTGTTTTAAATGATTGGAAATGGGGACAAAGAGGATCCAACCCATTTCTAAACCACTTTATTCCATGAGCGGGAATTCACCCTCAGATGCTTACTATTCAGGGGCATTTCTGTACTTTCCAATTTAGTCTGCCAGGTACTGGGGCTGGTAAACTTCTGGTAAAGGTAAACCATTCATATTTGTCATGAGGAAAGCTTCCCCAAAGCATCCATTATTGGCTAGAAGTGTGAATGGTCCTCCTGTTTACCAGCCCACAGCGCTGCAGAAGTTCCACCTCCTTGCTGCCACAATTGTCCACTGTCAGCTGTGTCATCACGACTGGGAGACTCACTGTCCTTGATGGGGGTTGTAATGTCCTGGAAGGGACAAGTGCAAAATTTGGGGGTGCTTTTGAACTCTTTGCTTTTGCTTGAAGCTCAGGTAGAGGACATGGCCAAGAGTGCCTATTCCCAACTACGGCTCATGCACCAGTTGAAACCTTTTCTGGAATAACTTGTCCACAGTCATCCAAAGTGACTGACAAAGGTGTCTATTCTATTGTGGAGGAGGGTAGAATCAAACCCAGTTTCCCCAGATAAGAGTCTGGCTCCCTAACCACTAGACCAAACTGGCTATTATAGCTTCCTATCTAGACAGCACTGACCTCAACACTGTCTTTGTGCATATTGGTGACATATAAACCATGTAATTTGGCTGCCATGGAGTTCCCAGAGGTGCATATAACCACCTCCATGCATGTATGGGTGCTGCCTGGAGCTCCAATTGCTGCTCCATCTAGAAAAGCAAATATGTTGCTAAAAAGTGCTAAAACTGGAAAATGCAATGCCAGTACTGGGTTTCCAGCAATAGATTTTAGCAATTTTTTTTAAGGCCATAAAAGCAGGACTATGGAGGGGATGCATTCTATACCAATGATCTTGCTGTTCATGAATCTTGATCTTCTGATTTTGGGTAAACTGATCAAATGTTTTCTCACCAGCTCTTTCTGGCTGAGAATTTATATATGCTGATCTAATTAGTCACTAGGTGGCAATGATGGAACACTTAGGTTAAGTGTTAAGACCTACAAGTTAAATTCCCATAACAAGGCTAGCAGAGCGTGTTCCCAGTTTCCAAGCATAGCACCTTGATCATCATGCTTATTCTGAAATAGGTTCAACAGGCTTCAGGAAAAATGCTTAGAAGACCAATCATCTTACAGAAGATTTTTCTTTTCCAAAAGGGAATGGTAGGACTTGCATAACCATGATATTGTATAAGTTTGATAAAGCCATATAGCTCAAAGGAACATGCATATAATTATCTCATTGTGACTTCATTATCCTCAAAATATCAGTTTTGTGTAATATAGGCCGTGGCTGTCATGGAATGCTGGGAATTGTCCAAATTTGAGACCTGATACAGACCTTGGAAAAGTATCTTGCTAAAGTTGAACATCAGTAGTTTTCATTCTAAATCATGCATTCCACCTGCTAAACAACTCCAGTTCTCCTAAGCACAGAGCTGCAAATCAGGGCAAAGAACTTTCTGTTCTTCTGCATCGCATAGAACTTTAATAGAGCTGTATTTTATTTTCAAAATCCACTCAAATGCTTTAAGCCCTATTTTCAATGAGAAACAGTTTTCAAATATAGACACTATTCAATTTATCCAGAAACATACCCATTTAAAAAGACCCAAAACACAGAGCATTGTGATGACCGTAAATCTCCACAGTCTCAAAATGAATCCCAGGATAGTTGGTTTTTAATACAGTAAAAACTTTGAGCTAATATGAAGTTTGAAGTATTGGGCAATAATATTGTGTTACTATATTATCAGGCTATTACTTGCCCTGCCTTCTGAATAGCAATCTAATCTGAAAGTCATAGCCAAGCATCTCAGTGGCTGCATTTACTGAAAGGCTACCTTTTCTAGCTATTTCAAAACTGTGGCAGCATTTAATATTTTTATTTTGAAAATACACAGAAAACAGAGAAAAACTATTATATTTAAATCACACAATTTCACAACCAATATTGGAAAGGCCCCTACTGGATTGGTTAGTCTAGCAGTTTGTTTGCACAGAGACAATCAATTGCACGTGGAAACCAGCAGACAAGACATAAGTACACACTTTGCTCTGTTTGTAGTCTCCCAGCAGCTGGGAGTCTCTCAGAGCCATTCACCCCGTGTCACAGGAAATCACACTGTCATCAGGGGTAGTACTCACTGATACCTCTGTTTGTCATGAACTTGTCCAAAACCTTTTTTTGAAGCTTCCCAAGTTGGCCGACATCACATCTGGTGGTAGTGAATTCCAAAGTTTAACTATATATTCCACAGGGGGAGGTGGATGCTTTTCTTTAGCGTGACTAATACAAAATTCAACTCCATTGGGTAATCTAATTCTGGTCTTTTGGGAAGGGGAGAAAAACGTCTTATCTCCTCTGCCCACACTATGCATAATTTTATATGCCTCCATCATGCCCTTTCTCACTATTCTCCATCTGAAACTGAAAAGCCACAACTATTTTTCTCCTAAAGAGAGTCTTACTAGCTGCCCTGCTTTGAATCTTTTTCAGTCCTGCTATGGCCCTGTCCCCAAAAGACTTATTAGCCCCTCTCGGCTTCCTCTGCTGTCACTCTGTTATAGCTGACATTAAAAGTCCCCTCCACTTCCGGAATAAGCGTCCCCATGGTAGCCGCGATCTAAACGGACTTTCCGTCCCCAAGAAAGCCTGTTTCCTTTCCCCGCATCTCCCCCCCCCGCCCCCTCTCTTGTTAAAAGGAAAAATAGCCAGATATCCGTGTCCTGAAACGGCTTCCCGCCCCTAGCAAAGGCAGATGATCGCTCATTCATTCACTTTCAGCACTTACTTTCACTCAGTTCTCTGTTAGAAAAGGCTTTCTGCCCCGGCAAAGTCAGCGGCTGCAGGCATCGGCAGCGCAATCCTTCGCTCATTCTCTTTTAAGGCTTTCACAGATCACTGATAACAATGTTGCAATTCTGAGCAATTCTGGCTCTTTTTACAAAGGAAAGGAAGCGAACCTGCTGCATTTCTCAGATGTGTGAATGCTTTTTGGCTGTGTGTGCAGGCAAGCAATCCCCGCCCCTTTTGCCACGGAGCGTCCTCAAGGCAGATATAGCGAGCAAAACCCGCGAATCGCCGAAAGAGCGCTGGAACTCTTCTTTAAAGTGCACGTATTTTATCGCGGGTGTCTCACTTTCCTAAGCTCCCTAAGCGCCTTGTAAAGCCTGGAATGGGGCCGCTCAGAGGCAAAAGAAGAGTTCCAGCAGACTTTCAATTGCACGGGGACAGGGCCTATATCCTTTCTAAAGTGAGACAACGAAGATTGTATGCAGTATTCCAAGTGTGGTCATGTGATTGGGCTTTATAATATTTTTATTTATTTCTCTCCAGAATTTCTATACTGCTGTGCGCCATAGTTCCAGGGTGCTATACAGGTAAATTGTCACTCAGGGCCCAGAACCAGGAATGAGGCAAGAAGTTATTCAGGCATGTTCTGGACTTTATTTTCAGTAACAGAAGACCAGGATTGCAGGCAAGCAGTGAATATATATATATGTACAGCCAGCATGAAGCCGGGCAAGCGGCCTGACAGGGGTCCCCACCCCTGGGTGCTCGCACCTAATGGCAAGCAGCCTTGTGGGAGGCGTCCCTGCCCCTGGATGGCCTTTCCCAGCTAACTCACTTCTGAACGCTTCAGCCATTCGCACACAGGGATGCTGGAACGTGACAAGGCCTCTGGTCTGTTCCAGAACTTACCTGGCTATTGCACTGAAGAAAGGTGCAAATTCCTAAATTTTCTAAATAAAAATTGGCCCTCATAGGCAGCAGAAAAATGACAAGCGATTTCATGTGCAAGTACCTATTCCTATTGTACACACAGACAATGATCTGCAACATCATTGAGCCTCTTCATAAATCTATGATGAGGCTGAATTTAGAATTCTGTGCACTGTTCTGGTTACTGCATCTCAGAAAGGATACCATGGAACTGGAAAAAGGGCAGAAATGAAAAAGGAATGGGGGGGAGCACCTCTCTTACAAGATTAGGGTGCAACGTCAAGGGCTCTCTAGCCCTGAAAGACAGCGTTTAAGAGGGGGTCTGATGTATGGAAAAGGTGAATAGAAAAAACTCCAAGGGGACTGATAAGGGGAAGTATTTCTTCATCCAGAGAGCCATCGGTCTATAGAATTTGCTGCCAGAAGAGGTGGTAACAGCAACCAGCCTAAATGGCTTTAAGAAAGGGTTAGACAAATTTTGGATGACAGATGTATCAATGGCTATTAGAATGGATGCCTAAGTACATCTTTCAGGCTGGGGGAACAAGAAGAATGCCTCTAAGGCCATTTGCCAGGATTTGAAAACAGGAGAAGGTTTCCCCTTGTCTTCTGCTTGCGATGGCCATAAGAAGTTTTTGGGCCACTGTGTGGGACAGGATGGTGGACTAGATGGGTAGCGGCCTGATCCAGCAGGGCTCCTCTTATGTTCTTCTCTCTATTGTGCAACACCATAACAAAGGGCATGGTATGAAGATAGGCAGGAGAGTTAGGACTAACAAGCAGAAGTATTTTTTTTCACCCAGCAGATAATTGGTCTAGTGATGCAGTGGTGGCCAACAACAGAGACAGCCTATGACAGTTCATCAGAGATTTTAGAATTGGTCTATGTACTGACAAATCTCCCCAAAATATGTTGGATCAAAATGAGATTTTTCTGGCAATTAGAGGGCTTCCAAAGAAGCCAGAGTGGAGCACACCATGGGTGTTTTTCCACTGTCACTAGAAGTACCCATTAAGTACCCATTAATGGGTACTTGATGGGTAGTTTTAGTGACAGTGGAAAAACACCCCACTACCAAGCAGGAATCCCTGGTGCACTGACAGCTGCCAGTCACCCCTAAATATTTTTAGAAATATGGCAAGAGGCAGCAGCAGGATCTTCTTTAGATCCTGCAGTTGCCCGTCACCACCCCTGCCAGATGGCAGGAGGCAATTCTGGGGTTTTAATCTTCATCTGGAGGCACCTTAACGCTGCTTGCAAATAACTCACATTGGGACTGCACATGTTCAAACAGAATTGCTAACACTATTTTTCAAACAAGGAAGGCAGAGGGAGTTACCTTCCAGCATATCATCTCATTGGCTTCTGCAGTCTCCATTTGCTCAGGCCATGGAGATCTGGGCTTTCCAACAAATAACAAATTTACAGATATGCAATCCTTACACAAAATTATCTGGCTTAAATAATGGTGTATTTAAAAACAGAGATGGCACCTGAAGAAATAGCAGCTTCATTTGACCACATAGTATTTAAACCTGTCCCATTCTGTGCTCCCTACCCATCTAGACACAGCCTACAACTCTGAGCCCTTCTTTCAGGCCCCCTCAGTCCTTGTCCCAGTTATTTTCTTACTGTAAGTCAAAATTGGCTTCCACTTGCTATAAATTCAGGAGAACTGGACAATGATAGGATGGGCTCTAACAATAACTCTACTACAATGTCAACGTGGAAAGGAGCACCATCCAGACCCAGAATACTCTTCGGGCAGTTTTTTTTAATTATAATTGCTCATTTGCTTAGTGGCAGAGAGGGGAGAAAATATTATTTACAGACTTCTTTTTATAGGCATAATGTTCCAGTCTGAATTTTAGTTTTCTTTCATTGGCATTTAAACTAATGCCAACTATCTTAATACCCTGCAAATCCTCCAGGTGTAAGTTACGTCTGATGTTGTATAAAAGGGACAGCATGAACGTTTCTGTTCTTCACAACTAATTCCAGCAAGACAAGTCTAGCACAGGTAACTTTCTATCAGAATCTTCATGGTGACAGTTTTTGAAATGGCATGGTCTTAAACTTTAGAAACAAAACTTCATATTATTTTAAAGAGTAGTAATAATGCAACAAAGTTTATTTTGTTATACTTTAGGCGGGAAAGAGCATTAAAAATTCAGCGTTTATCTTGTAAAGAAATAGAGATATCGCCTCTTTAGCACTGGTGGGTTGTTTTACTCTCTTATAATTTTTTTCTTCATATGTAACTGGATTGTCACCATCACCCTACCCAAACAAGCAAACCTCTTATCTTCTAAAAACTGCTGTGTAGCTGTGTTTGGCTGCCTTTATTGTTTGCGTCTATCTCCATCCTTTCTCTGTTTTCAGATTATTGTCTTTATTCGGCCTATAAAGCATAGCAAAACTATCTTCTTCTGAAAACTCATTAAACTGTAAGTCATTCTACTCCAGTGACTTTGATTTTCTTTGCTTTGCCTTACAGGATGAAGACAGTTAATTTCTACATCCTGTTTCTGTTCTGGAAAACAACGTACTGTAATCACTGTGAGCTGTCCAATATCACAATAACAGTGGAAAAGGAGGAGTGTGGATTTTGTATGAGTATAAATGCAACTTGGTGCTCTGGGTACTGCTTCACAAAGGTAAGAATCCAGTATGGTAAGAAATATATGGATCTGTGTTCTTAATTAAATTTATTTACAGTCTAAAATCAGCATAGTTACAGAAATATAATTAAAATGCACAACTATTTACCATATAAAAACAATACATCTGAAATAATCACAACATTTCACTAGATTTATAGCCTTATTGAAAAGACATGTCCGAGTCTGTAGTTTGAATTAATTTGGACCGTATCTCAATGGCATTAACACAAAATGTATCAGTTTCTCTTGTTGTATTTGGATTAGTGTCTGCCATTGCAGGGATATATAATCATCATCCAACCTGCCTGGTACTAATCCTATGAATGGTAGAATATACAATGCACAGCTGTCTAGGTAATAAGAACAATACAGAATGACATGTCTTCCTAATGTTTCTATTGTTTCCTCTCTGCAGGGATATGAATCAGTATTAGGTGATCATAACATGTGCATTTAAGCCTCATTAGTAAGCAGTGTTTGGTGGTGTTTTGCATCATCCCACTTGTTTTTAAATCCTTGCAACCAAACCATATAATGGCTTGATTTCTGCAGGGCTTTTTCTTTCCTAAAACTGTACATTTAGCCTGGACATATGGTTATTTGGACCACAAGGTGTTAGTATATCTTTTGCATCAGGCAGCAGATTGTCCATGAAGGTGTTAACTTCTAGGATGCAGCTCTCAGTAGTAGCTCTAAGGATCCTGGAAATCTAGTTCATTGCTCTGTGTGGCAATGAACTCCAAAGTTCATCTGCAGATAGTCTGTCTCCACAGCAAGTGTGGGAGAGGTATATCAGCAAAAGCACCTTGTTCACCAAGTTGGTAGACACTTCCACATCTCCTTTTTGTCAGGCCAAGACACCTTGTACAGGTGTCGCATCTTTCAGTAGGTACTTCATGGCTGCTAAAGCAGAGTCACAATGCCCTAACTACTTCCCAAAAGACTCTGAGAGGGATGGAGCTAGGGCAAGATTGGTTTCAGAAGTTTGTCTTTTATCTTGCAAACCTTTAGTCCACTGCAAAAGAAAAGTCAGTTCAGGCATAGGAAAGGAAGGCTTCCAACCAGAACCTTACAACACCAACCTGCAAAAGCAATACAAAAAATACTATTTATCTGAGAATATTTGCTCCAATTTATGACCACCAGTTTATGCTCTTGAGCTTATGTTTCATGAGTATATAGTGTCACACATTAGACAGAAAATTGGAACAAATAGTGCTGTTTGAAAACAGTCTGGTTTGATGTCTTAAAATTGGAATTGATTTTATTTTAATGAGTTGTCCAAAACTTACTCAGCTCTAGGATCATCTTGATCAGAGTCAATTTAGTCAGCTCTGTCTATTTTCTCTGTTAATTAGTCACTTGAATTTATGGTGGAATTGTTCCTGAAAAAGTTATTTAAAATTAATACTGCTATAGCCATATGCTTGCTGAAGGCTACTGGAACTTTACATTGAGACTTTCTCTTTGGGTCATGATTAGGATCCAACTGATAAGAACCTACCGGTGAAATATATCCAGAATGTCTGCGTGTTCAAGGCCGTCATCTATGAAACTGTGAAGATTCCAGGCTGTGCAGGGCAAGCAGAATCATTTTACTCCTATCCAGTGGCAACAGGATGTCACTGTGCAACCTGTGATGCAGATATCACTGACTGTACCAGGAGAGGCTTAGAACCAAGTTATTGCTCCTATGGTCAAGATCAGGTCAGAGAGTGAGAGAACATCCAGTCATTCCTTCTCTTTGGTTTAGTCTTTAAAAAACTTTGATTAATATAGAGTCAAGGTGCAGCTTAAAATATTTTTCTGTGTCAAAAAGTATGACCTGCTGAGTTCACCTTCACTGGCTTCAATGTGGCATTTGAAGCAAAAATCTTTTATTTGCAACATCTTTGTACTTTTTGAAGCTAGTTTCTCCATGTACATGGCTCCTGGCTGTCTTTCACATCATCCAGTTCTAATTCCTCCTTTTGTCTTCTAATTAGTCATTCTTTAGTAGCTGCAAGAACATTCCACACTTGTTCTAGATTGTACACTTGCTCCTTTACCATAACCGGCTCACAATGTATGTGTGACTGATGTTGGCAAGAAAACTAGAGCAACTCATCATATTAGTCTTTGGTCTGTAACGAATGAAAAACAAGTTTGGAATTAAATACCACCAGTCTCATCACCACCTGCCATAGTTTGCACCAGCATGTTGATGGCAGGTCCCTATTTCGAGACATAATCCGTAATAAGGCCCAGTGCAGAAAGGGCCATAGTTTCTTAGCTTCTACACATCGATCACTTTGCACTTTTAGATATAGCATGAAACAGCAAAGATTTATACCCATTATTATTTACATATAATTTATTGTGGTACTGTGAATATTTTAGTCCAGTGTGGTATCTTTTGTTTGTAACTTATTTTACTGAAAATGTTGTGTTTTTAAAACAATGTGTTTCAAACAAATAGAAATGGAAAAAGCACAAAGCAAAGAGATGTGTTTTCTGTCCAGTTATATTATCTTTACACAGGATAAAATGTTCCAGTTTGACACACACATTATTGTCACAGAGAGAACACCTAATGTGTATTGTGTAGCCTTGTATCTTCCATTGAGTGATCCAAGACCCTCTGAGCAATTATGGATTGTGTGTAACAGAGTTCATTTGTGGTGTTGACACACAACTATGCAGTGTAAGCTCTAAACTAGTTCTGTAAATAAACATGTTTACTTGAAAAAAAATTCAGTTTCTTGCATTCCTACTACTAATTTTGTTTTCTTAAGTGAATTTGCCAACGAGTAGTCATCTGTTACAAGTATAACTTACTTTAAAAAGTTACACTTCTAGGAAATCTATTTCTTTGATGGATTTTAAAGTAAAAGCTCATTCACTAAGTGCTTGCCCCTTTCACTGTACCCTGCTTGTGATTTATAACAGCATGTTCCAAGTTGTTGCTACAAAAATTGGCTCCTAGAGTGGAATTAGGGTGGATAGATGGAAAGAAAGCCAACACTTTCCACCTTTAATACTTGCACAGAGAGGTAATTTTAGGAAGGTTTTCCTGTACCATGAACTACCACTGCTAAAATTCCATTTTCTATCACCCTTGTCCTCATTTTCACCAAGGCTGCATTCACACCTAAGTTTTAATCCAGTTTCAGGCTACATTCCAAGTAAGTGAACAGATCAGCAAAGTTGACTAATCATTTCCTTCTTTCCTCTTCATCTAATTCAGAGATGGCTTTTCTGAGATAATGCTGACAGAAAACAGCTTTATACTTTGCTGATGTGTTCTCTCACTCTGAAAGTGGACAAAAGCTGAATTGAAACTTAGGGGTCACCCTCAGTTTTCCCCAAAAATGCTCTGTCACCACTTTGCAAAATAATACCCTTGAATTGCAAATGAAACACCAAAAAGAGGGGAAACTACAAATGCCACCACTGGCCACTTGTTTGAGAAAGTAGCCTTTTTAGTAAAGACTGTTAATGAGTCTCACATGTTTACATGTTTACTCAAAAATAGAGGTGGATCATCCTCCCAAATTTGTCTTCTATGTGCTATTCAAAACAGACAATCCTTGGAGCCAGACCGTTGTCTATCCACATACAGTGTGTAGCACATTCCCAATTTTGTTTTTATCACTGATTTAACATATTGTTTTCTGAAATGTTTTTATTTTAATAAAATTTGAATAATTCAAGTCTTCCCTCTCCACAAAACCACAAGTTTGGCTGTCCAATTATGCATCCATAAAACCAAACCTCAGTTTTAAAATCCTCAGAAAACTGATAACTCTTAAAACATATGGTTGGCAGCATAAGCTCTACACTGCCAACCAGTCAGTTCACTCTTAGATAAGTTGCTTAGGGCTTTATAAATCAGTATTAACATCTTTAATTGGGCTCGGCAGTTTGTAGGGAGGCAGTGCAAATATTTAAGAGCCGGCTGATGTGCAACCAATAAGATATACATATCACAGGCAAACTTGTTTCATTTTTGTCCTAGTTCCAACTTCAAGGAAGTTCCATGTAGAGTGCCCAGCAATAGTCTGTTTTGGAGGTTATGAGAGAATGAGTCACTTTCCAAGAAGGACTGAAACTGGCAAACCTGCCAACTCCTGCCAGGTGAGAGACAAATACTAAATAGGGATGAATGCAGGAAAATTATCAAATTCTGCACTTTTTCTATATAGGGAAGAGCATGTGCTCTCCCTCTTTGACAGAGCAGGGCCTTCAGAGGCACATGCAGATGTGTGGGGCCTCCAAGAATCTGTCCCTCTTAGGGACAGTTTATTGGAGAAAACGTTTTGCCGAAAAACGGATCTCACACATCTGCATATGCCTCTTATAGATCCATTTCCGGCGGCACGTGCGGAAAGGCCCAAAAGCCACAGAAAACCATTTTCTCAGTCTGGTGCAACAACTAGGCAAAGTCTGCTGCATGTGTTGGATCCAGGACAATCTGAAACAATCTCAAAGCTGGCTTTGAGATCAAGAAGTCCCAAACAGGCCCATGGAACAGAGCCGAGAAAGGCCATCTGATTAAGAAGATGTTGCCTCTATAGATTATGGCATGTCCCCATTCTACCTTTCTGGGGTGCATTGGGTATCCTGGTGGACAGAGCTTAGTCCAGTCATCTGCTGAGGTTTCAGTGATACATGCCAGGTTGGCCTGCTTATTCAGAATCATGTCATGGATGATACATGGCCTATTATGAACCAAACTGTTAATGACTAGTAGAATAGCAGGCATGACATCTCAGAAGTTGAAGGCTTGGAGATGAATCAGAGGGGCAATAAGAATCACTTTTCCTTACAACATATTTCTACATTTTTATATATATCCCACTGCCCATATTAACTGAAATATTTGCCCCTAAATAAGTCCCACCATAGTTAAAATTACCCAACCATATTATTTCTTCTCCCTTGCACCCTGTGATGACATAAATTGTAACAAGCCTGACCTTTCAGAAGAGCCTTGGATGAAATAGTAAAATGGACTAGTGAAGAAGAAGCATTAACTGAAGGAGGAATATAATTATCTTAAAGTTCAGGCCCAGATCCCATTGGAGAACTCAAAATGGTGGTCAGAGATCCAGAAACTCCCTTAGGGGGATCCTGTGACTGCCACAGAGTAGCATCTGAGAAGACCAGACCTAGTGATGCAGCACATTCAGGTACCCTCCCTCCACAACTGAGGAAAAAAGGCCAGATCCTCAGTGGTCAAAGGATATTGCTTAGTGATACGTTCGTTTAGAAAAGCCAGTACAGATATCTGAATATTTCCATCCAAATTTGAATTGAATTACTAATATCGATTTATAGGCTTTCTTGAGTTTCCTTCAATTCATTAGTTGACACTGGGCTTTTGGAACAGAGGTTATGAAGCTGACAAAGAAGTATAACTGTTTTTATGAGTTAAAAACTCGAACTAGTTCTTCAGTAGATATGGAGATATTATTTTCATCTTTCATCTGAAGTATCAGAAAATGTGAAACATTTAGAATAGGAATTGGCCTCTGTCTCCAGCATCTCTTACCTATAAATTGGGATTCTTGCAGAATTTTTCAATTCTCCAGCAGCAAATCTTCCTGAAAACCAACTAATCCACATTTGTACATCAGCTGGTTTCAGTCAGGTCAAATATATCCTTCCAGTTTAAGAATGTAAGAGAAGCCTGGCTGAGCAAACCAAAGCCCATCTAGTCCAACATTCTGCCTTACATATGGTCAGCCATGTGCTTCTGGGTATTCTCAAGCAAAATACAAGGGTGAAACCCTCATCTGTTCTTGATTCTTTGCAAATGGCCTTTTGAGGCATCCTACCTGTCTCTCCAACTCAGAGGCAGTACCTAAACATCTATCTAGGCTAGTGGCCCACAACTCCTTCTCCAGGCATTAATTCCATAGGCCAATGATCCCATGTCAATCCTAATTTTGACACAAGGAAAATGTTATGGGAATCTTAACAAAGGTTTACAGGTCTTGATACTAGCAGCCACAAAACTGCCCAGTCTTTCACAACTTTCAAAGCAGAGCTGTCCTCATCCATCTCAAGCTGAAAGCACTTTCAAGGAGATTGTCATGGGATCCAAGTACTGACTATCCATTTTCTTGCAGTAAAGATTTGGGAGCTAAAAATATAACACAGTATGAAGTTCTTCCACTCATTTTCCTCATCCATCCACAACTGCTCTGCAGACTATCAGGGCTTCTAGTTACTATAAGAAGAAGAGCAGAAAATTGGGGAGCATGCAAACAACTCATTCCCTGATTCACTGGGGTTGTGGTTACAACTTACCAGTTTAATTCATCTCAGGAAGGCAGCCGAATCCAAAACATTTTCACACCTTCCTGCTGCTGTAGCTGGTAATCTTCAGCTGGTGAGTGGCTAGAGGAAATGCTCTGCTTGACGGGCAGGTGTTCCTGGACAGTAAGGGGGGGGGGAATGTGATAGGTAGGGGCAGGAGGAGAGAGACTGCAAAAATATTCCAGTCCCAGAAGGCCCAGGCTGTGTTTGTGTTGAGAGGGGAAGAGGAACTGGACCCACCTTGGGCCTTTTGCATCCCATTGGACAAGACCAGCTGATTTCACCATGCTTGTCCTTTATGCACAGAGTCACTAATGCTCTGACCCTCCCTCCCCTTGGTGCCATCTTTAACCCTTTCTGCAGCCCTGGCCTCAGTTTGGGGAGGGAAACAATCCCAGAATTCACCCTCCCTCTTCTCTCTTCTTGCTTGTCTCCTGCATTGAGTCACAGCAAGGGGGCAAGGTTGGGGTGATTGCAACAATGTGAGGAGGAAGGACTGTCATGGCAAGGGGGCAAGAATTGGAGCAGAGGCTTGCTAAGGTAGCAAAGGAGTGGCCTCATGGAAAGTGGTTAAAAGCTTAATGCTATGTTGTCCCGAATAATGGAAAATCCAAATAGAGGGAGGAAAATCCAGAAAAACAAATGGTTTAGCATTGAAAGATGTAACCAAATGGGCTGGAATTCAGGCTGAAGAAGGAGTAAAGTAAAGGTGAAACAGTTTTTCTGGAATGTTCTTATCCAGTTGATAAGGGGGAGGGCAAACTTAAGCCTCTGTGATGTTCCTAGGAAAACTTGGGGGGGGCATTTCAAGAAAAGAAACAGACAAACCTCTCAAATCAGAGGAAAGCAGCATATTTGAAGTCACCTCACCTCAAAAGGTTATTGTAGAACTGAAAAAGGTGCTGAAAAGGGCAAGGAAAACAATTAAACAGCTGGAATACTTCTCTTACAAAATCAAACTGCAACATCTAGGCCTCTTCAGCCTTCAAGGCTTAAGAGGGGACCTGATTGAGGTATATAAAATCATGCATGGATAGAAAAAAAATTGTTTTCTCTATCACACAACACTAGAACTGGGGTGGGGGGGGCAGCCCATGAAGCTGATGGGCAGGAGACTCAGATCAGACAAGGGAAAGTATTTCTTCACCCAGAGGGTCATTGGTCTATGGAATTTTCTTCCAGAAGAGGTGGCAAGAGAAACAGCATAGATAGCTTTAAGAAATGGTTAGACACATTCATGGATGGCAGATGTATCAATGACTACTAGATTGGATGTCTAGGTATGTCCTCCAGGATGGGGAGACAGGCAGGATGCCCTAAAAAACCATTTGCTGGGATTTGAGAGGAGTATGCTTGAGATGCCCATAAACAATTGGTGGGCCACTGTGTGGGACAAGTAAGTAAGTAAGCAAAGCATTTTATTGATTAGTCCATATGACCATATCAAAAACAGAAATATAATACAATAACATAAAAACTTGCCCTTGTCTTCTGCTTGAGATGGCCATAAGAAGTTGTTAGGCCACTGTGTGGGATAAGATGCTGGATTAGATGGGCTGTGGCCTGTTCCAACAGGGTTCCTCTTATGTTCTTATGTTCAACATGAATTCTGAATAACCTTGCAGCCTGATTTCATCCAACACTTCCAAAGGAAAGGAGTTAAGATGACCCGTTGCTGAGAGACTTGCAGTGTCATTCAAATTACTGCTGGGGCAAAAAGAAGGACACAATTAACATTCAAGGAATTATTCCTTAATAACATGGCTAGAATTATTAGTACCTCAGCAGCAAGATCTAATAATACTATCATCCTCGAGCATGATAAATGTCATCACCTGCCAACAGTGCCCTTCTGTCGTCTTCCTCACATCTTGGTTTTTATCAGTAGCATGGTGGGTGTGTGGAGTGCTAACTATCAGAGGACGCACATGTTCTCTCCAATTGTTTGGCTGTCAGGATTATCCAGTTCAGTCTGTGCATATATGTGGGCGTTCTTTCTTCTTCTTTTTCACTTGTTGTCCTGACAACTTGCCCTTGATCTTATAACTGGCTCTGCCCATTATGACTAATATACTCCAGACACCTGGATAAGAACCTAATCTAGCAGTCATAACATGACTTATTAAATCATTGGCTTAATCCTAACAGTACACCATATGGCAAAAATGGACCTAAGCTGTCGTGCTAATTGTGATAAGAGAGATGCTCATTGCTGAACTGGTAGTGCAGTGACAAGTATCATAACAAACAACTGGAAAATGTCCTCCACGAAGTCCTCCTACTCCAACTGGTAAGCATCAGGTCATGCCAACTGATGGTGTACCACTACCACCTTGTCCAAGAGTAAGAAGATTCTAGAGCTGGATGGGGGCACCAACCACATAAAGCCCTTACAAGAAGAAACGTCGCTAATTGACCCAAAGAAGCTTATCAAAGAGAAGGTTGCATGGACTGGTGATCTTGCATCTAGTAACTGAGAAAAGTCCAGAATTTACACCCAAACCAGCCAGCTTTGAAATTCAGCTAGTGACATAACAATCAAGGACTTGATCATCAAAAAACTTTCATGCAAATGCCAAAGCAGATGATTTTGAGCTTTTTTCAGATAAATTCTTGTCTAATATTTGGTTCCTAACTCCAGATAAGCCATGAACAAGCAGCCTCAGGGTTCCCTCTTCATCCGCTTCCATGATACCTCCCACTGCCTTGGTAGCTGCTTGCTCATGTCTGCATGTGTGTGTGAAACCAGTCCTCCAAAGGAAGCAAATGATTTAAACAGTTCAGAAATACAAGTAATTTTAATATTGGCTTAGTCATGTTGTCACGCCTCCTTCTGACCTGAGGCATTTATCCCTAGCCACCTCCCTTGGCTGCACTAGCCTTCAATGGGGTTTTATTTTGCTAAAGTCATCTTCAAAAATACTTAGAAAATTTGATCCTTTCCCCTGCATTCAGCAGTAAATACCAAGCTGCCTCCTGTCACCCTCTAGAGCCACTATGTATCTAGGCCCATTACCAAGGCAACTAGAAGTGAACCACACCAATTAGAAGTAAATAAACTCTTTTATGTTTTGATACAGAATATCCAGTTTCACACTGAGACTCTATAATCAGTTATACTTCTTACTTTCAGGATCCCAATCCTTAATTTCACTCTTTAAGGCTGTACCTCAGGACCCAGCTCCTATCCTAAACTAACCCCTTCTGTAGTCAGAATAGCAAACAATAACTGTCACTTTGCTCCCATTATTTAAGCCTTCTCCCCCGCTGTTTACTTTCTCTGATTGGTTGGGCTGCTAGAGCTTGAACACCCCCCCCCTTTCATTGGGCCTATAAGTTCCGCCCCTCACAGGCTCACCTTTTAAACTAACTCTATAATACTTACCCGAACTAACTACTGTTATTGCTTAACTGTCACACATGCTATCAATCAACAGTGTGACTGATTTTGGTGAATCTGAACAGTTCCAAATCTGTGTGGGCTTTGTTTAACTTTCAAAGATTTGTGGAAAGGTGTGGAGCACAAGCTTAAATGATGCACTTATTGTAGTGTTAGTTGCATATGTGGTTATGTTATAAAATGTGCTAAGGGTAAAAGGCACTGGCCAGGACGGTTAGAGAACAGATGAGGAGGGGCTAAGCCCAGTCCAATTAGCATAATGAAGAAGGGGGGCAGCCCAGAGAGAAACAGCCAATCTGAAGGGACGGAACCCTGGCAGAGACTATAAAAAGTGCCTTCCTGTCAGAGCCATTGTTCTGTAGACTTAGGAAGAAGTTAGACAGTACAGATCCGGGTCCTGAGGAGAATCTAGATAGGGATTAGTCAGGGTCCTGAGTTAAGAGAATAAGTTATTGTGAACTGCTTGTGTAGTTGAACTGATAAGAGTTGTAAACAAAGTTACACTAGTTTCAAAGACACTCTGCTTGAAGGCCTGATACTCAAGGGAGGGGGGAAGTGTTGTCATAGTAACACAACGGTAACAGTGTAACCTAAGTGTTGGAGCTCTGCTCAGAAAAAGAAAAAGGCCTAGAAACCTACTATTTAAAAGGCACTTGAAGTCTGTGGCTATAGTGGCCGGACTAGAGAGAGAGTTGGATGCCCGGCTGGGGCCTTGTAACTGGTGGTTGCTTGCTGTGGGAAGGTGTTACAGATTTTATACTTTGCTCCACAGTGAACTGCTTATTGTGCTATATTTTTCCTTGTAATCTAACACAGCTCCAGGGATAGTTATTTGGAAACTTTGTAGTCTGGCAAAGGGATGTGAGCAAACTTAATAAATTACATTGAAGCAGCAGAACATGAATATTTATCAGATCTTTACTTGACACATATACAGTAGTAGCCACCCTTCATATTTGGGGAGCCAGAACGTCCATCGGTTGGGGGTAGTTTAAAGTTGAAATCTAACATCCACATGGCACTACATTGACTAGCTTGAAGTACACAATGTACATAAGGGTTTTCACAGAACATTAAAACAAACAGTACAAGAGTGTAGGATAGAATGGAAGCCAGAGCAAAAGTAGCACTAGAGAGGACAACTCCGTATGGTGTTCCTCCAAAGAAGAATGTATTGTAACTTCCTTCAACAGATTTCCTCTGTTATCATCTTCTAATAGGTTTGTAACCCAGAATCCAAAACATTAAGCAGTTTGTTTGGATTTGCAAGTTGTATACAGGTTGTCATTCTTTCAATCTTTGACATTTTCTGATATCATAGATTGATACTTTCATCACTCATACTGCTGTACAAGGTATTCAAAACTTTGCTGAAAAAACATATTTCTCTTTATACAAGTGAAGACCATGGGTATTTTTCCACTGTCACTAGAAGTACCCATTAAGTACCCATAAATGGGTACAAAAATGCCACTCCGTACCCATTAATGGGTACTTAATGGGTACTTTTAGTGATAGTGGAAAAACACCCCATAATACTTATAAATATGTCAAAAGCTCTGAATCTCTGACAAATAAGGCTGATAACCCATTTACTCCAGCATTTTGGCCAACCAAGTGCCTTTTAAAAGCCCTTGAAACAGAGTATCACACATGAGTGCAATAGTTCTTTCTCCAATTATACGTCCCATCAATCAATATTCAAGGACAGATGCCCTCTGAGATAATATACAAATGCTGCTTCTTTATTTGCTGCCATTTATAGGTTGCTTTTAACCACCACAAAAGGAGGAAGTTTCCAGATGAAAGCAAACAAAATTCTAACAGCAAAAATACATGAAATCACACAATAAAATACAACATTAAAAAACTGAATTTGCAAGCACAAAGCATTACTCAGTGTTTCATCAGTAGCCCTATCTAGTAGCTTTCAATATTCCTTTTTTTCATGAATGTATCTGCTCACCTTCTAAAGCTATTCTGTCTGGCAGACTACATGATAGTTTGTCAGAACAAAACCATCATATTATAGAAGAGATGACTACAATTTAACTATGAAGTAAATGATGAAATATCTCCCCATCCTTCCTAAAATTCTGACCTTGATGACCAGTTCTAGAATTTTCCAAAGAGTGATGGGGGGTGGGATATGTTATTGATGTTATTTTGCATTCCCGAAAGCCACCATTTTAAAAGGTTGGAACTGATTCTGGAATCCTGTGCCAAGGTATGCCTCTCCAGTTTTCCCACAAAGTAGATTATTTATAACCACTGAACCCAACATTACTTTGTCAAACCAGGATCACTACAGGTGCTAGCCTAGCTTCTAAAAGGACAATAATTCAAGATCTGGGTTATTTTCACTTTATTATGTCTAGAACTTGACACTGAGTTTATGGCTCCTGATTCAGGGTCACAGTAAATATGACAAAAGCCACAAATTCATTTTCCTTAATACTACCCTGTGGTAGCTACACATATGTTACCAAGCCCAGAGAACCTTGGCTTTTATATAAATGTCAATGTTAGATCATTAGGCAGGGTGAGACATTCTTTTGTTCTACTTGACTTTTTCAGTGTTTCTTCCCCTCTGCTTGTCATAACCAATGCCTACTCTTTCTCCACCCCATCATCTAAGCTTTTTTGAGCAAACCATCACTAAGGGTAAGATCACACAGAACATTTTAGGGTAGTTTATTTCCAAAGGATCACACCATATTTGGATGCAGGAAAAGAAAAAAAAACTGTGTCACAATTTTTTTAAAAAAAGAAATGCCCCCAAACCTCCTCATTTTCTCTTCTCCTCATTGCCTTCACCTCAAAGCATAGCAACCCCTCCGTACCAAAAAGAACTCACAATTAATTGGATAATAACACCAGATTTCTGGGTCTATGAGTGGTCTGCATCTAGCAGCTATTTCCATCAGCTACTGAATCCTCTGAAGCTTCCAGTTTCATTCGCCTCAAATAGGACACTTGCACTAAGAGCTTTTCTTTCCATTTTGTGGAAAGGATGGATAAATGGAAACTTGGTAATAGGGTTGTGTTCTTTTTTATTTTATGTGTGTCCCCGGTGTGCCCCAATTTGTATGTGAATATACTCTAAGCCATGAACTCTGAACACATTTTCTTCAGCTTTTGCCATTTTTTTACTTCTAAAATTCACATCATACTCAAAACCCAAGGGAGAAAAATCCAGTCATCTAGCACATTTCAAAAGTTATCAGTGCAGAACATATACACATGTTTGATGTTCTTTCTCATTTACTTCCTCCTCATAATGAGCAGACATCTCCATATGTTAAATGCATTCAGAGGCAGCTCTGTGTCAATAATTTTACCCTAATAAATTTGTTTTGAGTAGTTTACTGATACAGAACATCAAGAGAAGCACAGAACTTCATTAATCTTCCTTATCTTGATTAGTAAATATGTATTCATAATCACAGCCAGGGAACTGAGGTTAAATTTCAATAGTAGATGCGCATAAAGGAGGAGAACACTGTTCATCATTTTACAGCACTATATCTCTAGTCAAGTGTCAAACTGTAATGGTCTATTCTAGCCAATGAGCTGTTTAATAAAGATACAACATTTCAACAAATCTTGAATACAACCAACTTTGAGGGATATGAAGGTACATAAATATATGCTGCTCATTCACACAATTAGGCCAGTGGCCTGGTCTCATAGGTTCTTTACTAGATTTGTAGATCTTTCCAGTGCACCTTCTGCAATGCTTCAGCCACACACCAGCAGCACACACACAGATATCACATGACTCATTTGTCTGGTATACACAAAGACCTAGTGTGGTTTTGCCAGGCACCTAGAAGTGATACAAGAAGTACCCTGTTTCTGAGTGTGTGACCAAAAGAGTCCCAGCTGGGAATTTTGGAGGCCAGGAGCATTCAAATTTGGAGTCAGGTGGGCCATGTGCAAAGCAAATGACTCCTGGTGTGACCCATCAGTAGCTGGATTATGTGATTCAGGTCAGCACAGCACGGGATAGCTTATGCTTTTGATAGTGCCTAATCAATCATGTATGGAAGTCTATAAACACTACAGCATGCCTTGCTCATTGGTTTATAGCAAATTGTCTTGGGAGACATGCATTGCTTTGGAGGACAGATTTTTATTTTTATGCGTAGGAAGCATTTCTACTTAAGCCAATCTGGCTTAAAATTCTACATATGCTTTTCTAGAAGCAAGTTCTTCTAAATCTGTGTGACCTTCCTCTGAACATATCTCCTTTGGATGTGTTGATTTAAGTGAGGTCAAGCCCAACAGAAACTGGCTGCATCCACACAGGTGGAAACATACACACCCAGAAGCAGGACATCCAAAACTGCCTGCTCTCAGGAAGCTTCCATGCTGGCCCAGCTGCCATAGAAACTGCAATCCCATGAGTTCAGAACAATTAATCTCAGGGTACATTGTGCAGTTAAGTTTCCCTTCTTACAGGGATGCATGGAAGAAGTTCTAACCAATTAGCCACCTTTCCCCACCATAATCACTTCAGGGAACCTCCCCCCCCCCAAAAGACCAACCTTTGGCCATTTTTTCATTTCCCCAGAGTGGGTCATTGCAGAAACATCACCACTACAAGACGAGTTCCCTTCATAGCAATGACCCAGGCTCCCTTTTGCCAAGGTCAGCATTTGTACACTGTGTCATTTGCCCAGTGGCAAGTGCCACACCTCCCAGACCAGATCCTGGTCTTTTAAAGGGCCATGTTCAGACATGAAAGATAATTCAGAATCTGATTAGCTAACCTCAGGTAAGGAACCATGCATTGTTCAAATGGTGGAATGTAAGACTGATTAAAATCAAACCCTTCAACACCTCTGACACATCCTGCAAAATAGTTATTCCTACATCAAAATTAAAATCAAGAACAGAGGCTGGTGTTTGCACTGCGAGCACCCGCCCATTACAAACTTCATCCATACCTACCTGAGTCTGGGTGAAGTGCAAGTGCTCCTATCTGGGAGCATTCCTCTCACCACAGCAATGACCATGCATGCTGGGTCATCACTATGTTGATTGGGCAAGATGGCACATGATTGCACAACTGTTAAATGCTGTGCACCAGAACTCTGAATATGCTGCGCAAGTCAATGATTTCATGAAAGACACAGATGGGAGAAAATCTGCCCATATTGTTTAATAGTCTTTTTACTGATTTTGTATGTTTTTATACATGTGATGTTGGTCTATTAAATCAGAAAACAAAGTAGAAATTATCTCATCTCATAACTGTATTATTTCAAAAATATAAAGCAATACTATACTATCAAATTTTGAAGACAGATCCTGAGGGAACCAATTTTTTCACATACTAACAAGGAGAAACTCAGTATGAGGTGAATGTTTGCCTGTTGAGCTCCTCAACAGACTGAGCCCATCTGATAAACAAAGGCAGGAGGACATACGATGTAGATGTGATAAATAATGGATGGCTAACTTTCCAGAAGAGAATTTGAAAATCTTATGTTAAAATAAAAACTGAAATGCAGAAGACGAATAATGTCAGGAGACAACACAAGGAACACAACAGTTAATACTAGTCTATATTATTATTATTTTAAAGTCTACCCTGCCCTGTATTTCATTCACCATCTCCATCCCCTTGCACTCCATTTAGTTAGGATTGGATTCAGATCAGTCCGAATACAGAATCTAATTTGAATTGACCCGTCCCCATGCAATTGCCAAAAGCGTGGGCTCAATTTGATTATGCCTGTCCCATGCAAACCATGCTAACCCCCTGCATGGGGAAACAGCATCTTTTTCTCTCCATCCCCTCTCTCCTGATAGGAGCGAGGGCAAGGAAATGCCACCCAATGCCCCTTCCTCAATTGCAACTGCTGGGCATTAAACAGTAATCAAACAGAAATGAGCCTCTTCTCTCTGAAATCTGATCACCAGGCAAACATAAAATACCTGATTGGCCCAGTAAGATGCAGCAATGAGGGGGATCATCTGGCCCTTTCTGTCCCACAAGCCTCTTCCCTCAACCCTTAATTCCACCCCCATTCCCCAATCCCGGCAAGCAGTTTCTGAAAAAACTAACCAAAGCCGCTACAATGTTTAGATGCAATTTAGCGGAGGAGCTAAATGGATGCAGGATCTGAAAGAAAGAGGAGGTCTTGGTTTACGCCGGTGATGGCCAACCTATGACACGCGTGTCACAGGTGACACGCCAAGCCCTTTTAGGTGACACACCTGGTCACCCTGGCACCTGGGCATGTAGTGCTTGCTTGTTCTTGAAGTGTACACAATACCAACTTTCAATTGAAGATTTAGCAAATGTAAAGAATTATTCATTTTTGCTTTTAATCAAATACATATATCAAAAATAGAACTTTCTTACTGGAGCTACAAATATCACAAAATTATGGATATTTCTGGAAGTGACACAGCACCCGAGTTAAGCTAGGTTTTCTTGTGAATTTTGACACACCAAGCTCAAAAGGTTAGCCATCACTGGTTTACGCACTTTGAAGATCTATCATGCGGCCTGTGGTTTAAGTTGGATTACAATAGATTATTAAGATTGGAAGGCCATGACTTGAGGTATGGATGGCATGGGTATTTGTGGTACGATAAAGCTAAAGTTAACTCAGACTTTAAAAATCACTATGTAAGAAATGCTCTGTATAAAATTTGGCTAAAGTATGAAAATAATTTGTATAGAAAAATTCATCTGTGGGTGTCCCCTCATGGAGGACTATTAAGAGAATTTGGGGGAAGAGATAATTAGGTCAAATATGAGGATCTGCTATATAAAAATGAACTCATATTATAAAAACAAGAGAGCAGTCAAACCAAACAAATGTTGTGAGCTGCCCAAAGACCCTTGGGTATGGGGCGGGATGTAAATATAAATATAAAATAAATAAAAAGAAGGGAAAATATACAGCAGTTTACGTATACACAACTCAAAAATATTTATGGAGAAAACAAAAGCAGAATGAATTTTGAATGGGATAAATGAAAGTGGGAACTACAATTAAAATCAGCTGAAAGAGGAACAATTGGGGTGATATATAAAGTATTGCTACAGATAGCCCTGGAACACGAACAGGTCAAAGAATGTATGATCACGTGGGCAAAGAATTTTGGGTACAGTATTTATATGGATCAGTGGGAGAAACTATGGAAAAAGGATATGAAATTTACTATGTGTACTGTGTTAAAAGAAAACATATTTAAGATGATGTACAGATGGTATCTAACCCCTTATAGATTGTCAAAGATTTACAAAAACATGTTTAATAAGTGTTGGGAATGTAAAACTAATGTAGGAGCATTTTACCATATGTGGTAGACCTGTAAAATAGCAAAAAGATATTGGACACAAATACACATGGCAATGGGAAATATACTAAAAACTGTTATACCATTTAAACCAGATTTTTTTTATTGGGAATAATAGATATCAATTTAGATAATCTGAATACTTTAATTTTGTATATGGTTACAGCAGCAAGAATAATTCATGCAAAAAGGTGGAAAGAACCATGAAATACCCTCAGTGGAAAATTGGTTAATTAAACTGTCCAAATTTGCAGAGATGGACAAACTGACAAATTTCTTAAAAGAAAGAAAAATAGAGAAGTATCTAAAAGACTGGAGACCCTATATAGAATTTCTACAGGAAGAGGGATTAACAATAGCTGGATTCAACTGACTTTTTCTTTTTTTAAGGACCGGTGGAAATGGAAGATACTAGGACAATAAGATCCTGAAAAAACCGAGGAAGTCACCAGTTGTGAAAAATGGACTATTATATGACAATTGTACAAAGGGGGTGACAATGAACCCTGAAGTTTTATTATTGTAGTATTAAAAATGAATAAAAATTAATTGCAAAAAAAGAGAGATCTCCTATAAGATCTGATTTAAAGAAATACTAAGCAACACCTGAAGTTAAAAGATCAGAGAACGTAAGAGAAGCCTGCTGGATCAGGCTACAGCCCATCTAGACCAGCATCCTGTCTCACACAGTGGCCCACCAATTGTTTATGGCATTCATAAGCACAAGACAAGGCAAAACCCTCACCTGCTCTTGACTCCTTACAAGAGCATCCATTCCAGTAGCTATTGATACAGCTGTGCTCCATAAATTTGTCTAACCCTTTTTAAAACCATCCAAGCTAGTGGTCATAATCATAGGCCAATGACCTGCTCGATTAAAAAAAAAATACTTTCCCTTGTCAGTCCTAAGTTTAATACAATGGAAATGCTATATAGGAATCCTAACAAAGGTCTTCAGATCCTGATCCTAGTAGAAACAATAACCCAAATGTGGACTTATAAAGCCAATGTATGCATGGTAAGTTCCCAGATGGAGAATCCACATGTGAAGGAACGGTTTCTTTACCAGAAATGGCTCCTTTCACATGGGAGCTTACCACATTTGCACTATGCACGATATAGGTTTAACTGCCCCACACATGTATTAGTGCCAGAGCTAGTAAGGCTCTGGACACACTATCCACACATCTTCCAGTCTGGAAGACCTGCAAGTGGCCATCTGCACTTCAGGTATGGTTTGGGTGGGTTTAGTATGCACAGAGTATATGCAAGTGCAAGTGCTTAGTGCAGTGATGGCTAACCTTTTGAGCTCGGTGTGCCAAAATTCACAAGAAAACCTAACTTAACTCGGGTGCTGTGTCACTTCTAGAAATATCCATAATTTTGTGATATTTGTAGCTCTAGTAAAAAAGTTTTATTTTTGATATATGTATTTATTAAGGGCAAAAACGAATAATTCTTTACATTAGTGACTTGTTCCTGAATTTCATTTGCTAAATCTTCAATTGAAAGTTAGCATTTCACACACTTCAAGAACAAGCAAGCACCACACGCCCAGGTGCCAGGGTGACCATGTGTGTCATAGGTTGGCCATCACTGGCTTAGTGCATACTAGAACCATTCCATCATTTGCTTCCCAGAGCAGAGGATGTGTGGGAAGACCCACTGATTCATAAAGAGGCACAGTGATATCTGCTGATTTATGCTGAAATGTACAGATCACAATTACATTCAAACAGGCTGTTCAAGAATCTATTTCTTAATATGTGCTACCCTTTACTTCCTTTCCTTCTATCCACTGTTTGGGTTTTCTGGTTGCTGCTTTGTATTTCCATTATAAGCAGTTGGAAAACTTCAACATACACAAATCAAATTGTTCCTACACTGTGTTCTTTGCTCTTGGGCTGAGACAAACGTGCTTTACAGCAAGGACGTGTACACTAACTTTGCGGCATCTGTACAGCTCCTGCTTGCCTGCTCTTTCATGGACTAATTTTTAATTTTGATTTTTAAAAAAGAGAAAAGCAAAAAAAAAAAAAAGGAGAACTTCACAGCACTGTAAAAATCTGCTGTTAGTGTATATTAGATTAGATTGATTTTTCTCGCTAACATTCTGTCCCTTTGGTGAATTGTTTTGTACATGCCTGGCATAGAAACAAGAGGAATCATTGATCTCTGTTTTTAAATTTCATTTTGCCTTCATGCAGTGCTTTTATTAATTTGACAATGATAGTAGCATTTGTTGTGAGATCATTTTTGTTAAGCTATCAGCTCATTTAAAAACCACAACTGGAGAAGGTGCTGCAAAATTAACCCCTGCCAAATAGGAGAAGGATTCTAATGGACTGAAATAAGCTAGTTGAACTCATGTAAAAGGCTTTTCCAAGTGATTTGAAGGATGGTAAGAGGTTATCACATAGACTATGCAATTTCTAGCCTCTCACAAACCTAACATTTTTTCCTTACTCAACATTATAGATACGACATGAGGAGCAGGGAAATTCTTATATAAAATATTCCACTTCTAGAACATAGTTTATAAATGCTTAAGGTAATATTAATGACATTTTCACAAAGCAGGAACCTGCTTGATATTGGCCCAAACCTACCAGCATCTTTCAACTTCTGTGAAACAATTAAAGGTAAGTAAGTGTCTGAACAGATAAACTTGTAAACTAATCAAATTTTAAAAGCGGAACAGAAGTCATAGATGCAGGAAACCAGGAGTGGTTTTGAACAGATCTGTGCTTCCACTGAAGGAGGGTGAATGAAAAACACACTTTGCGTACTCTGACACAGCATATAATACATCTAGAAGCCAGCTTGAATCTCCAGCATTCCAAGTGTTTCTAAAAATTCCACAGTTTTTGTGGATTAAAGGTCCCAAAATGTGGAGTATCAGTATGCAGATTAAAAGAGCTCTTACTGCTGTTCTGAGGATTTTATTTTGCAAAATGGGAATTGCAAGTCGGGTTTTTGAGGAGGGAACTGTACTTTTGGGGGCATTCTCCCCATTTCCTTGTATTCAATTACAAGGGCTGATTTCCTCTGACATTCCCTCCTTTTCACTGCACTCTCTGCCATTATGCGCACTGTACTGGAGAGACTGGGAATGTCACTGTTCAGGAGAGGGAGGGACAGGAAAGCAAAAGAGCAGAAAGGGTAGAAGCTTGATCTACCTCTTTTCTTCAGTCCCTGCAAGGAGGAACAAATGTATCCTCCATTTCCTTTCTTTCTCCTCCTTGCAAACAAAAGTGAAAGGAAAATGAAACAATTGTTCCTTTCATTGAAGCAGGAATTTTCCACAAGAGCAGAAATCCACTTGAGCAGCTAAGAGGGAGACAGCAAGAAAGACCATGATATTGGCTCCCCCTCCCCCTGTTTCCCGCACAGGAGGGAGGAGAGAACTGCTTCTCTGTTGAAATATCTTTTCCTCTTAGCTGATCTCATAGTACGTTGGGTCATTCTTTACCCATGGGTTGAAAGGTAGACTTTGCTGTTTGAGTTTCTTGCCCCAGTAATGTCACAGATTGAAGGATAGACTAGCATCCAATTGCTGACTACATGGGGAGGGGTTTTGGTGAAGGGAGGGGAAAGGAGAGGAGAAAATGACCACTTGAAGAAGGAAGGAACAGTGGGAACGAGCAAGTCCATTTTGTCTGCATGTTATAATTCAACTGTGGGAACTCTGGGGAAGACCAGAATAAACTGCTGTGTCGGAACTTGCCCTGTGGTGGGCGAGGGCAGCAAGGCAAACACATGCACACACTTACGGCAGTCTGTTGGGGGATCAAGAGTAGTCAGCATCAGGTCAGTCCAAAGTCAGGGTTCCAGAAGTACGGCAGAGTCACAGCAGGGTCCAAGAGTCAGGATTATGGGTGACGCTGTGGATGGGGGTTGCCAAGCATTTTGTCTGCAACGCCAGCCCAGCATGTGCTGCTCAGTTAAGGAGGGGAGGCAGCACCACACCCTTGCTGGTGCACCTGGGCCAGATGCAGCCATCTGTTTCTGCTGTCAAAGGAGCAGAGGAGAGGGGCACTCTTGGGGCTGACTATCTGAGCTCTCGTCCCCAGAACTGTCTGTGTGCTCCCCCAAAACTGGCCCCTGGCTCTCAACATCCATGCTGCTGTGCCCCAGTTGCTGCCAAGACTTTTTTGCCATTGAAACCACACTCTCCTCCTCCAAGGAAACTGGCCCGGCAGGACAGGGCATGACACCCTGTAATAATCTTTATCTATCAGAGTACTCATTTGCTGTAAACACAACAAATAGCTATGTCCTATATTATCTTTAAAAGATACTAAATGTAGGTTCCATCATTGCAAACAATCCTCTGTCATAAGTACAATTTTACCATTTGGACAGTAAGCCCTTTTCTGCATTTAGCATTATTCTGGAATATATTCTAGGGACTGCTCTTCACCTGTTAGTGCTAACTACAGTAGGCCCCACCTCCCCAATCATGCTTCATTCACGTTGGACAAAGACATGGGCATTTCTGAACTTGGCTTCCCATCCACAGCACAGGAAATGTGTGTGACCAACTAATGTGTACTAGCATTGGCACCGTCATCTTTAATTCAGAGTCTGATGTGACTGCACATGCACCATGCTGGCACTGTGCCAATGGTGACACTCCATGCACACAAGGTGCATTTGGGATCATCTGAGGTGCCAGCATGCTTGCACAGCACCTCAGATGATCCCTATCACCAGAAATGGTGCTAACAGTCACGACTCTGGGCTCAACAGGAAAGGAATGGGACAGGCAAGGTTAGGGTTGGGATGTGTGTGGTGCACGAGTTTTTGCTCCACCACTAGTCAACAATAGGGTAACAGCTGGTAAGGCAGGAGATGTTTCTTGGTTGTAAAAGCCTCCTGCAAGTGCAGGTGCACCTTACCAGATGTTACCCTATCATCGACTACAAGCCCAAGTGTGAATTGGCCCCTGGTCTGGGATCAGGCATTAATGTTCTTACCCTGTTCTACAAAGGGCATGAATAAGACAGCATGTCCTCATAGGCTAAGATAAACTTTTCAGAAGTACTCCAGGAAGCACCACCTAAAAGGGCACTGGAAGTGGCACAACACTGAAAAGAACCCTCCTGGAAACTGAGAAAGTTTTGTTCCCAACTGTCACGATGCCCAGCGTTCCAGTAAGTGCCTGCCCTCTCTGAGGAGTAGCTTGGCCCTGTTAGGATGCTGGGTTCGTGCAACGGCCAAGTGAATACTACAGCGTGGACACAAAACACTGGTAGCAAGCGTTTCAACAGTAAACAAAAACAAGTTTATTATTATACACAAGCAATACTAAAAAGATAATAAGGTTCAGGTAGTTGTTGGTTCAAATTTGCAAGTCTCTTAAAGCTAGGAGCTAACCCTTTCCTCTACAGGAAAATACTTCACCTTTTAAAAGACAAGCCTCCACACGTTCCTCCTCCCTCCTGACTAACTCGGCCACAGCCCAAGCCCAGCCAGGGTACTAGAACGTGGCTCTAGATGATCACAAGGCCCGTCCCGTCCTTGCTTGACCGATCATCCAGCCTGGTCAGTTGCTAGTGAAGTCTCCCTCAGAGCCACAATCCACCCGATTGCCTCCTTCAGAAATCACTCAGCCCAAAAGACCAATGGTCAGCTGCTGGTCCAGCTCCCTCAGGATTCAGCTCTTCTTCTGTTCCCTTCAGCTCTTCTCCCAGCATGAAGACCCCTGGTCAGCTACTGGTTCCAGCTCCCTCAGGTTCAGCTCTTTTCCTTTCAGCTCTTGTCCCAGCATGAAGACCCCTTCTGCTGTACTCTGTGTTCCTTTATACACACACCCCTGATCCTGATTGGCTCTAGCCGCAATAAAATGCTGCTGGAGACTCCTAACAGAGGTTGCTGTCCCTCCAGCCTGATTGGTGGGAACTCCTCTCTAGCCCCTCCAGCACTGATCCCCGGACAGCTTTTCCCTCCAAAACCTTACTCCAGCCAATCACTGCAACAGGGCCCGCACAGGATTTCCCGCTCTTTTTGCAGCCCCAAATCCCAGGGTTTGCAATAAGGCTGGCAATTGCAGCTTTGCAAGAAGCCTGCAAAGCCCAAAAGCAAAACAGTTTGCAGCCTGTACCCAGAAACCGTCACACCAACCTTCATATTCTCTGTGCTGCATTTGATGGCTCTTTGAGGCAGTGGCAGAGGTTGGCCGACAGCCTTTGGAATGGGCTAGTAGTAGCCCACTCCAGCACGGCTCATCACAGCTGATTCATACTACATGGGCCAAGCAGCCCACACAGTGCAGAAAGGGCCTAAGGCAACAATATTAAATGGGATATGGTAATAGCTTCTCTTAAAATACAGTATGGAGTATCTAGAATCTGCTTCTAATAAAAAAACTCCCAAGCTGATTCTCCACAGTCTGCTTTCTATTGTTGTACTGAAAGCTAAAGTGACAATATCTGTAATAAATCAAAGCTCAAACTGACAATTCATATTCTAAAAAGAATTCTAAACGTGTGGTGTGAAATTTCAATCTAAGATAGCTTGACTGATTTACTGTAAATCATCTTGTTCTTGCATAAGAAGCAGCTGGGTTTGATACACTCAGGTTAATTATCCTTAAGAATTAGGAATGTCACAGAATGATACACACTGCTGCCATCATTTCAGTTATGAATTCCAGTGGGATTTTTCAAAGAAACAAAGAAAAACAAACCAAATAATCATAAGAACAATATATAATTTTCAACAGAACATGCCATTTTTAAACAGAAGCACTATTAGTTATGCACTTTAAAAAAAAATGAAACACTTTCTTTGGTGCTTCTTCATTTTGAGATAAACCCAACAATCTTTGGCCAAATTCCTCTTCATATTGTAAGCCTGACCAGAACACCCTGGCCCAGGTTACACTGACAGGGGACAGCTCCCTCTGCATTGGGATGGCCTAGACTGTTCAGTCCCAGCTACTGGCTCCAAAGGCTGGACCAGCTTCAGGAGCTGCAGGATTCCTTGATGGCTGTTTCAGAGGTACTGCCTGTTGCATCCCTGAAATGCCTCCCTTCTATCCCAGAACAGGGGCCATGTGCCTTCCACACACAGCCCACTATTCCAAGCTGGCCCCAGTAGCGCACTAGTAGAAGTCTAGAGATGGAGCAAGAAAGGGCAACACTTGGGGTGCAATATCCCACTGTATGCTCCATTCTGTGCAGATGGAGCATGCTAAGAGGCACCTCCCTTATTCCATGCTAGGGTACTAAAGTGAGGCCCCTGGACTCTTTCCTAGCACAGGATAATGTCGTGTGCAGAAAGCTCATTGTTTCAGATATGACTACTGTTTTTGTTAATCCAGCATTCAAGCGACCTTTCATTGTCACAGACTAACCCAATTCTGAATTCCTTTGGCATCTGTAATAAAATGAGGTTGGATAAATCTACTAATTATTATGGTAATCCTATTCTCCAACACTTCTGCCTACCTGTTATGCCAACATGAAGGTGGCCATCTGGCTCATACTGTGCCCAGCCCTCATCAGAGTCAAAGTGAAGCTTCCTGCTTTCTTTGGAAACTATTTTCCCCACATCCTCCTTCCCAGGGAATATATTATCGCCCTACCCCCAAATATCTCAGAAATTAAAGGTAGCTTCAACTGAGTTGCACTGTTTACACCAGAGAATGAAAGGTGGAAGTAAGATCAGTGGTTCATAGTTTTCTAAATAAGGATACTTTGGGGTCAGGCTACATACAATATATCTGGAATACCTTGAAGTGCATAATCAATTGCAGCTGTCAAGTTGATGTGATACTGGAGTCATACTAGCATCACAACAAATATGCATCCAGCCATAATCTGTAACAAAACTGATATTACACGACACCTGCTCGTTTACTTTGTTCTCCAAAAAATTAATGTCCTTTGTCTATTCTGTAAACTACTACATCTCCTTTGGAATTAAGCTGGACCCCTGTATCCACTGATCCAGTAACCATGGTTTTCACTTATCCGTGGTGACTGGACCAGCCTCCCCCACCCCCTGTCAGTGCCATTAGCCTGGGTTAGTTGAAAATCCCACAGAATTACACCCGACGCCCATGATTCCTGAGAAATCTCATAGGATTTCAGAGGAATTATGGGAATTTTTTAAAATTTTATTTAAGAATACACTTAACAATAGTACAAATATTTAGAAACTTCATACTTAATAAACATTTCCTTATAGAAATTAAAACTATACATTTTACTATAACCTTAATAATTCCAAAATAATAAATTCATAACTTTTAAATTTCGGTTGTTTATATGTCATACTTTTTCTACTCAGCTGTATATATCTAACTATGAGATTACAGGTTATTGCTATACTAAATCATAAGACTATATTACAATAAAATTCTATATTATTCATAATTATTCTAACAGAAATTTAATGGCTGACTCTGATTTGTTAAATGCTTCTCGATTGGACCGTAAAAAATCAAGAAAAGGTTTCCACACTTCAAAAAAGCTATATTTCTCTTTTATGCCCATATATTTATTGTGTTGAAATGTAATGCGTTCATTAATAGCAAAATCTACAATTTTATCATGCCACGCTTGAACGGTTAAGGTTTTGATCACTTTCCAGTTTTTGGCTATTATCTTTTTGCTGGCTAACAGAAAGCGT
Organism: Aspidoscelis tigris stejnegeri; assembly: GCA_023333525.1. Taxonomy (NCBI): domain Eukaryota; kingdom Metazoa; phylum Chordata; class Lepidosauria; order Squamata; family Teiidae; genus Aspidoscelis; species Aspidoscelis tigris. The sequence continues at coordinate 33,826,296 of JALMGA010000003.1, read as the reverse complement.
AATAAGATAATTTTGTTTTTTTCTACCCTGTCCTTTGGCATTATTTGTAACAAAAATATATTTGGAGAGAATTCTAATTGTATTTGTAAAAGTTTTTCTATTTCTTGGTGTATTAATCTCCAGAATTTGCTAATCATTGGGCAAAACCACCATAGGTGGGTATATGTTCCGGTTAACTTACATCCATGCCAACACTTTTTTGATACAGAGTGGGAAATATGATTCAACCATACTGGGGTGGTGAATCAATGTGTTATTAGTTTAAGAAATAATTCTCTGTAGTACTGAATATTACCAGAGGGGAATTTATTTGACCAGATGTTTTGCCACTGTGAGGAAGTTATTTCTGTTTGTATATCCATTTCCCATAAATCTTTGTGGTGAGTCAACTTGGTTTCTTTTTCTTCTGAGATTAATTTATATACAAGTGAAATCAGTTTCTTAGGTATAGTTAAGAGGAGATCTAAAACTTTTTCAAATTTGGTATCTTCTTTGTCCAACATGTGTATTGGAGATCAGCAATTGGAAAAGGAGGTAAAGAAGGTATCCCAAAAAGATAGGGTCATTATAATGGGGGACTTCAATTATCCTCACATAGGGTGCATCCCCAAGCAATTTAAAGTGTGCTAAAAATCTTCTTTTGCCTGTGAGCGCCCCCATGCCAGGGCTTTTAACGAGCTTCCTGCGCTACAAAACGAGGAAAACACACAACAGAAAAAGTGCCCTTTAAATAAGAATTTCAGCCTCTTTTTGGAAGTTGCGGGTTTTCCTCGCAACATTTACCTTGGGGACGCTCCGTGGCAGAAGGGGCGGGGATTGCCGCCTGCACACACAGCAGTAACACAAGCAGCTTCCCTTTCTAAAGCTCAAAACTAAAGAGCCAGAATCATGCAGAATTGCAACATTGTTGCAATCGCTATGAGGTGTGAAATGGGTGGATTATTGCTAGGAGTGGATTTTGACAGCGATAACAGGGGAAAGTGGTGAGAGTGAATGTTTGCCGGCACGAGAAGCCATTTCGGAGAGCGGAGGATCTGGGAGACGAAAAGAGAACCGATGGCTATTTTTCCTTTGGACTTGTCAGGGATTGTCTTCCTCGTTGTGGCCGCGCCAAGCGCAGTCCCTCCCCATTCCCGCTGGCACCCTATCAACAAAAGCAGGGGCGTGGAGAAAAAGATGCACGCAAAGAAAACACGGCTCCCATGGGGATGGAAGGTGCGTTAAAAACATGCATTTTGCTGAGCCTCATGCGGACGCTTATTCCTGATTTGCATGGCATTTTTAAAGTCCACTTCAATAGAGTGACAGTAGAGGGACAGTACAGAAGCAAATAAGTCTTTTGGGGATGCAGCCATAGACTGGGTAAACTCCTGTCCAACTCATTAGAGAGAGAAAAGATTCCTAGACCTGCTAAATGACTGTTCCATGGAGCAAATGGTCATGGAACCAACCAGGGGAAATGCAGTCCTGGACTTGATCCTAAGTAATGCTCAGGACCTGGTAAAGGATGTCACTGTAGCTAAGCCAATTGGGAACAGTGACCACAATGCAATAACTTTCAACTTAAATACAGGGAGTAAGTTCTTAATAAAGTCTAACACAGAGGCCTTAAACTTTCATAAGGGAAACTTCACCAAAATGAGGAAATTAGTAAAAACGAAATCGAAAGGGAAAGTTAGAAGAGTTCAATTACTTCAAAATGCATGGAGACTACTTAAAAACACAATAACGGAAGTGCAACTAGAATGCATACCTAAAAGAAGAAAGGGGACTTCTAGGTCCAAGAAAAAACAATGTGGCTCACAAATACAGTAGACGAAATCATTAAAAACAAGAAGAGTTCATTTAGAAATGGAAGACTTGTCGAAATGAGGAGAACAGGAGAGAGCATAGACACTGGCAACACAAATTCAAGATAACCATTAGGAAAGCTAAGAAAGACTTTGAGGAGCACATTGCTAAAAAAAATCAAAAGAAATAACAAGATCTTCTATAAGTATATCAGAAGTAGGAATCCAACCAGGAAAGCAGTTTGACCATTAGATGGTAAAGGACAGAAAAGGATAATTAAAAAAGACACTGAGATTGCAGAGAGACTAAACAAATTATTTGCCTCCTTATTTACAGAGGAAGACATAGGATACGTGCCAGTAGCTGAGACCATATTTTCTGAAGAGTTAAACTGGACAAAGATAACCAAGGAAGAGACTAAATGTTAACAAGTCACCGGGACCAGATGGTATTCATCCAAGAGTCCTTAAGGAACTAAAATGCAAAATTGCTGACCTTCTAGCAAAAATATATAATCTTTCCCTAACATCAGGCTCTGCACCTGAGGACTGGAGGGTAGCAAATGTAACGCCAATCTTCAAAAAAGGATCCAGGGGTGATCCAGGCAATTACAGACCAGTTAGCTTAACGTCGGTTCCATGTAAAGTGATGGAAACTGTCATTAAAGACAGAATTAGTGTGCACACGGAGGAGCAAGCATTGCTGAACAAAAGCCAGCATGGCTTCTGCAAAGGTAAATCATGCCTCACAAACTTGTTGGAATTCTTTGAGAGTGTCAATAAACACGTGAATAAAGGTAAACCAATAGACATTGTCTATCTGGACTTCCAGAAGGCTTTTGACGAGGTTTCATATCAGAGGCTGCTGAGTAAACTCATCAGCTGTGGAATAAAAGGACAGGTTCTGTCCTGGATTTGTGACTGGCTTAAGGGCAGGAAGCAGAGAGTAGCAATAAACGGCAAATTCTCAGGGTGGAAAGAGGTAAAAAGTGGGGTCCCTCAAGGCTCAGTGTTGGGACCAACACTTTTTAATTTATTCATCTAGAAGAAGGGGTATATAGTAAAACAGCAAAGTTTGCTGATGATACTAAATTGTTTAGGGCAGTAAAAACTGAAAGAGACTGTCAAGAGCTCCAGAGGGATCTCTTAGCATTGGGTGAGTGGGCAACCGAGTGGCAAATGTGCTTTTATCTTAACAAGTGCAAAGTAATGCACATCGGGACCAAAAATCCAAATTACGTCTATAAACTGATGGGGTCTGAGCTTTCTGCAACACACCAGGAAAGGAATCTCGGGGTTTTGGTGGACAGTCCAATGAAGGTGTCAACCCAGTGTGCAGCAGCAGCGAAAAAATCAAATTCAATGATGGGAATAATTAGGAAGGGAATAGAAAATAAGTCAGCAAGTGTCATTTTGCCTCTTTATAAATCTATGGTGAGGCCACATTTGGAATATTGTGTGCAAGTCTGGTCACCACACCGCAAAAAGGTTATTGTGAAACTAGAGAAGTTGCAGAAAAGTGCAACCAGAATGATTAAGGGGCTGAAACACCTCCTTTATGAAATCAGTCTGCAACGTCTAGGCCTCTTCAGTCTGGAGAAACGGCATTTAAGTATATAAAATTATGCATGGTATAGAAAAGGTGGATAGAGAAAACTTCTTTTCTCTATTGCACAACACTAGAACCAGGGGGCACTCTTTGAAGCTGATGGGTAGGAGAGTCGGATACGACAAGGGGAAGTATTTCTTCATCCAGAGGGTCACTGGTTTATGGAATGTACTGCTGGAAGAGGTGGTGATAGCTACCAGTCTAGATCGCTTCAAGGTAGGGTTAGACAAATTTATGGATGACAGATGTATCAATGGCTACTAGAATGAACGCCTAGGTATATCTTTCAGGCTTGGGGTGGGGGCAGAAGCAAGACTCTTCTAATGCCATTTGCTGGGATTCAAGTGCAGGAAAATGTTTGTCCTTGTCTCTGTTTGAGATGCCCATGAGCATTTGGCAGGCCTCTATGTGCAACAGGATGCTGGACTAGATGGGCTGTGGCCTGATCCAGCAGGGCCTCTCTTATGTTCTTATGACCCCTTTGCACAACCTGTAAAGATAAATATCATTTATTAATGTCAATATGATTATTAAGGTATTCATACTATCCAAATATTCCAGTTGTGCCAAATTATAAGAAGCTATGAAACTCATATATAAAAAAGACCTACCCAATTATGTACTAAAAAAGCCAATTATAGGCTTACTGTGTCCAGGCAATTGAGTTTAAATATTAAGACAAGCTAGTCAGTTTCTCATAAGGCTTAGAAAACCTGAAGCCTTTGAAAATAATATCTGTTAAACACATGTTGTGGAAGATTTCAGTCCTTGTTGCTAATTACCAATTCATTTATAGAATGCATTTATAATTCTAATTACAAAAAACCTAAAGCAAGATTAAGGAACCACTGGACCACAGACAAATCATAGGATTCATAAATATGAAGCCCTGCTCAGGGCTGACTGTGAAAGGCAGTGAGTTGATCCTGTGATGGGGTCAGCAGGCCTTCAGTCAAATGGGCAAAGCTCTGAAGTGCACCATCTTGCTGCACAAAACCAATTATGTGGGCGGGGCTATTCTTCATGGAAGTTGTTCAGATACCAGCAACTGTCCCAGAAACTGGGCAGTGCACACCCTATCCCATGTGATGGGTACAAGCCAGCTTCATCTCTTCCCCACAACCACTGTCATGAAACAATCTCAGAGCCGGAAATCCCAGTCTACAGATAGCAGCCTGACCACCTTTGGGGCAGAAGGTGTCCACAGCTAGACTGATGTCATATTGATGCCTCATCTTTCAGTTCATTCTATGCCAACCATTATTGGCCATTTAACCCCAAGGATAAAGCTCATAGTTTCTGGTTCTTATCTTTTAACTCAGTATGTTTTATCCTTGCTCAACAGTTTTCAAGCCAGCTTCCTGTTGGTATTAATCAAAGCCTATATACAAGCCTAATTGCCAACAGTGGGCAAATTCACACTATGCTTCAATCAGTTAGGAGGTATAGTGCTAGTATACTCTAAGCATCTACACTTGTGGATCTTAGAGCAGATGCAACCTATTCATATTGTCCCAAAACTTACCATAAATGCAAATGACTGCCAGAATGGCAGCCATCTTCAAGGATTGGTGCTGATGCTGTTACCAGTGTGCCAGCACAATGCCAACACCAGGGGAATCAGGTGATGTGCCACATCAGCACTTGTGCACTGCCCAGCACATAATCTTCCTGCACATCTTCCAGAAAGGAAGATGTGTGAATGGTGCATCCAGAGAACCATTTTTGGTGAGGAAAAGGCAACATGAAGTGTGGATGCACCAATCAGTTAAGCGTGGAAAGGCCCAATGATGCGGTGAAGTCATTTTGTGAGGTAAAAATTAACTTTTCCCTTCCTCATGTACTATAATACTATCAGTGAGTGCAATAGAGTACTTATCCGGATACACATCAAAGCAGTATTAAAACTTCATGTTTCTTTTATGTAATGTACTCTGTTATGTTGAGCTACTCTTGTCCGAATCTGCAAGTAATGGGAAATGCAATATCCAGGCTCTTAAGTGGAGTGCCTGCTTGTGCACAAGTAACATCTGTGCTTAAGCAGTTGCAATACTTACCAATCAGTTATCAGACCAAATTCAATATCTTATTTCTGGTATATAAAGCTCTATACAACTTGGAACCAGGGTATACCCTAGATCAGGGTTTCCCAAACTATGGGTCGCGACCCACTGGAGGGTCACGAGCGAATATTGAGTGGGTCCTGCCTGTAGAACGGCACACCAACCAACCGAGCCTTTATTCATATTGGTAATGGTTAAATTTCCTAGAGGTGGGTCCCGAGTTGGTAAACTTATATTAGATGGGTCGTAGCCCAGACAACTTTGGGAACCACTGCCCTAGATTATGTTCACCAATGTACACCATATTGCAATTCAAACGAAGTCTGAATCTTCTGAATCATTTGTATGAATTATTCAGACATCTGTATGTGTATGGATACGTACACATTACATAAGTATCCGTATGCATCTTATTTGTATCCATACACACTTGTACCGATATGTACGGGATGAAAACAGGATGCATATGGGATAAAAACGGGCTGCGTACGCGTGTTCTCGACATTTGTATCTTCAAATAGAATGGAATATTCTTATGAATAAATACAAATGTATTTGATTCGAATCAAATGTGAATACATTCAAATTTTAAACATTCAAATCGATTTGAATCTTTGGATATTTAATTCGAATCAAATGCCAAAAATCACATTCGTGCACACCCCTAATTGCAATCATCTGGGGGGATTCTATTATAGAGGTGTGCACAATATTTTTTTTTCAGTTTGCTTTAAACAAAACTTCAATTGGCAGGAATGCACTTGTGGCTGTCCACAATAAACTCCTTGTTCCTTTGGAGAATCCAAAAGAAAGAAAGAAAGAAAGAAACTTTGGCTTGCCTATTAGCCTAGCGAATCACAAAAAACTAACTGACTAAATATATAATTAACCCTAACCCACCAAGAGAAAAGGGGAAACACAGAAAAAAACATTAACTTTATGTAACAATACTAATACCATATAAAGGATAGTATTAAAAGAGAGATAAAAGAAAGCAAAGCAAGAGAGCCAAACTGAGAACCACTCACTCAAAAATAACCACTTTTAGGCAGGCGTCACCCAAGCAGCAACAGTTCTCCTGAAGAGCCCACTTATATACAGTCAAAAACCCACTTTTCAGGCTCTCTACTCCTTCCTGGGCTGTGGTCACACAGTCACTTTAGACATCACGACTCACACCTTTTTAGTCCAAGATGTTTTATTTTTGGACTTTCCTTCTTTCAGTCCTACTTTCCTTAGTCTTGATTTTTACAGGCTTCAAGCCATTATAGAATGTTAATACGTATTCATTTTGGGGGGTGCGATTGGGGTGTTGCGATGGTTAGGGGTGGAGATTTTTAAAAAGGTCTCATAAAGGAATCTCAGGCCAGGAAGAGAAAGGTGTGAGCATAGTGACCCAAACTGAGGATGAACTAAGGAAGGATTATCAGCTATTGGGTGTGGTCGGAGTTAGAATGTTTTGAGCCCTGTTTCTTGATAAGATAGACTATTTCAGCAAGGTGTGGCCACGGCCCTAGTTCCCTGCAGTCATTGGTAATACAGCTTCCCTTTATGCAAAATATATACAATTGTTAGAACAAACAAACAAAAAAAACAATTACAAAGGCTAAACAATAATCAATAAGTGATCATGTTTCAATTTTGATCACGTTGAGCAGCCTGAGTGTCTAGACTTCAGCCCTTTCTACACAATTGACCCCCTAATAAAACCAGGGGGTCAAGGTGGTGTCCTCAGTGTCCAATAAGAGTAACATAACAATAGTAGACAAGCACTGATTTGTGTGTGTGTGTACTGTATGTTCTTTTTTCTTTTAAAATTTAAAGAAATTCTGTCTCAGATAACATGAAAAATGAACCTAAAGAACATTAACTGTGCTCTTAAAAAAAGAAAAAGAAACCTGACCAGCATAAATAATCATATCAGTTGCCTGTCTTTCCTCTACAATGGACAAGAATGAAAAATTGGGAAAGCAACTTTTAGTACTATCTGTAAGGGAACAATGTTCCCAAGATGAAATAATTAACATCAAAATAATTCCAAAGTGTTGTTACTGTCAGAAAAATGACTAGATAAAAATGTCACCTTCCCACTCATTCTATCTGCCCCCATGTGCCTTTGAATCATATCGTCCCATCTGACTGACAGAAACAGATTAACTGTTTGAGCACTACACGTTCAGGGCTCTGCTCAGAGAAGCAAGATGTCTCTTTCTTGTCTATACAAGTAGAAAATCTGTCATCTCACATTCTTACTATGAGCTTCTATTCATCTGGTGTCACTTCACAGTGGTTGTGGGGAAGAGATTAAATAATAATTTGTATGTTTGTTTGGAGATATTTACTATGATTCAACTATTTTTTCTTTACTGTAATAATAACTTAAGTTCAAAAGTCAGGGGGGCTGAGGATCATCCGAAATATCAAATGTCAAGTAATGGCTGCCCATGAGGGAAAGGAAGCTGAGGAAGCCAGCTGTTAACATTCCCCTATAGGTTCCCAATATTACCTCCCCCCCCCCAAAAAAAAATAATCCTTTCCCATATATATGGACAGTTTGGGGAACTGCAGAGGCACTTCTAGAGCAAAAGGAACAGTTGTTGCTTAATAGCTTTGGTTTTCAGGAAGGTGTCAGAGGTGAACTAGACATGGGAAAAGTTTCAGGAAGGGGAGGGAAAGGAGAAATATATGGAATTCTCAGATGGCAGAGAAGCCACATGGCTATTTTCTAGGTTCCGATGGAATCATATGGGGGGGGGGGATTTTATTTTACTTTGGCAATAAGATAGTCAATAGCTTAAGCTGCCACTTGTGCCAGACACAGAACAATATTTTTTTCTTATTCAGCTGGGGATGGTGACTTCGAAAAGAGACTAGGCCACTTAAAATTAAAAAAGGCAACTAGAAAAGATGCAGCTCCTAAGTGTCAATCTGACGGTGAATCAGAAATTAAACAAAACAAGTTTGGGGCTCTATCTAAATACAGAAAAACATTGTATCAGAAATGGTGCTCTGTCAAAAGGGAGCTCTTGGAAACTTTGAAGGCTCCAGCACCAGAGCCCAGGAAAGAGATGGGATGGGCCATTCCAATGCTGAGAGCCTTGGCCTGCTCCAGCAGCAAGCCAACGCAGCTTGGGGCATGTTGTGTATCTCACCCAGTCCCAGGATAATATGAATAAATGTGAAAATGGGAATAGTCTCCTGCCAGCTAGCTACCAAAGGAATACTAGAAACTACTTGCAGGCAAAAAAGTCCCTTTAGGGTCAAATATGCCCCTCACACCATACGTTGGGTATCCCTATTTAGGCTACCTCCAGATTTCTCCACTTTACTGTCCTATTTAGTGATATTCCAGAGTATCCTACTCCCAGAAGTATCCCTTATGGAACAGACAGCATGGCAACAGCACAAGGAAAGCAGAGGACTTGCTGGTTTGGCAGTGTTGCTCCTGCGGTGGCGTGGCATGTACATCCAGGTATTTCATGATTGCCACCCTGCAGATATGTCCAGCCACCAATTTGGGCTGGATTTTGGCTCACACATGCACAGTGGACATTCTCAAGATAGTTGATTCCATGAGCAACAGTCTGGATGGGTAGGTGCTCTCAGTTTTTCTGTAAAACCTGGGTTGGGAGTTGATGACCAGGAAATAAAATTATTGTGGGATATCACCCCAACATCCCAGGATTCTGTTGGGATTGCCACAGACACATATTTTTACACTCTGCAAGCACCCTTAGTTGGAACAGTCATGTTCATGCATATCGTATCATATCAGGGGTAAATTATTCATATTATCAGTGGCATTTATGAAAATGTGTGGGCAGAGATACCACTGGACCTGGGACCCAATAAAGTCTGACTATAACCGAAAATGGTATTTAGCATGCAGAAACTCAGATACATTTAGCATGTGATCTTTGCAGATTGGCTTGGAACAAAAAATACTTTGCTTAGCAAGTGTGAGGGAAGCAAAAGAAGGAGAAAGCAACCACAGACGGGTAGAAGGGCGGACGGGAACACAGAAAATAATGAAATACCCTTGGGAGAGCCACAGAACCTTACTAAAGATAAATCACCAGATATCAAATCCATTCAATGGGTGTTTTTCCACTGTCACTAGAAGTACCCATTAAGTACCCATTAATGGGTACAAAAATGCTATTTCGTACCCATTAATGGGTACTTAATGGGTACTTTTAGTGACAGTGGAAAAACACACAATGTTCTCTAACAACATACTGAAACGTAGAAGCAAGATTCTCAGCATAACTTCTGTGTCTTGCTTATTCTATTCCTAAAGGAGTTGAGAATACTTACACGGCAAACACCACCTTCTCTTACCTAGAAACTTCTAACTATACCTTAGACCCCATCATACTTCATACCATAAAAATAAAAGTAGCAAAAGCAATCCAAAAACTTCCAAGAGTGAAAACAACTTATCCCAGGGTGCTCTAAGGAGGTCCTACCATTTTCTCTTTGTTGTTTCTGGGCATCACAGCAATGTGTTTCTTTTCCCTTTCCAAGCAAATAATACAGGACTATTCATTGTTAATTTATAAATATCTGATTTTGTTTTCAACTTGGTGAGTACCTACTGCAGCTCCTACTGAAACTTTTTTTCCCTGCGGACATCCCTCTGGAATGTTCTTATTTGTAATTAGATTTTGTTCCAGCCAGGAGTATGGAAAGCAGCACCCACAGCTTGATAATTTGTCTTGTCATTGTGGTAAGTTTTCTTTTACTTTTATGTTACAGCTTTCTTTGTTTTTATTAGTACCTCGGCATATAGTGATTTGATAATAGCGTGTGTTTATGCATGTCAAAATTAACCACAAAGGACAATGCAAATACTCCACAGAGGAAGTGTAGAGACAGCTGCTAGCATCGCCCAGTATGCAGGATTTTTATTTTTCTCCAGAAAGTTCAAAAAGAATACATTTAATTGGTAGGACTGGGACATGTCTTGTCACTGTTCAGCTGGATCATGCACTGCCTTCAGTGTTCCTTTTTTTTTTTTTTTTTTTTGAAGTGGTGAGGCAGGAGGGCAGACTCAAATGCTTGTTGTGTGTATTGCGGTAACATTAAATTTAGAGACCCAACTGAGTGTAAAAATTTCACATATAGTTATAACAAGAAACTGCCTTCAGTTAAAACTTGCTATGGTTTACAAAGGCAATAGACTACATAAGAGGAGCCACGCTGGATCAGGCCACAAAGACTATCTAATCCAGCATCCTGTCTTACACAGTGGCCCACCAATTGCTTCTGGGCATTCCCAGGCATAAGGGAAAAACAAAACCTTCACCTGCTCTCAGTTTCCTGAAAACGGCCTATAGCACCATTCTATCTGTCTCTCCAACCTGAAGGTGGTACCTAGGCATTGACTCTAGGGGTGTTTCCACACTGACTACGGAAACTGGATTACCCACCCACCCCTTAGGTAAGATTGAAAACACCTTGTGATGCATCCGAATGACTGGATTTGAGAGTCCGCATTTGCATTTCAGCATGCAAGACCTTTTTTTAAAGCCGTTTTGCCACCGAAATCCAGATTAAATGCAAGACTGAAAAATCAGGTCTTATATGCATCACTTTTCCCCGGATGTGTGCAGAAGCAGGACGCTTCCGCACACAGCCAAGGGAAGAGACAGATTCCGGCAGCCGCCATGTTTGGAAGGGTGGAAGCAGGACTGCCTGCTTCCAAAGCCCTTCCCTAGTGCTTGGGTCGCCACCAGAAACACATGGTGACTGGCAGCTCCATGCTCCAGGGGGCGGCATCGCCAACGCACGAGCCGGAGGATGCTTGGAATGGGTGCTGGTGCATCTGCACAGCACCCACTCCAAACTGTCCTCCAGAATCTGTCCTCCCTGCGTGTGTGCAGACGTGCAAATCCGTCACAAATAGTAACAGATCTTCAGGAGGACGGTTCGCGGCAAATGTGGAAACACCCTAGTTGCCATTGTTACATCTGTCATCCATAAATTTATCTAATCCTTTTTAAAAGCTATCCAGGTTGGTTGCTATCACCACCTCTTTTCGTAGTAAATTCCATACACTGATGACTCTATGGTAAAAAAAAAAAATACTTCCCTTTGTTGATCCTAACTCTCCTGCCCATCAGCTTCATAGACTTACCCCTGATTCTAGTGCTGTGTGATAGAGAAAAGAATTTTTCTCTATTCACTTTTTCCACACTGTGCATGATTTTATATACTACAGTAAGATCACCTCTTAAATGCTGATGAATCCAAGAGATAGCAGCTTGATTTTGTAAGAAAGGTATTCCAGCCCCTTAATCATTCTGGTTGCTCTTTTCTGTACTTTTTCCAGTTCCACGAAATCCTTTCTGAGGTGTGATGTCCAGAATTGTATACAATACTTATTCAATAATGAAGAGTACATGAAGTACAGAGTTCTTCTCCCATATCTCTGTACAGACCTAATGCTAGGTGGCCAGGGCAGGGGGGGGGGGATTATTTCTGGAACAGAATACTTCTGTTATGAACTATTATCCAACAGGAAGCCTTGAAAGGAAGCCTGAAAGGAAGTACTGAAGTGTACTTCCAATAAAATTCATAGAAGATAACTGTATCAAATCCATTTGACCTAGCTATCTCCATTTGTTTTTAGTTTTGGATACATGATATTAAGGACGCAATCACACCTTATCTTTTCTCTGAATGAAGGATGTCAGTCTGCAGGGATCAGACATGAAAGTCGATTTCTATAGTTTCTGTGGACTTTCTTTCTTGAATTGGAACTATCCATTATGCAGATTATCCCAGCACTGAGTCTATTTCTGCTGCGAGTAACAGACCCGAGCAAAAGGCTGCAGGGAAGGAAGTCTCTGGGACCCATGAGGCTCTGGTATAGCAGCGGCAGCATGGCGCAGGGGTGGTCTTCCTTCTCTATGGCATGGGAAGTTTCAGTTAGCAGCTTTGTTGTCATGGCAGTCACAGTGTGACAATGACAGCAGAGGTAGTGTAGCGACAGTAGAATGACAGTGGCACAGCACAGCTGGGGTAGTCCCACAAAGCTTCAGCATGTGGTGGTGGTGTAGGGAGAGACAACATAGGGTCCTCCCTGCTCCATCCCTGGACGGTCTAGGATCAGCAAACTCATTCCTGTCTCCCCATACCCTCTACTTCCGTTGAGGGCACCCTGAGGCTCGGAATCAGAGAGGGCTACCTGAGCTGGCCTACCCTCACTGCCAGATAGGTGGGACCATGACATTCCAGGCCAAAAAAGGACTGAGTTCCCTGCCTGTCCTGAAACAGAGTATCTTGTTAGGTAGTGACTACGGCCTTAGAGAGGCAGGAAATCAGGCTCAGTGGGGATCCATAGTCGGGTTGGAATCCTGTACTGAGTGGCAACAAAGAACAAAAGGGGCACCATTTTTAATACCCCAGTTGTCAGAGTAATGGACTGAAATGCATTGCTTATTGAAAAATACAAATCATGATAACAAAATTTAAAAAATATTACTAGTACTTCTACTCTTACCATCACTATTATAGAGCAGAATAAATCAAAGTTTCTATATGAATTATTGTCAAAACTATAATTGATTTTTATGAAATTAACAAAGGGGATGTGGAATCTCTCCATCTCTCTACCCCCCCCCCCCATTCTGCACTACACATTATCTTTTAAGTGAATAAACTCAGTCACTCTTGCAATCTAAGTTATTTAGCCTATTTTAGCTATATGGTGTTTCAGCACAAGAGGATTATCCTTCTGCCATTTGCAAGTAGCATTTTGACTGAGGTCAGCAGATTCCAAATCCTCGCATGGTTCTTAGTCTCATCCATATCTTCTAGTAAAGCAAACAAAGGGCTTAATGCCATCATATAATCACTTTCTCAAATGCAACTACTGCCATTAGAGTATTGAGAAAACAAAATTCCTGCATAAAAAATGCACACCCTTAAGGGAAGAAGCCTAAGCAATGCAGCATGATATCAGATTGAACAGAGCAAACTTCTTTGTACACAGATCTGAGGAACAAGGGTAGCATGTATTAGCAATTTGTTTAATGATTTTAAAATAAAGATATATTAAATAAAGATATATAAAATCAACAGACTACCAGCTATGTCTCAGGCAGGAGCCAGAAAACTTTTTAGGCTGCATTCATGTGTAGCAAAAATTGTCTCAAAAATGCCTTAGAAACAATAGCACTCACGTTCTCATCCAATCTAAGGCATCTTTTCCAGCTTAGAATATTTATAGGAGGGGCATGTGGGAAAAATTCGTATCTTCAAGTAAGCATTGTTTATGACCGCGTACATGTGAATGTCTGGCTAATTTGAAGGAATGGATCCAAAATTCGAAATTCATTCAAATTTTTAAATTCAAGTTTATGGACATTCAATCCAAATTTGTCAAAATGTGGACAAATTCGATCGAATTTTGAATACCTTTGAATATTTGTGCACACCCCAATATTACATGTTGTTACCCACCTGGAGACCTATGGGTAAAGGGTAGGATAAAAATGTAAATAAATAAATAAAACATTTGAGATAGAAACAACCCTCAGCACAGGTGTATTTGCTGCATGTAATGCTGTGCAAACTCAAGCCTAGGCGCAAGGTGACCATTCACCTGACTTCACCTTGCTCCAGAATGCCCTCCCCCCCCCCCCAGTGTTCTCAGAGTCTGAGGCACAGGGCTATACATCACTACATCGGGTAACTTTCTCACACAGATTAATACAATGTTGCCCTGTTGTGGCTTGGCCAGGATCAGGTGGCAGGCACAAATTTGTATCAGGTCACATACAAGTCTGTCTCACAGTAAAAGGTGGATCTACTCCATCACAAACTCCAAGAAGGTCAAGAGAGTCAGTGACATGTAAGGTGATCTTGGGTAAGCACTAGCCATGCTCCTAGCTTGTACATCCCTGGTTAAAACACAGGAGCCTCTCGAGGATTATTTTTTATTCCACCACTATTTACTACTCCTTTTTCTTCTTACCAACTTCCAAAGATTCTAACTGTAGTTAATTTAGCCAGAAAGAGCTGTGTGTGCTCTCTATATATTTAAATCAAGTGTAACTGTATGAGAACACTGAAATGTAAAAGAAAAGGGGGAAACACTACTGCTGCTATGTTGTACTAAAATGTTTATCTGCCATCTTGTGTCCTATCATAGTTTGCAAACTATGAATTTGTCTTCCTCCTTGAGTTTTGTACTTTGGGAGAAAATGGAATGTGCATTAATCTTTACTTTATCAATTATTTCAATACAAGTTCCTAATCTTGAGATCCTGCATACATTAGGTCTAAAATATATCTTTATTTTGAGAGCAGTTCCATTTATCCCATTGAAATGCTCCTAAGGTTTACATCTTTTTAATTTGAAACCCGAAGGACTGGTTCCAATCAGTGCCTTTCCCTCAGTTGTTGGAACTTACTACTGAACAACTGAATGTTCAGGAAATGCAGTGCATTATGAGTTTGTTCAGAAAGCAAGCATGTGGTGTTACTTCTATTATGTTCAAAATTATCTTGAGTGCACTGGAGGCAATTGGCATCTACTACCCATTAGCAAGAGAGTAATTTTAGTTTGGCTCATTAAAATAATTTCTTAGCTCTGCATTGCAGTCTGCTAAATGTCTTGTGACCAAACTTCATATTCCTAGGGCATATCAAAAGCTTAATTACTTAAAATGAATCAACTGAATGTTAACTGACCAATGGGAAAACTGGGCCTAATCTTTCTCAGTCCTTTAAGACAATAGCTTTCTCTCTCTCTCTCTTTTTTTTTTTTACAACTTTATGTTGTGACTGGAAACAGATTAATACCATTATCCTAAGTCTAGAGCAAAGGGAGAAAAAACAAAACCCGTCATAAAAAAGAGATGAGCACCACACAGAGGCAAATATAGGAAATGCATTGCTTTTGTCTGCAGAATGTCACAGGTTGAAAACTTACCATATCTATTTATGTAAAATAGCTATCTGAGCACAGTATTTCATACCAAAGCACTGGAGTTCACGGATACAACATATATGCAGCACAATTTAAACAGAAGGAAAAACCATCTGTTCTGCACAAATTCATGTAGCCAGAGGCCTTTTCACACTACAGCTATAGTGAATGAAGGCTAGGACCCCTTCATGGAGCCTAGCTGGCTGGCTGGCTGCTGCTTGCCTGGATGGAAGAAAAACGGCAGTGGGCAGCCAGCGATTCTTTCCCCTCCTCTCCCCATTGCCCAGGGCACGCAGCAGCAACTCAAGCCCCCTTGCTTTAAACATTCACACATCTCCCAGAACCTACAGCTGCTTTCCTTTCCCTTTCTAAAGGTCAGAACTCACAAAATTGTACAAAATTGCAACATTGTTATCAGGTGTGAAGTGCGTGGATTGCTACAGTGTAGCAGCTGCTGTAAAGGGTGGATTTTTACACTGAAATCACTATCTTTGGAAGCAAGCTATTGGGAGAGGGAAACCCTAAACATGGATTCTCATCCCTTAAAACGGTACGGTCCCCACAGTAAAAAATGTAACACGTATCAAGCGCACGAACCAGAGTGAGACCTGTTGAAATGAGTGTTAACATTTACAATGCTTTGGGACGATTTAACACGCGGAAAGCGTGTTAAGCCTAACTGACGTGGGGGCTGCGAGGATTGAAACCGTATCAAAACCAAATTAAGCTTATAATGGGGATGTGGCCTGTGTGTGCCACAGATGTTTTGTTAAAAAGCCAATAGCTGCTGCTTTAGAAGAAATACGGTAACTGAGCCAGTAGCTGCTGTTTTAGAAGAAATATGGTAGCTGAGAGATGTGCCTTAAAAAGTTGCTGCTAAAGTCGCTGGACATTTTTGAGTTTTGACCTGGGCATTGTGACTTGACCCAGCACCCCTCCCCTTTCCCTATAAAAGCTGTTTCTCCTTTGTTCTCAGTAAGCCATTAGGCTGAGAAATATCCCCTGGCGTCCTTCATTTTCATGCAAATAAAACTCTCTTTCTGAAGTATTTCCTTTCGGTGTTTGATTCTGTGTGTGTGTGTGAAAATCCCTTAACATACTTAACTCCTGTCCTTTGCCCATCAGGGGATAGATAGTAATCATGAATGAATAGTTTATGACAGGCCTATTAACTATTATTCAGAAGTATATTGGGGTTCCTGTTTTTCTTCTTTCGATTTTGCATGATCATATATATATTTAAAGCCCTAATTATTTCTCTCTGGAAACGGTTAGGATAAGAAGGAAAACTAGGAGATTCAGTGCGCATGCGCTTTGACGTTCAGCAGCCGTAGTTTGCGAGCATCTATCTAGAACTCTTGAGCGTCTACTGAAAGAGTACGCACGCAATACCGCAGAGGGATGTCGCAGCAGTTTAGCAACGTTTGCCAATTGCAGGCATTATAGACTCCAACACCTAACGGAGCTAGAAAGGAAGGTGCTTCACAGGATGACGAGGAGCTACAGCGCCACAAACTCCCTTTCCTATGCAACTGACGGGCAAGATCTCTGTCCCTCTTCACCTTAGTACTGCGCTCCTTCAAAGAAAACACAACACGTAAACACGATCCCTCTAGCACCAAAGAACTCTTCCCCCTCTCCCGCCGAGTGAAGACCTCCTCTTTCTGTCTCTTTTGTCAGCTCTTTCTTGCCCCGCAAATGGAAGCAACTAACACACAGGGGGATCCGGAAGTTTTTGTCGGATATGACGACGGCTATCTCTCGCCCTTGACTCTTTGGGATCCGCGGCGGCTCTCCTGCCTTTTCCTGTGGGCGAGGCGGCGGGCGGAGAGAGAGGGAGTGTCGCCGTTCGCCTTCATGGCGGCCATGAGCGAGGCGAACGCTGGTCTTGGAGCAGGCCTTGGCCGGAAAAAAGTCTATGGCAAGGTAGGCGCCGGCCGGGGAGGGCGAGCGCGGAGCCTCCTGGGGAGAGAGACGCTCGTGAGCGGGGCGCCGGGGAAAGAAGCGGGGAAATAGCGGCCGAGGCGCCCCGTGGAGACGACCCCGAAGCCGGGCAGGAAGGGCGTGGGAAGCCGCTGGGCCCTGCGGGAGGACTCAGAGCAGCGCCGTTGGGGGCCGATTTGAAGGGGGCGTCGTAGTGGTCGCGCTAGTGGTTTGAGGAGCCAAACTCTTACCTAGGAATTCCGCCCTCCCCCACGAAGCCAGCTGGGTGACCTTGGGCTAGTCACAGCTCTCTCCTGAGCTCTCGTAGCCCCACCCACGTCACAGGGTGTCTGTCGTGGGGAGAAGAATAGAAAGCTTTGCCAGTCGCTTTAAGTCCCCTTAAATGGGTGAGAAAAGCGGGGTAGAAAAGCCAGCTCTTCTTCTTCTAAATGTAAATTATTTAAGCTTTGAATGCAGCCTTCGGTACAGTACGTAGAGTGGGGTGGGAAAATTGATTTAAATCCTGTCTCCCCGCCCTCAAATGTTCCCTTCCTGCTCGGAGCAGGTGGGGGGTTGACCACCTAATGCACTCCAGGGGTTGCTGAGGGTTAAAGGGGGAGACGAGAATGAATAAATGCTGCTGCTGCCTTGAAACTTTCTGGTCTTTTTGGCTTGCCGCAGCTCTCGAGTCAGGCAGAACCAAGGCTGTAAAAGCTGTGGTCACGCCTAAGGTTTAGTCTGGCTTCAGTCCACTTCCAGAGCGAGAGAACACTTCAGCAAAGTGACCAGTAATTTTCTTTCCATGCTATCTATCCCAAATGTGAGTTTTCTGAGTTATTTTACACTGAAAGAAAACAGCTTGTCGTTTTGCTGATGTATCCTTTTGCTCTGAAAGTGGACTAAAGCTGGATTAAACTTTAAGTGTGACTACAGTTTTAGACATAACAAAAGGGGTGCCTCAGAAAGACTGTGTGACCAGCCCTTCTGTAATCCATATTTTCTAGTACAGAACATTTATGGGGTGTGTGAGAACAATCCCCATTTCAAATCTTCTGTAAGGTGCCTCAGATGGGTTTTTTTTTACTGTACCTGATCACAACCCAAGGCCCTTTCATCATTGGGCATTATTCTGGGTTATACCCTGGAATTAGAACCTGCCATCTGCATGCTACTACAGACTATGGGCAGAGCTGCTGTAGTCTGTAGTAGTATACACATGGCAGGTCCCTATTCCAGGGTATAACCTCAAATAAGGCCCAGTGCAGAAAGGTCCCAAATCTTCTCCCCACAGGGCAGCCTTTGATAAAGTGCTTCAAGAACTGGGTCTGTGCCTGGAAGCAATTGGTGAGCCGCTGTCTGAGGCAGGATGCTGGACCTGATCCAGCAGGGTTCCTCTTATCTGCTTACAACTAGTGATACTCACCCTGATTCAATGCTGGCTCTGTAGATCCTGTAGCTCTCAGGACTCCATCTGCTTTCCTTCTCAGAAAGTGATGTGGTTGCTATTGATTGGCTGCTGTTGCTCTGGATGTTGAGCATGTGCAGAACTACATAAGACAAATAATGGAGAAAGTCACCCTGTATCTAAGTCATTTTCTGCACCTGTGTTGATTGGAGTAGTCTAGCTGGACAGCTCCTACAGGAACTATATTACCAGCTGGAGTAATGCCACTGTCCCGGAAAAGAAAAACTGTCCACATTTCGATGGCAAGGTCTAGAGTCTGTTCTCGGAGGCATAAGGGAACTCATTTTGGCAAATCAGTTTTCTGTACCAGTCCCTCTAAACCACATAGAGGCCATGTGCCCTTCTGCATACTTCTCTGGGCCAATTTATTCACAAGGAGACAGCAGTGACCCTGTCCACTGCTTTCCTAAACTAGCCTATGCTGGCTGCGTCCATTAGAAGGGAATGGGCCTCTTAGACTGCCCCAGAGTGTGGAAACAGCCTAAGGAAACAAAAAAATAGCTATCCTTAAAAATAAACACAGGGCTAATACTGAGAATTAATCTTAATTAGGAAAAAGAACAAAGGAAAATTGGAAAACTAGCAAGAAAACAAGAGTGTCTCTTGGAAGCAGGCCTAAAAAGGCGTAGTAATGAAAATGAACTTGGATTGATGAGCTTGGCTCTCAAATCATGCAAACTGCTTTGAGATTTTAAAAAACGTGAAGCACTCTTGATAACTGGCAGTCTGCAGCAACTGAAATTAGAAGGGAGGCTCTTGATAGTATGAGGAGATCTGTAGCTTAAGATTTGACTAAGATAATTTTTGTTAATAGAATTTAGAAAGGGACATGGTAAGCTGTTATTTATTTTAATAGGCCTTAATGTAAAGAACATAGGTTGCTGATTTTTCTCAGAACAAGGCTCTTGCTTTAGTAGTAGCAAAGAAGAATTTAGTTTTCTTTGGGCATTACATGTTTAATGATACATAGAGAAGTCTGGTACTCACTGATCATGGGGTAAATGGGGGAGAAACCATATATTGGGCCAGGTTTGTGGGAATATGGAAATATCTTCCTGTGCATCTGAGCACTGAAAGTATGAGAGAGTACTGTGCAGTAATGGTTGGCAAGCAGGAGCATGACTGGAAGCAAAGTGCAAGGATCTGTCAGCTTTCTTTTTAAGTCTAAAGTGCACAAGAAATCTATCTGTGATGGGTGTTGGATCAAAGAGAGATTTGTGGTGCTTTTCAGACTTCAAAGACGCCTTACAAATCCGTCCATTGTGGTTCTGTATTTGTTCCCAGCCTCCAGGCACTATGAGTGCCATATCATGTTCTATTTTTACATAATTTTTTTAGTCACATAAATTTACACATTTTACTCAGAAAAAATTTTTTTGCACCCAGGTTAAAATGTTTTGCAAATAAACTGCCCAAAACTACAAGGAATATTTATTGGCTGATGTACATTTTTAGGAAATGAAAAGTTAAATGATTTCTTAGATTTGTAGGTAAGTATTATAGAAAGGTTTGTCATTTGTGTTGATGCATGGGCTGGGTAGACAAATTTCTCAAGGGTGTGCACTTTCACATACAAATCCTATGTGCACATGGTAACCTTTTGAAAAGCAAGGAAAAGAATGTTGCAGATCTCTTACATATGTGGTGCAACAGGAGAAAAGGCATCAAAAAGCTAAATACAGCTGTTAGTTCTTATACCTTCAGTCAAACTGGATTATTAGGCCAGTGAGGTAGCTGGTTAGGTTCTCATGCTCACCACCTGGAGAATGGGAGAAACAGCCATTTGGCAAATTGCCTAGCTTTTTATTTTAATCTTGGAATCAATCATCAGCTGTAACTTTTGTGGAGAATGACATTAATTCTTCTGTTGCCCCATACTGCCAAGTAACCTCATTTATGCTTCACCTCACTAAACCTAGATCAACCCTTGAACTAGAGAGCAGTCAATGCACACATTCAACCAAAGAAGAGTTTTCAGCTAGCCTTTTCTATTTCTAGGCCATGCCTTTTGACTTGTATGTTTTTGTGAACAGGTGGTCCCAAAAGGGTCAGATGGGAGATTTTCACCAGGAGGGGTAAGAACTCTCCATTTTCCAGTGACTTCAAGGTCTAAGTAGACAGAAACAGTGCAAATAAAGAAAATTGTGCAGTTTCTGGTATCCCACTAGATCAATAAGTCTGCTTGTGTGCTAGTGGCAAATGTAACCTCTTCACCACATGACCTGTGCAGCAAATCCACTCAATTTACAGCGTTTGCTGTTAGTACAACTCCCAAATTTGCACGGCAGGAGACTATTCTCCTCCTCCTTTCAGTGCTTATTTGCACAACTGCTTTATTTTTAGTTATTTATTGCCTTTCTATTTCTATCCTTCCCTATACACAAAGGCCTCAAAAAACTTGCAAAGGCAACAAAAAATTAAGGTCCTTTCTTGTGCAGACGCTTAATCAGAATTAAGGGTCCATATAGAAAGGCAGCAGGCCACATAGATCTGCATGTCTGGTTTATACAGAGTGTGTTCTGATCAGGGGGACCCTAATGGGGATCACCAGTAGTCATGATCAGTCATTACGGGGCAAACCAGTAGGCCCTAATCCTGAACAAGAAGGTATTCTGTGTAGAGGCATACCTCCTTTGGGACTATAGAGGAGCAATTTTGGCAGCATGCCAAATCCTTCCCCAAAATACCACCCTTGGAGGCCTCCATGTCTGGCCTTGAAGAATACATTTCGAGGCCATGGAGCAGTGATGTGAGCTGATCTCATGGATGTCCTCCTGTGGTTGGGATCAGTAGGCCAAAATATTTCAGACCCACTGACTCTGATTAATTGCAGGTTAAGTGCAGGAAAGCCTCACTTACTTTAGTCCTGCGTTGAGATTTTGGCCTAGCTGGGTACATGAGGGGTTGACAGAAACTATTATTCCGCCACTTAGATTGTCAGTGAGTTGAAGAATCTGTCCAAACCCAGGATTTCCTCTCCCTAGTTTTGGGCAAAATCCTAGTGCTGTGAAGGAGAAAGATACACTCTGTGTTACTATCAGAAAGGGAGGAATTGTACAGTTCATCCGACAACCGAATCAAATATGGAGTAAGAAAAGGGAGTTGTCTTATATAGTTTCCTTTATATTCTATAGTTACCTAAGACACTGGTGTTAATCACGTCCAGTGATTCAGAAAATTAAAAATCACTATGTGACAGTTTTTTTAAAAAAAGTTTTCAGACCTGTGTTAGCTTTGCACTTGTTTGCTGGATAATTGTTTGCTTTTTGGTTTCTCTGCAACTTTTTGTACACTTCAGAATGCCTGCTTTGCTTTTATTTTCTAGCTATTAAATACTGCATCATATTTGCTATAATTCTTAGTTTTTGAAGCTTAAATCAAATAAACAGATCAAAGTAATACAGTAATATAGATAGAATTACCTTGAAGGATAGTGGGAGAGTTTACCCTTCTTCCTGTTATCTTTTGTTCAGATATGTGCTGGCTCCTATTACCCATACTCCCAATAGTAAATATGTTTTTTTGATTGGACTGAAGGATGAACATTTAACAGAATGAAACCAAACTTCTTCTTGTGATGGTATCTTCCTTTTTTTTCTGCATAAGAAAAATAATACTGCCTCTATCTATGTTCATAACCAGTCAAATAATTAAGTTTTCCTAATCAGGAAATCACATTCTTTTTTCTCAGTACTGTCTTGATTTTTGCAAAAACACTTTTCTTCCACAGCTCTGTCTTTGCTTTTATGTTCATTGTTGCATGCATAAATCTGTGTTCTAATCAAGACCATAAGCTTTTTTCATTCTAAGGACTGCTCTCCATTTTGTATAACCTTTTAGGGATTACATACCAGTGGGAGGAAAAACAGGCAGAACTGGTAAAGCATAGTATACATAATTATAATTGTATAGTAGTGTGTATAGTAGTGAAATTTCTACCAAGGTCATCTCCCTGTGCAAGCAGACAAGAATGAAGTTCAGGGGCACGTTCTATCACTGGAGAAGCTCAAGTTCTTATGGTCTTTGGAGAGTCCCGAAAGACAGTTAGAGAGACTTTGATGTCAGCATTGATCTTCTAGACCCAAGGTTCCCCAACGTGTCCCAATATGAGTGCCCTTATGAGGATGTCAGTGAGTCTTGCCTACTTAGTATAAGCTGTTCACATATTGTTGGACTGCAGCACCCTTCAGCCTTGGGCACCATGATTTTGAGGAGTGATTGGAGCTGTAGTCTTGCAATGTTTGGGGTAGAAAAACAGATTTCCCACCCTGCTATAGAAGAATCATACACCAATTCACTCTTCTATTTTTCCTTTTCAGCTGACCCTCAACTTTCCATGGCTGTTAGTCCTCACTGGGCTGTTTGGGAGGTTGGACTGCATACAGGTTTTGATGTTCTGTGCTTGGCATACTTTGGGGTTCTCTTTCTCATTTTAATGTCAATTCTATCAGAACTTAACCATCTTAGCTAGTACTACAGAGGATCTGTGGAACCTCTTGCACAATATTTCAGTGACATTTTAGGCCATTGGTCGATCTGGACCAGGAATTTTTCACCTCTGGCACAAAGGAACCTTCTTCCCCTGTTGTGATGTAGGGTTCTAGATATCTCTGGAACCCAGATTTTTTACGTGAACATTGGAAGTACTTAAGTAGCTCCTCTTATCTATAGTGCACTGTCAAAGTAGCAGTTTATTCTTACTCGGATACTTAAAGTGAGTCAGTTCCATCGCTGAGAACTGTACACAAGCATCTTGTGTCTCAGCTGTCCAGACCTAATTGCTAGAAACAGGAGCCTTCTTGAAGTGCTTCCACTGAG
Organism: Aspidoscelis tigris stejnegeri; assembly: GCA_023333525.1. Classification (NCBI taxonomy): domain Eukaryota; kingdom Metazoa; phylum Chordata; class Lepidosauria; order Squamata; family Teiidae; genus Aspidoscelis; species Aspidoscelis tigris. Next base: position 33,802,688 of record JALMGA010000003.1, on the reverse strand, counting down.
GAAACGAGTGTTCATGCTCGTTGGCCCTCCTCCTTGTATTACTGCATCTTTTGTAGGGAACATTGAGCCTTTCTGGTTTGAGCCGGGCCCGCTTGTTCGAACCACAAAAAGGTGTGGTCTGGAGCTGACCCATCTACACAATGTCTCTGTCCCATCCCTAAGTTCACTGAAGGGCCTCAGACCACCAGAAGACCCTTTTTAGCTGGCTTCTGCATGGCATGTTCTGGGCCAAGGCTTCCCTGATTGGGATTATGCCACACTGAGCAGTGGGCAAGGTGCTAATGTGTGGACAGATGAGGCCTAGAACTGGAGTTTGCAGCCCTTTCGTACTGAACTAAGGTACATGTGTACTTCTATCTACTGTAGCTCATAATCAGATTGACAGTCTGATAGTCTGTAAATCAAAAGGATCAGCTGCCAAATCATAGTAAGGTAGGTGTTAAAATATATGGTATGGAAGTATATGGCTCTAAAATAAAAAAGAGTATTCCTCTTCTGTGTTTGACTGGGTTTGTGTTGCTTCTGATCTCATAACTAGTTAATCCCCTATGTCCACTGCTAGATAAACTAGTAGAATTGGTCACCAAGAGTTGAATTTTAATGAGAGTTTATTCCATAGCAGATCTTCACATTCCCTAACAGCCAAATGCTTAGTCTTAATTTGGTTATCTTTGGGAAGTTGTCCTGAGAAAAATATTTTTACAGTTCTGTATGTTATACTTACTGATTACTGTTGCAAATTTCAAAGTGACTCTTACCTTTCAACAAAATAGCATATCTGTTACTTGATAGGTAATTCACCCAGCTTACTAAATTAAACTTGGTTTTGTAATCTTTTCTCAGTGAAGGTTCTTCCCAAGACTATCTTAAGATGAGCTTGGGTTAGTTCTAACAAGTGCACAACTTTTCCAGTTTCTTCTGATACCTCTGAGCTATAACTGCATCCAAATCTACAGTGGGAGATGCCCTCAGGTTGCCCCAAGAACAAGTAGCCAGAGCACCTGCAATCATATGGTACTCTAAGAAGGGTGCTGGAGACCATTGAGCAAACTCCAGGATGTCCTTTGTCTCTCCTGACGGTTTGTGCAAATGGCAAGAGGGAACACTGGAGCAAGAGGGTTCTGGAGCTTGCACTATGCAAGTATCATGCCAGAAAAGGCCACTTCTGGGATCTTTTCTGACTTGAGGAAGGCCTTCACTGTTGAAGCTGATAGCTCCACCTTTTAAGTTGAACTGTCAGCTGTGAAAATAGATTGGTGAGCTGTTGGCCATTTAGTTAACATGTGACCAGCCAGGGTTGGGGAGTAGGTGTTCTTGCCTCAACTTGCTGCTGAGTTATGGATACTGTTGAGACAGGCTTCCAAAGTGTAAATATTTTCTTTATCTTCCCACATTAAGATCTTCTACTAGTCAGCAAGGTATACTTCTGTAGCATCTTTCCAGAACTATAATTTACTATTAACATGTGATGTCAAGGATGGAAGCCTGGCTCGAGCTCTGTTCTTATAGAAGCATTTGGCCAGTTGCAAGACCTTGTCACACCCAGGTCAGCAATTCATACAGTGTTAGATGGAATGGGTGATGAGAGAGCTACATGTACTTAATCCAACATTTTACATTCACTAGTTTAACATCGTGGCTCCCACTGGGATTCACAACCAATTTTGTTGTGAATGTGAACAACCATATTGCTGCAGTCAAGAAAGGAATGTTTTTCTTTCTCAAAGAACACACATCAGAGATCTTCCAAATGCCTCCACCTCTCAGACAGTACCTCCTCACTTATGGAGGGGATTTGAGATTCCACAGTCTCCTTGGCAATAAGCAGTATTTGTGAATAGATACAACCCTTGCTGTTAAAGTACCTGAGCACTTCTGGTATTGCAGGTAATTAACATTACTGTGTCTTGAGATCGTGTGGAAATATTTGTGCTGCTTGCTCACAAAAGGTAAAACACTGCTGTGACTTGATATAGACCCCATGTCAACATAAGGAAAAACAGAAAGATCTTAAGCACAGGTTGGGGTTAATATGTCATGTTTTACTATAATGGCATTGAAATTGCTGGTGTTTCTCTTTTGCATCATTCTTCTGTCCTAATACTGCCTCTCCCCCTTTTTTATTTCTTCTGTCAGCACTGGCTTTTTGCTTGCTTTCTTGCTGTATTTGCCATAGATTTAACAAACGTTTCCTAGGGCATTGATGGCTGTGATGGTTGCACACAAGAACAAAATTAATGAATTATTCTAACTATCTTTTGTTCTTTTACTGAAATTAGCCTATTGTCATACTTCACTTAAAAGATATTAGCTCAGACAGGGAAAAAAGGCTTTAGATATTTTCATTGGGTTAACAACAGTGTTCTTAGTTATCTGAGGGTGGTGGGAGAAAATACAGTTTTATATATTTCCTATTGCAAATAGGTTTAACTATATAAGTACATCTTTTTAGATGTACAAACTAGGAAGCTCTTAGGTAAAATCATTAGGCAGTATTTTCTATTTTCTATTTTGTCTTCTTCTTTTTTTGACGTTAGTGATGATTTAACAGAAACAGCACAAGGCCTGTTATGTGTCTTGCTGCAAAAGTGAAAATGTGTTCAAAATCCAAACACATGTAGGGAGGCTGTAATGGTTTTCTTTGTGACAGGCAGCTACAAGGACTTGGGTCAGAATAAGAAATGAACAATACAGTCCTGAATAAGATCAAAACAAAAATTAAAACAAAAATAGAATATTTACAGTTAAAAGCTGCTCTTTGATTCTGATTTATGTATTAAAATAAATTCTTCAAGTAGGAGATCCTAAGTAGGATCAATAGTGCTTCAAAGCTTTCATAACTACACTCAACTTAATGGGCAGTTCCTGTCTTGCCCCTTGAAAGAGCTGCTTTTCTGCAGCAGGAAGGAAAATATAGTACAGATCCAACGCACAAGGGCACGGAACTCTTTCGATCCTGGTCTCAAAATTATGTGAAATTAATGCCATAACTGCAGTACTAGTAATTGTTTGCACTTATTTTTAAAGAGAGGAGCTTTAATTTGTAGCTTGGCCTTTCACATCAACACATGTACGAAACCAGTAGAAGTCATGGATGGCAAACTTTTTTAAAGTTTTGGTCTGTCCCGGAGTAGTGCAGACCTTAGCAGCTTTGCTTGTAGCTTAATAGCTTCTGCTTACTGCCTTAGCTTTTGTTATTCTCCTTGCAGATTCATGGCTTTTACTCCTGCTCGAATATAAAATCCTATGAACTGCCATTAAAACTGTTAATTCTTTTTTCTTACGGCAGCTTCCACTTGCTTTTAGAAGCTGCCTCTCCAACATGTACATAATTCAGTGCATGTTTTCCTAGCATATATAGTAATGCGTGTAAGAGGATTTTTGTACTCAAACAGTTGTGTTTCAGTTGCTCTTCTACGCAGATTTCCTATATTAAAGAAAAGAATGAAAACTTGACTTTAAAATACCTTCCCAAAAAAACCTTACTGAATTATGCTATGATAATTCAAGTTTCAGTTCAATTATGTTCCCATAATTCAGGTGCATATTTCAGTTTAACACATTGTTTTCAAATGAAGAGGATTTCATATGCACTATTGGCAGAGAGTTCCACATTAGTGCAGAACTAGATTTGGAAGAGAATTATTTTGAACTTGGACAACTAGAACTAATAAGGTACTGTATCTAGTTTTCAGAAAAACACTGGATCTGTAATACCAGCAACTATGGTAATATAAATAATTAATGGTAAATAGTGTGATACACTTGCGAGCATGAAATCTGTGAGGAAGTCAGAGGTCTATACTATTGGGGGGACAAATCATTTAGGAAAGCTTGTGTACCTGGCTGAGCCTAAGCTAGACTGTTTTCTTCCTAAAGATAGTGTAAAGTGTTTCTATCCAATAGCATATCTTGAAGCATATGAAACTTCTGTTATCCCACTTGAATGACATGGCAGTTACCTTGTGCCGGGTATATGATGGAAACTCCTATGCTCATTTGTTCTAGATGCCAGTTGGAATTCTAAGTATTTGGCTGATTATTTGTAACACCAAGTACTAGGATTTAAGTGCAGATTCCAGGTTTGTCTTCAGTACACAAGAAGTCTTGCATATTTTCTTCAGATTATAGACAGAACCACTCTTTAAAAAGACTGTGTTGCATAGTACAGCTGAATCTCATCCAAACAGCATCCAGGGTACACTTCTTGAACACTACTATTAGGATTAATTTTATTTTGGATCTAACTGAAAGGAAAGATATGCAGGATGAATCTCACTTCCTTCACTGCTTTCTCCAGGATAACCCTCGTAACAGCTGCTAAAGACGTCAAAGACAAAATGTAGACATTGAAATATATTGTACTGGTCAAGTAAAATGGATCCATGTTCTGTTGGAAATCAGCTGCAAGCTAGCAATAATTGCCATAAAACATTCTTTACCTCTCACACTGGCTTCAAGACTAAGCAAGATTTGTCAAGAACTGATCTGTTACTCCTTCAGCTTAGGACTGGGATAACTTTTTCAGAGAACCATACAATCTGCTTCCATCATGCTAAAGTTTATCTCGATAGATATGAAGACTTGCAAAAGTCATGTTGTGATCCTTTTAACATACACAAAAAAATTGCAAGGAAAAACTTGCATGCAATTGACATAGATGATGCATCTTTTCTAAGTACCAAGTTTGGACGGCAGTTTATACCTGGCTGGAAGCTTTGTCTAAAATGTACACAGATAATAAATGGAAATGCAGAGGTTGATTCTGAAGACCGTCAGCGAAGGAGACTTGATTCTGACGTATGTATATGGGACCATTTTTTTCACCTATATATTATTGGACTAAGGCTGCAGTCGTGTATACTGAAAGCAAGCCCTAGTGGAAAAAAAATCATACTTCTAAGTAAATTTACTTGAGGACAAGTAGTACATCTCTAAGACATAGTATTTAAATATCCATTGAGGAACAACAGTGTATAATTCACAGATGGGTGATTATCACTAGATGGGTGATTCACTTGTGTGAACTAATCATCACAACTCAGACATCACAGATGGAACTTTTATGTGACCTCACATCATGTCAGATTCAGTCATGTTAGTAGACTATTTACGTGTTTAGTTTCAAGTCCTCTCATAAATCAGCCTTAATCAAGTTTATAACGATTAATAGGAGAGGCCACAACTAGACATGAGAATGGGAAGTCTGATAAGTAGGCAAGTTAGATGTACCAGTGTAGACAAGGTGGAATCCCACAGGCTTTGTCAAAACATTAAGACCCCAGGCTACAGATCTAACAGAATTATGAGTTAGAATGAATGTACTACTTCAGACTACTGCTAATGGCACTAAAACAAAAGTATCCTCTGACAACTGCAAGCTTTTAAAAAATGCAGGAAGAAAGGATCTAGTTTGGTTGCAACTTGATGTGCTTATGTAAATAATGTTTTTCACAAATGCTGTTAAGACCAGTGACCCACTAGTTGTAGCCTGATATGGTACAGTGCATTCTTTGTTTTCAGCCTTTATTAGAGGTTGTGGTAGGGATCTGAAGTTGTTTGCCACTAATGAAGTTGAAAGCATAGCACAACATTTCAGGAAAGGGATTTAAAGAAATGCTCTGTGTACTTGTTAAAGTACCAATTTACTATTTCTGTTTCCATTAACTTGTATGATTAAAGATATTCTTAAGTCCTGCCTGTCACCTGCTGTATAAGAGATTACCTCTGTTACTTTTATACTTGCTGTTAGTGTTCCTCATTTAGAGAAACCTTGTGAGTAGCCAAGAGGCACAAGTGTGCAGTCAGCAAAAAATACTGTATTAGTGTGTGTATAATACTGTACCACAACATTTAGCAACCACTCCCTGACATTTTTATAATGTTTCTTCCTTAATCAAGAATATTCTTGGTGGGTAGCCTGAGGACATCTAATTTAAATGTATTCCTCGCGTATTCATGTACTGAGCATGTGAAGGAAATGAGAGTTAATGGAAGTTGTAACATTGGCCTTAGATTTGTTCCTGTCTTTTATCTGAGATGTATGAACCTTCCAGTCTAATTAGCAGTGTTTCACGTGTTCGCCTTTGTGTCATTGGTTCAAATAGAATTGTCTGTATTTGTTCAGGGTCGTACAGCTAAGGCTTTGAAGTCCTTACAGTTTGCTAATCCAGGACGACATACTGAATTTGCTCCAGAAGCAAACAAAAGGGAGAAAAGAAGGCTCCAGACAAAAAGCACTTCTGTTCATTCAGACAGGTGAGGCATTTTTCTAGATTGATTATATTTATCCTTATTATCACTTCTTGGGACAGGAGGATCCCTTTCTGTGTCTGCATCATACTTAAGTCTGCTTTTTTTTAAAAAATGAGAGAATGGAAAAGTAGTGGCTTTAGCCAGTAGTTTGAGAAGGAAGATACATGTTAAGATTTTAGCCACCAATTGTGACATCATTTTAATCAAATCTATCATCTTCTAGCTTCTTCTTTTAGGCTTAGCATTACTTCTCTCTAAGTTCAGGTGTTTCCTCTAATATAATACACACCGTCAGTAGGTACAAGGGAGGAAACAGATATGTCACAGAGAGGTGACATGGTTAAATCCCAAATATTAAAGTAAGTAACTTACTAAAAATACCAAGGATAATGTGCTGGCATGTGTGTGCATGCACCCATGTAGATGGTGGTATAACAAAATGTCTGGTTTTTAGACTCTGACTAAAGATTTAGCTTTTTACTCAGGCCTTTCCAGAGTGAACATTTGTTTTCCCCCATCCTTGATTTTAATCATGTTGTCACATAACTATTATTAGTTCTTTAAATTTTTTCATTTTTTCCAATTTTTCCATATTGCTTCCATAGCAAAGTAAATAATAGCTACAGATAGTTACGTGACTGCCTGTGAATCCTGGAGGGTTTCCCCTTTCTGTCATACCAATGAGTAAATGGGGTAGGATATGTGAGTCAAAGGCTGTGATCAAACATACCAAAAAGAACATCTCTGAGGGGTTTAAAGAAGGCTTTGAGGTGGGATTGTTCATACACTAGTCTGACCCTCCCCCCTTTCCCAAACATTCTGGGTTACAGGTGGGTTAAAGGCTTATACCCTGTCTCTCTGAGGCACCTCTGAGGGGCCCTTTTGTTAAGTCTGAACACAGCCATAGAGGACCATGAGAGCAAATAAATCTATTTATTGGTCTTTTGAAAGGAGACTCCTGTTAAGGAGAAAAGTGATTATTGTGTCAGCATTATCCCTCATTGCCTCCCACTTTTCAGAATAACCTCTTCTGTATATATGCTCTTTTTTTCTGTCCACAAGATAAAATTTTCATGGGCAGGTTCCCTAACCATCAGACACCAAATTATTGTTCTTATTTCCAGCTACTCTCCACTTCTTTCCTTTGCACTCAATCAAAAGCAACAACCTGGCAAGAAATCCCAAACTAAAAGACTTAAATTGGGAAAGGGGGAGGGGGGAGGGGTGCTAACATAACATAATGTATGACTTATTTATTTATTTATTTATATTTGTATTTGTATACTGCCCTATACCCAAGGGTATCTGGGCGGCTCACAACATTTAAAAACAAACATAGCAAAACATAGCAAAAGCTATATCAGTCCTAAAATCAGTTAAAGTTTAAAACCCAGCCTTAAGAAAAATACAGAACAGTTTAAAAGCAGCAGTGTTAACGATGGGGAAAGCATGGGGAACATTTTAATACATTTCTCAGCAAAAGAGTACTGCTGTTAATTATGCTCTCTTCTTCCTTCAGGCAACTCATACCAGCAAAAAGCAAAGTATATGATAGCCAAGGATTTCTTCTTTATAGTGGGATAGACCTGTGTGACTGTCTTGATGAAGATTGCTTAGGATGTTTCTACGCCTGCTCCAAGTGCAGCTCTAACAAATGTGGGCCCGAATGCCGCTGTGATCGCAAGTGGTTATATGAGCAAATTGAGATAGAAGGAGGAGAAACTATTTTCAATAAGCAAGCAGGATAACCCACATACTGTACTTTAGTGTACCACAGACCCACATTCCAAAGCGTTTTTATTCTACAGATACCTAAACTTTGTTCAGATTTCCGAGTAGTGTTTCTAGTTAATTCTAACTTGTGGTTGCTATAAGAGTAAAGCTAGAATAGTGTTAATTATTAATGGACAAATGGATAAACATGTACAGTATTAGCCCACTTCCACAATGTTTTTATTCTCTGTTTTTGGCGGGGGAACAGACTAAATTTTCAGTTGTGAGAAATGTGATCCCGTCTTTAGTTACTTTAAACCACTAATAGCCATAAGCGGTATTAGGAGTTTAAAGATTAACAATATAACAGAGCATTGGCATAGTGGATAAAAAAAAAATCAATTACAGTTTTGGGATGATTTTTCTTAATTTTTTAATAAATATATATTTTAATCCATTTCAAAGGGGGACATGTTTGAGGGTTTTTTCCCCTCTTTAAATGAATAAGTTTAATCCTGTGCTTACAATGCTGTTTCATTTCTTGTGATGAGAATAACCAAAGATGTGACCTCAGGTACCATTTCTGTTTTGAATACATTTGAGAAGCTTATAGCTCAGTCTCTAGGTTGCCTAACTAAAGATAATTGTGATAAAATTTAGATGTAAACTATAGCAGTATTGTAAGGGAGGAGACTCTCTTAATCTGTGAAATTTTGCATAATGGTATGTCCTAAACATGCACAAGGATTCTTTTTTCAGTGGCCACTAAAACTATATCATCTTGCTGTTGTAAGACGTTAAAAAAATCTGAGTGGAGCTGGGTCGTTTTTCTACTTTTCTACTACAGGCTATGAAGAATCATATATATGCAACTGAAAATTGGCTACGATGGCCTAGCAAACTGTGTAAATTACTTTAAGTATTATGCCCAAAGCTCCATCTGACTTCACCCATTCTATGTATACTAATCCAGGAAAGCAGGTAGGCTTCACAAAATCTACTTAGACATTTTCACTGAATTCCAGAACAAACAGGGCTGAAAACTGAACCTAGAAGTTCATATTTGCTGTGATAGGTATATGTGATGTTTTCTTTTGTTGAACAGTTGACCACTGAGTCCATGGAGCCAGTTGACTGAGACAATTGTGTGTACATTTGTATGCATTTAAAAACTGCTTGATCAACTCTATTGTAATTATTTGTAAGTAACTCCAGCCAGGGGATAGTAATCTGACTAAATAAGGTCCAGTGGTAGTAAATCCTCTGCTGAAAGAAATTTCTCAGTAGAACTGCTCACTGTCTTAAAACGGCCCACCTTGGTGTCTCACCTTAATAAAAAAAGATTTTTTTTCCGTAATACTGTTAGAGCGATCAACTAACATCTCATACAGTCACTTTTTAAATTCTACCTATTATTGCAGTGTTCTGGCTTTTCTGAAATCTTCCTGATAGATTTGAATCAGTATAAATTTGGAAATTGTTTAAGGGCTTAAATAAGTACAGATTTTTGTAGGCAACGCTACTGAGGCTGATGGCTTTTATACTCTAGAAACCTTTTACGGAGATGAATTCTGCCTAACTTCTAGTAGCTTCCTTGAACAGTTTGCATTCTCCCTATAAAGTAGTATTCCACAAAGTCTCTGGTTTAGTAAAAGCATTTAAGCATATAAACTCAACTGAATACTTTTTGAAGGTTTTTTTTTCCTTGGTATTGTTAGGCCATAGAATATTGGATTATAGAATCTTGTTTGATTCAGTTATATTGTGCAGACATTTGCTAATACGAATACAGTGGGGTGTTGGGAGAGGAAATAGTAGTGTGTTTACTCTGACTGATTTTATTTAACAAAGTTTAAAAATTGTCAAAGAAAAGGCTAGCTTGCAAAGATATGCTCCAACTACTGATAAAACAGAAGCTAAAGCCCTGCACAAATTTTTGGAAGCCACTTACATGGAACATTGTCAGTGGTATGAATACTGAAGAAAGGATATTTTCAGATAGCAGTGCAGCACTAAATAAATTTCAGTTTCTCTTTGTGATCTTTGTAATGTCTAATTTGCTATCATTTAATGAATCATTCTAATAAAGAAATCAATTTAAGCTCATATTTGTTCATTATTCATCCTCTTTATAATGTTGACTGAAATGCATGATGACCCAGCAAAACGTTTGTGCAGCTGAATGGAAACATTGTTACCAAATGCATTCAGTCTGATGTCCTGCAACAAGACAAGTTTCTACTACTCAGTTATTAGCAGGGTAAGATTAAACTAAAGCCAGTTTACTTTGTGCCATATTGTAGTACCAGTTATGTACACATACAGCACTTTAGAAATAAACTATCATCATCATCATCTCTGGCAAAAACCAGTGAAAGTGGTCCCAGTCATCCTCGGCACACTGGGTGCGGTACCAAAAGATCTCAGCGGGCACCTAAAAACCATTGGCATTGACAAAATATCCATCTGCCAACTACAAAAAACCACTTTACTGGGGTCTGCTTGCATAATTCGCCGATACATCACGCAGTCCTAGGTGCTTGGGAAGTGCCCGACTAGTGATATAATATAAAATCCAGCATAGTGATCTCGTTTGCTGTGTGTAACTGCTGTTTTTACATCATCATCATCATCAAACAGTTATGGGTTAGTTGAAACTCCATGTTATTTCCTTACCCAAATTTACATTGGAGTTTTGAAATTCAAGCAACAGCATTTTCTGTGAATAAAAAACCAATACATCTTACTGATACCACAACCTGCTACATTTTGCTGTGAGTCAGACAAAAAAGTGTACAGAGAGAAGGAAATCAAACAGTGAAGTGAAGGAAACAGTTTTTCTGAAACTTATAATTAATAACTGTCCTCATTCAACCATAATAAATAATGGTTAATTACTAAGAAAACACATGTCAAGAGTTGTTCTCACCCAGACTTCTCTGATGTGACTACAAAGAGGAGCTTGGGTATAGTGGCTTCCCTTTTTGGTCTGTCAGTACTGAAACTGTTTATTCTTGGGTACTGTTTATTGATGGGTAAATCCAAGTTAACTACTACATTATGATACTGAATAAAGTAAATGAAATCTGAAACAGAATATTATCTTAAAATGATACAGAGGTGATAGATGAGCCTAAGGTTTCTGCCTATCACAATACGGCTTTTGTTTATTCTTAAATGCAGACGTATGCTGTTGTTATTTATGGTTGGTTCTAAATCATGTTAGACTCTACCATGCCTCTGAATAGATTTGTAAACATTATTAGGATTATGTCTTTACTCAGTAGTCTTGATCTTCCAAGATTATCATCCTCAGAAGAAGAGAAAACATTTCAATAGGTTAATACCAGCTAGTGTAAATCTTGTTTATGCATTGATCAGTTTTCCGGTGAAGTTGGAAGAGTCATGCCTAGGTTTAGGATCTTTGCCTGTCTCTGCCTCAACAGAAGCAAAGATATGATCATATGTATGCTTAGCTCTCTAACACAACAAGACTTGTTCTGAGTAAATATGTAACTATATATTGGAGACTTTAAAAATAACACTTAAGAAAGTATATATGTACTATACATAAATCACCCAGTTATTCCCTTCAACATAGCAATTCTTATTTGCTACACTTCTTTCCATTATTGCCATTCCATTCTACCCCACTTCATCAGATTCCCAGATACTGTGGTTGTTTTATTCTGTTGGTTTTTAGGCTTATGAAATGTAATTACTGCTAATGCTACAGAAAGTTAGGGCTGCAGATGCAAATCCATTTTAATCTGTAGATTCAAACGTATTTTGAGCCTGACCTTCAACCTCTTACTGGACAACCCTCGAAATGGGACAAAGACTCCCTGTTTAGTGAAGTTCATGCCTTTTTGTCATGTGGGTATATTTTATTACATGGGAGCAGGTTGGAGGTCAGTAGTCTCATTTTACTTATGATCTCGCACAATCTGAATCCAGTTTTCTGAAGGACAAATACCTTTGGGAAGTGGTAAACAGAACGAATGGCGGTAGGAATATTTGAGTGAACAGGAGAGCCTGTGAAGGTTTGCATGGTTCCTGTCTCCGTGCATTTGTGTTCTGTGTTAAAATGCTTGAGTGGCTAATGTTTATTTAATATTTATCACCTAATCTAAAGATAAACAGTAAAATAATTAAAATACAGTAAAAGCATAGATACATCACTCGCCAAGGCTGACTTAGATACTGAAATTCTGGGTACAAAGGTGAGCTTTCAGCAATTAGTGAAAACCACATCAGTTAGGGGGGCTGGTGTATGCCTGAAGAAAGACTGTTCTATAGCTTGGGAACCAGTCATGGAAAAGGCCCTCTCTACCTGTAACAGGACTGACTTAGGAAAGGTATACAATTGTCAGGAAAGTCTCCTGTGAAGATCTTAGATGAAGGACAGATGTGCTACTTCTAGCTCACTTTCATTTGGTCCTGAAGCAAAACTGCCAAAGCCTGGGGCTGAGATCTAGGGTGATGTAAGCTTGACAGAATACGTGAACATTTTGGCAACAGCATTTTGCACAAGTTTCAGCTTCCAAGTGGAGGCCAAAGTAGAGTGTATTGCAGTAATCTAACCTGAAAGTTACAACAAATACTGATGGCATCTCATTCCAAGGTCTCCTCATTCCTTATGGCTGCTCCTGGCTCCGTCATATCGATAATAAAAGCATAGGGGTAAAGGACAGGACCCCGAAGCATCCCATAAGTGAGCTCCAAGAATGCTGGCCAAAATTATTCTAAAGCTACATTTTGGAATCTGCCACAGAGATAGATTCCAATCTACTTACACTACTTCCTAAGTCCCATAGGCACTCCAATAAGATGCTATGGTCAACAGTATCAAAAACTACTGAGAAATCCAGGAGCACCAAGAGGGCTACACTCCTACTGTCTCTTTCCTATGAAAGACCATCCAATAGAGTGACCCAGTCAGTCTCATTACTATGCCTAACCATGATTGAAAAGGATCTGGGAAATCTGTCATTCAAACGTCTGCACTTGGATTGCCACCACTTTCTTCAGAACTTTGGTCCTCCATTCCAGAAGACCTAGTAGGTTAGAAAAGCAGACCAATGAGGCTGCTGAAGAATCATGTGGCTGGTGCCAGCAGACCAGGGTGGGCTGCCTAGAAGATGGGACAGGAAAAGGTAAGGAGTCAAATGTGTAGTGCTTGCGTCAGCTTCAATGCAAACAGGCAGATTCAATATGTATGCATCCCTACTATTAGAATACCTTCCCGCAACTTAGTTGCTCATTGTGCTACATGGGAGAAATCCGAAAAGGGTATCAGCACTACAGAATTCAGTATTGAGAAGAGTAAATTACCAATATTTTATCAGTCAAAGAAGAGTTGTCTATTAAGTGACGGCCAGCATTTTGGCATAAACAGCTGTGAGTTAATTCCAACAGCAGTGTTGTGTGGCTAAACAACTTGTCAGTAGACAAACATTAAGCTGCCTGTAGTGGAAATGTAGGTGTGAAATACTCTAAAGGGACCACCTATGAAGGATGAACCCTTACTATTACCAAGGCTAAACTGCTTTAGTTTTGGGATGTAGAATTACAAATTCTACAGCAATCTATTTACTAAGTGCCAAAGAAGGTAAGATATATGAACTCCTTAGAAAAACAGTAGAATAAAAAAATCAGTTATTACAACAGGAATACTTTATTTGCATAACCAGACTATAAATGTGTTAGCTTGGCACTAATAGCCCACCAGATAAATCTTATGTCAAGTACCAACTGGCAAAACCCTTCATTAGATCTTTACTGGTTTGGTTCAGTTCGAAACAAACAGCATGTGCTGTGAACATGTTAGACTTGAACTTTAAATGGTTGTGAAACATTCACAGTTTGGTTCAAATGCTCAATGAACTGTTCCTCACAGGGAACAATGGAGGTGAATAAGGGGGCAGCAGGATCAAAGTTTTGCAGAGTTGGAACAGGAAACCCTCAAATTGGCATTGGTAGCCTCCAGAAAGACCCTGTAAATTATCCGAACAATCTGGCATAGCCTTGGTCTTTGATTTTTGATGGGTGGTGGTGGAATGCCCTATTTGTTTCCATGGAGCAGGTAAGATATTTTAAAATAATAATAATAATTCAGAATGAATTCAGATGAAGGAAGAAAGCAACAAGTAGTACAGAGATAATATTTTTAAAAGTCTATCCAGGTCTTCTGGATGGCTTTGGTGCTCTTATCTGGGTTCAGAGGAGTTTATTCTTGCCAATCCAATGGTCCACCTTATAAATTTAGGGTCTTTCCCCACTAGCACTAAGTACCCATTAGGGACCCATTAAGCTCAGAGCAGGAAGACCCCAGTTCCACTGCGGGCCCCATTAGAGGCACATTTGTTTCCATCAGTTCTAGGGAAATCCAGATTGAATAGGTCCTTCAGGACCTATAATTTGGATTTCCTATAGACCTATTAAAGGGATCTACAGGCATTAAATCTGGATTATATGGACCGTGTTTCCACTGTGATTGGGCAATGGGGGCTAGGGGAAGCTCTGGAGGGCGCTCCCATGGGGGGGGAGGTGCCCTGAAACCCAAAGCTCCAAAGCCTGTGCACAATCTCTGAAGCCTGCTCTGAAACTGGCTCCAAAGAATAGCACAAGCTCTGAAGAGGACCCCACACGAGAGCAATGCCAGTCCTATGGACTTTTGTCAAAGGCTCTGGAAAATCTTTGAAGTTTGTGGCAGATTGCTCCGGAGAATCTCCGGAGCTTATGACAAAGCTCCAGAGATTCTCTGTAGACACTCTGGAGCTTCTTCGTCCCCTAAAAAACCTGGGGTGATGGGTGGGCCCCATGTGGGTCGATCCGGATTCACCACATGGGTGCTCCACCGTTTCCACTGCAGGCAGGCTAGCACCCATTGCTATTGGGTGCTGCACCGCCTGTGGGAATGCATTGGTTACCTCCATCTGGATCTACTAGATCCGGATTAGTTGAAGGACCCATTCCTTAGATCTGTATCATCTTAGATCCTGATTAAGGCAGGTCAGTGGAAAAAACCCATTAGTCATTAGGAAAGCTAACCCCATGCAGGCCATGTGAGGTCAACAGCAATTCCCCTGAAGATACAAGTGTACAGAGGAATTACAAAGTAGTTACACTATGTTTGTAGCTGCATTTCTGCAACCATTTGTGATTTTTTTTTTTAAAGAGCAGACCTCTATGTCCAGCTCCATCTGCATTAGATGGATCCTGATCCAGATTAAGAAGGTCCTCAATCTGATCTCTGCTAGTACCATTTAATCAGTACTACTCAAGGAACCAGGCAGCCTCCCATGTTCCAGATTACCAGAGACTGCTTTTCAACAGCATGTTACAACACATCACTGAAAATCACTTCCCTGGGCCCTAAGGCCAGGAACTTTTGCTCCTAGTCTTAAGAGTTGTGCTGGTGTGGCTACAAAGCTCGCACAAGCTTCACTGTGAGTTACTCTAGACCAACACCGATCCCACTCATGATTCCTTGCAATCTGGATCAGTGGACCAGGGTTTTCCAAACTCATTGATCCAGAATTAAATGACAAGTAAATGCAGACAAGGCCTTATTTGTCTTCAGTTAAAAATATATTAAAGTACTGGAATCTCCTGAATACGATTGTAAACACTGTGTTTTTTTGTATTGTTAAAGTATTTGTAAATCCTGCTAACATCAAGGCATAGTACTTTAAAAAATTATAGCATGTAAATTCCATGGGAGTAATTTATATTAACTATTGGCCTTGTTCCCTTGTATATGTTGGCCTAACAATGAGGGCAATAATGTTAAGGATCTCTTAATATAGAAGCTGCACATATAGAATCAAACACTGTAAGTCCCTCTTTGAAAACTTTTTAAAAAACATTTAAACATGACATAGAACATAGGGGATTCATGTGCACAGACAGAATTGATGTTAACAAGAACAGGAAAGAAGATTTACTGGAAAAAAATGCTCTATTGGATTTGTAAATTGGGGTTGGCTCAAGATATTAGTTGAATAATTTAAGATACAGATCTTGTGGTTTTTTTGTCAACTTAGTGTCCTCTGCACTTACTTTCATTTTTATTTACTCATTAAGTTGTATTAGGATCAGTAAGTATTCTACCTTGGTAAGCATACTTGGTGTATTTATAAGGCTTTCATGATTCTGCACTTTACACTGACCTTAATGCTTTTTGGACAGAAATAGTGTACTCTAGTTTGTTTTAATAAGCACCAAGTTTTATTATAGGATTTTTGGCTTTTTGTAAGTTTTTGTGTCAGTAAATGCACTTTGCAATATCTGGGATGTGAGAAAGATCATTAAAAATGTATGTATATTCTGCCTGGCAGACGATATGGAAATACTATAGCTGTTTCTGCACTTGCTGAGGCTATTCTGCACAAAGGCTGGATGGCCCAGTCCAGGACAGTCATCCTGTCCCAGGTGGGATAGATTACCAGTATCCCATTTCAAGGCTACCTACATTCCAAACAACCCAGTCTGGCCCAGTGGAACCATATTTGAAGGCTGGGAACAAAAAATCGTCTAGCTATGCTACCAACAAGAAAATTCACATGCATAACTTGATATACCAAGGCAAGCATAATCCCAAGCAGAGCCTCTGCGTTGGATTTTAGCAAGGTTGGAGGTATTCAGCTATAACAAGATGCTCTCCTAGCTATGCTGGGCTTAACCATTGATCTTGCAAGCAAATCTGAAACTTTGGAAAGGGCCAAGGCAGAGTAATCATGAAAAATGGTACAAGGCAGAGATATGGTCTGACACCCAAGAAGCTGTTGGGTGTAAAGACAAAGGGCCTGTTCACACTAAGGTGATCAGGATGGCGCAGCACACTCTGGGATGGAGCATACACATATTGGAGTGCGACCTCTGTCCCAGATCATCCCAGAGACACCCTGGTGGCTGGAAGCTTTGGAGCAATTAAAACTGCCCCACAACTTAACCAAACTTCCAGAGACAGCAGTCACATTAATTCTGTATGTCAATGCTGTCTGGGGGCTGCACAACACAGCTGTGCAGTCACACACTGCATCACTGATTGTCGTAGAAATGGTCCAGAGCACATGGCTGTACTTAAAGCCATGTGGACAGTCCCAGATGGGACCATTCACACTTCAAAGGAGCCCTTGGTAAATCTGGGTTAAGTCTGGGATGGGATCAGCTCTTGCAACGCGAACAGTTCCTGAACTGGAGAAGAGGCAGCAGGCTGGGCTGCTCTGCCATCTTACTCCCAGCAGTGCCCCTCCCTCTTCCAATTGCTCCCATCACAAGATGGCAAAGAGACTACGGCAGCCGATCCACGAGTTGAGAAATCATCTGGCCCTGTGGCCGAGCAGGGCGGGGCTGAGTAGATTCCGGCTGACCAACTCTACCATCATCCGGTTTGTCAACAATGAAGAGAAAAGTAAAGAGAATAGGAAAATTCCAGCAATAAGAAAGGAGCAGAAGAATTGGAACTGAAGACCTCATGTGCTTGCTTTTTGCTGTCCCCTGTTCCCTCCCACACCATTTTCCTTTTGTATCTTGTCTCTTTAGATTGTAAGCCTGAGGGCAGAGACCTGGCTAAGATTAATATAATATTGTAACTCGCCCTGAGACCTTCGGGTATAGGGCGGGATAGAAATACAAACAAACAAACAAATAATAAACTTAATTTCTGTGGGATAGCATCTCACAGAAGTTAAACGTAAAAAGGCTGAAAATCAGAATTTTTTGTTGCTTAAGTATTGAATAGCTGTTGCTCTTTTTTCTATTTGAATTAAGTGCTAATTACTTTTCTAGTATTTCTCACTTTTCATTACAAAGGCCACAGTTATAGTATACTATGCCTCTTTTTTCACTTTGTGAAAGTAGTTTTACTTAATTTAGCAAGGTGAACTCTCTCTGATTCTTGTTCATCAAGCAGTTTTGACTCTCTCTAACCTGACTGATCATGTTGGGAAATGACTCTATTGATTGAGCATTATTTGAAAGATATAACTTCATTACTACACCTGCACGTAACCAGATCAAAGGTTAAAAGCACCCATAATTAAAACCATTGTATTAACTTTTAAGGGATGCGGTCATCTTAGAAGTTACATTGCAGGTAACTTTCCTTTCTCTATGAATATTGCAAGTAATACCTAAAAAATCACAGAGCAAATGAATTCAGAAGATGAAAAAATGCTCCCTTGTGATTTCATTATGCAGTAGTCTGCAGTTTCACAATATATTTCTGAGCATTGATCTGTGTATTTCAGGTATTTTTATCATTTCACATACATTTTACTGTATGTGATAACTATAAAAGCTCACTGGGTCAGGAGGAAGGCATGAGATCCAGAACTCCAAACATGGGATAATGAGAAAATACTAATGAAATTTGTAAAATCCACCTCAAAGAAACATTAAGTTTATCAGACAACACTGGTTACCTCAGTTTTGAACCTCAATGCAGTTATAATTATTATAATCCTAAGATCTTTCTTGGTTGTCCCACTGCCTGCAGTTCTTAGGGGAGTGGGAACACATGGGGGCACATTCTCTGTTATAGCCCCCAAGTTATGGAATAATCTCCCCTCTGAGATGCATCAGGCACCCTCACTCTATGTGTTTATATGACTGGTGGAGAGACTCACCTCTTTACCTTGGCCTTTGGCTGAGGGGTATCCTCTCCCCATGCACGCACTGTCATTGTTTTAGTTTTAGTTTTGGGGGACTTCAACGTCCCGCTCGACACCGACCTAACAGGGGCGGCCCGGGAGTTTATGGATACCATGATAAGCATGGGCCTATCCCAATTGGTCAACGGGCCTACACATTGTGCGGGTCATACTCTTGATGCGGTGTTTTGTACCGAACAGGCATATCCGTGGGCGGAGGTGGTAAGGACCTCTGCATTATCATGGTCGGATCATTTCCTGGTCAAGATAGAACTGAGAGCCAATTCCTGCTCCTCCGGGGGGGGGGCATTCGAATGGTCCGCCCTCGAAGGCTAATGGAGCCAATTGGATTCCAGAAAGCCTTGGAGGGTTTAATGGTTGGGAATGCCAGGGATCCTGTCGATGCTCTGGTTAATACCTGGAACACCGATCTCACCAGGGCTATCGACATGATCGCTCCCAAGCGCCCTTGCCATCCCGCTCCTAATCGGAGGCCTTGGTATACGCCAGGGTTGAGGAGGATGAAGCAGGTTGGACAACGGCTAGAGCGCAGGTGGCGGAAGACTCGTCTCTTATCTGACAGAACTCACCATAGGAACTTCCTTTGTTCCTATCAGGAGGCAATACGTGCAGCAAAGAGAGCTTTCTTCTCTCGTCCAGCAGAGCTCATCCAGCAGAGCTCGTCCAGCAGAGTCTCATCCAGCAGAGCTGTTCAAGGTGGTGAGGGAGATGACACAGGTACCCCCTGCGCCAAATCCCTTACTTAACCCGATGACGGCCTGCTGTGACGCATTTAATAACTTCTTTGCAGACAAAATCTCTCAGATAGGAGCCGACTTAGACGCCACCACTGAAACAGAGTCGATAGATGAGGCGTCCAGTGATCCCGTCGATGTAGTTATACTGGATCAGTGGCAATCTGTGAGTACGGAGGATGTGGACAAGCTACTTGGTAAGATGAGGAAGACGACTTGCTGTGACGGTCTCAGGGTACAGGCCGCAGACTGTTTTGCTTTCTGGCTTTTCAGGCTTCTTGCAAGCTGCCATAGCCAGCCTTGGTGCAAACGGCTTGTTGCAAACCCTGGGATCTTGGCTGCAAAAAGGGCGGGAAATCCTGTGCGGGCCCTGTTGCAGTGATTGGCTGGAGTAAGGTTTTGGAGGGAAAAGCTGTCCGGGGATCTGAGTGCTGGAGGGGCTAGAGAGGAGTTCCCACCAATCAGGCTGGAGGGACAGCAACCTCTGTTAGGAGTCTCCAGCAGCATTTTATTGCGGCTAGAGCCAATCAGGATCAGGGGTGTGTGTATAAATGAACACAGAGTACAGCAGAAGGGGTCTTCATGCTGGGACCAGAGCTGAAATCAGAAGAAGAGCTGAAATCCTGAGGGAGCTGGAACCAGTAGCTGACCATTGGGCTGTTGGCTGAGCGAATTCTGAAGGGGACAATCGAGGAAGATTGGGGCTCCGAGGGAGACTTCGCTAGCAACTATCCAAGGCTGGATGATCGGACAAGCAAGGACGGACTGGGCCTTGTGATCATCTAGGGCCACGTTTGGGTACACTGGCTTGGCTTGAGCTGAGGCAGAAGCAAGCCAGAGGGAGAGGAACGTGGAGAGGTTTGTTTTTTTAAAAGGGGAACTATTTTCCTTTAGAGAAAGGGGTAGCTCCTAGCCTTAAGAGTCTTACTGAGTTAAACCTGAGTTAATCCAACAAATACCTGAACCTTATCTTTTTTTTAGTATTGCTTGTGTAAAATAATAAACTTATTTTAGTTTACTGTTGAAACGCTTGCTACCAGTGTTTTGTGTCCACACTGTAGTATTCACTTGGCCGTTGCACGAACCCAGCATCCTAACAGGGCCAAGCTTCTCCTAGAGAGGGCAGGCACTAACTGGATCGCTGGGCATCGTGGCAATTTGGTGGCAGCTCGGGACGAATCTTGATTCAGTCCGCTTTGACCAGAATACTGCAGTAGCAAGCAATACTGTGTGTGATTGAGAAAGGCAGCCAGAGTTTGGCTCCTCTGTGAATGAGTCTAGTGTCTGGACACAGAGCCCTACGGTAGTGCCTGTGGGTCAGAACTCCTCCATCCCTGAAGTGTGAGTGTGCTAGACATCAGGGAGGGCTAGCAGGCACAGGTCCTGAGGTAAATGCTTATGGTATTTGGTAAGGACCTGGTGTGCTGTGAGCCTTAGCATTTGGGTGAGCCTAGCCACAGAATAGTGGGGTCAGTAGGTGTGGTGACCAGAGGTAATTGCTTTGGGTAAAACGTACGGTCACCAGCCGGACGCTGAACCACGTGGCTACGCCCAAATAGACCTGGTTCCGGAGGTAATCTGCCTGGGTAAAGTACGGAACCAGGGAGGGAATTACGTTCCCTGTGTGTTTGCTACAAATATCAGCAGCCAACACGGTAAATCAAGTGGTGGGGAGTCCCACACTTGATGCTAACTAGGAGAGGGGCTAAAGCTGTTCCAAAGGGTCTTGGGGGACTGCCAGCTGGGCGTGTTAGTGGCAAGGGTCCCAGAGCCAAACCAAGGAAAGCTATTATGGAGTCTGTGGTGGAACAGGAGGTTTCAACCCCAGAGCCAAGTGTGGGTGCAGGCCCAGGGACTCCTGAAGCTGTGCCGGGAGTGGCACAGGACAAGGGGCTCGCTGAGCTCAAACTGAGGCTCGAGTATGAGCGAGAGATAAAAAAAATGGAAATGGAACGGGCAGAAAGGGAAATGCAGTTTAAAAGACTGAAAATGCTGACAACTGGAATTGCATGCTTAGCAAAAGGAGTCCTAAGGAGCCTGGGACTCCAAATTCTTCTGTGGGTGATCCATCTGAGTGTCGAGTTGCGGTCATCACTGGAAGGGATCCAGGAAGCTGGTGCCAGGTCGGAAGGACCAAGGTCTAGAGCATCCTACGCCGAGACCGGAGAGACCAACAGGATGGCATCTCCAGGCAACTGGGTCAGCAAGGAGCTGGATCCCACAGCAGGACCACTGCCAGATGGGCCCAGCAAAGAACCAGACTGATTTTGGACTCAGTAGACTATTTAAGTGACTTTGGGACACTGTTTAGTTGTATATAGTTAGTTAAGGAAAATCTGTGATAGAGACTTCGGACTTTTATAGAGTGTGTTTATTAGATAGTTAGTATGTAAAGTTACACTCCTCCTAGGGAGACAAATGTCCATGGGACAGTTGTGCCCCAGGTACATTTGTCTTTTTTGGGGAAGGGAGGGGTTGTGACGGTCTCAGGGTACAGGCCGCAGACTGTTTTGCTTTCTGGCTTTTCAGGCTTCTTGCAAGCTGCCATAGCCAGCCTTGGTGCAAACGGCTTGTTGCAAACCCTGGGATCTTGGCTGCAAAAAGGGCGGGAAATCCTGTGCGGGCCCTGTTGCAGTGATTGGCTGGAGTAAGGTTTTGGAGGGAAAAGCTGTCCGGGGATCTGAGTGCTGGAGGGGCTAGAGAGGAGTTCCCACCAATCAGGCTGGAGGGACAGCAACCTCTGTTAGGAGTCTCCAGCAGCATTTTATTGCGGCTAGAGCCAATCAGGATCAGGGGTGTGTGTATAAATGAACACAGAGTACAGCAGAAGGGGTCTTCATGCTGGGACCAGAGCTGAAATCAGAAGAAGAGCTGAAATCCTGAGGGAGCTGGAACCAGTAGCTGACCATTGGGCTGTTGGCTGAGCGAATTCTGAAGGGGACAATCGAGGAAGATTGGGGCTCCGAGGGAGACTTCGCTAGCAACTATCCAAGGCTGGATGATCGGACAAGCAAGGACGGACTGGGCCTTGTGATCATCTAGGGCCACGTTTGGGTACACTGGCTTGGCTTGAGCTGAGGCAGAAGCAAGCCAGAGGGAGAGGAACGTGGAGAGGTTTGTTTTTTTAAAAGGGGAACTATTTTCCTTTAGAGAAAGGGGTAGCTCCTAGCCTTAAGAGTCTTACTGAGTTAAACCTGAGTTAATCCAACAAATACCTGAACCTTATCTTTTTTTTAGTATTGCTTGTGTAAAATAATAAACTTATTTTAGTTTACTGTTGAAACGCTTGCTACCAGTGTTTTGTGTCCACACTGTAGTATTCACTTGGCCGTTGCACGAACCCAGCATCCTAACAGGGCCAAGCTTCTCCTAGAGAGGGCAGGCACTAACTGGATCGCTGGGCATCGTGGCACTTGCCCTCTCGACCCTTGCACATCATGGCTGGCCGTCCGGGGGGGGGGGATGCATTGAGGAGATTCCTTACGGATATCATCGGTGCATCCTTCAGGGAAGGACATGTTCCATCTTGTCTAAAGGAAGCGGCTGTTAGGCCGCTTCTGAAAAAACCTTCCCTGGACTCCCTGGATATGAGAAATTATAGGCCTGTGTCACTGCTGCCATTTCTGAGCAAGGTGGTTGAGAGGGCGGTCGCTCTTCGGCTCCAAGCTGTCTTGGATGAAGCTGATTATCTAGACCCATTTCAAACCGGCTTTAGGACAGGCTTTGGGGTCGAGACTGCCATGGTTGCTTTGACCGATGATCTGCGCATGAGCATCGACAGGGGTAGTGTGACCCTGTTGGTGCTTTTAGATCTCTCAGCGGCTTTCGATACTATAGATCATGGCATCCTCTTGGACCGCCTGAGGGGGTTAGGTATCGGAGGCACTGCTTTGCAGTGGTTCCGGTCCTTCCTCTCGGGTCAGTCCCAGAGGGTGCTGCTCGGGGACTGTAGCTCTAGTAAGAGGAGCCTCACTTGTAGGGTTCCTCAGGGGGCCATTTTGTCCCCGATTTTATTCAACATCTACATGAAGCCGCTAGGTGAGATAATACGGAGTTATGGTGCTGGGTGTTATCAGTACGCTGATGACACCCAATCTATTTCTCCATGTCTCGCTCGTCGGCCTCGAATTCCAATGGCATCTCTCCGCTCAATGAATGTCTTCAAGCGGTAATGGGCTGGATGAGGAAAAACAGATTGAAACTGAATCCAGACAAGACGGAGGTGCTCACGGTAGTGGCCCCGAAACCAAGAATTGGGTTACAACCTCCAGTCCTGGATGGAGTCACGCTCTCCTCCAGTGACTGTGTTCGCAGTCTGGGGGTGCTCCTTGACTCGTCACTCCTGATGACAAATCAGGTAAATGTGACGGTCAGGAGCACCTGCTATCAGCTTCGGCTGATACGCCAACTGCGCCCTTTTCTGGAAGTAAGGGACCTTGAAACTGTTGTGCACGCACTGGTAACCTCACGCCTGGACTTCTGTAATGCGCTCTACTTGGGGCTACCCATGTACTTGGTTTGGAAGCTTCAGCTGGTACAAAATATGGCAGCCAGGCTTGTCTCTGGTACATCTAGGAGGGACCACATTACTCCAGTTCTGAGGTCCTTACATTGGCTGCCTATTAGCTTCCGGGCCCGGTACAAGGTGTTGGTTATTACCTTTAAAGCCCTAAATGGCTTGGGTCCAAGCTATCTCAGGGACCGCCTTCTCCCGTACAATCCTCCCCGCGCTCTCCGTTCCTCTGGGAGGAACTTACTGCAGCCTTTAAAATTTAGGCTTGCAGCGACCTCCCAGAGGGCGTTCTCTGTTGTCGCCCCCAAACTCTGGAACGACCTGCCGGATGAGATCCGTCAGTTGACATCATTAGACAGCTTTAAAAAAGCTGTCAAGACGGATCTCTTCCGGCAGGCCTTCCCAGATTAACTTTTCCAGATTAATTCATCCCGACTTGGGCCCTTTGACCCCCTCATTCCTCTCGTGGCCTCATCTTTAGTGATGGGTGAGGACTTTCAGAGGGACACTGGGGCTGTTAGCTGTTTAATTATGTTTATGATTTTGATATCGTATTTTAATCTGTTATATTGTTTAATATATTTTTAAGGGAGGCGGGATTATAATGTTTTATTCTTACATGATGTTTTTATTATATTATTGCTGTTAACTGCCCGGATTAGAACATAAGAACATAAGAACATAAGAGAAGCCTTGCTGGATCAGGCCACAGCCCATCTAGTCCAGCATCCTGTCGCACACAGTGGCCCACCAAATGCTCATGGGCATCTCAAGCAGAGACAAGGACAAACCTTCTCCTGCTCTCGAGTCCCAGCAGATGGCCCTAGAAGCGCCCCATTTCCTCCCCCCCCCTCAGCCTGAAAGATGCACCTAGGCATTCGTTCTAGTAGCCATTGATACATCTGTCATCCATAAATTTGTCTAACCCTACCTTAAAGCCATCCAGACTGGTAGCTGTCACCACCTCTTCCGGCAGCACATTCCATAGGCCGATGACCCTCTGTGTGAAGAAATACTTCCCCCTGTCAGACCTTACGCTCCTACCCATCAGCTTCATAGAGTGCCCCCTGGTTCTAGTGTTGTGCGATAGAGAAAAGAAATTTTCTCTATCCACCTTTTCTATGCCGTGCATAATTTTATATACTTCAATCAGGTCCCCTCTCAAACGCCGTCTCTCCAGACTGAAGAGGCCTAGACGTTGCAGCCTGGTTTCGTAAGGGAGGTGTTCCAGACCCTTAATCATTCTGGTTGCCCTTCTCTGCACCTTCTCTAGTTCCACAATATCCTTTTTGAGGTGTGGTGACCAGAATTGTACACAGTATTCCAAATGTGGCCTCACTATAGATTTATAAAGGGGCAAAATGACACTTGCTGACTTATTTTCTATTCCCTTCCTAATTATTCCCAGCATTGAATTTGCTTTTTTTGCTGCTGCCGCACACTGGGTTGACACCTTCATTGAACTGTCCACCAAAACCCCGAGATCCCTTTCCTGGCGTGTTGCAGAAAGCTCAGACCCCATCAGTTTATAGACGTAATTTGGATTCTTGGCCCCAATGTGCATTACTTTACACTTGTTAAGATTAAAGCACATTTGCCACTTGGTTGCCCACTCACCCAATGCTAAGAGATCCCTCTGGAGCTCTTGGCAATCTCTTTCAGATTTTACTACCCTAAATAATTTAGTATCATCAGCAAACTTTGCTATTTTACTATGTACCCCTTTTTCTAGATCATTGATGAATAAATTAAAAAGCATTGGTCCCAGTACTGAGCCTTGAGGGACCCCACTTTTTACTTCTTTCCACCCTGAGAAATTGCCGTTTACTACTACTCTCTGCTTTCTGCCCTTAAGCCAGTCACAAATCCAGGACAGAACCTGTCCTTTTATTCCATGGCTGGTGAGTTTACTCAGTAGCCTTTGATGTGGGACTTTGTCAAAAGCCTTCTGAAAGTCCAGATAGACAATGTCTACTGGTTCACCTTTATCCACGTGTTTATTGACACTCTCAAAGAATTCCAACAAATTTGTGAGGCATGATTTACCTTTGTAGAAGCCATGCTGGCTTTTGTTCAGCAATGCCTGCTGCTCCATATGCACACTAATTTTGTCTTTAATAATGGTTTCCATCACCTTACACGGAACTGACGTTAAGCTAACTGGTCTGTAGTTGCCTGGATCACCCCTGGATCCTTTTTTGAATATTGGTGTTACATTTGCTACCCTCCAGTCCTCAGGTACGGAGCCTGATGTTAGGGAAAGATTATATATTTTTGCTAGAAGGTCGGCAATTTCGCATTTGAGTTCCTTAAGGACTCTTGGATGAATACCATCTGGTCCCGGTGACTTGTTAACATTTAGTTTATTAAGACATGCCAGGACCTCTTCCTTGGTTATTTCTGTACAGTTTAACTCTTCAGAAAACACAGGCTCAGCTACTGGCATGTGTCTTCTGTCTTCCTCCGTGAATACGGAAGAAAAAAATTCGTTTAGTCTCTCTGCAATCTCCGTGTCTTCTTTAATTACCCCTTTCTCTCCTTTACTATCTAGTGGTCCAACTGCTCTCCTGGTTGGATTCCTACTTCTGATATACTTAAAGAAGTTCTTGTTATTTCTTTTGATGTTTTTAGCAATGTGCTCCTCAAAATCTTTCTTAGCTTTCCTAATGGCCGTCTTGCATTCGTGTTGCCAGTGTCTATGTTCCCTCCTGTTCTCCTCATTTGGACAAGCCTTCCATTTCCTAAATGAACTCTTCTTGTTTTGAATGACTTCATCTACTGCATTTGTGAGCCACATTGGTTTCTTCTTGGACCTAGAAGTCCCCTTTCTTCTTTTAGGAATGCATTCTAGTTGCACTTCCGTTATTGTGTTTTTAAGTAGTCTCCATGCATTTTGAAGTGATTTAACTCTTTTGACTTTCCCTTTCAATTTCCTTTTCACTAATTTCCTCATTTTGGGGAAGTTTCCCTTGTGAAAATTTAAGGTCTCTGTGTTAGACTTTATTAAGAACTTACTCCCTGTATTTAAGTTGAAAGTTATTGCATTGTGGTCACTGTTCCCAACTGGATCAGCTACAGTGACGTCCTTTACCAGGTCCTGAGCATTACTTAGGATCAAGTCCAGGACTGCATTTCCCCTGGTTGGTTCCATGACCATTTGTTCCATGGAACAGTCATTTAGCAGGTCTAGGAATTTTCTCTCTCTTTCCTGAGTTGAACAGGAGTTCACCCAGTCTATGTGAGGATAGTTGAAGTCCCCCATTATAACTACCCTATCTTTATGGGCTACCTCCTTTACCTCCTTCTCCAATTGTTCATCTCCTTCGGACGTATGGTTGGGAGGACGGTAGCATGTCCCTATTGTTGCCACAGGGCGGTATAAAAATAAATATTATTATTATTAAACTTCGTATCTGTTTTTATTGTCATATTATTGTAACCTGCCCTGTACGAATGAATGAATGAATGAATGAATTCTGTTTGCCTGTATCAGTGTACTTCTTGGGCATATGTGAATCATAAACCTTTGGTATAACACTGCATCCAAGACAGTCAGAAAAGACTGCCCATGCCCATTAAGTGTCCTTGGACTGTTGCAACCACATCTTGCCACCTTCAACAGAGGCCTGCAGTTCACTTCTGAGGAATGGAAGTTGCCCTCAGAGGGTGAACCTAAGAGTAGGCTGCAAAAGAACCCTCGAAAGCTAGCTTTTGTCCTCTTGCACCACCTCCATCTAGACTAATGGAGTGACTTAACTAAAGCATGAATTAGTGCTAGACAGCAAATGGCTGCCTTCTGGTCAGTGTGGGAGTGCACCCAGATTCTGTACTTATTAATTAACTGGATTTAATGTGTTTTTGGCAATATATATATATATTTTAAAAATACACTAAGGAAAGATATAACATGTTCTCCAGACACATTTACATGCAGCATGTAATCATATTTCTTTACCATTTTAGACTGGATTGTTAAGCGGTGCACTGTTCGATATTTATTGCCAAGCATTCAATCTTAGCAATTAGGATGAGACTATCAAGACTGAAAGATCTGTAGTGGAACTTTTTGAAATTGCACATCTGCTTCGTGCCAGAGAGTATTCCCAAATGTGCTTTTTCAATGGACTTGTCACGTACAAGCTGCTAAAGAGACCCACAGTCAAGATGCATTCACCTGATGTATTGACTGACTTTATGATCTCATAATTTTTCACTGGCAATTTTTAGGACACATTGACAGCTTGTGAATTTGATATATGGAAGGACTTTATGGCTTATGAGAAGTGTTATGTAAAATAATTACTGAACTAGTATGTAGAATTTAAAGTTTTGGGGGCATTCATTTTTGCAGTTAGGTGTGGTGATCGCAGAAGCTTGCACAGGTTTTCCAGTTCTCAAGCCTCAGTGTAAAAAAATAATCTTCCTGCTTCCATGAGCTGGTAGTGCACACTCAGCACCACCAGGGGGCTGGACTCAGCCTTGGGGCATAATGGCTCCCCGGCCGCATGACACGCGCAGAGAACAAGTCTCCTTTTCCTTTTTGAGGATCCTCCCCGCCTCCTGCCACAGGATGTGACATCAGAAGGACTTCCGACCTGCTCACCTGACGTGGCTCCACCTATTGCCTCCATGGAAGATGTCCTGAGATCACGTCCTTCCCTGCCTATTTAAAGCTCTGCAGAGAAATAAATCTCTCTCTTCCAGCTCATCATTGCCTCCTGCCTCTTCTTTCCCCCTCCCCCATTTTCTAGCTCTTCAGGGTCAGGCCTCACATAGCTTGATCCCTGGTTATCTGGGCCGGTCAGATAACTGGAAAATTTTCATAACAGCCGGCGTTCAGGAGCTGCAGCAATCCGCTGTTGCTCTCCATTTCCCGGAGCCCTCGTATTTTGTGGCGTAAGCCGGATACGCCATAGTTAGGGGCCTTTTAGTCATATGGGTAGTATTGACAAAAAAGAACTCTCTCTGGCAGAGACACTTGGCTGAGGTGTTTCCATGTTGCAAAAGGGGGTGGAACGAGCAGTGCCTGTGACTGCTCTTAGACAATTTCCAGAGAACTTAGACCACAATCTGCTAGTCTAGAAAGGGAAGAGAGGGGACCAAGGAAGACTAGGACTGTGTTCACACCTAAGTGTGAATTCAGCTTCAGTCTGCTTTTAATTCAGCTTCAGTCCACTTTCAGAATGGAAGAACACAGCAAAATGAACAGTCATTTTCTTTCCACATCATCTAACTCAAAGTTGGGTCTTCTAAGTTAGATAATGCTGAAAGAAATTGGCTTGTCACTCTCTTGAAGTGTTATCTCATTCTGAAAGTGCCCTGAAGCTGGATTAAAACTTAGGTGTAAGGAAGAGTGAATACTCAAATCAATAGTGAATAGTGTATTTTGTGGGGAGGATATATGGGATACCCTAAGTAAGGAAGAACACAGTACAACTAGAAAGAGAAAGTGGGCTTGAACAGCAATGTGAGAGCTAGATGGAAGCAAATAAATTCTGAAAAATTGTACTGTTAGATCCAGCAGGGGGCATCATTTTACTACAAACACTAACCAAAACATCATTTTTAGGAAGCTTGTTTAAGACCGTCTTTGGGCATCTATATCCCCCTCCCCAGCAGCCTTTAAAAGCCCACTTGAGGTTTGTCTGCTTGAAGAGATTCATGCTCAAAACGCACCTTGTCCAGTTTAGTAATAAATCAGCCAATGAAATTAAATTTATGGCATCACAGCTGTAAGGTCACAAACATTTTAAATAAGTATTAAGGATATAGTCAATATTCTAATAATAAAAAGGAAATAATTTATACCAGTTTCACTTGCTTCTCTTTGTACCTTTTGATTTCTTTATTTCCTCTAAACATGCCACTGCCTTGTTTATTAATAAGCTAATCAGACCATGTACCTGGGTATGCATTTGAACCTAGCAAAGCAACCATTTTTAATTTATTGCACCAACTCCTTGCATAGAGTGGAGTGCACACGAAAGCCCCTCACACACGTGTTCCTTGATGGGCTACCAAAAAACAAAAACACTACACTACCACAAATCACTTTTCTTTGATGTAACCACAGCACTGCAGTACTTTTTAAATATTTTAATTAAGACAATTAATATTCATTCATTTATTTACATTTCTATCTTGCCCCTACCCAAAGGTCTCTGAGCAGGTAACAACCATTAAAACAACAGATTAAAAACAAGATACACATTAAAAACGCTTTAAAAATTAAACACATTTTTAAACAATTATATTTTTAAAGGGTGATTATGAAACCATTGTACATATGCTTTAATGTCTCTTATTCCATCAAAATAATTTTAATCATAGTTAACACTGTTTTTCCTGGAAGATATTTTTGGGTGTTTTTCCACTGTCACTAGAAGTACCCATTAAGTACCCATTAATGGGTACAAAAATGCCATTAAGTACTCATTAATGGGTACTTAATCAGTACTTCTAGTGACCGTGGAAAAACACCCTTTGTTTAATGTCCAGAATTGCATGTGCGAGTGGTTTCCGTACACAATGTCTTGCATTTTTTTTCTTTCAGTTATTTTATTATCTGGCAGAATATCCCATACTTTACTATATCAAACATTCATTGAAAATTTTTGTGCATCCTTCCATTGTTGAGCAATTACCAATTGTACAGCTGTTATCAAAGTTTGATAGATGTTCTTTTCTCATATAAAAACTTTTTCAGCATCACTAGTTCAATTGCCAATGTACATTTCATCCCTGTTATCTTATTTATTTCTTCTTCAATATGCTTCCAATATTCTTCCACAAAATCTCCACATTATACTCTTTCTCCATACATCCCCTCCTATACTTGGTAGACAATTTTTCTTGATCTTAGCTAGTCTTACTGGTGTCATGTACCATTTATATACCATATTTAAGTACATTTCTTTCTCTCTTTTTACATTTTCTGACCATTTACCACTGCAGATCCTCAACTGTACAGATTTTTGAAAAACACATGAGCAAAAAACACAGTGAAGAGCTAAGGCTCCCATTTGAGCCCCCTTGCCTTCCACTACAGCCTATCCTATCCCTGGACCCTAAACAAAGCTGTAGACTGCATCCAGTTGACCACCACTTCAGCCTCCTCAGGAGCAGGAGGTGCAAAAGGAGTGCCCACATCAGACAAATGACCCGCATCTCATAGCAGATCATTACCTCCAAAAATCATCACAGGTATGGAATGAAGAGTCCCTAGCTGCAAGTATTCCACCCATATTGGTTTTGGGATGGACCAAAAATACCCTTGGAAGTCAGCTTGGTGGAAATTGGCCTAGTAATCTAGACCACTGTCTCATCTTGTTATATTGCATCAGTTTCAATTATTAGAGCCTGATGATTCAGTTTCAATTATTGAAGTGAACAAGCTGATTGCAGGAGTTTGGCCAACTACGTGCCTCCATGATCCCTGTGCTTCACAGCTAATGAAAGCTAACCAAGGGGGTATGGGTGGATGGGTCCAGACGGTGATAAATGCCTCATTGCAGGAAGGGGAAGTGCCAGTGACACTTAAAGAAGCTGCAGTATGCCCCCATCTTGAAGACAGTCTGCAAACTGGAACTAGAGACCTTCGGGTATGGAGCAGGATAGAAATGGAAAAACATACATACATACATACATACATACATACATACATACATACATACATACATACATACATACATACATACATACATACATACATACATACATACATAGTGCAGAATGGAGCAGCATGACTGATAGAGATTTCTGGTCAGATGCATATCATGTGAGTCTTCAAAGATCTGCACTGACTGACTATTTGGTACTGAGCCTGATTCAAGATGTTGATATTAACATATAAAGCCTTAAGTGGTTCAGGCCTTCTCCCATATAGATCTGCTTGAGTATTAAGTTCTCAGGAAGAAGATCTGATAGTTCCTCCTCAAGCAGAGGTGCAATGAGTAATGACAAACAAGAAGGTAGGGATGTGCACGAATATTCGTAAGCATTCAAAATCTGATCGAATGTGAAAAATTTCAACATTTGAACTTGAATAGAATGTCCCGAAATTGGGATGTAAGCATTTGCATTGAATTTTGAATTTCAGATGTATTTGTTCAAATTATCCAGACATTCGTATTTGTATGGGTT
Source organism: Aspidoscelis tigris stejnegeri (assembly GCA_023333525.1). Classification (NCBI taxonomy): domain Eukaryota; kingdom Metazoa; phylum Chordata; class Lepidosauria; order Squamata; family Teiidae; genus Aspidoscelis; species Aspidoscelis tigris. The sequence continues at coordinate 33,770,652 of JALMGA010000003.1, read as the reverse complement.
CGTACACGATGGGTACTTGAAGATCCCCATCTTTCCCGCATCCGTACGCATTTATACTGATACATATGGGATGAAAACAAGTTGCACATGGGATAACTAAGGGATACATACGGATGTGTATGGATGCATACAGATGTGGGAAAGATACGTATGTGAACATACGAATGCTGTCAACATTCATATGTGCAGATTCGAATCAAAAATTAAAATGAATAGATTCAAATTTGGTAAATACTAAATGAATCTTATTAAATTAGAATTTAAACGATTTGAATCGAATTGGATTTTTGGGTATTCAATTCAAATAGAATGTTAAAAAAGGACTTTTCTGTGGTGCATCCCAGGCTCTGGAACACCCTTCCCTGGAGATTTGTCACCTACAGTCTATGTTTTTGGCACTTAGTTAAAACTTACCTCTTTGATGTTTAGCTCCCTCTGAGTGTTGTCCTTCCAGGGAGGGAGGGAAAGAGGAAGGGCTATATTTTAAATAGGTTTTAGGCTTCTTATTTATTTTATCTTTTCATTACTGTGACCTGCAACTGGACCTACAAGTGAAAGGCAATAAACAAACAAATTTATAGTGCCAGCTCCCAGAGATGAACAGTTATGCAGACTGGTGTGTGACCCTTGCATCTGGTGCCAAGAAAAGAGAACCAGTCTTCCATTTTGAAGACCTGGTGCACGAGGGTCAGAAAAAAGAATATTATGCCCAAGACCTCTGTGATGCCCACGGCCGGTGGCCACCAGTTGCAAGGCCCCAGCCGGGCATCCAACTCACTCTAGTCTGGACACTTTAGCCACAGACTTCAAGTTCCCTTTTTAAGAAGGCCTCTGAGCCTTTTTTCTTCTTCAGAGCCGAGCTCCAACACTTAGGTTACACTGTTACTAGCTACCTTGCTACAACAACACTTCGTCACTTGGACAGTTGGCAAAAAGCCAGTCTTACTCACTGATGCCCTTGCTACTATCTCTGCTCATGCAGCATTTCCAGTGCAAGATTGGTCTGCCTCCTGTAAAGGTTATTTCCATATCCTGTAGGAGGAACAGGCTGAATGAGATCAACCCAGTTTCTCCTCTCTGGTGGTATAACTAGCATGGAATGGGACCCTGTCAAAGGTGGGGCTTTTTGCACTTGGCCTGGTGGGACAATCCAAGTATGTTCCCACATGGAGCATACACACTGCACAGAGACACATCTATCCCAGAGTGCCTCTGTGCATGCCAATGCACTCCCCAGGTTGATACTTGTGGAGAACTACATTGTGCTCCACAGGTTAGCCACATGGTTAGCACGTTCTGTGCACACGTCTTCTGGGTGAATGGAGCATGGGCCAGGGTGGGGCAGCACAGACATGGTTGGGGAAGAGCCAGGTAAGTTTCAAATGTATCAGGCATCACAAAGTGTGGACACTTGGTGCATCATATAAGTTCACCGGCCATTCCACCAAGAGAAGGTATTAAAAGGCCTAAAGAAAATACCTACACTATTTTCTTATGGGGAAAAAAAGGATGGAAATGCATAGCAGTGCCTCCATTACACTGCAAAGGTACTTTAAGTGATCTTAAGTGAGGCCAGTTTCAGTTACTCCCAATAGAGACCAGATGCCCTGAAGGCCTGATTAAGGTGCTTTTACCATGTAATGAAGACACAGACCTACATTTGAAAAAAGGAAGTGGGATTTATTTGACTGATTTTGAGAAAGGCAACACAATATTCAAACCCAAAGATGAGGGAAAGGGAGGAGGGAAAGGGAACATAGCAAAAGGAATGGGTGGAAAGAGGGTGGCACGTGCAGTAGATAAAGTAGTATCGAGGCACTATATTCAAGAGATGTGTAGTGGCAGAGTTCAAAGATTCATATAGGAAGCGGTGGTTGGACAATACAAGGCCCTTCAATTTCATCTCCAAATAGATGTAGCGCAAGATGCCTCAGCCTGCAATACAGACTAAAACCAAGACCCGTGTGTGTGTGTGTGTGTATATCTCCCCATGTTTTAATATAGAAAACAAAGGGGATAGACTTGCATGTTTAAATACATACAAGTATACCTGGGTGCCATGATAGGAAGGGGTTTAGAGGCTTGCCTTCCACACACCAGCACAGGACAGAGCAGGTCCTACCTCCTCTCAAATCAGTTTGGTTAGCACTGTCCAATATCTACTGTTATTTTAACACATTTCATCTTTTGTGGGTGTGATTTTTTAAAAAAATCTGATCAATGACTGTAAATAAAACAATACTAATACACTTCATCTGCATTGGACAAAGGTTTGGACTAGGATAAGATGCCAAAATGGTGTCTGATCTTGATTATGTGGTATACCTTGACAGTGAGGTCTCCCACTGGATCTAGCTCTGTATTCCAGACTCTAGAGGCATGTGGACACCATGTCCCCATCCATAGGTTTACATACAACAAAGGATCCATATTGAAAGTGCACCAGGAAGCGCTGCTGGAAGTGGTGCCATACCAAAATAGGCTCCTTTGGAACCTTCAAAAGCTGGGAACTTTTGGTTCTGGCCTTTGGAGTCTGGATGTCAGCTTTGAGAGCTGTGCCCATCCTTCAAAGCTGGCAGGAGAGGCTGGCTCAACACAGGCTTGAGATAACTGTTCTGGGCAGAAGCTGTCCCTGGGACGCTATCATTCATTCAAATAGATTCCCCTCAAATGTGGTAGGAGTTGAATTCGATATGGATGTTCAGTATGAAGTTGATACGAATGTTCAATACAAATTCAATAAAATGTTTGATACGAATCCCATACATATCCGCTATGTAGGCGGAGGCCGTGGCCAGGAGTGCCTAGTGCCAACTATGGTTGGTGTGTCAACTGAAACCTTTTTTTGGGCAGAGATGACCTAGCCACAATTATCCATGCTCTGGTAACCTCCAGGTTGGACTATTGTAATGCACTCTACATGGGGCTTCCCTTGAAGACAGTTCAGAAGTTGCAGCTGGTGCAAAATGCAGCCACTAGAATGCTGACCAGGACAGCTAGCCAGATGCATATCATGCCAATCTTGAAAGAATTGCATTGGCTGCCAATTCACCACAAAGCCCAATTCAAGATGTTAACTCTGACTTACAAGGCCCTAAATTACTTGGGCCCCAAATATCTAAAGGAACACCTTCTCCCATATCGACCTGACCGTGTCTTAAGATGTGGAGGGGAGGCCCTCCTGGTTGTCCCACTGCCTTCAGTAGCTAGGTGGCTCAGCACCCGGGAGAGGGCTTTCTCAATAATGGTCCCCAGGCTATGGAATGGTCTCCCCTTGGAGATGCGTTAGGTCCCTTCTCTGTTTGTGTTCAGGAAGGCGGTGAAGATGCACCTCTTCACTCAGGCCTTTGGTTAAATGCTGCTTATGTTTTCCCCACTGCAAACACTACTGTTTTTGCATCGCTTTTATCATGTAGGATTTTTAAATGTTGTACTAGTTATCATTGTTTTATATAGTTTTGATATGTTCGATTTTAAAAGTTGTTAGCTGCCTGGAGACCCTTGGTTATGGGGCGGGATATAAAAATAAATAAATAAATAAAATGTATCCGCTCTGAACATGTCAAATCTGCCCTGAATCCACTTTGAATCCACTCTCAGTCAACTTCATATCCACTCTGGATCCACGGTAGATGTGACTGAGGCAGTTGCTTTCCCACCTCCCCAGGTTCACAAATGTAATGAATATTCATATAAATCTTCTGTAGCATTTGATTGGAATTTGAATGCCCAAATTTGGGCTAATTCATATGCATTTCAAATGTTACAAATATTCATGCACATCCCTAGGTGGCATGCAACTGTGTAACCGCAGGCACCCTTCCTTGCCCCCCCCCCCAGTCTCCACATGGAAGTAAGTGCAAAAACTGCATCTGGGACTTCACGAGGAGCGCCATAGGCACTCCCAGTATAGCTGTGGAGAACTTTTTACTGCTTCACAGCTATCGAAGATGGGGACAGCTAGGCACGTTTAGAGCCACTCTGAGCTCTAAGCAGGTCTGTGGTCTGCAGATGCTCCGAGCCAGAGCATCTCCAGGCCATCCCCATCAACTCTGTGCAATAAGGCCCACCGCCTGAAACTGAGAAAATGCAAAGATTGCAAATAATAATAAATAATGAGGGAAGTCAACAAACAAAATATTCCAGAATCAAAACAGCAGCGGCAGCAACTGTAGCAGGAATAGTAGCTTAGCTTCCAGACTAGATGAGGCTCAAAAATATAGTCCTATATTGTGTTCAGTGCCTCACTTCAGGCATTAGTCATGTGAAGGAGTAATGAAAGTACAAGAGTCTTTGATCATGTTTTTAGCCCCATAAACTTTTAAAGACACTACCGGGAGCTATACTAAAACTCATCAAAACTTGCTCATTCTCAGGAACATTTCATTTTGATGTATTTCCTGCATAGAAGTAATACAAGTTGTAAGTTCTTTGTCAGTATTATGGGAAAAAAATATGTACTGAAACTTCCAAATAGAATGCAATAGTCTATTTTGTCAGAAGTACATAAGTCAGGAAGTTTATATATACAGTGTAGGAGAAAATGGAAGGAGTTAGGTATCTCTTATTATGAGTGCACAGTAATATCTATATTTGTTTACAAGCCACATCTCGATAACCTCAGCCTTTTATGAGGACAGGGACCTCCTTGCTCCTTATGATATGCAGCCATGGCTGGGGAAGTTCTTCTACGGGTGAAATCACCCTGATATATCAGAACATTTTCTCCATTGGACTAAAGGGCCAAAAGCAATTATTGCTTGGGAATAATATGTGCTTAATGAACCTGTCCTATGTTCTTTCCTGACACGGAGGGAATGGGTAAAGATCAGAACACTCGTAGTTGGCTGACAAGAGAGAGAGGCAAAGAGGTCTTTAGCTTCTTCTCCAGTGGCCTCAGATATTTACTTATGTTTAAACACTTACATATTACTTCCCATTTAAAACAATCCTGAACCAGTTGATGTAGATTCTTCCATGTAGCAGGTCTTTAGGCTTCTGCCAACTCTTATCTACCAAAGGCTACCATTCCTTGCCTGGGCTGGGATGGCAAGGAGGAAGGTTGGTAACAATCTCTCCTGCAAAATATTAAAAACACCTCTATCCCTTGTCTCTAGTTATTAATCCACCTCCAGGCCAAATTTATACATACCTGGTGTGGATGTTGGGTCCTCAGAAGAGCCAACCTGGGCATATCTCAGCCTCCCTGGTGGCTTGGAATTTGCTGGCAGCAGCAGGATGCAGGGATTTTCGGGCCATTTGCAACTGCCAACAGGCACAATACTTCCCAGAACAGGGTTCTCTCAGAATCCTAAAATCACCACCTTAATCTGGATCAGGCTCTATCTACTGCAGGAGGAGCTGGACCAGCTGGGGGCAAGACATCCTTGATCCACATTCACATGTGAATATAGAGGCCTAGAATGTGCACTAGATGGACCCTTTATATGGATTAAGAATCCATGCAGAAAAGGCAAAAACAAATGCTGCAAGATCAGGATTTAAAAATGTCAATCTGAATTTTTCAAAACAGAAGACTGGATTTAAGACATACCATGTTGCAGTTTCAGCAATGCTAACGTTTATGTTTGGTAAAATTTCCAGTATATCAGATGGGAAGATAAGCCAGGAAAAAAAGTAATAGATTGAGAGTCAGATAGATCTCAGTATTTTTTATTTTCTCCAATTCTTTGTCCTTGTTTCTATTCTCACCTGATATAGTCACATAATTATTGCACTTTTCTTCTTCTCAGTCACAATAATGTCAGTCATAAGAAAAATCACAACAGTAGTTCCAGTAAAGATTTTCCTCAGTGACTGGTGGCTATTCTGCAGAACAGAAGAAGGTCTACAGGACTTCTTCTGCATGCTGGCGCAGGATAAGGAGGCCTAAGCTTCCTAGGACACTTCATCTTATCTGGTAGTTACCCAGTCCTCCACGAAGCCAGCTGGGTGACCTTGGGTTAGTTTCTGCTTGAGATGCCCATGAGCAATTGATGGGCCCCTGTGTGGGACAGGATGCAGAAATAAATGGACTGTGGCTTGATCCATCAGTGCTTCTCTTATGTTCTTATATTTATTTATTATTTATTATTTACATTTCTATCCCACCCCATACCCGAAGGTCTCTGGGTGGGTATCAACAGATTAAAATAAAATATACATTATAGTTATCTTTTGAGCTCTTACAGCCTGACCTACACTGTGTCCACTGTGGGGAGAACATATTGGTCAGTTGCTTTGAGTTGCCTTAAGGGAGAGAAAAGTAGGGTACATAAACCAACTCTTCTTCAACACAGGATGGAGCACAGACCAAACTAGGGCATTCACAATTGCATCCTAGTCTGGTTCACTGGTAGACTTTGATTTCAAGGTCTTCTGGTGTACTAGGGAGTGGTATAATAGACCCCAGAGACGTGTAGATGGTATGCCTTCACAGTGTGGTATACTATGGGGCACCTGTTTTGGCAATGCAACAGCACATGGCGTCAAAGCAGGGAGCTCTGATCTGGTTCCTGGTCTTCAGATTTCTCCCATGCAGGTTCCCTTGCTGGTGTGTCATTGGAACCCTATCATCAACTAGTGGTGGGGCACAAAATCATGCACCACATGTGCATTCCCATCCCATTTCTTAACTTTTCCATCCAGCACCGCAACCATTTGCATCATTTCCAGGGCACAGGGTCATCTGAGGTGCTACACAAGTGCATTGGCACTTCAGATGACCCCAAGCAACACTGTGTATCATTGTCACAGTGGCAATGGTGACAGTGTACATGCCGTTGCGCCAAGTTCTAGGTGCAAGATGGCCGCATCCTGCTAGCGATCGGACACGTGCCGGACACAGGTAAGGCTCCAGGCATTTCTCAGTTGGGATATATGTTCCCTCAGGTTATTTTTAAGCCTCAGTTCATAACAAGCAACTTCTCTGAATTATTTGCTAGATATAACACATGAAATATTTAAATTTACCACATAAATATTGGATCTGTTGATAATCTGCTCCAGTATGACAGGTCTTGCTTCTTATGACATTACTCAAATAAAATCCACACCCATTGCGCTCTTTCTCCTCTAAAGAGACTAATGATAATTAATGGTTCATTTGCTGCATGGTGCTCATTTTGCTTCAAACTTTATTAGACAGCTGCAGAGGAGGATTTTGATACTATGATTTGATCTCTCTTCTGCATAATAATGTTTTAAAATAAATTGTAATGGGGAATTTTAAAAAAATCAATGAGCTGGATTGTTTTTCAGTGTTGAATGCACTAAGCGGAAGAGAAATTGCAATGAAAATTGCATTGGATTCTGTTCTGCAGAAAGCTTGCTAAGAATTTGTTAAACTAAACTTATAAACCTCTAAGGGACTTAGGCCCCAAATATCTAGTTGATGGCTCTCAGATCATGGAATAGTCTCTACCATCCGCACACACCCCATGGTGCATCAGGCACCCTCACTTCACAGAAGAGCAGTGAAGATGCAGCTCTTTGTCCCGGCCTTTGCCGAAATAAGGAAACAACTTTTCCTCCTGACTTTCAGGCACTGTTATTGTTTTAGTATGTTCATTTAACATTTGGTTACATTAATGTTGTAAATCAAGCCCTTAGACCTTTGGATATAGGGTAAGATAAAAATGCAAATAAATAAAATAAAAATACCGTAATCAACCTGTTCCTGGGATGTTACAAAAAAAAAAAGAAGGAAAAATTCCAGTGTATGTTATATTGGAACTGCTGCAGTAATATGTACATGGGGCTGCTCTTGAGCATGTTTTATAAAGTGAAACTAGAGCAAAATGATGCATCTTGAGTGGAAGGAAAATCATAAGGCTCTATTTTATCAGCACTTAGAGAGGATCCAACCTCACTGTGTGTGAATGTGTTTTTATAAGGGCTAGGAGACTGGAGATGTTGCACATGCTCCTGATCTCTCCCTATTTAATATATAGTATGATTGTTTTGATATGTTTGATTTTAATGTTGGGTATAGGGTGGGGTAGAATGACAAACAAATAATAAATAAAAATACTTCAGTTTCATTTTAAGGGTAGATAAAATGTCTTACCAATGGTGCACAATGGAGAACAGAAAACAACTTTTGCTTCCAGACACTCATTCAGTTGTTTCCAAAGTTTTAAATGGAGACATGAAGGGAAGCAGTCGGAAACCAGGGAATGGAGAAATATTAATAAAAGTGGTTCAGGAACTTAAAGGGCTTTTGAACTAATCAGCTTTAAAATAATAGTAGCTCCTTTCCTGTAAAGAACAAGAGCCCCTTCCAAAAGCCTGCTTTGAAAAAAAAGCAGAATTTAGTACTGGTCTGTATCAATGTGCCAACTTATAACTATCCATGGGGTTTAAAATTTTTTACTGTATTTATCTTTAATTTTAATTGTTTGTCTCTTTAAAAATAGGGCTCCCTCCAATGAAAACATTCCAAGACTAGGAAGATTAATGTGGAGATTATTTCAGAAATCTAAAATGTTCATTCCCTCTACAGTTCCCTGCATTTGGGAAAGTGCAAATGCTAGACCCTGATTTTTTAAATGGTCCTTTCCATGCACAGAGCTGATTCACATAGGTCCCATGATGATACATGTGCAGCACTACCAAAAGCATTTGTGCGGATCGTGTAACTAAAATTAGAACTGAATAACTAGTGGCAGGAACATATCTCTACCCAATGTAGATTTAATGAATTGGTGGTTTTTCTCCTGGAGAAGAAAGAGTTAACAAGGGAACTTCGAGTTCCCTTGGTCTCTATGCCACACATAAGAGCGAAAGTATTAATTTTGATTGTGTTAAGTGAGTGTGTGTGTGTTTGTGAAACGGTAAATGTAATTACCTTTTTCCACACTCCAAAACAGATCCCTATAGATCTGGTCAAATAGTCATACTGTGGACTGCTTCTCAAACATGATCAGATTAGAATTTCACAGCAAGGAATTTGTTTGAAACATAAGTAATTCACTCTCTCAAATTAAATTGATTTTTTTGATACTTTTTCATCCATTTATTTGAGTTCATCCTATGGACAAAAAAAGCAAACTAGCTGCCCCTTGTGACTCTGCCTGAAGGTCTTCTGAGGTTCTCTTTCATAGTTTCTAAATTCAGAAACGAGTTTAGTCAGCTTCCCAGTTTAACCACAGGTTTCTAAATCAATGCATGTACTAGAATTCCTGTTAATGGCGTTAAGCTGATTTACATTCAAATATCACTTCTTAACAGGTTTGTTGACTGAAACTGGAGTGAAACTTTTGATTGATTTTGATTGATTTGATTTCAGTTTTCTTCCTTATAAGGGTATATGCACACGATAATTAGCTTCTAGACATCTGTTATTTCAAACCTTAAATGGGGCATCTAATTTGCTCACCATAATATATTCTCCAACTAACTAGGAGCAAGCAACAAATCAAAGTGAAAAAATGATCTGACTAAATGGGTTTGATGCCTCTTGTTCAGTATCACAAACTTAGAATGCAATCAGAAAATGCTTCTTTGCAGTTGTCCCTTTAAGAAAAGCACAAAGAATTTGTATCCTGTTTTAATTTGTTTTAATCTGTTGTTACCCGCCCAGAGACCTTCGGGTATGGGGCGGGATAGAAATGTAAAGAAAGAAAGAAAGAATTAGGGGTGTGCATGGAGCCATTTTCCCACATTCTATTTGAGTTAAATAGAATGTGGAAAAATTCCACCCTGGCTGAATACACACACCGAGACACCCGTACGTGGGGGTATTCGTATCCGTGCCCAGAACGAATAAACCCTCCCCCACCCCACCCCTTCACCCCTCCAGATTCCAAATGCATGAATTATTTGTGCACATCCCTACAAAGAATGCTTTCCAAACAGTTAACCAAACATACAGCTGAGAACTTATCTTTGTTTTACCCCACTGCAGCTGTTATTCACATCCAAATCCGGCAACACATACTCTGACCATTCAGCAAGAAACACTTACCTATTTGCTTATGCAGTTTCCTGCCCAAATTGGCTTAAAGAAGGAGACACTTTCAGAGCTATGAACTCCTGAATGTTGAAGAGGCAACTTTTTTGATACTTCAAGTCAGGGAAGGTGCATATAGGGAGAAATGGCTGTCATTACAGATTCAAATTCATCCAGAGGTCACCTCTTTAAGTGTGTCTGATGAACCCTTAAGAAGAGTGCAGCTGGATCAGCCAAGGAATACATCCAAGCTGTCATTCCATTTTAACAGGTCCTTTCTGCATTGGTACTTATTTTAGGATATATTCCAGAATAAGAGCCTCCCATCCACACATTACTATAGTCTATGAAGGTTCCAGGCAAACATTCAGTATTATTCGCTGACAATACATAAATATCTTATTCTGTTTTCAACTCAGTGAGTGAAGTTCCAGCTTCTCCTGAAGCTTTCCCCACCACAGACATCCATTGGAAATGTTCTTATTCGTAGCTAGATTTTGTTCCAGCCAGGAATATAGAAGGCAGCATACACAGCTGAATAGTTTGTCCTGTCATTGTGGTAAGTTTTTTTTAAAATGTTAATTACAGGTTCATTTGTATTTATTTGTACCTCAGCATCTACTGATTTGACAATAGTGTGTGTTTATGCATGTCAAAATTAACCACAAAGGACAATGCAAATACTCCACAGAGGAAGTGTAGAGACAGCTGGTAGCATTACACAATATGGACAATTTTAATTTTAATTTTCAAGAAGGTTCACAAGGAATAAATTTAATTGGTAGAACTGGGACATGTCTTCCAACATTCAGCTGGATCATGCACTGCCTTCAGTCGTTGCTTTTTGTCTGAAGCAGTGAGGCAAGAGGGCAGGCTCAAATGCTTACTGTATATTGCAATAGAAGTAAATGTAAAGGCTAGGCTGAGCTCAAGACTTCCACACATAGGCTGTTTTCACACTTTCCTCACTTGGAACAGTCTAACAAGTCCATCCCAGCTAAATGACTAAATAACAACAAGGCAATAACAATGAAGTAAATCCAATGGATTTCAATAGATCATGTACCTACATGATAGGTTGACATAATAGAAAACTAGAAGAATTGGCTTTTCTCCACTGCTTTTCTCATCCATTTAAGGGGACTCAAAGCAGCTGACAAAGCTTTCTATTCTTCTCCCCACAGCAGAACCACCCTGTTCTGGTGGGGCTGTGAGAGCTCAGAAGAGAGCTGTGACTAGCCCAAGGTCACCCAGCTGGCTTCATGGAGGAGAGAGGAATCAAATCCGGTATTCCCAGATAAGAGTCCAGCTCCTTAACCACTAGACCAAATAGGTAATAGAATATAACAAAATCTTTTCGAAGGTAGTAAGATATGCAGTCTGACTGATGAAACAGAACATATGGCAGGTATAGCCAAGCTTGAGTAAGAATTTGTTCAAAGCTTAGCATTCAGTTGTAATTCTGGGATGCAGAATTTTTCTTTTTTTAATTTCTTAATTATTAAATGTAAGGCACATTCCAACATACAATTACAGCTGTTAGCTTCAATTATAATTTGATAGTAGCACAATACAAAAACATTTTCCTCAAAAATGGGATGGCAGTCCACTTCTACCTCCCTTTCCATTATTTATGTACATTATACATTTTATTTATTTATTTAGGGGGGAGTCTTTCCTAGTATCCTACTGCAGATGCTGATGCTCTCTGCATGTCAGAAATTGTTACTGACATTTCAATTTTGCTTTCTTTCTCCATTCCTTTTTCTTTGACAGTATTATAGAGAAAATTTACATTTGAATAAAAAGTAAATAGCGCATGTCAGGGAAAGCATCAGGGAATGTCAGATTGTGGGGTTTTTTCAATTATAGCTCTATTTCAAATAGTGTAATGCAATTAAACGATAATTACTTGAAGTGCAAAGCCAAGGTTATGATCAGAATTGGTCGCCCTTTCACTTTAAATTCTGTCTTTCCATATAACGTAATCCAGTGGGACAAGTTAAAGGGTTGGAAAAACACAATGTATACATTCAAAGACATTTGTGCACTTAAGACTAGTTGAGATGCTCCTTTTTTGTATCATGGGCTGTATTTCGAGTTGGCTTTAGGCAGGCTCCCTTCCTTTTGGCTTTATCCCTCTGATTAATAATGTGATAAATTAGCTGGAGGACATGATATTAATTAACAGTATATTAGTCACATTTATTGCCAGTCACATAACAAGCCTTGAAATAGGAGCCATACTAAGCCACTGACAGGTTGTCTCCTGAATAATAAGCTATGCTTGATCTTTCCTTTGGCGAAATGAGGCATCAGCAAGGGTGCAGGGCAGAAAAGCCAAACATGAGTGCATACTTGGCTGCTGAGTCTTGTGCAAAGTTTCACATACTATATGGGTTTCACATATTATAATTTGCATTCTGTTTGATGAAGTCCAAGCTTTATCCCTGTATCCCTATCTCAACCTGAAATGCATGAAGGTTTGTCTTCTATCACACTTCACAAGGCCAGTGGTGATATTTTCAAGGCTGCTAGCACAAATCTGAACACAACATCACCACTAGAGATGTGCACGAATATTCATAATACTCGTTATTCATATGAATTCATATGAATTCGGACATTCGTACACAAATCGAACATTACGATATTCATATACTAACATTTGTACAAATATGAATGTTTTCAGACATTCGTTTGAATAGTTAGGACATTAGTTAGATTGGGGGTGTGGAAAAACGGAAGGCCAGTCACATCCGCAATGGATCCCGATTGTATTCAATTCAGGTCAAATTTGATGTTTTCAGAGAACAGATATATTACAGATACGTATCGGATACATATCAGCTGGTATTTGTTCGTATTGGATATGTATCCAATGCTTCTTTATTCGTATCTGATACGTATTAAATACTCGTATGAATATGTACAAATAGATTCATATCGAATAGATTTTTACCACATCCAAATGTGTTCTATTCATACAAATACAGATTTTCAAACATTTGTGCACAACCCTAATCACCACCTTTATTTTTTAAAAAAATATCTGTCCCAGTCACGCTTCACTTCTCAGTGTAGCTTGCTTAACCTTCCTCCTTCAGCCTTCTACCTTCCCTTCTGTAGATCACCATGATAATAGAACTGCCCCTTGGACCAGAATAGTGAAAACACAAGCATACTTCAGCCCACTGTTCCTGCCCACACTTATGGCTTCCACATTGTCTGAAAGCATCAAGAGTGTTATTCCGGTACCACTGATATCAGTGTGGAAGGGAAGGAACACCCTTCCTCTTCCACTTTCTAACCTGTCACCTATAGAATAAGGGTTACCAAGCAAATACTGAGTTTACACATTTTTGTGTAAATTGTTGCATGAAGACATTTTAAAGTACCACATAAAATAAAGCTGCCTCGCCCAATTAGCATGTGCAACAAGCTTAAGCAAGCAGTATATAGCAAATACACATAACAGTTTAGAGGCAGGTATTAGGGTTGTTCCAGAAATCGTTATAACAGAATACAGTACCTAGACCGAAATTCATTATAGCCACGTTTTGCTGAATTTCCCATTGCTGGCAATGGCCCGTGGACTTGGCTTCATCATATGTTGGATCAAAAGACTTCAAAAAACAGTCCTTTACACAGCTATACATATGCAGCTCCATTGATTATATTGTAGGTATGTGCATAGGCATACAGCTAAAGGTTTTTCATGCAAAAAGATGGCTGAAATAGTATTTCACCTGAGAAAGATGATCCATCAAGACAGTCAAGGCATGAAATGAAGCTTCTGCATTAATTAGCTTATTCCATCAAGTAATGGCCCTTGTCCTATTAAAGGGATTACTTTTTTTTTAAGAAGTGAAAAACATCTCCCACAATCTTATTTCTGGAATCCTTTGACCACAGCAAGCTGCCAAAAGGGGGGGAAGGAGGGGGGAAACACCTCTTTCAGGATTGATCAGGGGTAGACAAGCCCCAGGTTCTATTAAAGTGTATTAATGCCAGCCTCTGTGCAATTAGTGAAAAGTCAATTCCCATTACTAGTTAACACTATTGAATATCTGCTTTCTTTAATAAAAAGCCATGTCCAGTATAAAGAGCATAAATCAATAAGCAGCAGCACTTTAAATTTATTGGACCTTCTAAATCGCAGAGAACACCGTCCTCTTAAAACCGAAATGTCTGCCAAATGTCTGTGTTCTGATATGTTTCTGAATAATGTCCTGACTGCTTCAGTGGTCAGCTATTCATTAGCAAATTTATATGATATTCCCATCTAAAACCAGAACATTGGTAATTTTGTTGGGGAGGGGGAGCAGGAGGAGGAGGAGGAGGAGAAGAAGAAGAAAGTGTTCATTCATCAAAGTTGTCAGGCTTGAGTAAATCACTGAGGATTAAAGTAGCACACATTTACTTTCAAGCATCACCCTCAAATCAGACAGAAATTCATGTAATTATTTGGTGAAGACTGAAAATGCATTGTGAGTGATGGAACAATTCAATCCAGATGTAATATACAGGTTACTCTGGAATCAGGGGTTGTAAAACATGGCTCTGAAAATGTACATAATATTATATTACATTAGTATCGAGCTCCATCATTTCATAGCTGTCGGTCTGGCTTACAAGGTTTAAGCATGCAAAACAAAATTTAAATATAATACAAAATTTAAAATAAGGTTGGAGGAAAAGCCATCATCTGTATGGAGACATTTCATTAAGTTCCAGAAGATGATGCACTTATGGGGCCATTTTTGAAGACATAGTAGAGTGCAGTAAAACTATTCCTGAAACAGACAACCACAAAGAAACCAACAAACCCTATTGTATGTTTCCATCTAAGAACGAGGAAACTATAAGATGGTCTTCTGCAGATTTTAAAAAGTCAAGCAAGCATCACCTCATCTTAGAGAAGTAGATCCAGAAATCAGGCCACATACTAGACTAGACTGGGTCTTCAATCAGCATGGACAAATGGTTCCCCCCTTGTCATTCAGGCCATTGTGATGATGCCATTTCCCCATTCCATCTCATAGCTGACAAGAGGCCAGCCACAACCTGGGCTCTGTTCACACTTGGCTTTATTCTGGAATATATCCTAGAATAGGGGCCTGCTGTCCACATGCTTGTGCAGGCTACAGCAGGCCCCAAGTGAGGCCTGCTCGAGTCTGCATTCACATGTAGACAACAGACCCCTATCTTGAGATATATTCCAGAATATGGTTAAGTGCGAACAGGCCCCTGGTGTCTGCATAATGCCCAGGACTCCCCTCAGTTACATTAAGAACTTTCATGTGAAGAAAGAGCAAGCTTTGGAGTCCCCTTATTGGTCACAATGGTGGCCACTGTTCCAGAACACCTGCCACTGTTCCAAGGAAGGGGAACACTGAAAAAGAAAAGTTTTGTTTTATTTAGCAATGGGGTCTAGTATCACCTTAGATACTAACAGAGAGAAAGAACTTGGTTGCATAAGCTTTGGTAGACTAGGCCAACTTCATCAGATGTTCCATATAATCATTTTTGGACTTTAGGAAATAATTTCATTTCTTGAGGTAAAGAACTTGCAGAAATTAAGAGTGTTTTCACTTATGCCTTAGGGGTGTCTCAGTGGGTTGAAGACGGTGCCCACTGCCACCTCATCTCCATTTTCCCAGCACTATTACTGGTGAAGAACCTCCTTTGTAGAGCAGTTTCTTCTTCCCTGTCCCGTAATGGAACAAGGAAGTGCCTTCTTTCTCGGGAGCCTTCACCCCAGAGTGGAGATGTGGCCAGAGATGGTAAAGCACTAACCCATTCTAGGCCCTCTAGAATGGGTTAGTGCTTTACCATTTCCAGAATGACAGCTTTTTTCATGTTACAGGAGGAAAAACAGGAAAGGGGCTTGAAGAACTCCTAAATGATTATTTCAAATAAGATCTATGGCCAAAGTGATTTTACACAAGCAGAATACTGACAGATCCTGATGTTGTTATTTATGGTAACAGGATCTGGGCAGAGAAGAGTGAAAAGGCACCTTGCTGAAAAATGGGTTCCAGTGTGTAATAGTTGTGGAATAATATGAGGAATAAGCTTAAATTAAAAGGGGAGTTAAAATAAATCTGCCAATACTATAAAGTGATCACAATATCTGGCATACTTGCATCTGGTTGCACAGAACTGAGTGGGAAAAGACCCAGAAGATGGCAAGCAGAATCATCCAGAAATTGGAAGAAGCACCTACAAGCGCTGGCTGCTTTTTTAGTTCGGGAAAAAAAAAAAAAGGCAGGAATTTGTGAGGTGCCAAAATCCAGGCTCCTGCAATAAAGCTCAATGTGAGGAGATTTCAGAGAGATAAAATGTTGCGCAGAATTTGCTACCAGAAGATGCTGCAAGGGCCACCCACTTGGATACCTTGTAAAGAGAGCTAGATAAATTCATAGCCGATAAGGCTATCAGTGACTACAAGTCAGGATGGCTGTGTACTCTCTCCCATTCCAGGGGTGCTATGTGGTGACAGCCCTGTCGTATTTCACTTCCCACTTGCCAGACTCTTAGAGGCATGAGGCTGGAGACTGCAAGAAAAGTCGGCTGGACTAGATGAGCCTTATAGGGTAAAAGAGTCCATTTTCACCACTGGTATTTGGCTGCATACTGTAACTGTGTAGAATAATTGTATGCTCTGTAGCAGATGTCTTCATTATTATTATTTTCTTATTCTCTTTTCATTATTGTACACTGCCCTCCCTGGAATTTGTAATGGAAGTTCATATACTATTTTCACATAAAGGCTGTGGTCACACTTAAGGTTTAATGCAGCTTCAGTCCACTTTCAGAGTGAGAGCACACGTCAGCAAAGTGACAAGCTCTTTTCTTTCAGAGTGAATTCCCACTCATGGAATAAAGTGGTTTACAAATGGTTTGGATACTCTTTGTCCCCATTCCCAATCAGTTTCAGGGGTATTTTGAGGATTATTTGGCTAAAAAAATGGAATAAACACCTGTGTTTTTTTCAGGTGTTTTTTTATTCCATTTTTGCTTTTAAAACGCTTCTTCCTTATTGCTGTGGGCAAATACGTCATGAAACGGGTGGGCTTTCACCCTGCACAGGGACTAGCCCCTTGCCAGATTTGTTAAAGTCCTATGTCATCATGGGATTGATTTGTTAGTGCAGAGACCACACATCTTTCTACTCCTTTAGCACCACAAGAATGCTTTCAGGGCACATACAGAATATGCAAAGTCTGCATCCCAGGTACGTTCAAGCATTACAGAACCAAAGTGGTATAGTGATTGGAAGAACTCTGTGCTTTCTATTGCCAAATGTGTTCCTCCTTTTGCAGAACACAGGAAAATGTCCAACTTCCACAACTATTTTGAGTGCTCTGCAGGTGGGAGCACTGAATGGGGCTTCAGTGTTCTCACTGCCATGAATGCAGACAGCATGCCACCAATGGAGAGCTTGACAGTGCACTGAGCAAACATTGACATTGCCACAGGAGTCATCTTCACTTGGCACGCTGTTTTCACCATAGTGTGGAAGCTGCCTACCTTAAGCTGGTATGCACTATATTAAGTTATAGATTTACTTTATTTTGAGATAACCCCATTAGAAATTACCATAAATGAGATGTAAAGTTTCATCAGTCATTCCTTCCTTGTTGTAAATAGCTGGCTTCATCCATTTTCGTATTCATTATATGAATACGTATAATCCATTTATAATACACGTATAATACACCTTGGGGGGATCCCCACGGCATCGCTTAATTCGGTTTAAGGAAACCGAAATAAGTGAACCGGGTTAACCCTGTTTACACGACGTGCAAGTTAACCCGGTTCCGTGGCATTCCAATTCCAGCCTTAACCCGGAATCAATGCTGGGAGTCCGGAAGGCAGCCCTGTCCTCCCGCCCATTGCTCTCTGATTGGTGTTCCCTCCCAGGATCCCACCCTCCCTTCCCTTTGCGTCATCCATGATCTGCCGCGGATTCCCTGCCCGATCCACCCTCCCCCTTCCCAGCAGCAGCAGCAGCAGCAGCCGCCATCCATCCATCCATCCTTTTATCCTGGCGCTCCTCGTTGCCCGCTGCTGCGGATTCCCTGCCCGATCCACCCTCCCCCTTCCCAGCAGCAGCAGCAGCAGCAGCCATCCATCCATCCATCCATCCATTTATCCTGGCGCTCCCCGTTGCCCGCCGCTGCCGCGGATTCCCTGCCCAATCCACACTCCCCCTTCCCAGCAGCAGCAGCAGCA
Source organism: Aspidoscelis tigris stejnegeri (assembly GCA_023333525.1). NCBI lineage: Eukaryota > Metazoa > Chordata > Lepidosauria > Squamata > Teiidae > Aspidoscelis > Aspidoscelis tigris. The sequence goes on along the minus strand of JALMGA010000003.1, from coordinate 33,752,459 downwards.
GCAGCCATCCATCCATCCATTTATCCTGGCGCTCCTCGTTGCTCGGTGGCAGAGCCGCTCCGCCGCCGCTTTGCCCCGCTCCGCTGCCACTTTGCTCTGCCGAGGGGTGGACGAGAGGGCGGGCGGGCTCAGCGTGCCCACCGCAGGGAGGGCGAAGGGGGCTCCTCGCTCGCTCTTCCCCCCGTGGCCGGGAGGGAACTCGGAGAGTGGGGAGAGTGGGCTGGGAAAGTTCCCCGGGGACTCCCCTTTCCTTTCCTTTTTAAAGTTCAGAACTGCGCAAAACTGCAACATTGTAGCTTTCATCGCTACAGTGTAGCTTTGGAGGTAGTGGGTGGATTCTTTCAATGAAATCATTTGAAAGCAAGCTATTGGGGAAGGGAATCCTAAACATGACGTGCCTACAATACGGAGAGCCCACTGGTTACAGTGCGATTGGGGGCGGGACAGCCTTAATACGGAATCTCATCCCGGAAAACGATACTGTCCACACAGTAAAAAATTAAAGACGTATCAAGGGCATGTTCTGGAGTGAGACCTGTTGAAATCAGGATTTACTTTAAAACCGTTTAAGGTGGTTTAACACGGAAGGAGCGTGTTAAGCCGAACTGCCGTCTGTACTGTGCGGAGTCAAAACATTTTGAATCCGAGATAACGACGCCGTGAAGACGCGCCCCTAAGGTTTAATCCAGCAGCAGTCTACCTTCAGAGCAAGGGAACACATCAGCAAATTGACCAGTAATTTTCTTTCCACATTTTCTCTCTCAAAGGTGAATTTTCTGAGTTATTTAACACTGAAAGAAAACAGCTTGGCTATGTTCCCATTATCACTTAAAACTGTTTAAATACTGTTTAAAAATGGTTTGGATCCTCGCCGTTCCCACCCCCAATCAAGTAAAACAGTTTGGATCCTCATTGTCCCCATTGGCAATCAGTTTCAGGGGTATTCTGAGGATTATTTGGCTTTAAAACAGAATAAATAAACACTTCATTTTTCAGGTGTTTTTTCTGGCTTTGTCTTTTAAAACACTTCTTCCTTACTGTAGTGGGAACACTAGAGCAGTATTTGGACAAATATGTCATGAAATGGATTGGGGTTTCACCCTGCAGGTCAGCCATTTCAGTTAAAAGGTACAGCAGCTGGTTTCACTGTAAAAATCCACCCTGTACAGCAGCGGTTTCAATGTAGTAATCCACCCACTTCATACCCGATTACAATGTTGCAATTCTGCGCAATTCTGGTTCTTTAAAAGAATCAAAGCTTTTCTTTTCTTCCATCAACTGATAATATGGCTGTTTTTTAATCAGTGCCTTTGGTTGCATCCATAAACATTAAAGAAAGCTGCTCACAAGGGGCTTAGAAGTGGTAGGTTGTGGACGCTAGAGTTTCCATCCCCATTTTAATCCATATTAAAAGCCAATGAAGGTACTGTGCATCTGCTGGCCTTTAATGTGGATGAGAACACTAGTATTGGATATTTCCACCTCTAAGCTGCTTTGGAGCTTTTTTTTATGGCATGTGAATACAAGCAGTATTATTAACATAAAAAGAAGGAAGTAGTTTTTACTTTAAAGAATTATGCCACAACCGGAATTTAAAGGCATGTGAGAAATTTGTTTCCTGGGGTTGAATAACCTTGCCATTCTCAGGCACTGTCACAGTCTTGGATGTCTTTATGCTTTCACATATCTGTGAGAGAGCACAACCCAGACATGGATGGAAGAAATTGCTTAACACAACGGAAGAAAAATGAGCTTTCAGGTTTTGAATTCAGTGGCGTGCTGTAATCTTATCTGCAGTGAATTTGGTGAGTGTCAACTGGAAAGGCATAAACAAAATGAAAATACAAGATACGAAAAAAGGAAGCTGCTACCAGTGCCAGCTTTGAATTCAGATAGTAAAAAACAACTTATTACATTAACTATTGGAACACACACTGAATTTTATTCTGAATCTTTGCCAGAATTCTTGCTTGCTTCTCTGTTATATGTCTGAGTAATAAAGAATATACTTACACTGCAGCATAATTTATGTTAGTGTTATGATAGTCTTCATATTAGACCTGCTATGAACTCATCACTTTCTTCAGGCAATTGCTTCTCTAGGTGCTTCCAGACTCAGGTTAAAACCTGTGACTCTCCCAGGAATATATTGCGTATGCCACAGGTAATTCAGCATGCCCAATACAGTCCAGGGATATCAAGGCAATATCCCATAATATTGCTACTGCAGGAAATTCAGCAACAATGGTGGGTTCCCCGTAAATGCAATTGCTTACCTCTGTTTGTGGCTTCTTTAGATATTGCTCTTGCCAAAACCTAAAAGTCCATCAAGCAGACGAGGGAAATGGGTGAGTGCATGGCTGGCTTGCAAGTATTGGCAAGAGCTAGGATAATGAAAGGAGAAAGCAGGAGAAAGAGATAAAAGCCTATGATTCCCTCCCACATCTGGCGAGAACAGCAGGAAGCAATCAAGGAATATTCTTTAGATCCCGCAATTGTCCCTTGCCACCTGAGGCTCTCTCAGTATTGATGACACACAGTAGAACTCCTACCATTTTCTTTACTGTGCACTCCTAACCTTGATATCAGGTCAGCCAGGTTATATTACTTCTATCCCCATAAACTTCTATCCCCATAAACCATGATCTAAATTAAAGGATTAAACTATGCCAGTCCTTTGACTGATCTAGCTTCTTCCAGGGCCAGGGTCAGGATGTTCTTTCCATCCTATTACAGTATTGCCCTGGTAGCACCCAACTTTCAGGCTTTAAAGCAGTGGATCACTCCTAGAAGGGCCTGTGAGGTTCCCAAAATAGCTATTGGCAGGGATTCAAGAACAGGTGAACATTTTGCCTTTGTCTTTTTCTTGAGAATGGTGGGCAATTGGTAGACCCCTCTGTGCAACAGGATGCTGGACTAGATGGGCTGTCCAGCATCCAGCAGGGTTTGTCATACATTCTTATTTACTGAGCAATGCATCTTCTACCATGGTGACATAACCTGAATCAATACAGCATCAGCTTGTTAAGAGAACAGATAAATGTTGGACCTAAGAGTGGTGCTCTTCTTTAAAAAGTGGCACTATATTTAATGGCTCACATGGACAAGTGGTACCAATTCTACCAACCCTGTTTCTCCAAGGCCACTCTGAATTTATAGTAGATAAATGAGTGGGGGAGAAGGAACGACTAGAAGATATAGATACCAAAGGCTGCTCATACTGTATATTCCCTGTGTGTCCCACTGACAGTGTCATGTGCAAAGGAAATTGTTCTATCAGTGACGATGTTAGATTCATGACCCTACCACAACCTTGAATTGGCCTTTAGTTGTCGCTGATGGGAACTGAAGAACAGCTCCTGTCGAAATGATTGCTGCTCTCCAATGAATCAGAACACGCAGGGCACAGAGCAGCACATTAAACTAGCAACAGAAATATATCACTGTACTTTTATATAGATGTATTGCTTTTGGCCAGGCATATAAATGATTGGGCTATCCACTTTTTTTTTTCCCAAGGACTATAAATTAAAAAATAAGCTAAGGATTTTGAAATTATGTTCTCTCTCTTGGCCTCTCTCTCTTAAAATCCAGATAGCTATTTCAAGTCTGCAGTAAAATATTCCTGGGCATTCTCAGAGTACATAGATCTCTAGCCAACCTCTTTTATAATGAAAATCACCTTCTATAGTTCTTCACCTGGATTTTATGTATCATTTATATTACAATAATAATATTAATATTAATCCTGAGCATTATTTAGCACTTTGGAATTCTTAAAGCACTTTACATACATTATCTAAGCTTCCAGTGCAACAGCCTTGATAGGTAGGTTAGTATTGTTATTCTCACATTTCAGATTAGTGCTATGGCTAAATGCCATTTCTCTCCTAATGTGCCTTATTAATTAGGAGTTCCTGGTGTGTAACCATTACTATAGCAAAAGAATTTAGGAACATCTTACAGTTCAAGAAAGTGTGGTGATAAAGGTGGAGCGAAAGTGCAGTTAAAACTTCTTTTTCATCTACCCAGGTTTGGCCCAGCAGCACCGTGAGTCTGACCTTATTTTGGGTGCTTAAAAGTTTTCTGTTGCACCACTGGTCTTGATCCTGACCTGTGACTTCTCACAGAGCATATTGTAAAAGTTATTCACACTGTATATATACATAGTAGATTTGGCACAGATTGGAACCAAGGTTAGGCTGAAAGCCATACAAGTGCCTGGTAAGATGATGGCTGAACTAATGAACCTGTCTGCACTTGAGATATGCTGGTGGCCATCTGCACTTGGAATGCTGAATAAATCCCATACCAGGCCAACAGTACAGGAAGTGCAGATGGTCAGGACACGACAAGCCAGATCACCACGGCAATAACCATGGTAACATCCAGCACACCCTCAGATGTTGCCATGGTGATCTGCCATGCCCACTCACAGTGCCACACCCCAAAAGGGTGCAGGCACTGCTGCACCAGGAGTCATTTAGCCTCTTCCAGTCAAGCTGTGAACAACGGCAGCAGCATGAAAAGAAGAGTTGGCTTTTCTACCCCACTTTTCTCACCCATATAAGGAAACTCAAAGCATCTGACAAAGTTTTCTATTCTTCTCTCACAACAGAACATGCTATGGAGCTCAGAAGAGATAGCTCAGAAGAGAGCTGTGATTAGCCCAAGGTCACCCAGCTCGCTTCATGGAGGAGTGCGGAATCAAACCCGGTATTCCCAGATGAGAGTCTGGCTCCCTAACCACTAGACCAAACTGCACTCCCTAGTGAGCAAACCACTGCTGACTAGCAGGGAGGTATGAACAGAGCCATTGTCATTTCAGTAGTACATTCCAACGTGGAATAGTCTTTAAAACAAGGATTTGTTTTGTTTATAGGTCTCCACAAATGGGAATATGAAAAAGCTCTATGATTAAACTTTTATCAGAATAAATCCAGTATGCATTCTCAGAAGATGCAGAAACTTTAAAATCTGGGATTGCTGCAAAAATGTAATTTAAATTTAAGCCATCATTAAATCTAATATCTACATTTTAAGGCAGACAGCTATGTCATATGTTTTGAAGTTTACAGTTTTGGAAGATGGAACTTTTTCTCAATGGTTTTACATTTTAAAACTGCAGCAGCTAGCATATAAGCATGTGTGCGTGGGGGGGGTGTTGCTGAGATTTACCCATTGTCCTTGGAGTGAGAAAAATGTTAGCAAATGGGACTGTGATGTGTTATGCTTCAAAATTCCATCTGTTGTGGTTTCACCACTTCAAAGAGGTTCACTGAATCCCAGTAAGCCTCTTTCTCCAACATTCATATGCTGGCCACCATGGAGTATAACAGGAATTCCCTAAAGCTTTTCAAGTAGAGAAATCTTTTAAAACATAGCTTAAGTAAGGCATCCATGATTATGTATCAATAGTAAAAATGACCATTGTTTCCTTGTGCTCATTGATACCATCAGCAGTACATCTGACTAGTTATTTTGTGAAAATCAAAAGTTCCTGGTGGACTATACTTTATTCTGGTTCTGTAAGACTTCCTCTGGCAACTAGCTTAATACATCTTCAAAACAAGGCATTTTATATTTAAGTTTGCATGTAAAATGATTTATATACTATGGCTCCCCAAATACTTCAGCTCAGAATGTCATATAACTAAAACAAAGACAAAACTGTGAAAAAATCCAAATTAGCAAAATCACCATTAGCAGTTACTTAAAAGAATAGTTAAAACAGTTGACAGAAATTCTGGATCAGATAAAAAGATCTAGGCACCAGATGAACACTGCCTCTTAACCCATAGATCTGCAGTGATTCTGGGTATGAAACTGGTTATTGGATGTGTCTACACCTTCATAAAGAATTTTTAAAAAACAAAAACTTGGAAGAGGACACATGGCTCATCAGATATAATTCCCTTCTACAAGCAAGGACTCAAAGCATACAATCTTCAGTGAGATCTTGACAGAAAACTGATGTGAGTAATACCTATCTTATTTTTCGTGATTTCTCTTCTACAAAGCGAAACAAATAAAACCTACTGGCTGTTGTGCAGTTCTCTGGATCAGAATCAAAAAGCTACTCCTAACGTTGAGCTTCTCAATATCTAAATTAATGCCTGTCTTGTACTGAAGATCAAGTCTAATTTTTCATGGTTGCACTACAGTACTAATAATCACACCCAAGCAATGTCTGGATATTGAAGGATAATCTTCAGGTGGATCTAGAGATTTGCTAAATGGTAAGTAAAGAAATTAAAGAAGTGGATTTTGACCTGAAATCTTGCATTCCTGTTTGATTGTTTGTTTTTAATAACAATAGCATTGGCATGAAAATTAGTGTTTTGCAATATAATGCACCACAGGATTATCTTATATTCAAGTTTGTTCTCTAGATCATCTGGAAGTGAATCATCTAGCCAATCAAACTTGGCTAGCATATGTGCATTGAGCTATTATATACTTCTTCCACCATAAACTGCAATCCAGCTAGCACTTCATTCCCCTATGTTTTTGCTAGTCAGTTGATTTGGCCCTAACGGTAGAAATACCACCTGAGTTCCCTACAGTTATCCCTTCAAGAAAACTCTTAAATATTTCCTCAACATATGTTTCTAACTTGATATGGTCATATGACTAGTCAATAAAGTCCATTCGTTCAACATATGTTTCTACAGAATCAAGATACAGGAATGATATATAGTGGATAATTCTAGTCAATAATGTCCATATATTCAACATACGTATCTACAAAATGAGATACAGGAAAGATATATGGTGGCTAATTCTAGGAGGGTAAACACCATAGGGTGCCTTCAGACAGCAAATTAAAAATGAAGAACTTACCTTTACTTTTGGAGAATATAAGGCCAAAAGAGATTAGGGAAGTAGTTCGTTCCATCCTTAGGACGGCTCAATTGGTAGTAGTAAATGGATGGAAGGATGCATCTAAATGGGAAATACAGAAACTGTATGAATATATAATAGCCTCGATTGCAGTAGAGGTTCGAGAATGTCGGGAAAATTTTGAGAATGATTTAGTAAAAATAAGAAGGTGCAAAAACAAATGGATGGAGGTTAAGAATTACCTGGAAGCGAGTGTCAGAAGTGAATTAGTTAAATTACAGTTAAGAATTGTATTCCAAATGTAACCCTTAGCTCACAAATGTTATTGAATATTCATTATTCAGGGGTGGGAGGGGGGTGGGGTGGGGGAAAAAAATAAGGGAAGAATGTATAAGGGCATAATTATGTAAAAATTTTATTGTAAGAAAAAAGAATAAAAATATTAAAAAAAAAAGAACTTACCTTTACTTTGCAGTAAAGGTGCTCCACAGGGAAAACAGTTCCCACAATCTTCAATACTCTGATCCAGCAGGGAGGGTTCTGTCTCAAGCTGTCCTGCTCTGATAGGCCTGCTGCTTCTTGGCTGAGGGTGAATTCTTGCGAGATCTCCGGAGATCTCCCCTAATCGCCCAGGAAAATGCAGAGGAAAGGAATACCTTGCAGCAAATGCCCACGTAAATAAATGTATCTTCAGATAATCATTCTATAATGTGCAGGGAACATTGTAAAAGCAATCTGGCAGGTTAAAAGTTGCTCTACATTCCCTGTGAGGTTTTAATCCTGTCAGGATGCAGCAATTTAGGATCAATTTCCCAGTTAAAGCTTTGCTAACAGTGGCCAGGATCTGACATAACTTTCCTGAATCCAAATTAAAACTGGGTATGTCTGGACATGTACATTGTTTTTTAGTGGAAATGTGGCATGTTCCTGGTTTTCTGGTATCACAAATGCATATGTTTTACATTGTGTGTGTACTAGAGAGATAGACAGAGAGAGTGCACATGTGTGCATAAAAGAAAGATAACTTGAAAGGTTCTCCATTGAACTATTTTACCCTTTATCCAACATCTCCCAAGAAGAAGCTGACATATTTCTAATACTGAAAACAGCTGTCACAACACAGTAGTAACCATCCTTGTCAAATCTACCAATTAAATCACCAGAACGTCAATGCGGTAATAATTGACAGGTATCCAAGTAATAAACCACCCAGGATTGCTAGGATCTGTTCACTTCCTACTCATAACTCTCTATCACAAGGAAGCAATCCTCTATAAGTATATGCTCCCAGGAAGGAGAATTTAGAATCATACACAACCAAAAGAAAAATAATTCTATAGAGTGGCACAATTTCTGAAGGTCAGGTGGCAACAGCTTTCCTTCCCTACCTTCACATTTCACCTCACGTTCTTCAAGCTTGTTTATATATGATATGGAGACTTTTTAGCCTTAAAAATACTTAAAATGATCTGCTTTGTAAGTTAATATCAGTCTTCACCAAGCAGAATGAATAGGGTAGCTGCATACATACGCATGGATACTATCTGCACTGTACTTTATAGCAAGGCAGTAGGTTCTTTTGGATTCATAGGCAATTATTTGGACTGAAGCTTTATTTTGATTTAGATAATGGAAGCTTTATTCTGAGATCGCATAAAGTGAAAGATGTATAACTGAAGTGTAACAGTAATCCCACACCAAGAAAAAGAGAACAAGAAAAGCAAAGTATGCATCCTGATGTTTCTGCCCTCAGGGTAGAATAAAGGTAGGTACACTGTCTAGTAGTACACAGCATCTCCTGGACAGTGTTCACACCTAAGTTTTAATACAGTCTCAGTGCACTTTCAGAGTCAGAGAACACATCAGCAATAAATGACTGGCCATTTTCTTTCCACTTTATCTAACTCAAGGGTGAATTTTCTGAGTTAGACAATGCTGGAAGAAAACAGCTTGATACTTTAGTAATACATTGTCTCACTTTGAAAATGGACTGAAGCTGGCTTAAAACTTAGGTATGAATGCAGCCCTGGTCAGGTCTATGTCTTATTCTTACAGGCAGTGCAGTTAGTGCATATCTGCTATCCCATCCCTGTTAAGAATAAGGAGAGAGCCTGCCAAAGATTGTTTGACCAAGGTGAGATAAAATATTACCATAATCCAACCCAGATGCACCAGCAAAGGACAAGGAGGAACCATGCCATCTTATCCAAAAGCTTGGTATTAAAGCACAAAAGAGTAAACATGCCAGTTACTTGGATATATTGTTAACTCTTTCAAAGCGTAACCAGTAATACATAGAAGATTCGAAGCCCATATTGAATAACTATATCTCATGTACTTGAAAAAAAGGAGGTACACCATTAGCTGGCCCTTCTCATCAATCTTCCCATAAACCTTAAGCATTACATTCGTTTGCATACTGGGACCCATATAGGGTAGCACCAATTGGCAAGGTGCATCTGGAAGCCTTGCTTTCTCCTGTCCAAGCAGGGGCATCAAAGTGAGGCTTCCAATCATGCCTCATCCAATCCCCACTGCCCAATTGTTTTCAGTTCATGGGGCTTTACTGCATACTGTACTAAAGACCGTACACATGTTCATTAGACATTAGGGCAGGATCTTGTTTCCTTTCATTTGCATTTATACTCCATCTTCTCTCCAGGAAACCCAAAGCAATATCCATGCTTATTTCTCCATCTCCTATTTCATTCTTACAACAGGTTAATACAGAAGCTGAAAGGTAGTGGCTTATAGTCACCCACAAGGTTTCAGGACTAAGTATGGGTATGAACTGTAGAGTTTCTTGTCAAACAATCTAGCTACTGTCCTATGCTGGTCCTTTTCCAAGGTTGTGTCCACACTAGACTGGTAGTAGAGCAGAGAGAACCACCTGAAACGTTTGTCTCCATTAAGGAATAGTTTACCAAGAGACCATGCCTCCCAATAGACAATTTCATTGGCACCAGATGAAGCCCTAGAGGGTGGCAGCTCATAGTTACTAGTGAGGATGAGGAGAAACAAAGCAGGAGTCAAACATTCCTAAGTCATCAGCCAGAAATAAGCACAGTGAGGGAGCACAAGTCGAAGTCAGGGGCCAGAGCCCGAGTGCAGAAGTCAGAAAGCATGGCTTGACAGTCAGAAATAAACACAGCAACGATAACACAAGAGCCAGAGGGCAGAGCAAAGGTCCAGAAGCCAGAAGGTATGACAGCCATTTCAGGGACAAATCCAAAAGCCAAGGTCAGAAGCTGACCCAGAGGTCAGGAGATACAGATGTTCAGTTAGAATGATTGCCAGCAACAGTTTAACTGGAAAGTTGCCTATCTTTATCCCTCAGAACCAGAGCTCAGCTGGCTGGATGGGGTGAAGCTTGATTTGGTGTCTTTGTTGCAGTCTCTCTGACCTCCGAAGAATTTTTCTCCCTGAATTGCTTTGCCAAAGAAAATCTTGCCAGTGTTATCTTGTCCCGTCTCAGATTGTGTATCAGGGGAGCCAGTCTCAGTGATGTCTGTGCTTGTCTGGCCTTGAGTGTCAGGCTCTCTGGCTTCTGTGTGAATAACTACCATCTCACATGCTACTTCTAAATAGACAGATTAATAATCTGAGGCAGCTTCCCTCCAAAACAGCTTGTGGAGGGCACTACTACCGTAAGACAGAGCAGGCTATGGTGCAAAAATATTGCCATAGCCCACTCGAACTTTGGACCACTTGTGAACAGTCCATGAAGCATCGTAGCTAATAACAGCAGTGGCCTGGGTGCGGATAGTGCACAGACTGTGGTTTAATATATTGCATCTGCCACCATTTTCAGAACTGGGTGAAAGCAGACCAAGCTGGCAACTTCAGAGGCCAGGAATTTTCATTACCAGTCTCTGAAGTTGGGTCAGAACGGGTTGTTTGTAATGCTCCTCCTGCTTCATTTCATGAGACTCTTCCAATATCTCAAAGGTGTTGTGCTTTCTTTGAGGAAAAGGAAGGATTAATTTAAACAATATGAATGTTATAACTAGGTTAAGGCATGAAAATAACCAACAACAAACGGTCTTGTAATGCACTGCTTTTTAATGTTTTTATCTTGATTGATTCATTAGGATTTAATGAGTGTAGCATTAAATCCTGTTGGGAATTAGAGATTCCTTTGAGTTATTTCCCTCCCCTCCCTTCTCCCCCAGTGAAATACAAAATGATAGACAAGGTTGACAACTCTAAGAATAACTTGAAAATTAAACCTGCATCATCCATTAATCGCAATCATTCTTACTTGCTCTAAATTCTGTACAAAGGGGAAAAAAATACTAAGTTTCCTAATCATGAATAAAAATATACCAAAGCAACTACTAACTGTAGATTTTAATACATGTAATCAAGCTTGGAACAGCAGGGGAAATAATGGTTATCTTTCTTCTTGTCATATAAAGGAAACCAGATTTTTTCATAGACATAATAGTGTTAGGCTCCACTCACATTTTCTCCTCCATGGGTCTGGGAAAAGCTTACCTACAGGTAAATAATTCTGAAGGAGAGAGAGCCACCAAGCATTGCCTGGAGACGATGAGCAGAACTCTGTGTGAGCAGAGCTCTGCTTGTATATATAATGTATGATATTTCCACCTACCCTTGCCATAGATGGACTGGATATGGCCCCTGAAGTATTTATAGCATCGATTCATAGCTTGCCATTAGGTAACAAATAGACATTTCCGCCCGGCCCTGTCAGAAGTGGACCAGATGTAGACCAGGAAGTCAAACTATGAAGTATACCCAGGGCCCAGTTTTTTGGAGTCAGGGTTGGCATGAGGATGGGGGGAGGCAACAAATTAATGAAACAATGCCAGACAATCTCATCAGACATTCTGTGAGCTGTGGATTTGATATTTTATAAATAATTTTAATACTTACAGGCCACTGAGGAAGACTGGAGTCGAAACACGTTTGGCCTTGAGTTTTGAAATTTTTATTATTACTATATTGTTTGTTTTTTATTATTTTCAGTATTTATAAACTTTTAGTGGGGTATTGCTACCCTTTTAGAAATCACACTGTTTTTTCTGCTCCAGAGTGTATTTATTTCTTGATTTCCTCACATATTTGCCTTTTTACACTTGGTAGTGGGACATATTTTACCCTTTTGTTTGGTCTTTTGGTTATAGTACTTGGGGTTTCTGGCTTTAGGGACTTGTGTTGGTTTGCTCAAACTGAAGAAGGAACATCAGAAGGAACAGTGTGTATGTGTTTTGTGTGTGTGAACAAAAAAGGAAACTATTGCAAGGTGCATGTATAAGTCCTGAAAACAATTTTTAAACTGTTGAAGTAGGCTACTGCAAAAGGTAATTATAGCCTTTCAGTTATAACCCTGAAAGTGCTCTAAGATCATCTGGAGAGGCTCTTATGGTGAGTTCAAAGTAATAGAGAATGCCATACTATGATAGCTCCCAGCCAGGTCTTCTTAGTGGCATCACCTTCTCTTTGATATGTTGTCCCCTCTACTGTTCATGGGGCACCTGCATGTACAACTTACAGGTGCCTGTTAAAGATCTATCTTTTGACGCAGAAATTCCCTATGTGAAAGGTTTTTTTCCCTGACTCACTCAGCTTTTTGAATGGAGTATTTTATTGTATTTGTTAATTTTTGTACATCGCTTTGAGTCCCTGTGGGAAAAAGGCAGCATATAAATAAAGTAAAGCTTTCAATGTGTTTTATCTACTGTTTTTACTCTGTTTTTATCCTTGTTCTTAATATTCTGTAAAACTCTTTGATAGAAAATAGAAAATAGTATAAAATATCTTAAATAAACAAAAAATATTCTAATATGTCCCTATTTCAGTTGCAACATTTCCCATGGGGTACCAAAAAAACTTAAAAACAGAATCCTACAAATGAAATAATAATAATAATATTTATTTGTATACCGCCCTATGGCAAACCAATCCGGGCGGTTAACAACAGTAAAATATAAAATATAACAATTAAAAACACCTTATCCCTCCCCCCCTTAAGACAGTATTAAACAATATAACATATTAAAACACAATATCAATGCGTAAAACAATAATTTAAAAACTAAAAACCCTGATGTCCCTCTGTTGATCCTCAACCATCACTAAGATGGGGCCACGGGAGGAATCAGGGAATCTGGGCCGGGATGGTTAATCTGGAAAGGCCTGCCGGAAGAGATCCGTCTTGACTGCCTTTTTAAAGCTGTCTAATGATGTTATCTGACGGATCTCATCTGACAGGTCGTTCCAGAGAAAGGAAATTTCCAACTGACTTGTACATTTTCATGACATTTATTTAATGTATTTATATATACTTTGTAACTCAATTACCCCCCCCAAAAAAGTTGTTAGTCCAACCAGCAATATTTTACCCAATTAAGAATAGATCTTTTGTTTAAACCAAAAGGAAAGGTTATGAATCAAATGATACAATATTTTTAGCAAAGGTACAGCTTCTAAACCCAATGTTTTTTACAAGGTTATATAAAAATGTATTGGTTTCTCATTCCAGCAACTATTGGAGAGCGTTGGACTTCTAGGCAAAAGAGATAAGGTGAATAATAGTCATAAATGACTGCAAAGTCTGCCTTCTCACTGTTTTAAGTTTTATGTACTTAAAGGTGGAGATTAAAAGCTGTATTAATGATTTCAGTCTAACCTCTAATTCCCAAAGCAGCTCTAGAAATTTGCAGGTTGGTTTTAATCTCCTGGCTCATTTTATTAAGGGTTAAAGGGCTTTTAATTCATTTGGAAAAAGTGGAAGACGGTGAATAAATGTGGCATTGTCACCGTCATGAATACTGACCAGTCTGAGGAACATTACTATTATTTCTATTGTTCTACTTAGCAAAGGACTTCCAAAGTAGAATCAGCTTGGGGTTAATTTATGCATGTTGTTTCTGATCAAAAATATGTATCATATACATTGTGCTTTTCCTAACAGACCTGAAAGTGTTAACTATAATTAGTAGCCAATTTATTAGTATCTTGTTGTTGAAAGGAAAAAAAAATAGATACTTAAAGGAAATTTCTATGTTTCATACATAACTCAGTAGGCCTTAGTAGATATTTGACAGTGGAAAACCTCCACTGTTTCCATAATAAGACATGTAGTACAAGTGATTGGCGTGGAGGTTCTGACACAATATTCCAAGAAACTGCTGAAACTACTTCAAGTAGTCTTGGCATACACACCTACTATAGATTGCAAGGCTACAGGGATACTCTAGAAAGGGCTCCTGGAAAACCATTTTGGAAGCTCACAGTAAAA